>CM022948.1:46032742-46676550 GCA_012931725.1 Litsea cubeba | reverse complement strand
TATGCTCAACTAACTCTTGATCACCTAGTCGCAGCCAAGTGAAACCAAGTTTTTAACCAAATTAACCCCAATTTGTCCAAAACTTGCTAGGAGCTGAGTCTCCTCTCATTTTCTCTCATTGGGAATATGACTTTTATTTTTTCTCTTTTACGATGAGAGTTTCCTTGTGGCATTAGTCCGACATGACTATTTCCCCATGTGCACATTGTTGACACCAAAAATGTCACTTTGCTTCTTCACGATCCAAAAAGCTACATGAAGTCGCAGCCTTCCATAAATAGGCAATGGTACTTCCAAAAAATCAAATCTTGTCAGAATCAGACAAAAACTGCAAGATCCTTCAAGACAGCCAAAAGAGGAGTACACAAGAAGTTTCGGGCCATTTCAAAGTCATTTGGCCTAACTTCGCTTCTCCAGCAGCTAAAAAGGAGCTCCCGGCGGCGAAAGCATCGGAGATACCAAATCTTCAATCAGAGCCTGTGGATGGTCTCAAAATACATCCAAAAGACTCCCTGTCAAGTTCCAAGTCAAACCGACAATGTTTGACCCTACATCAACCCTCGAATAGTTAAATCAAGCCTCTCGGCGGTGAGAACCACCGAGGCCATCACTCGTCAGACAGAGCACATGGACGGCTTCAAAATACTTACAAAGGGTTACACGTCAAGTTTCAGGTCATTTCGACAATATTTGACCAGACTTTGACGCTCAGAAGCCAAATCAAGCCTCTCCCCGACGAAGCTCCAAGATAGAGCCTATGGATCATCTTAAAATGACTTTAATAGGTTTCCTGTCAAATTTCAGGTCAATCGGACATCGGTTGACCGCACATCAAAGCGCGACATCTTCATCGCAACAAAAATAAGTCTACTAGCGACAGGACCCCAAACGGCTTTAAAACTCAAACAAAAGCCTATGGTTGGTCTTATTTATTGCTCAGAAGGCTTCACCCCAAATTTTAGGTCATTCCGACATCGTTTGGGCCAATGTTAGCTTCTGATGGAAAATCGGCATCTCTACGCGACGAAGTCTTCGGCTTTCCCGGAAAATTGGAAACTTTGCACTCCAAAATGCAAGGATTCTCGTCAAGTTTTCTGCAGGAAAATCAGGCCAATAAATGATAAAAGATATCAGGAAAAAATACAGAAGAAAAAAGAATCGAAAAACATCAAAAACGACCGCAAAACGAGACAAAAGGGGGGGAAATCCCCCCCAGGGTCGCCAGCCCCTGCGACCCTGGGCCATGGTCGCTGGCGACCATGGAGCCCGAAATCTCCGGGTTCGCCCCGGAAAGCCCATTTTTCGTCGTTTTTTCAAGATTCGAAGGTTCCGACTCCTGGGATTTTCCAAAATTCATACTTTGGGGACACCAAATCCTTTGACATTCGTCAAAATCACGGGTCAATCCTCAAGAGTATCAAAATCAATATTGATCGCCAACCGGTCAACCAAAAAAGTGTGCTTTCTACCCGACCGATTGAGAAATCGACAGGACAGATGGCACTGACCCGCTGTTGGCAACCAATACCTGAAGTTACATGGTCATCCTATGTCAATCTACATAAAGATCCATCGATGATCCTCGCCAGAAGAATCCCAAAAGACGCGGCACGGCGCGCGACTCTTGAATTGCTCGGCCACCACTTAATGCGATTAATTGACTAGCTTTATTGTAGTCATTAATTCATTTCTTTGGACGGCACAATCAGAAGCAAGCAAATGGGAGTTTCAAGTCAATTGATTCATGGCATTTAACCCATGAAACTCCTCCCATCATGGCGATTCAATGCCTTCAATCTCCTCCGGCCGATCAGAAGCCAAGAAAAAAGAGTTACAAAATAAAGAAATTAAACCCTGTAACTCCTCCCATTATGCGGCTTACTGACAATAAAAGCCTATAAACCCTCCTAAATGGCTACCAAGAGCCTATAAATAGGAGGGCATTCCAAAGAATTCCAGATCAGAAAAAGCAAACAACTCCTAGAGATCAGAATCAGATCAGCTTCCAAGCACAGAAAATCCAGAGAAAGAAAGAAAGAAAACTCTACGAAAGTTCTGCACCGGCCACCGCTACAAGGTGACAAAAATCCCTTGGGGGGTACCCCCCCAAGGTCCTTGCCTTCTCCTTCTGCCTCCAATGGCTTAGATTTGACCTTTCAGTCCGTCTACTTAACTTTTTATTGGACATAGGACCTCCATTTGGTCTCTGTCCTCTAAAAATATGAGGTTATAGCCAAGCCAAGCGAATCAAAAGCATCATCTGTTCTCATCTGCATGGATGATGGCGAAGTCCACATATGGTTTGCGATTGTCAATCTGAACGGGTCCCCCACAATCTCCTGAGAAATTAGATCATCTTTTTCTTCCTTTTCATTGTAGTTTGTATTTTTACAAAAAAGACAAAAAATCACTACTCTTGTATTTCATTATTGATGAGAATTATAAAATCAGCTATAAACGCCAAAATCGGCTATAAACGCCAAAAAAACCGCCTTTTCACAGCAAATCAAGAAAAATTTCTCTTTTCTTAAATATATGTGCAATGAAAATTCGAAAGAAGTTGATTTCCTTTTTACTTGCGAAGGTCGATCTCCGGATCACCACTTGCAATTCCAAGTAAAATAGAAAATCTGGCACGCCCACACAAAAAAAAATGTTGATACCCGCTCCTACCCCCCGGTTACGAAAGGGTCGGACCCAACGGACTCCCACATCCGCTGACCTGGGTAGAACCAAGCAAGGAATGCGCGGTCCTTCAAGCTGGCACACCCGGTGGGACTCGTTCATTTGAGAACACGATGCTAGAAATGAAATATTTGCATATCATCTCTTGCTCTATGGTCATACTTCTTTTCTGGGTTCCTTGGCTACTTTCTAATTGCTGGCCTATGTTGGATTCTGCATCTAAAAAAAATGAGATGAGATTTTTTGTAAATTTTTAATTTTTCGAATTTATTTCCACTCTTTCTCTTTTTAAAAAAAAACCAAAAATCAGATTTCTCAGTTTGGATTCAAAATTGAGAAACCTTTATCCTCTCCTATCGTTCATCTGCTTGCAGAAATGTTGAGCCTGTTCGACTAAGGATTTGGGCCATCGTTTCTCTTCGATGAGTTCATTAGGAATCTAAAAAAAAAAAATCAGATTTTTCAGTTTAGATTCAAAATTGAGAAACCTTGATCCTCTCCTATCGTTCATCGTGCTTGCAGAAATGTTTAGCCTGTTCGACTAAGGATTTGGGCTATCGTTTCTCTTCGATGAGTTCATTAGAGATTAAAAAAAAATAAAAAATCAGATTTCTCAGTTTGGATTCAAAATTGAGAAACCTTGATCCTCTCCTATCGTTCATCGTTCTTACAGAAATGTTGAGCCTGTTCGACTAAGGATTTGGGCCATCGTTTCTCTTCGATGAGTTCATTAGGGATCTAAAAAAAAGAAAAAAAAATCAGATTTTTCAGTTTGGATTCAAAATTGAGAAACCTTGATCCTCTCATATCGTTCATCTTGCTTGCAGAAATGTTGAGCCTGTTCGACTAAGGAATTGGGCCATCGTTTCTCTTTGATGAGTTTATTAGGGATCTAAAAAAAATCAGATTTTTTCAGTTTGGATTCAAAATTGAGAAACCTTGATTCTCTCTTATCATTCATCGTGCTTGCAGAAATGTTGCACCTGTTCAACTAAGGATTTGGGCCATCGTTTCTCTTCGATGAGTTCGTTAGAGATCTAAAAAAAAAAAAAGCAAAAAATCAGATTTCTCAGTTTGGATTGAAAATTGAGAAACCTTGATCCTCTTCTATCGTTCATCGTGATTGCAGAAATGTTGAGCCTGTTCGAATAAGGATTTGGGCCATCATTTATCTTCGATGAGTCTATTTGAGATCTAAAAAAAAAACAGACATAGACCACTAAGGTTAATCCAACTGCGTTCTTTGATCACGGTTGATTCAAGAAAAGCCTTGTCCAGAGTGTGGAGACAACTTGACTGTTCTAGGCAAGGGTCCTCCAAACGGGTTCATTAAGTGATCCTACCCTTACCTGGGGGCAATTCTATCAATCGAGATTTCATAAGACCGGATTAGGAGGCCTATGTGTACTCTCTCGTTTTTTAAATAAAACTTTTCAAAAATTAAAAATTTTAAAATAATAAAAAAAAAGATTTAAAAAAAAATAAAAAAAAGAGATTTTTTCAAAAAAAAAGAAAAAAAAGAGATTTTTTCAAAAAAAAAGAAAAAAATCTTCAAAAAAAAAAACTCTTCATTTTTGGATTCAGATCAGAGAAATTTTGGTCTCCTCCTTTCTGAGCACAAGCGCTCGCGAAAATCGTTGAGCCCGTGTCCAGATTGGAAAGCCTTCTGCTTTCTTTGATGAACCCGATCTTGACCTTTTAAAAAAAAAAACTCGTCATTTTTTGGGTTCAGATCCGAGAAATTATGGTTCCTTCTCTTCTGGGTACTGGCGCTCGCGGAAATCGTTGAGCCCGTATTTGGATCAGAATACCATCCACTCTCTTTGATGAATCCAATCTTGACCTTTCAAAATAGAGAATCTCATCTCATGGATGTGGTCTCCAAACATTTGTGTCTAGCGGTACTAGTACGCCCTTTCAGGGTCTACTGTATTCACGACCGGCACATTTGTAACACCAATCTTATATTCTTCTTACATCGAGTAAGCTCTGCTTCTCGATAAGTCGAATTTAGGTTCACAATTACTTCTAGCAGTCATTGGAACGCTCATTTTAGGCTTACATACCTGTGATCAGAACAATTGTACCCTCTATGGCTTTTTGCCTTCTTCATATTGCTTGGGTCATATCCCTCGAGCGACTTGAAAAGACAAAACCATAGAACTCCCCATTTATGATCATTATATTCTTGTGATTACTAATGGATGTGTTCTTGTTTGAAATTTTTTTTTCGAAAACTAACAATGGCAGCTTCGCTAACCATTACTTTCGATGAGAACAAGCACCAACTCATGCTTCAACAGAAGCAAACCACACGCACTTACAAGCGCCCCATCAGCTGCTGAAGCGTCAACTCCCTCGGCAACTCTCTGAACTCCGGGTCGACCTCGACTCTCCGGACTATCGTCTTTGGGATGCTGGGACCATTCCCACTTCCCGAAGAACAAACTGCTCCTTTCAAGAAGCAGAAACTCGCCTCTCAAAGTGTCACTACCGTGACACCAAAGGCGGGCATCAAAAAGCCTAAAGCCCGCGGCACCCCCGCAAAGCCTCAACACACAAACAACCAGGTCTATCCTAAGACTTGGTCCCCAAGACCTTCACCAAAACAAAGAAGGTCCCAAATATCCACCAAGCCAGCATACCTGGCCCCACTCAAGGAGAACCAGTTCTAACCTCTTGCTTACATGAAAGAGGAGAGACCCATCTCCAGCCTGACTCCCAAGTCAGCCCAGCATGAACCGGCTTGTTCCTACAAGCCCAAAATCAGATCATGCATCACAAGGCCTTTGCAAGCAATTGTTAAGGCCTACAAGCCTTCGGATCGACCCTTTGAACCACCACCTCGCAATCCACCTCAAGATGATGCGCTCACATGCATCCAGCAGTTGGAACAAGGCCACCAAAGGATTGAAACTCTGATGGAAAACCTTCTCCTCGCCTTCCAAAATCAGGCGAACAATGAACCTCCTCCAAATCATCAAGATGATGAGGTAAACGGAGAAGAAAATGAGTCACGCGCCCTTACCAAAAAGGACTAGACAGTATCCTCGCAAAAGCAAAAGAAGAGGATATACTCAAGGAGCATGGGATCAAGCCACCATATCCCTTATGGATGGACTCGGTCCCGTTCCCTACAAAATTCAAGCATCCTACTCTCCAAACATATACGGGTAAAGGATCAGGCAGACAACACGTCATCCACTTCGAGATCCTGACGGGAGCTATCGCGGATCACAATGCACTCAAGATCCACCTCTTTGCAAGTACCCTAAAATGTACGGCCTTTGATTGGTACTCCACTTTGCCGGAGGACTCCATCCAAAATTGGGCCATTTTAGAGACACACATCCTGACTCACTTCAAAGGTGAGGATCATCCCGCTACTATGGCTCAGCTGTGCAGCCTAAAACAGGGGGAATGAGTCAACATATGACTTCATTCACAAGTGGGAAGCAATGTCATACAAATGCTCTGATGTATTGCCACAAGCGTCGCTAGTCGACATCTGCCGAAACAAGGCAACAAATCAAAGAACCAGGGAGAACTCCTAGAAGCTTCCATGGAAGCTGAAACGGTGATTAAAGACCTCAACAGTCAGAAATCATCAAGAAAAGAGCCAACCGCCATTGGAACCTCTAAACGAAAGAAAAAAGAGGTCCTCAATGTGCAAACCAAGTCAGCTCCTCAGCCACCAAAGAAAGCTAAAAACAAAGCTGCTGGTAAGAGACCTGAACTCTCTGGTGCCTTCAAAGAGGAGTAGAAAAGAAATACCCATTTGATGAAGATGTTGATGAAATCTTCGGGGCTCTCGTGGCAAATGGCAAGCTCACATTGCCTGAACCTAAAAGACTGGGTGATGTTGGCAAAACCAAGGATCCTCTGTACTGTGCATACCACCAGATGATCTCGCATCCTCTCAATCAATGCTTCGTTGTGAGGGAGAAAATAAACGAGATGTGGAAAGACGGAGTCATCACCTTTGACAAAAACTATAGGTCTGCCTCTGTCAACATGGTGTCATGTGGACAAACACTATAATCACCGAAGAAGAAGATCACTACTTCCTTTAAGGTGATAAACACATTCCAAGCGTCCGAAGAACTGGTTCCTTACCCGACACCAGATGGACAACCCATATGGGTATATCCCGATCTCCTGGAAGATGGAAACTGGGAGGTCGTGAAAACAAAGCCAACAACTCAACAGCGAAGGCAGGCTAGGAAACATCTCCTCAAGCTCAAACGGCATGAGAAGACCCAGCCAAAATAAGAAGTCCAAGAAAAGGCAGAGGCCTCTTCTACCGCTTCACTGGAGGCAACAAAAACATCCCTTCCAGAGACTTCAAAGGGGGTAAGAAAATTCACTCTCAGTGATTTCACGCCACCTCAATTCAAAGAAAAAGCTACGCAGGGGGCATCATACTCTTGCAATTCGGTAGTTGGATTCTCCATTGATGGATACGAGTCCAGCGACACTAATGATGGATTCGAATCCAACTACACCGACTAGTGGGAGGAATCCCTTGAAATAGGAGGATATCTCTCCGATGAAGAATGGGTTCCTGAGACTCATCTTATGCCAGTAATCTGGTATAACCCCCTACAACCACAAGGATCCTGGTCAGATGATGAAGAAGACCAAGAGGCTGTACAAGAAAATGTTGCTGGCCCAGCACCCGTCATTGCTCCAGTGGAAATCAACTATGTTGAGCCACAAAGAGTAGATGAAGAAGAAGATTTGGCTCCCATGCCTGATCTTGAAGAATATGCAAGGATCTTGCAGCATCTCGCTCTAGAACAAGAGCAAGATCGCTTCAATGAGGCTCCTCGCAATCCCGAGCCTGAAGTCCTTGAAGACCATCAGGTACATCATCCCTTAACTCCTGAAAATAGAGAAAATTACTGGATAGATGATCCTCTTACATCCGAGGATGAGTCTGACTCCGATCAGGCAACGTCTTCTGTTAGAGCTTCCTATAATGTGATAATTTGGGATTATGGATCTTCCGAAGCATCATTTGATGAGATCACTTACACTCCGACGACGCCTAGCAATGTATCCTCTGGAGCCACCTCATCTCACGTGACTTTCACTGAGACGGCACCCTCTCAGGTTTCTTCTCCTGAGACTGTGACTTCAAAGCTCACACCCTTCCTGACTAAAAATCCCCAGCTATTGATGCTTGGGACGATGAATTGGTCAACGAAGAAGAAAGGTTACTGGATGCTGTTCAAGACTTGTTCCCGAAAAATGCTCCGCGCAACACAATCACTGAGGATGGCAACTCTGCTGCAGATACATCCTCAGCAAATGAAAAATGACAGCCTCTTGATCCTGAAGACAATCTTCCAAATGAAGACCCTTCTCAAGAAGCTCTCGAAGTTGGTAGAGGCACCCGCTCTGGCTAAGACTACCACAAGAATTACAACCAATCTTCCTTTACTTATGTAAATCCCTCAGGAAAAGATGTTGTAAGCTCCCCTAGTTGCAACTATGATGAACATGCAGGCCCCAAGGAGGCTTTCAAGTATGACTTGATTGAACACTTCAAGCACATACTTGCACGTATGCACATCCTAGATTTATTGCGAATGTCTCTGCACACTCGTGATAATCTCATTTCAGAGTTACAAAAGCTGAATTAGGATGTCGATAAATATGCCCCGCAAGTCCTCCAAATTGAAATGGACTACCGGGTCAAAAACTCAGAAGCTTCCTCAAAAGGAAAAAAGAAGAAAACTGAGGGATTATGCATTGAATGCCTCTCGGTTCAAAAAGCAGCCAGTGCAACCATCGCCTTCACTAAGGACGACCCCCTACTTGGCGAAACAAGGCACAACCGACCCCTGTACTTCACAGGGTACATCAAGGAAATGCCTATGCACAGAGTTCAGATCGACCCAGGTTCTGCACTCAACCTCATCTCCACTTTGGCTCTCGAAGAGTTGGGCATCCCACCCAGCAAGCTGAGCCACACATCTATATCTATCTTTGGATACGATGGGAGTACTCAAGGCCTATCGGCAAAATCAGGTTCAAGTTGCAAATCGGTGATCTTATCTCTGAAGTCACTGTGTATGCAATAAAAACCCCTTCATGCTACAACATCATTCTCGGACGCCCCTAGATCCACGAGAATGGTGTTGTCCCTTCAACTCTACATCAATGCATCAAGTTTGTTGGCGACGACGGCATGATACATCGAGTCTTTGCGGACAGAAAACCCTTCAAAGGTAAAGAAGTCCACTTTGCAGACTCACAGATGTATGAAGGTAAGAAAGAAGAAGAGGAGAAGCACACAGTACCCTTTGCCGAAAATCTTCAGAAAGATAAAGGCAAGGCTCCTCAACAATCATCGGAAAAAAACATACCATCCGGTAAATCCGAAGAGAGCATTCAAACTCCCTTCATCATCTCCATCAAACCTTCAAAACCTTTGGTCATCACGACTAAAGTGAAGAGGGTAAAGCAAACGTTTGGGGGCAAATTTGTTGTCTCTTTCGTGTCTATCATACAAGACACGGATTCGGATTTAGAGTCAGAAGATGACATATCGTCAAGCCAAGCTGACACTCAGCAAGTTCAGCCTGCTCTTACTCTAATGGAGACAACTTCTTTGTTCCAGCTTCCTATGTCAGCTTCCTTCGTTGTTCCAGCAACTTTAGCAAAGGAAAAGCCGATCTTTTTCCATAGATCGGATGCTTCTTCATCAAACTTCATGCTTGAACCTTTCAAAAATGAAGGTATGCCTTAACTATCCTTATAAAGTCCTGTGGCATAAGCTATTATGAAAAAAATGGGCTATGATGCTCAAAACCTAGTCGGTTTGGGAGAAGGACGCGATATTCTCATACCATTGGGGCCCGCCTTGACCAAAAGCCAGCTGGAACTAAGAACGATCTGATATCTCTAACGGTTTTTGGGATGGGCAAATTTGAGATCAGATCTATTTTTGACTTGTCAACTTCCATTCCCTTGGATGAAACAATATGGCCAAGGACTATTCCCTGGCGAACCATGAAGTGACACTTCTCCCAATTTAGCACCAGATTCTTCTCTTCACATCTGACAAGGACTTTTCCCAAATTACTTAAGCAGTCTTCGAAAGAATTACCGAAAACGGAGAAATCATCCTTGAAGACCTCGAGGAAACGCTCCACCATGTCACTGAATATGCTCAGCATGCAGCGTTGGAAAGTAGCGGGAGCATTGCACAGTCCAAAGGGCATTCGCCGGTAGGCGAAAGTTCCGAAGGGACATGTGAATGTGGTTTTCTCTTGATCCTCAGGGGCGATTTCTATCTGATTGTATCCTGAGTATCCATCCAAGAAGCAGTAGTATGGGTGGCCTACAACCCTTTCCAAGATTTGGTCCAAAAAGGGTAGCGGAAAATGGTCCTTCCGTGTGACTGCATTGAGCTTTCTGTAGTCAATACATACCCTCCAACTTGTGGGTATCCGGGTAGGGATGAGTTCATCCCTAGCATTCTTGACTACAGTGACGCCGGCTTTCTTTGGTACGACCTGGGTAGGGCTGACCCACTGACTATCCGAGATCGGATAGATGATACCCACGTCCAGAAGTTTTAAGACTTCAGCCCTAACCACCTCCTGCATGGTGGGGTTAAGCCGGCGTTGTATTTGTCTAGAATGTTTTGCATTTTCTTCCAGGTAAATATGGTGCGTACACACGTAAGGATCAATGCCTTTAATATCAGCCACAGTCCATGCTATTGCACCCTTGTGCTGCTTAAGTATTTCCATTAATTGCTCCTCTTGGTCCTTGTTTAGGTGTGATGAAATTACAACTGGGAACGTTTCATCATCCCCAAGGTATGCATATTTGAGGTCAACTGGAAGGGGTTTCAACTCAGGTTTGGGTGGCCTCACTTGAGAGGGAAGAGACTTAGACCCCGATGGTACTAGCTCCTCAGCTTTCGGGTTCCACAGACTACTGGCCATCTGAACAGTATCATCTTCAATGTCAAGAGAATGAGGCAAATCATATTCAAAGGGGCACAAGGAATTGGGGTCGGTGGACTCCGTAAGAGATTCTTGAATAATGGCCTCAATCATGTCAATCTCTTCGAAATCAGGACCATCATCCCACATTTGTTTGCACGCATTGAAAACATTGAGCTCAATGGTCATGTTTCCAAAAGAAAGCTTCATTACCCCGTTCCGGCAATTGATTAGTGCATTTGAAGTGGCTAGGAAGGGTCTACCCAATATTACCGGAATTTGAGCATTAGGATTTGCCACTGGTTGGGTATCCAAAACGATGAAGTCCACTGGAAAGTAGAACTTCTCGATTTGTACTAAAACATCCCCTACCATCCCCTCCGGTTTCTTTATTGATCTGTCAGCGAGCTGAAGAGTGACCTGAGTAGGTTTCAACTCGCCTAGCCCCAACTGTTGATAAACCGAGTAAGGAAGTAGATTGACACTTGCCCCCAAGTCGAGTAAAGCTTGTTCTATCCGGAAGTTTCCAATGATGCACGATACTGTGGGGCATCCCGGATCTTTATATTTAGGGAGAGCATCTTGTCTTAAAATCGAGCTTGCTTGCTCGGCTAAGGAAGCTTTCTTAGAAACATGCATCTTACGTTTGATTGTGCATAAATCTTTGAGGAACTTAGCGTAAGATGGAATCTGTTTGATGGCATCTAAAAGCGGGATATTAATCTTGACTTCTCTGAAGATATCCAAAATCTCCTCATTTGGGACCATCCTCTTTGGCGATCTCAGTCGTTGGGGGAATGGGGCCACAGGCTTGTACTCAGGAATTTCGGGTACCTTCCCTTTGTCATCACCAACCTTTTCTATGACTTCTTTAGATTCAGACTTATTTGAAGAAACTTTTTGATCCGAGGATGCAGGTGACTTTCCTTTTCTCGGATCATCTTTCGAAATTTCTTTACCACTCCGCAAAGTGGTCACAGCTTGCACCTGCTCCTTTGTTACGCCCCCGGACCGAGGTCCCGCTAAACGAGGTCTTAATCCGGGGACGGGCCGGAAAATTCCACCCGCACACGCTAGTTTCCCACAGGTTTCCGCGGTAAGGATTCACGGAATCCGATCCAACAGTGATATATAAGAATCACTTGTTGGAATTTGAGATGACTTGAAAGTCTTTTGACGAATTGAAGAAGATAGTATCTCAAGTATTGATTTGAGTTGGAATTATTGTCAACACATTGTCACAAGCATGATGATAGAAGGCTAGTGTTGATAGAGCTTAAAAGAAGAAATCAGAATGGAAAAAGAGCTGAAAAGTGTACAGAAAATAGTTTTTCTGTAGCAGAGTGGTCGGTCGACCGGGCACCCCATGCGGTCGACCGAAGCAAGAGAAACCTGCAGAAAACAGTTTCAGGCACCTCTCAGTTATTTTCGTGACACAGTGTGTCTTCGGTCGACCGGGACCCAAGGATGTCGACCGAGCTAGAAAGTTGTCTGTTTCCAGTCAGTGTCTTCGGTCGACCGAGCAAGCAAGGATGTCGACCGAGCACGGGAACCAGAGTTGCGCAGAATTAGAAGTTTTGCACGAAAATTCAGCATTCTTATCTAATTTGTTTGGGACTCTTTCTAAACGAATTGTAGCCTGTTTTAAATACAATTAAGGGTTACTATAACCTATATAAAGGCATGTATGGGCCGTTCTAAAGATACACCAGAAGAGAGAAAGAAGAGAAAAGAAAAGAGAGGGAGCTTTTGAGAGAATAGAGTGCTGGTGCTGTGTGCTGTTGTGCTGCATCTTTCTACAGCAAGTATGGACGAGGATGTGCTCTTGAAGATGGTATTTCGTCCATGAGTTAAGTGTCTCTCTGTTTATGCTTTAATTTCAATTTGTAAGGGATTGAGAGAGAGAGAATTGTAGAGGGGAAGGGCTGTAGACAGAGTTAATCTTTTATTCTGTTTTTACATCAAGTTGGTGCTTGGTGTCTGGGGTTTGGTGATCCTATCTGTTGGTGCAGATAAATTGTAAAGGGAGTCGGTGCTTCCTAGATAGTTGGTGCTATCTGAAATTAAGGGTTGGTGCTCTTTGTCGTTGGTGCGACTAAATAAGATTCAGATCTGTCCCGGATTGGTGTTCGGACAGTCTTTGAACCGTGGACGTAGCCTTTCGGTGAACTACGTTAAATCTGGTGTCATTGTGTGGTTTGACTTGTTTTGTTGTTGAATTGGACCTGTTTTTAGAAATCACTGATTCACCCCCCCCCTCTCAGTGATCGCGGTATCCAACAATTGGTATCAGAGCGAGGTTCCCTTGATCAGTTTAATACGCTAAGGGTGATCTCTTGTCAAATCACATGGCAGTCAATACAGGGAATATGAAAGCACCTCTGTTTGATGGTTCTAATTACTCTTTTTGGAAGATTAGGATGCAAGCCTTCATCAAATCTCTTGGCTATGATGTTTGGGAGGCTGTCAGAGTCGGTTACAATACTGCCACTGTACCCAATGATACTGCATCAAAGAAGTTGGCAGACAACGACTCCAAGGCGCAGAATGCACTCTTTAGTGGCCTTGTGGACAGCGAGCTTGTCAAAGTAATTGCATGCAAAACAGCCAAGGAAATTTGGGACAAGTTGCAAAGCATACATGAAGGTGATGAGAAGATTAAAGAAGCCAAATTGCAAACTCATCGCTCTCAATTCGAGTCTCTTCGCATGGAGGAAAGCGAGAATGTTGACTCGTATATGCAACGAGTGAATGAAGTCACGAATGACATTCGTGGACTAGGGGAGGAGATTAAAGAGCCGGTCATCGTCAAAAAGGTTCTAAGATCTCTTCTTCCCCGGTTTGATTCAAAAGTCTCAGCCATCGAAGAAGCCAAAGATCTGAATGCATTTTCCATGGATGAATTACATGGTTCTCTAACTGCCTATGAGATGCGCATAGGAAAAACGTCTTCATCTGATAAAGAATCGGCCTTCAAAGTTCAGAAAAAGGCAAAAGAGACTGCTGGTCATGATGTTGATTCTGATGATGATGAGCTTGAGGCTCAATTTGTTAGAAAGTTGAAGAAAGGAAGCAATGGCAAGTACAAAGGGAAGCTACCCTTTAAATGCTTCAATTGTGGAGGTATTGGTCACTTTGCTGCGAAGTGTCCGCTAAAAGAAGACAATGATAATGACTTTTATGCTGAAAAGAGTAAAGGAAAGAGAAATTTCAGAAAAAGGGGCAAAGCTAAAAACTTTCTATGTCAACAAGATGACAGCACGTCTGAAACTTCAGACGATGATGAATCAACCGAAGCTCTCTTCATGGTCACTGTTGAAGAAGAAGAAGAGCTAGATCCGGAAGAGGAAGAGGAGGCTGAAGTCAATCTTGAAGAGGAACTCATAGCCGCACTTGAGGAGCTTAGCATGGAACGCAAATCAAGTAAGAAAAATCTGAAACTTCTCCATGAATCTGAAAGTTCTATTATTGCTTTGAAAACTCAAGTAGAAGAATATAAAAGAATGGTAGAAGTCCTTGAAAACCAAATAAGTATCAAAAAGGAAGAGGCTATGAAACTTGAAACTGAGATCGCTAGAGCAAAGGCTGAAAATTTGGAAAATAGCAAAAAACTCAAAGCGCTCCAAGCGATTGAAGGGACTATGAAACTCGATGAACTACTGAAAGTTCAAAGACCTGCCCACTTCAGATTTGGTCTAGGATTTGAGAAAGGTGAATCCTCTAAGATTGCACCTCCTGAAAAGAAAGAGTTTGTGAAGCAAGTCACTGCACCTTCTAACTCTATGAAGCCCACTCAACCTAGAAAGGAGTCCATTCCTGTTAGAAAGGTAATGAAGACTAACCAGCCATAAAGAAGATACAAATTCTATGGTTATTGCTTTCATTGTAATATGTTTGGACATAAAAGAGCTGATTGCAAATTCTATGTAAGAAACAGCCCATTTGTGACTAGGAATCCTTTTTCAATCCTAAGTAGCCACAAAATTGAGTGCCATAAGTGCTATAATTATGGACACTTGGCTAGGGATTGTAGGTTGCATATTGCTAACAAATTTCAGGTTGAAAAGAAACCCAAGTTAGTCAAGGCTTGGAGAGCAAAGCAAAGTGCAGAAAGTCCCAAAGAATCTCTCATTGTGCAAATGGCATTCAATGCACAAAAGAAGGCAGCACCATGGGTCCTTGATAGTGGTTGTTCAAGCCATATGACTGGTGATAAAGAGAAATTCATCAAATTACAGCACTATGAAGGCGGTTCAGTGAAGTTTGGCAACAATGATGGTGCCAAAATCTGCGGAAAAGGTGTTATTCAGCTTATGGCAAACAAGATCAGATCGGAAGAAGTCTTATATGTGTCTGGATTGAGACACAACCTGCTTAGTGTGAGCCAGATCTGTGACAAGGGTCACGAAGTTATCTTCACAAAGAATGGGTTTGCCATCAAGAAGAGTAGCAACGGCAAAACAGTGGCAACTGGATCAAGAACTGCTGAAAATCTCTATACATTGTCAGATGGAGCTGAAAAGACCTGCTTGATGAGTCGGACAGAGGAAAGTTGGTTGTGGCACAAACGCCTTGGGCATCTAAGCTTTGATAACATGTCAAAGATTTGCAATTCAAAGGCTGTAAGAGGCATGTCTACAGTTGAAAAGCCTTCCAATCCTATTTGCGACTCTTGCCAAAAGGGAAAGCAAACGAGGGTTATGTTCAAGTCAAAGGAGCATCATTCCAAGAAACCTCTTGAGCTAGTGCACACTGATCTCTGTGGACCGATGCGAACTCAAAGCACCAATGGAGATAAGTATTTCATGTTATGCATTGATGATTATACTCGTATGACATGGGTATTGTTTCTTAAGCATAAGCATCAAGCACTTGATCGTTTTAAAGTGTTTAAAGCACAGGTTGAAAATCAATTGGAAAAACGTATCAAGATTTTAAGGTCTGATCGTGGAGGCGAGTTCACATCTGAAGAGTTCACTAAATATTGTGAACATCATGGTATTCAAAGACAGTACTCAGCCCCTAGAACTCCACAACAAAATGGAGTTGTGGAACGGAAGAATCGCACCGTACAAGAGATGGCTCGTACGATGCTAAGTGAAAGCAAGATGGCTGACAAGTATTGGAAAGAGGCAATTCATACGGTTGTATACATTCAAAACCGATGCTTGATCAGGCCACATGAAGACAAAACTCCCTATGAGCTATGGTTTGGAAGAAAAGCAACAGTCAAGCACTTCAAAGTCTTCGGCAGCAAGTGTTACATCAAGCGGCTCGAACAAAATCCGGGCAAATTTGAAGAAAGAGCTGACGAAGGTATATTTCTGGGTTACTCCTCTACTAGCAAGGCATATAGGTGTCTTAACAAAAGAACCAGAAAAATCATAGAAAGTGCTGATGTGAGAATAGATGAGAATATTGAACCAAAGAATGCAACTCATAATGACAGTCCAGTTTATGAGGACTCGAGTGAGATTGATGGTGAGATGGCTGAATCTAATGATTCTGAGAAATCAAAGGATGACTCAGAAGATACTACACCTAAGAAGCACAGCACTTGGGTAGAGCAACACCCTAAGGATCAAATCATTGGAGATCCTAAGGCAGGCGTTCAAACTAGACAAAGTGTAGTTAGCAATTACTCACTTGTGTCCACCATTGAACCCAAGACTGTGGCTGAAGCCAGTCTCGATGAAAGTTGGTTGAAAGCTATGCATGAGGAGTTGGAGCAAATTGAGAAGAACTCAACATGTGAACTTGTTCCTAGACCTACTGATAAGAATGTTATTGGTACTAAATGGGTCTTTCGGAATAAGCTGAATGAAGATGGTCAAGTCATTAGAAACAAAGCAAGGTTGGTTTGTAAAGGCTATGCTCAAGTTGAAGGCATAGATTTTGAAGAGACCTTTGCACCGGTGGCTCGTCTGGAAGCTATTCGTATGTTTCTAGCATTGGCAGCATACAAAACCTTCAAGGTATTTCAGATGGACGTAAAGTCAGCTTTCTTGAATGGTTTACTTGAAGAAGAGGTCTACATTGAGCAACCTGATGGTTTTCTCATCAGCAAAAATTCAGATCTAGTGTGCAAGTTGAAAAAGGCTCTTTATGGACTGAAACAAGCGCCAAGGGCATGGTATGCAAGGCTGGACCTATATCTCCGCAAGATCGGTTTTGGAAAAGGAATGGTTGATAGCAATCTGTATGTCAAAACTGAGTTAAGCAAACAGCTGGTTGTCATTGTTTATGTTGATGACATAATCTTTGGTGGCAATGATGAGGAGATGTGCAGGAATTTCGCTGAAGAGATGAAGAAAGAATTTGAGATGTCAATGCTTGGAGAACTAAAGTTCTTTCTTGGTTTACAAGTTCAGCAGCTGAAACATGGTATCTTCATATCACAAATGAAGTACATTAAGGAAATGCTGAAACGGTTCAATATGGAAGACAGCAAGCCAGTGAGCACACCAATGTCAACGAACACGAAGCTTAGCAAAGATGATAAGGCCTCGTCCGTTGATCATACCACCTATCGCTCTATGATAGGAAGCTTGCTCTACTTGACTGCTACAAGACCAGATCTTCTACAAGCAGTATGTATGGTTGCACGTTTTCAAGCAGCACCAACTGAAACGCACCTTACAGCAGTGAAAAGAATCTTTCGATATCTGAAAGGTACTATGGAGCTTGGTATCTGGTATCCCAAAGGCAAATCCTTCACTCTTGTTGCATATTCTGATGCCGATTGGGCTGGATGCGTAGATGATAGCAAGAGTACTAGCGGCGGCGCATTTTATCTTGGAGAAAGATTAGTTGCTTGGCATAGTAAGAAGCAAGACTCAGTATCCCTTTCGACAGCGGAAGCGGAATATATTGCAGCGGCAACTTATTGTACGCAAGTGTTATGGATGCGGCAAATGCTCTCTGATCTAGGAGTTCCTACAACGGATCCTACGCCGATCCTATGTGACAACACGAGTGCAATTCATATATCTAAGAATCCTGTTCAGCACTCTCGAACAAAGCATGTAGCAATTCGTTATCATTTTCTTAAAGATAAAGTTGCTGATGGAGAGGTCAAGTTGGAATATGTTCCAACAACTGAGCAAGTGGCTGATATTTTCACGAAACCTCTACCAAAGGAAGTCTTCGAGTATCTTCGGAAAAAGTTAGGAGTTACTCACTCTCCTAAACCGTAGGAGTTGTGCTTGAAAGGGGGAGCAATGCATTCATTGAATATCCTATTCGCTCCTCGGTTTGGTCCCTTTGGACTTGTTGTCAAAGGGGGAGAGATGTTATGCTATGATAGCAAGGAGAGATGTTATGCTATGAAAGCTAGGGGGAGATTGTTGACAGTGCATGGTTGATATTTCAGAATTTAAGAATTGGTTCCAAGTGAGTGTTGAAGTTCCAATAGTGTTGCCAACAATTCCAAAGGGGGAGATTGTTGGAATTTGAGATGACTTGAAAGTCTTTTGACGAATTGAAGAAGATAGTATCTCAAGTATTGATTTGAGTTGGAATTATTGTCAACACATTGTCACAAGCATGATGATAGAAGGCTAGTGTTGATAGAGCTTAAAAGAAGAAATCAGAATGGAAAAAGAGCTGAAAAGTGTACAGAAAATAGTTTTTCTGTAGCAGAGTGGTCGGTCGACCGGGCACCCCATGCGGTCGACCGAAGCAAGAGAAACCTGCAGAAAACAGTTTCAGGCACCTCTCAGTTATTTTCGTGACACAGTGTGTCTTCGGTCGACCGGGACCCAAGGATGTCGACCGAGCTAGAAAGTTGTCTGTTTCCAGTCAGTGTCTTCGGTCGACCGAGCAAGCAAGGATGTCGACCGAGCACGGGAACCAGAGTTGCGCAGAATTAGAAGTTTTGCACGAAAATTCAGCATTCTTATCTAATTTGTTTGGGACTCTTTCTAAACGAATTGTAGCCTGTTTTAAATACAATTAAGGGTTACTATAACCTATATAAAGGCATGTATGGGCCGTTCTAAAGATACACCAGAAGAGAGAAAGAAGAGAAAAGAAAAGAGAGAGAGTTTTTGAGAGAATAGAGTGCTGGTGCTGTGTGCTGTTGTGCTGCATCTTTCTACAGCAAGTATGGACGAGGATGTGCTCTTGAAGATGGTATTTCGTCCATGAGTTAAGTGTCTCTCTGTTTATGCTTTAATTTCAATTTGTAAGGGATTGAGAGAGAGAGAATTGTAGAGGGGAAGGGCTGTAGACAGAGTTAATCTTTTATTCTGTTTTTACATCAAGTTGGTGCTTGGTGTCTGGGGTTTGGTGATCCTATCTGTTGGTGCAGATAAATTGTAAAGGGAGTCGGTGCTTCCTAGATAGTTGGTGCTATCTGAAATTAAGGGTTGGTGCTCTTTGTCGTTGGTGCGACTAAATAAGATTCAGATCTGTCCCGGATTGGTGTTCGGACAGTCTTTGAACCGTGGACGTAGCCTTTCGGTGAACCACGTTAAATCTGGTGTCATTGTGTGGTTTGACTTGTTTTGTTGTTGAATTGGACCTGTTTTTAGAAATCACTGATTCACCCCCCCCCCCTCTCAGTGATCGCGGTATCCAACATCACTTTCATACAAATGACTTACGCGGAAGCATTGTAGCAAACATAAAAGTCTCTCAAACGGGTATAAAATGAGAACGCATGAGACTAGCATCAAAAGAGAAACATTTCATTGTAGGCCCCAAACTTAGTTTAAAGTTGATACAAAAGTAAAGTTAATCATTAATTACAAATTTTTCCCAAAAGAAAATAAGCCAACAATGGCCATGACAAAAACCCAAAATGTATATCATGAAATCCCCAAAATGTGATCGCAGCTCCAAGGCAACCCGACGTCTAAATGACATCATCGGGCCGCCACTCGCCCTCCACGGGAACTATAGGTTCCGCCTCGAAATGCGCCTCAACCGCGAGGGGCTCGACATCTGGCACCAAACAAAAGAGAGTCAGACACGACGGTCTGGCAAGCAATTACAACAATAATAGGATGAGAGCGAAACAAAACATGATAAGTAAGAGCTACGATGAAATCACGATTAATAACAATGTCAAAGTAAAGACAGAAGATAAACATCTCGATGGTTTACAAATCCAATGCCATGATGAGTAACATAAACAATTACCATAAGATTAAGATTAATGCATAAAAACATTGGCAACCCACATAAAGCTATATTCTCCTATTACCGAAGTAACCGGAGCAGACAAACCGTAGCCACTAATCGTGGGACCGGAACGACATAGTTGTTATCAGACAGAACCGTAGCCACTACTCGTGGGACCGGATAATTACCGTTGCCATGGTCGGTACAGACAGAATCCAAACTGCAGCTGGCAGGCAAATTAAAGACCCCAAGCCGGATGATCAGTCCGACAAGGTGACCTAAGCCTAGTGGTGCCATTATAGTGAAAATCCGAAACCTCGAAGAAATGCAATTCTATTTATAAGATACATTTCCAAAGTCGATAAGAGAACTACTCCAAACAAATGCATATTGGCAAAGCCAAGCAAAACAGGTGAGTAGTTTCATCATTACTAAAATATGGGGGTAACCCACTTCAAAACATTAAAAAGAATTGGAGAAATAACCAAAACAAAAGTCTGTTTACACAAAAGAATGTATGATGGTTCGATCGACTAAAGCGGGTAGTCTCGATATACATTTGACCCCTTTATTGTCATTAAAAGAAGTGATTTGGTGCCACCGAAGATCATTGACAATCATAAGGGATTAAGTGTACATTTAGACTTGAGGGTTTTTCAAGTGGTATTGGCCATAGTCCAAGACACTTCTCACCATGAATTCTAGGCTTGAAAAAGGTTGAATGGGCTTCACTTATAGGAGAGAGTTTGGGGCTGAATTGAGCTTGGACATAGGCCCGAAGTGGACTTGAAATTATATACAATAAGTCCTTAATAAGTGTAGGTTTAAATCCCTTCTTAATTAGGCCCACAACTGTCCTTCCCCAAGCTCAAACAGTCCACTAATCAGGCCCAATTCAGTCCTTAAAGTAGCCCAGGATTCAGGCCATAAAACAGTCCAATGTCAGGTCTTGAAACAGCCCATCAATAGGTCTCAAAATGGTCCAAGAGCTGACCTTAAAACAGGCCCAAAGGAGCCCTGAAAACAGGCCCAAAACTGCCCTTGAATGGGCCAAAAACAGGTTGGCCCGAGCCCCCCAGACTGGGCTGGGCTCGCTCGAGCGGACCCAGACAGTAGCTGGGTCGCTCGAGCGGACTGGGCCTGCCCAGTCCAGCCCGGCAGTGCTTCTCTTCCCTTTTTTTTTTGTTTTTCTTGATCATTTTCCATTGTTTTTCATTCCTTTCTTCCATACACAATTCTACAACAACTTGGGCCTCTTCTCAACCTCCACAAATCATCAAACCATCATCCATAATCATCCAATAACACAAACTCAACACTTTTAAAAGAATCAAAGTTCTTTTCCCTTTTCTTTGAACACCCACTTGCACACAATGAAACCAAATTTTCCAAGGAGCCAAAGTGAGAACAAACTCCCAATGCATGGTAAAACAATAACATAATGAAGATAACTATGACATGGTTCATCAAATCAAAATAAACCCATAGACTAAAGAAGATTAACACAAAAAGGAAATTCATGAAATAGAACCAATGAGAGAAAGCATCACATAAATGTTGAAATCTACTTGCCTCTAGCCAAGATATGAGCAAAATCACTCTCCAAACAATGCCTTAGAGCCTCAAGCTCCAAATCTACAAAAACCCCAAAAATTTTCCCAAGAAAACCCTAAAATGTCAACATTGGTAAACCTCCAAGGAAAACCCTAGCAAATGGGTTTAAAACACTCCAAATGGAGAGGAAAACAAGGATCTAGAATTTGGAAAGCTATTGCTAACCTTGAGGAACCCAAACAAAGAAGAGAGGCTTGAATGAGGGGCTTCACTTAGCTCAAACTCCTCAAGAAGGGTATCTTTGGAGAGCTTGAAGAGGGAGGAAGAACTTGAGGAGATCAATCCTCCAAGAAGACCTCACCAAGTGAGAGTTTCTGATGAGAGAGAAAGTGTGGGGAAAGAGGAAAAACCCTAGCCAAAGACTCTTGCTGGAAATGAAATGAAGAAGGAGAAGAAGAAGAATCCCCTTCTTATAAGAGGTGACTTGTGGGCCCCGGTCTTCATTAAGCTAGAAATGGTATTTGCGGGCCCCGAACGAAAACGATGAAGAAGACAAAAATGATCAGCGAAATTTCTACTTTCCAAAAAGTATATTTTTGACAATTTCTGAAATTTTCGAAATTTGGGTACAGGTTTTGTGTGAAATGTCAGTTTTGCCCTTTTTCTCGAAAAACGCGATTTCTGATCACAAAATCAAGTTGGCCAAAACATGAAAGTTGATGATCTAGAGGAAATAAGTCAAAATACACATAAATTGGGATTTTACAAGCATCATGAATAAACTCAACAATTTCACACACAATCCACGGGCGCCCCGGCCCGTGTCAAACTTAAGTCAAAGACTAACAAAGGTTCTCAAAGCTAATCAAACATTCTAATCTAGCTTAATAAAATAAGCTAATCATCCACTAACCACACTTATCCACTAATCACGGTTAAAACATAATTAAATACTTCAAACCTGGGTCGGGGTCTGACATCCTTTGAGGTAGAGGGACCTGTATTGGCCACTTCGTATTGCCCTTTAGGGTTCGGGTGTGTTTGGGCTGGGAAAGCCCCCTTCTCCCTGTTTTGAAGGGTATTGCTGAGTTGGCCAATTGAGGTTCTCACCTCTTTTTGAAAGTCTAAAAAAGATTGTTGATTGTTTTGAATGATGGAATTCTGAGTTTGAATTAAATTTGTCAGCAGATCCTCCAAAGACCTATTTTGAGACTGTGGAGGGGGTGGTGTGTATTGGGCTCCTTGTGTTGAGGGCCTAAAGTCACCACCTTGATGTGTAGGTCTTTGGGGGGCCGACTCCTGATTAGCAGTAGGCCCATTCCTCCAACTGAAATTGGGATGGTTCCTCCAGGTGGGGTTGTACGAGTTACCAAGTTGATTGTTGAAAGGCCTCTGATAAGCAGTGGTTGCATTGGCCTGTTCCTGTAACACCTCTTTGAAAGCAGGGATTGTTGGACAATCTTCCGAAGAGTGGGTGTCACAGTCACAAATACCACACACGGTGACGGGCTGTTTACTCCTCCCCATTTTTATGGCTTCAATTTTTCTAGTTAGGGATACTACTTTTGCATTGAGTTCCATTTCATCATCCTGAAGTCGATATATTCCCCCTCCCTTAGGATTATTCGATTGCCTTGGATTATCAACTCCATCTGAAGTGTCCCAATTTTGGGCACTTTCTGCAAGAGAATCTAAGTATTCCCATGCTTCATCTGGGTTTTTGCTCAAAAATTCACCATTACACATCGTTTCAACGAATTGGCGCATTTCAGAAGTTAACCCATCATAAAACATACCAATTACACGCCATGATTCGAATCCATGATGTGGGCAGGCTTGTAAGAGCTCTTTGAAGCGTTCCCAACACTTGAAGAAAGACTCTTTTTCTTTTTGTTTGAAATTCATCATGTGTCTCCTCAAAGTGTTGGTTTTGTGAAGTGGGAAAAACTTTTTCAAGAATTCTCGCACCATAACATTCCAAGTGGTAATCGAATTGGGCCTAAGGGAATGCAACCATATTTTTGCCTTCTCCTTCAGTGAAAAAGGGAATAATCTAAATTTGACTATGTCCTCCCCAATATTATTGAAGTGTAAAGTGGCACATACTTCTTCAAATTCTCTTAAGTGCGAGTATGCACTTTCTGAATCAAGGCCATGGAACTTAGGGAGTAATTGTATCACGCCCGGCTTTATTTCAAAATTTCCCACATTGGGTGGGACGACCATGCAAGAAGGTGTGGTTGTCCGTGTGGGTTGAAGGTATTCTCGTAAACTCCTAGCCCTTTGGTTAACCGCCTCATTACCATCGTTTTCATTCCGGTCGTTCATCATTGTTGTTGCCACTACCGGACCCACTTGCCATTGGTGATGGTCTCAAAGAACTTGATAGAATTGGAGATTCAAAGTTTTCAATAATTCTCTTAATCGGAGACTCCTTCCTTCTTAATCTGTGCCCTAAATCTCTTTGCCAAATTGGCGGGGGCCTATCCTTCTTTTTGGGAATCTTGAATTTTTTTTTTTAAATGGTGGAAATGAAGAAACTAACTTAGAACAGCAACCTACCTCACTAGATGTCAAAAAGTTCACCTCAGCCCTTAGCTCGAACTTATGAAGTTAACTTGACCAGGTTAGCCCCCAGGTAAGTGGTGAGGCCACAACGGTCCCGCTTAAAAACCACTTGCCTCGAATAGCTTGACTATCTCCCCTTTTGGGACAAGGCTTTTCTTAGGCATCGAGTTTAACCAAAGAACGCAACTTTAGGCCTTAGTTTCACTTTCCTTCCTTTAGGAGTTAACTGAAAAAAAAATTTCCAAAAAAAAAATTGGAAGATTTTGGTAACTTTTTGGAGTTTTCTAAAAATCAATGATGTGAATTGCTAACATTTCATGCACTTTCCTAATCCAAATTAGGGTAGTTTCAACATTCCATGCATGCACCCCTTATTTCTAGCAAGATGCCAAAAGTAATGTACAATTTAAATAGGAAAGACAGAAAGTTACCTTTACTGGCGCTCCCCGGCAACGGCGCCAAAAACTTGATCGGTCCCCAAGTGTAGGGTACGATTGTAGTAATAATCTGGTAAATCCAGGTCGATCCACAGGGAGCAATGCTTTTCAAGAAACCTTCCAACTTTGACCTATCCTAAATAAACACTAAATCTGGCCTAAATTAAATTAGATAACTAAATACAAAAAGCTTAATTACAATGCTTTCAAAAAAATAAAGGAACTATTGTAATAAAGGAAACCTAATCTAAACAATCCTAAAATATCTAAAAACCTGCAAAAGAATACCCAAATCAAACGACCAGTTTAATATAAAAAAAATCAAAACAAAACTTCCTAAATTAGATCCTACTTACCAAAATCAATTTTTATGTAAATATGAATGATCTATAATGCCCTAAATGCTAACAATGCAATTTTATGCAAGTTTCTAACTATATGATGCATGCTGTAAAAAAAATCTAAGTATGGAAACTGTTGCGCAACCCTGTTTTCACTGGACTGAACGACATGACTAAGGTGGTGTGAACCTAAATCTAATGGATGGGATCAATAGCCTGATGATGTATGAACACAACAAAAAAAGAAAAACCGTTTGTTGAACTGTTTTGTTGCTGAAATCTGAACGCAGGCTTACCAACTACCCCTGTTTGAGCCTCTGGTTGACATGGTTCCCGAGATTATTTTTGGCTGAAATTCTGGGGTTTCAAAGTCCAATCACCATACTTTAAATCTGCTATTTTATGGACAAAAATATTAACGTTTACCTGGTTTTTAAATCATGCACTTTTGTAACCAAGTTGGGTTAATTCTGCTGAAATGTGTAGGATTTTTCACAACTCACTTATCAGATCCGAATTTAGTGTGTCTAATCAGTTGATAATCTTGTGATTTCAGCAACAAAAACTTGTTCTAATGCAATTTCTAAATATGAAGTATACACAAAGACACTTTCTAACCATATATCATGCAAATAATAAGAATAGAAAGTTTCTACTAAACATAGAAAGATGCAAGTTGAGTTTTTAAATCTAAAATTTGAAAATAGAACAAAAAAATTAAGAATATTAACTTGAAAATAACAACAAAAAGGGTGGAAAGAAAATAAAAAGCGGAAAAGTAGTACCAAAGATCTAGAATCTAGACAATCCTACAAGTATTGACAATGCGATGATAATGTCCTCTCTTCTCAAAGTAGGAAAAAAAATTATGCAAGTGATTTTTTGATGTCTCTCGACTTTTGATATTTTTATTTTATTTTCAAACTCTTGATCTAATCATGTGAAATATTGTCTCCAATCAAAACACATAAAAGAACTAAAATAAGAAAATTAAATCACTTACATAGAAAGTTGCAAAATCAATCCAAGTAGTGTCTTTTTTTCCTTGATCTTGAAATACAAAAAAGAACTAAAATTCTTCTCTCTTCATCATTCTCTCAACATGATCTCTCAACCTATGTCTAAAGAATTAGGAGGAAAGAAGAAGAAGAAAGGGACTTAGAGAGAAAGGTGGATGTGAGTGGAATAGAGAGGGGAAGAGTCTCCTTGGTTGCTACCAAAAGCCTTGGACCAAGTGATGGCTTCTCTCCCCTTTGGCTAGACCCTCTTTTATAATCTTTTATGCCCCTTTGTTTGGTAACACACCTCCTCCATCTTGGCTTAAATTCAAACTTCAATTGATTTCTTGTCCTTGTGATCCAATTTTTTCCATCTTGGGTTCCTCAAAAGATCTTTAAGATTGCATCTTGATTTCCTTCTTGATTTTTGTCTCCTCCTTGATTAGATTTCTTCTTCCACAAGTTTGACTTTGTGGAGATCTCCTTCCAATGCAAAACTTGCCATCCACCCACGTTTTTGTTTCATATATGCCATAATATATAATTCCAAGTGGACTTTACTCCTTTGTATTAGGTGGAAACTTCTTTAAAAACTCTTTCACAACCAAGACACATTCATCTAACCATCATGGTCCCGCCAATCATGTAAATCTTCATGGGATAGGGTCCCATGTTGTTGATTTTTTTCCTACAAATTGAAAGAAATTAATTAATCACATATAATAAAAATAAACATGAATTATGCATGGGACCCTACATGCCTAATGATGCACCCAAATGACAAACTTTCCAAAAAAATAGCACATGGTGCCAAAAATAACAAGTATGCATTTATGAAGCCAAAAAACTAATTTTGGGGTGATGAATGAGATGAAAAATCTTAATTTCACAAAAATCATGCAATTCAATGAATTTTGACCAATTTTGACCATTTTCCCAAAAATATCCCCAAATACATGTAATCATGAAATTAAGTGCAATTCTATGCAATTAGACCTAATTAAGTCCACAAATGCTCATGAAATGATGACCCAATGACCTAATTTTGTGGACTTATCAGAGACTCTACGGCCATATTGAAAAGTCTTTACACGGGATAGGGTATGATCCCGACACTCCTCTGAGACAGTTGGCACAAAGGCTTAAAAGTCGACTTACCGACCAAGCCTCAACATCTCGTATCCATGAAGACATCGATCTCCCTGGATATCTCTTCGATGAGTCACTTGACAAAGATCCAGGAAGCTCATCCAATTGGTCCGATTTCTCTGACAATGAAGAGGAATTGTCCGATGGCACAAACGTGTGGTCTTCTGACCCAGAAGAATCCTCTTCTCCAAAAGAAGTACCCTACTTCGACCCGGTTTCAACAGGCGATTGGGATCATCTCATAGCAAGCCTTGAGAAAATTGCCAATCAAGAAGACCCGTGGAAAGGAACAAAACCTTGGTCTGGAAATGCCCTTGAAACCCCAGAAGAATTCGTTGAGCTGGAAGCCTCCGAAAATATTATGGAGGAACCACCTACGAACCTTTCAACAGAAGATGCTGCATCCTACAACGATCTCAAAGCCTTTCGAAGCCTGGGGTATGGACATCATTGGTCCTATTTCTCCCCCTTCAAGTAAAGGTCATCGCTTCATCTTCGCCGCTATGGATTATTTTTCGAAGTTGTCGGAAGCATTTGCGCTCAATGAAATGAAGACCTCATCAGTCCTTCAGTTCCTGCACACCCAAAAGATTCGTCCATGATAACGGACCACAATTCCGAAATCATCGATTCTACAGGTTCTGCGACAAATACAAAATCCAAACCTGTCCTTCGACTCCATACAATCCGGCAGCAAACGGATTAGTAGAAGCTTTCAATAAGACACTATGCAAAATCTTCAAGAAAATGGTCTCTAGTCACAAAAGAGACTGGAGCGACAAACTGTCTGAAGCTTTGTGGGCCTATCGAACTACCGTTCGAGGACCAACCCGTAGCACACCATTCTCCTTGGTCTATGGATGCGAAGCTGTCATACCCTTGGAAGTACAAATTCCTTCCTTGAGGGTATCTTTGCAAAATGACATGACTCAAGAAAGCATTGTCAAATTGCGACTCCATGAGCTGGACAATCTCGATGAGAGACGGCTCGAAGCTCGACAAAGCTTTGAACTTTACCAAGCACGCATGGTAGAATCTTTCGACAAAAAGGTCAGGCAATGGTCGTGCTATCACAGGCACCTAAAAATAATAAAACCTTTACTTCTAAAAATATATGTAGTAGTGCGAATAAGGATCGTTCCCTCGGAGAGTGTTTAACCAAATTTTATGCTATGTGATCAAAGATGGGGGTTTTTAATTATAATGAAAGCAAAAACGAATAAAAGCAAATAAAGAACAATAAAATAATGAATTCAATCAAATTAACAAGCATTGGTCAAAGTTAACATCCACCATTGGAAATTAAAAACTGATCATTGATGCAAAAATAAATCAACTAATACTTTGAATATTCATCATTGGAATTAAATTCCTACCTCCTTAATTAGTTAATCAGAAAACACGCGCTCTAATTATCCCTAATTACTAAACAATCCAAGACAAGCGCCAAAGATTTAATCTAGTAACAACATTAAGACCTTGAGAGATTGATGAATCTAAACAACACAAGCACACGCGGTTGCATTTAATTTATCCAGGAGTTCTTCCTAATATCTAATAATTTTCAAAGCAGCAAATTATTAAATATTAGTTGCTTCGCAAATTAGAGGGATCAAACAATTACGGATTTGATTTCTAATTTAGCAGAAAATTGTAACGAAAAATAAATTAGTATGCATCCTAGCAATTAAACGAAACAATCATGATAACAAATTATGCACAGAAGAACAACCCATATTCAAAACATAAATTGAATAATGAAAATAAATTAGATCTCACAGTAATTATTCCGAGGCTTCAGTCTTCTTCAACCAATTACATAAAATTAGCCACGCAGGGCCATACTAACTTGCGAAGAAAAGAGTAGAAAAGAAAGAAAGAAAGAGAGAGAGAAAAACGTGCAATGGAGAAGTAATGTACGCTGGGTATGGAATGGACCATTTATAGTGGAGAGTTCGATTAGAGAGAGAAGAGAAGTTAGGTGGTGTGGACCCATGTGATGGAGAGAAAAGGAAAGAAAGATGATTGGTTTAGATGAGGAAAGGTGGAAAGAGAAACTTAAAAGAATTAAGAGATGGGAAAGAATTGAAGTGGCGTGGGATTGGAGGTGGTAGATAATAAAAAAATCAATTAAATTCTAACTTAGTCAAAATCTTCTTATTGACCATATCTTCTCACTCGGGCTTCTGTTGGATTCGAACCAAGAATTAAAGTTGCACCATTTTTCGTTCCGGACAATATGAGCCCAATATTGGATATGTTTCGGGAAACTCCTGATTTTATCAAATTTACCACAATGCCCTTCTGCTTGATTCTTCATCCATTTAGCATCAAATATGAGCACTTCTCTTGCAACTCAGATCTAGAAACTTCTTGATTCAGCAAGAATCTCTCAAAACTCAAAACATAAAAGTTGTAGATCTTTTTCTTTGCATTCCATATCATCTTGAATAATCTCAATTGGAGTTCGGAGGAGTTCGCAATGTCAAAACTGTCCAAAATCACTCAATTAGCTTTGTTTTGCACACAGCACCTCCATTTGCATCCTAAAGCAAAATATAAGAATAATGAGTAAATTTAGGCATCAAATAAGTATAAAGGATTAAACATTAATGGAGAAAAATATAACATTTTGCATTCTCATCAGGCAACGCGCCTACAAAAAGGGTGACTTGGTTCTTGTGGTAAAAAGAACAATGGTCTTCGTTCACAAGTCCAAAGGCAAATTTGAGCCAAAATGGGAGGGACCCTACATCATCGATAAGGTTTTCTCCAACGGTGCATACGCACTCCTAAACATGGAGGGTGACAAATGTATGCTGCCCATCAACGACAAGTTCTTAAAGCGGTACTACCCTTAAAGACTTACCCAACTGGGTAAGAGCAATGCCTGTACGACCAAAATCGGTTTCCAGGTATTCGCTCGCTAAACCCACTCTCTTTAGAATTTTCATATCAAATGTTGAAATTTCTAGAAATTCAAACAATGCTTACTTTCATCGTTTCATTGTTCAAGAATCCAAGTTTAGGAGCCTCTCCCTAACTTGACCAAAATTTTCAACCCTTGAACCCAAAATTCATGGTTTGAAACAAAATCCAGATTCAGGGATTTCCATCCTAGTCCACCCTGCCTTTTACCGCCAAAATGGTTTTAGGTCAAAACTTACGACCCTCATGTCTTTAAACAAAAATGTTTTTTCAAAAAACCGCGAGGAAGCGACACTTAGATGATACTCGCACAAATCGGAAGCATGCGAACCATGTTCGACACTTCCAAAAAGCAGGGAAGCGACATTTCGTCGATACTTGTAAAATCCAAAAAAAAAAACGTGGAGATGCAACATTTCAGTTGATATCCACAACCTAAAGGTTCGTGAAAACCACAAATTTCAAAAAAAAAGTTTATGGGGAAACGACATCAAGTCAGTACCCATAAAACCTAAATTTTTTAAAAGCAAGGATGCAACATTCCATCGATACTTGCACCCAAATCCGCGAGGATGCGACATTCCATCGATACTCGCAAACGAATGAGCAAGGATGCGACATTCCATCGATACTTGCAAGACCATTCAGCAGGGAGGCGACTTTTAGTCGATACTTGCATTTTTTAAAACCAAAACCGACTATAAATGCCACCAAAACAGGCTATAAATGTAACAAACTGGCTATAAATACCACCAAAACAGGCTATAAATGCCACAAAATGAACCGGTTATTAATGCCACAAATCAAAACCGGCTATCAATGCCACAAACCAAAACTTGGCTTTCAAAAAACCAGGATATAAATGCCACCAAACCCGGCTATAAATACCACCAAAACCGGCTATCAATGCCACAAACTCGGCTATCAATGCCACAAAAATCTGGCTCCCATGCCAAAATAATCATTTGACAAAAGATTTTCACAAAATGATAAACTTTTGATCAAATCCCATTTAGCAATTACTTTCATCACAAAAAGATTTGAGTGAGCGTAGGGAAAACAAAAAAGAAAGTATCCCATTTAGCAATTACTTTCATCACTAAAAGATTTAAGTGAGCGTAGGGAAAAAAAAAAGAGTACCAAAAAATACATGCGGTACCAAAAAAAAGAAAGTGTTCACAAGCACTACAAAAAAAGAGAGTACCAAAAAAATACATGTGGTACCAAAAAAAAAGAAGGATAGTTTCTGCTATAAAAATCAGGAGCTCAACCAAAAATGGTTTCCAGCCAAATTTCAACTCCTCAAGCAAACTTTTGGCCTCAGCCGTCAGTGTTTTTAGGGCACGCTTCTTCAGGAACTTGCCATAAGATGCTGGGGTAGGCTGTAACCCTTCTTTCACACCAGGAAGCTTATCCCGAGCAGTTTGACATTGTTTGTCCTCTTAAAGCTTCCTTTCGAGAACTCGATCAGCATCTGCAACCCGGCGAATCAGAGCACTCTCCCTGTCGCGAGCCTCTGTTATAGCAGCCCACTTGGCAGCGACTTGTGCCTTCAAATGCTCAAGACGTTTCCTGGCCTCATTGACCTCCCTATCAAGGATGTTAAGGTCATGTGTCAGCCCAATGATGGCTAGCTCTTCTAAGTTCTTCTCTCGGACTAGCTGCTTCCTGATTTGTGTAGCCTCATTCAGGTCAGACTTAGCCTTATCAGCAGGGTCCAGGAACATCTCCTTGAAGAACTGGTCGTCAGTAAAACCCATGGTCTCAAACCTCTTGTCACCCACTGCAATGATCCTATCAATGATCGCCCTGGCACCTGTGACATCCAGACCAGCCTCTTCGGCATCACCAAGAATCTCCTGCACATGCTGGATCATGCCAAATCCGGCATCCAAGTTTCCAGCAAGGAGAGTCTCAATCCAAGAGCTCAGAACCCGCACCACCACCTTCTTCGCAAAAAGAAAAGATGGCCCAGCTGAAGATTCGCCCCGCTCCATCGGTCAGATGCTCATGTCGTGCCCCGTTGGAAGAGGAACAAAAGAACTCTTTCCAGTCAGAGCTGCTGGGGAAGGAATCTCAGCACGAGGTACCTCCTCCACCATGTCAGAGTTGGTTGTAGGAGTCTCTACCTCCGGATCAACCTCTGGCATCCCTTGCTCTGGTTCTGAAGGAAGCAATGGACTCTCCTCTGTCGCTTCAAAACCTCCCAAAGAAACACAAGAAGGTATGAATATGATCCTGTTAAAAAAAATCATTATCAGGATTATTACTATAAAATACTGTTGACACCAAAAATGTCACTTTGCCTTTTCAAGATCCAAAGAGCTACATGAAGTCGCAACCTGCCATAAATAGGCAATGCTGCTTCCAAAAATCAAATCTTGTCAGAATCAAACAAAAACTGCAAGATTCTTCCAGACAGCCAAAAGAGGAGTACACAAGAAGTTTCGGGCCATTTCAAAATCATTTGGCCTAACTTCGCTTCTCCGACAGCCGAAAAGGAGCTCTCGGCGACAAAAGCTCTCCGGGACCATGGTTTCCAAGATAGAGCCTATGGATCATCTTAAAATGACTCCAATAGGTTCCCTGTCAAATTTCAAGTCAATCGGACATCGATTGACCGCACATCAAACCGCGACATCTTCATCGCGACAAAAAGCAAGTCTACATGTGATAGGACCCCAAACGGCTTCGAAACTCAAAAAAAAGCCTATGGTTGGTCTTATTTATTGCTCAGGAGGCTTCCACACCAAATTTCAGGTCATTTCGACATCGTTTGGCCCAGTTTCAGCTTCTGACGGAAAATCGGCAGCTCTACGCGACAAAGTCTTCGGCTTTCTCAGGAAATTGGAAACTTTGCAAAATAAAATGCAAGGATTCTCATCAGGTTTCCTACAAAGAAATTAGGCCAATAAATGGTCAAAATGTCAAGGAAAAGCACAGAAGAAAAAAGAATCGAAAAACAGCAAAAACGGACGCAAAACGGGACACGAAAGGGGGAAAACCCCCCCAGGGTCGCAGACCCCTGCGACCCTGGGCTAGGGTCGCAGGCCCCTGCGACCCTGGGCCAGGGTCGCCGGCGACCTTGGAACCCGGGGTCGCCGGGAAAGCCCCGGAAACCCCGGTTTTCGCCGTTTTTTCGCGATTCGAGGAGCCCAGCCTCTGGTACTTTCCAAAATTCATGCTTTTGAGACACCAAGTCCTCTGACATCCGTCCAAAACACGGGTAAATCATCAAGAGTATCGAAAACAATATTGATCGCCACCCGGTCAACCAAAAAAAGTGTGCTTTCTACCCGACCGATCGAGAAATCGACAGGACAGATGGCACCGACCCGCTGTTGGCAACAAACACCTGAAATTACATGATCATCTGATGTCGATCTACATGAAGATCCATCGATGATCATCAACAGAAGAATCTCAAAAGACGTGGCACGGCCCGCGACTCTTCAGCTGCTCGGCGACCACTTAATGCGATTAATTGACTAGCTTTATTACAGTCATTAATCCATTTCTTTGGACGGCCCAATCAGAAGCAAGCATTCGGGAGTTACAAGTCAAGAGATTCATGGCATTTAACCCATGAAACTCCTCCCATCATGGCGATTAAAGGCGATTAAATGCCCTCAATCTCCTCCGGCCAATCAGAAGCCAAGAAAAAGGAGTTACAAAATAAATAATTCAATTTTGTAACTCCTCCCATTATGCGGCTTAATGACAATAAAAGCCCATAAACCCTCCTAAAAGGCTACCTAAAAGCCTATAAATAGGAGGGCTCTCCAAGAAGAACAGACACACAACATCAACAGACAGCAGACAGAAATCCAGAGAAAGGAAAAAGAGAGAAAACTCTGCGGAAATTCTACACCGGCCACCGCAACAAGGTGACAAAAGTCCCTTGGGGGGTACCCCCCCCCCCCCCCCCCAAGGTCCTTGCCTTCTCCTCCTGCCTCCAATGGCTTAGATATGGCTTTTCAGCCCGTCTACTCGGCTTTTTATTGGACATAGGACCTTCCTTTGGTCTTTGTCCTCTAAAACCCGAGGTTATAGCCAAGTCAAGCGAATCAATAGCATCCTCTGTTCTCATCTGCATGGATGATGGCGAAGCCCACATATGGCTTGCGACCGTCAATCTAAACGAGTCCCCCACAATCTCCTGAGAAGTTAGATCCTCCTTTTCTTGCTTTTCATTGTAGTTTGTATTTTTTTCAAAAGAGACAAAAATCACAATTCTTGTCTTTCATTGTTGATAAGGATTGTAAATCGGCTATAAACGCCAAAAATAGGCTATAAACGCCAAAAATCGGCTATAAACGCCAAAATCGGCTATAAATGCCAAAAAAATCGCCTTTCACGGCAAATCAAGAAAAATGTCTCTTTTCTTAAATATATGTGCAATGGAAAACTTGAAAGAAGTTGATTTCCTTTTTACTTGCGAAGGTTGATCTCCGGATCACCACTTGCAATTCCAAGTAAAAATAGAAAATCTGGCACACCCACAAAAAAAAAAAGAAATGTTGTTGCACGCCCCTTTTGCCCCCCGGTTATGAAAGGGTCGGAACCAAACGGACTCCCACGTCCGCCGACCTCGGTAGGAACCCGGGCATCGGGAGCGCGGTCCATCAAATACCTTATTCGACGACTGGCGGAACACTTCTTTCTCCATGAACTCATTGGAAGCATCATCAACATTTGCGTCCATCGATGGTTCAAAGTCATCGGAATCCTGTGACAAGTCAACTGACAAGAAAAATGTTAGCAAACCAAGTCATAGAAAAAAAAAAGAAAGCAAAAGAAGTCATACCAGTTGGAGATTCTGGAATCACTCCAGAGTCCCTCGGTTCTTCTTCTGGTGCCGCAACCGGATCCGTCACCGCCTCATCGGCAGGAACCGCAGGCATCGCCAAGTCTTCATCCTCTGCTAAAAAAAACAGCAGGGGAAGAAAGCAAATCAAGACATGGAAAATTCCATGAAAGAAACAGAAAGAGAAAGAGGAAGAATCATACCTTCACCGGCGGTCTCTTCTTCTCGGCCCCTCTTTTCCAAAGGCTCGTCAGCATTCCCTGGCACCTCCTCATAGATAGTAAGAGGGACTTCTATGTCAGGAGAGTCCTCATGTGGCCCCTCGCTGCTACGATGACTCCTCTTCCTCTTACTCCTACGGGCTTGCCTCCTAGAATACCTACCCCACTGTCAGAGTCAGGTTTCTCACTTGACTCCTGTCAGAGTCAGGTTTCTCACTTGACTCCTCACGAATGGTCTACTTTTGCCAGTAGACTCCACGGAAGCTCACCTCAGTGCCGCTTGCATCCAAGCATCAAGCTCTGCTTCCTCCTGTTCTAGCTGCTCTAAAGCATCATCATGTATTTCCCGGACAGCTTCAGAACCAATGACGCCTTGGTCATCGAGATAGCATATCTTGTGCTTCTCTCCAGAAAGGAAAGCCTAAACTTCCTCTCGCCGGACGCCATCCGACTTTCCAAGGCCTTTTCCAGATGATAGCTTCACATCAAGCTCCTTTTTGGAAAGCCCCCGATATTCCGAAAAGCTCTCTGCGAACCACTTCGCGAAGCCGGCGGTCTGGGAAGTCGACAACACAGGACAGGAAATCATGGCAGTAGTGTCTTTAGCACTATAAAAAGCCCATGCATTTCTCTCATCCTGCAATCCAAAGCGCTTCACCATGCTTGAAGGCGCTCCAACAACGCCTTGAGAAAAGCCCAACTGCAGCGCAAAACGAGAAGGCACATACGGCTGGATGTCGACGAAAAGATGTCTGCGGTACACCATCGTGCCGACACGTATGCTGAAAAACCACTCCTTCTCTGCATTTGTCAAGGAGTAATGCTTTCCCGACCCCGCCCTGGTAGAGTCACGGGAGGCACTAAAATCAAAAGCCTTCTTCCACAACTCCGGAGAAAGCTTCACTGAAGACTGTCCCATCTCGACGTCCGTGAATCGTCGGATCCTCATGCGGGAAAACAAAAGTGATTCGGATACGGCTTTCCCCTTAGCCAGTCGAATCATCAGAGGAACATCATCCTGTGCAACACCCAACCGGTGGAAGCCAGGACAGTGGTATACATACCACGAATAGAAGATATAGGCTGAAAATACCCTATTCATAGGGAGCCCAAGCCGAACCAAAAAAGCAGCAACTTACAGTTCGGTACACAGATAGGAGTAAAGAGCTGGCACCAAAGCAAGTTGCTCTCCAAACGCCATCTGACAAGCCGGAAAAATATAATGCAGCCTGATGTGCGTTCCATCTCCTCCAGTAAAAACGGCCTCACCTGCTAATAAGTGAGGTAAACAGCGAGATCTCTCCGCAGTGCAATGTCAGGACATATAGCATTTGTACTCGCAAAGAAATCTCTCAACTATTCTTGCATAGCCGAAATCTTCTTCGAACCCGGATCCTTAGCCCTGTCTTCCCGGGTCATGCTATCAGAAGGCTCCCCACTTTCAACGAAGTTGGGAGACGAAGAGCTAAAACTCTTCCAACTACTGGATCTTACTTTTGAGCCCTCCTTCTCTTTCAAAAAATCATAGAAGGCAACGAGCTGAAAGTACAAAAGCCTGAATTCCTCTGACTGCTCCTCAAGGATGCTGTCGATTGGCATAAACTCTTCATAGAGTCTGCCTAGGATGGGCAATCCAGTAATGGCGCTCAGCTCCTTCAAAGAGAAACCAATCTCACCATTTGTGACAACGAAGGTATTGGTTTGTGGAAGGAATGACTCTAACATAGCCATGAAGGCCTCGTCGGAAAAGATCACGGTCTCCCTAAATGCGCGGACCGCATCAAAAATCTCGGCTTCCTTCAAAACGGCGCCACCAATCAGCAGGACGCGATCAGTCCATGACTTCCACTCGGAGTCAGCATTGAAACGGCCACGAAGTCGAAAAGTCTTCACCCAATTGCTGCCGTCACCGCTGAAAATGCCAAGGCCCACCGGTCCCAAATCGACCGACAGATAATCAGAGCCCTGGTAGCCACTGGCCGGCATCAACATGTCCATGTCAGCAGGCGACTTCTCCGCATATCTAGGAGAACCGCAAACAAAAATCCCGGTCTTGCTTACATTTGTCCTCTTCACCCAGCTTGGAGGATCTTCCCTCTTAGAGCACGTGGGAGAAAGGCTCATGATCGAGACGGTGCGATCAAAAGTCGATCGGGTCGCGACAGTTTTATTCTCACCATCAACTGTGAAAGAGAACTGAAAACATCTCCCCTGGTATGTCACGTCGTCAGGGACTGCATCACCAAAGAAGAAGGTAGGCTTGGGCAAAACCCTCTGATCGTCTATCAACCATGGACGACTGCTTACCATGATCTTATAAAATTCCTCTCCCTTGAGAGCGATTAGTCGCCGCCTCATCTCATCTCTGTTGAGGGAGTCGCACTCTTCGATGTTTCTCTCAACATACTGGACCTTCTCCTAAGCCTGCTGAACGGCAGGATTAGAAGATCTAGTAGATCGATGAGGACGCTTGTAGCAGGCCCTTTACCCTTGTTCGTTCTGGAGGAACCACCTGCAAAGGATGGAAAAGAAAAAGATCATCATCAAAATGACAGAATTTTGCTAAAAAAATCTGGCAAGATTTTGGCATGATTCCGGGGCAATTTCGAAGAAAAGGAAGTACTCCGAAAGAAATAGAAAGCTTGAAGATGAGCTCAACATTGCTGCGAGCTTCGAAACTCCAAACTTTCGAAACCTCAAAGTCTCCGTAAAATCAGGAAGGGCTCAACATCGCTGTGAGCTCCAAATTCTCAAATTTGCAAAGACTTTCAGGTATGCTATCATATCATGCTACCAATTCAATTTACAAAAAATGCATGCATGAACATCTTGGTTTGCCAAAAAAATGCATTATCATGATGAGCAAAAAAAAAAGAAGAAAAATAAAACTTTATCAAAAAAAGAGAGAGAGAGAGAAAAAAAAAAAGATCAACAAAAAAAAATGGGGGGAAACAAAAAAATGGGACTGGCCCACAGGCCACGTGGCCGTACGGACAGATCCGTACGCCCATAAAAAAAGTGCAAAAAAAAGAAAGCACGAGAAAAAAACAAAAATAACACGAGAAGAAAACACGTGGAAAGAAAAAAAAAAGAAAAGAAAGAAACAAAAAGAAAAGAAAGAACTTTTTTATCATCCTATTTCCTACAATGGAGTTTTCTTGAAAAAGGAACTTACTTGAAGCCATTGGTGGAGAAGAAGAAGAAAAGCTTGAAGATCCTTGAAGAAGAAAAACTCTTGGTCTTGGAGCACTCTTGAGATTGTTGCAAAAAAAGCAATAAGAGCAAGAGATCCAACCTCTTCCTTGCTTTTATAGAAGAGAGCAAACCAAAGAAGGAAAAAAGAAATAGGTAAGTTTTACTAATTAGTAACCTTACAAAAAGAAAGAAATTAGAAAGATTCTTTCCCAAAAGAAAGATATCTTGAGGGATTCTCTCCCAAAAAGAAATCAATGAGAGATATTCTCCCAAAAGATAGGAGATTTGAGGTATTCTCTCCCAAAGAAAGATATCTTGAGATATTCTCTCTCAAAATAAAGGGAACATGAGAGATTCTCTCCAATTAAAAATATTTTTAGATATTCTCTATCCAAAGGAGATATCTTTTGATATTCTTTACAAGAATGACACCATATGAGATCTAAGCCATCCTAAAAAGCTTAGGGTCCCATGAGCTAGCCCATATGAGCCAGGTTTGACCACCTAGGCACTAAAAAAAAGGGCTTCTAGTCAAAGAAAAAAATCCCTCTTGCCAAGAGTTTACAAAAATTGTTCCGTGCCTCTTTTGAGTTGATTGGACCATATAAAAAAGAATTCCAAGCCCCATGAGCTTCCAAAAATCAAACCATCCAGCCTCATATACCAAATTGAGCCAAATTCTTGAAATTGACATTCCACAAAAATCCAAACCAAATCCTGGTCCCCTAACTTGCCACATACTGCCTCATATACCAAAGTGTGCTTTCTACCCGACCGATCGAGAAATTGACAGGACAGATGGCATCGACCCGCTGTTGGCATCCAATACCTGAAGTTACATGGTCATCCAATGTCGATCTGCATAAAGATCCATCGATTATCATCGCCAGAAGAATCCCAAAGACGCGGCACGGCCCGCGACTCTTTAACTGCTCGGCGACCACTTAATGCGATTAATTGACTAGCTTTATTGCAGTCATTAATTCATTTCTTTGGACGGCCCAATCAGAAGCAAGCAAATGGGAGTTACAAGTCAATTGATTCATGGCATTTAACCCATGAAACTCCTCCCATCATGGCGATTAAAGGCGATTAAATGCCCTCAATCTCCTCCGGCCAATCAGAAGCCAAGAAAAAGGAGTTATAAAATAAAGGAATTAAACCATGTAACTCCTCCTATTATGCAGCTTAATGACAATAAAAGCCAATAAACTCTCCTAAATGGCTACCAAGAGCCGATAAATAGGAGAGCATTCCAAAGAATTCCAGATCAGAAAAAGCAAACAACTCCCAGAGATCAGAATCAGATCAGCTTCCAAGCACAGAAAATCCAGAGAAAGAAAGAAAGAAAACTCTGCGAAAGTTTTGCACCGGCCACCGCTACAAGGTAACAAAAGTCCCTTGGAGGGTACCCCCCTCCCAAGGTCCTTGCCTTCTCCTCCTGCCTCCAATGGCTTAGACATGACTTTTCAGTCCGTCTACTTAGCTTTTTATTGGACATAGGACCTCCATTTGGTCTTTGTCCTCTAAAAATCTGAGGTTATAGCCAAGCCAAGCGAATCAAGAGCATCCTCTGTTCTCATCTGCATGGATGATGGCGAAGTCCACATATGGCTTGCGACCGTCAATCTGAACGGGTCCCCCACAATCTCATGAGAAGTTAGATCCTCTTTTTTTTGCTTTTCATTGTTTGTTTTTTTCAAAAGAGACAAAAAATCACAACTCTTGTCTTTCATTATTGATGAGAATTGTAAAATCGGCTATAAACGCCAAAAATCGGCTATAAATGCCAAAAAAACCGCCTTTCACGGCAAATCAAGAAAAATGTCTCTTTTCATAAATATATGTGCAATGGAAACTCGAAAGAAGTTGATTTCCTTTTTGCTTGCGAAGGTCGATCTCCGGATCACCACTTGCAATTCCAAGTAAAATAGAAAATTTGGCACACCCACATAAAAAAAATGTTGATACTCGCTCTTGCCCCCCGGTTACGAAAGGGTCGGACCCAGCGGACTCCCTCGTCCGCCGACCTCGATAGAACTGAGCAAGGAATGCGCTGTCCATCACACATATGAAGCCCATACACATATGCATTGGGTAAGTCTAGGTTGGAATTTGAGCACACAAACATGGGGAGCAAACCCATGCCTCATGCCAGTCAGCCTTAAACCCACAGCTTCGTATTTGATAATGACCACAAATCATTTGGTCATGTAGTTAAGAGTTTACTCCGCCGTGTTCTACTTAGTCCCAATGGATTTATTTAAAAAAAAAAGAACTACTGGAATTAGGCCAAAGTAAAGCCCATTTAGGGATGGACTTTGATATATTTTGGATCCAAGATGTAGCTAGCTAGGAGTGCCAAAAGGCCCGATGGGTTTGGATCTGAACTACCCATGCAGTAGGCATTCCCAATTATCATTGATAAGTGATAACATATGAGATGCAATAAGATTAAACTAAGAAGAAAAAGAACTAATACTACTATTAGTATTAATAGATAAATAAATAAAGAGAGAACTACCAAAAAAAGGACCCTAAAATGGCCATTAACCGAAAAACAGGCTACTAGTTAATATTGGACGGAAGTGGTTCCCTGTGACCACTTCCGGGTTTTTTCTTTTTATTATTAAAGATTTAAACGTGTGACGACGTTGTCCCTTAATATCCCATTTAAACGTGTGACGACTGTAGACACCTCATTTGGCCCCTATAATAGCCTTAAATACATGTCATATATAACGATGCCCCCATTCCACCCATAATTGAATGATTAATGGCATAATTCAGATTAATTAATGACGATGAAGATGCTTGTCGATAATCTTAGACTTAGTTCGACGATCTCTAGAAATTCGTGAGAGAAAAAGCCGAATCACGTTGAGATCTCAACTTCAACTCACTATTCACACAAGGAACAGACTACAACACTATCCAAGCCCCTTCCTGACTACATAGAACACACTTAGGTTGTTCCTAGAGAGATAACACTTAGTTTGTGCCCAAGTACAATACGACTAGCATGGGTTAAGAGGCTAGAATCATTGATCCAAATATCCCTACCTTTTCCTAACCTATGATCGTTATGATGTATGGACCAAGAGATTCTAAGTTCCGAGAGCTTTCCGACGATGTGTAGATCGTCCAAATCCGACCGACGGATCAAAACATATGGCCATCGGAAGACTGCCCTAGCGACCCTGCTGGAAACAAACCTGGGCGCCACCACAGGTGCACCCATGTCCCAAAATACACTTGGGCGCACACACAGGTGCGCCCAGGTACCCAGTCACCTTAGAAAAGCACTCGAGTGCATGTTTAGGTGTGTCCCACTCTATTTTTCGTAGTTCCAGCCCAACCTAAGCCCAAAAATAATCCAAAACCGAGCCCTAAATCAAATTAACCCCAAAAGGAGACCTAGGCGCACCTGTGTGTGCGCCCAAGTCCCCCGAAACCCTAGTTCCGCCTTGGGATGCGAGAACCTTCTAGAAGTTCGTGTAAACAAAAGCCCTAACCCCTCTTGCACACCCAAAATCCCTATATAAGCATCTCTTAAACCCCATTTATAAGGAGGCTACCAAAAGAGAGAAATATACAAGTAAAAGGAGAGAAAGAGAGCAGCCACCGTAGAGAGGGTTTTAGATCTAGAAGAAAGGAGAAGAGGGAGTAATCTGGTTTGCAAGAGCAGCAATGGAGAAAGCTTCCAAAAGCCATGGATTTACGCGAGTTCTTCGATCTAATAATTGAAAAACACAGATCCAAACCAGTATTTCTAGATCTAGTCTCTTCCTTTAATGTTTATCATCATCAATAGTTAGAACCATGCTTAGGATCATGCATATGTCATAGATCTGCATTAATAGTAGTATTTTCTTAGTAGATCCGACATTTATTAATCATCTATCATCAGAAACATGCTTAGGATCATTCGTAGGTTATAGATCTGCATCATTTTCATCATCCTGAACATGTAATTAGAATAGATCTTGCATCCATATCATTTTCATTGGGAAAAATCCGAATCTGAAAAAGAGAAGTGCAGAAAAGCACTTGGGCGCCACTGTGGGCGTGTCCAAGTCTACGGGCAAGGTTTTGGCCCCTGATTATCGTTTCACGTGCGCTTTGTTTCTCAGATCCGAATTGATTCTCATACAAGTTGATATCAGGGCGCTTGGATCTGTAACTTGGTGTCCTGAACCACGCGAAAAGCATCGGAAAAGGACCATATACGTTGCTAAAAGGAAGAAACAGAAAAGGAAGAAAGACAGAGGCACTTGGACGCCACTATGGGTGCGCCCAAGTCCTTGCCAAGGGGTCCGTCCCTCGAATCTTGACCATCGCACCATCGTTTTTAGATCCGAAAATTCTAATATCAGTAATTCATATTAGGACCCTATATTCAGTCGCAAAATATCGAAATCTTGCTGGAACATTGCTAAAGAATTAGAAGTATATTACAACCCACAGGGGAGAGACTTGGGCGCCACTGCAGGTGCGTCCAGGTCCCTGGTTCGCTTTCCGGCCAACATTTCCTATATTTTGCATTTTGTTTAACTTGTTGTTCCATGTTTGTGATGATTTTGATTGACTGCTGAACTTTTGAACTTCGAATTGTCGAATCATCACACTTTAGATTAGGTTACATTGCATAAAATACCAAAAAAAATCATAAAAACATAAAGCTATTCCCTTTTCATCTTGCTCTTTAGTAATTAGAGAAGAGAACAAAAAAAGATTAAAAGAAATAGAAAATTCCATAAAAGAGTAGATATTAGGTAGATAATCCTAGGTTATTCTATTCATACCTAAGCAAATTAACCAATCCTATTAAAATGCTTTAACTAAAACCCCTCATTAAAAGCACCTAGCTCATAAAAATCATCAATCCTCATTAGTAAACTTAATCAACAAATCCTAATTAATCAAAACTCAAATCAATAAAATTCTAATTGGCAAACACCCCCTCCCCTCCCCCACCCCCCCCCCCCCCCCCCCCCCCCCCCCCAATTCAAACCTTAAGACCTTAGCCAAAGCCTAATTGAAACGATAGACCAATCACATTCAGAGAATAAAAACATCCCTCAACCAAGGCCCGAGTTAGAATACCCGAAACTGACGTAGGGCAAACACTTGGGCACAACTGTGGGTGCGCCCAAGTCACCTAGGACACCTAGGCGCCACTGCTGGTGTGCCTATCTCCCTGGTTCAGCCCCGGGATGCGTCTCGGTTACGTTTCGACTCCCGAACTCCAACCATTATCACACTTAAGGTCCAGAGACTCAAAACCAGTACGGGATGCAGAATCCATTGACATAGATCACCTGAAACTCCAAAGCTAAGCTAATGCATCCCACAAATAACCAAGACCCACAAACAAACCACTTGGGCGCCACTACAGGTGCGCCCAACTCCTATTCTAGCCTCAGGACCACTTAACCCCTGTTCACCATAAACCTCAACCTCAATCAACATCACAGAACCTTCACAGAACCAATAACAATCTTGAAATTAAAGATTTAATTAACGTAAACCCATCCGGAAACTCGAATCAAGCCAGAGGACACAAAGACACCAAATTAGCACTTAGGCGCCCATACAGTGCGCCCAAGTCCTCTGTCTGGACCAAGTTCTGAATCCTGATTATGTTTTGAATTCCGGACATAAATCATTAAATTAAAATCAAACCAGAACCTAAAACAACATCAGAATAGAGACTTACACTAAGCCAGACCCCACGACATCCCGAAATCAAGTGGATACCATCACCACTAGCCAAACCACACAGAACCTAGTACTTGGGTGCCACTGTCTGTGCGCCCAAGTCACTAAAGTGACCTAGGCACCTAGGCATCACTGTGTGCGCGCCCAAGTCCTCTGCCAACCCCGTTTCATTGATTTTGACATCTTTTCATCATTTGACGTAAAACTTGAAACTCCAGAACCTTCAATACATTAATCAGAACCTTAAAACACCTTCAACTTAATTCTTAATAAACCTTTACTTAAAACAAACAAACCGAATCACAATTAACAAGTTGCTTAGGTAGGGGAACTATCAAACTTAGGCTATTTACACCCTAGGATTAAATTGGATTACCTTATTAGGTAGCTTAGAGCATTAGGCTTCGCCCCGTCACTCTTCTTGTTCCATTAGGGAATCGGGAAAGTTGATGTGGGCGGTCTAGGACCTTAGGTTATGGTTAATCCGATGACCAGTAATAAAGTAGTAATCACGTAAATCCAAGTAAATTCCCATAGTTAGGCCCTTCTAGCCTCAAATAAAAAATCCATAAAAACTATAAAACCAACAAAATAAACCCAAAAAGATTTTCCTTTATTTCTTCCTCCACCTCAGTTGCCAGATATTTAATCGAACTTAATGATAAAAGGAAATAAAGAACTGATTTCTAAAATTGAATAAATGAGAATGATGAGATGAGATGAGTGATTTCGCACACACTTTTTAACAATCACGGCCCATTGGCCACCCTAAAACTAACACTGGCCCATCGGCCACCTCTAATCAATTACGGCCCATCGGCCTTTCATTTTTATCACTCGTGTACCGCATGCGAAAAACATAGAAATCACAAGTCAAAGTCTTATTTGTATCATCATTTTGGTTTGAAAAGTCAGCATTTAAACCCTATTTTGCTAAGGGATCTGAAGGGGGTACCCGGGAACGAGGCCAATCCTCTTCTTAAATATTTGGCACCTCCCCCCTTTTTTATTTTCTTTATCTTACTTGGATATACTATGATTATGCCGTGTGAGGATTAACCTTCATTCGGACTTTAACTCATGACCCTGAATTAATCATGTATTAAAGAGATCCAAAAAGACTCAAATCAATGTGACAGGACAACTGTCGTGTGTTACCGGCAGCACATTAGATGAGAGGAAGAACCCACCCACTTATTTTCTCTCCATATTTCTTCGACTTTCATCGAAGAATGGTGTTACGGCCGTTACCGTAGCTGGCGATCGTGATCCATTGATTTTGAGGGTAGTCGGAGTCCTCATTTTCGATGTAAAATTTAAATAGCATATATAGATGAATGGAGATTTCCCCGAGCCAAAAGTGTCCTTTTCCTTGTGCGGGGGGGGGGGGGTCAAAATTCACATCCGACAACGACGTCGTCGCTTAATCACTGAAACCCCATTTCCCCCTTCTTCCTCCCATCATTTTTTTTTTCTCTGGCGGTTTCCTTCCCCCCTTTCTTAGACTAGTGCTTTCTCTCAAGCCCATGGCCTTAGTCACATTTGAATGGGATATTAGAGTAGGATGGGTTCTCAATTTGCAGAAGCTGGGTGGGTTGTGGTGTTTGCGTGTATTTGGGAATATGAACGCGGGGTGGGGGTAAAGAGGGGCGCCTTATTATAGGGGGATCAGGTGGATGCCACATGCATGATTTCTCTTATGACATATTCTTGATAATAATAATAAGAAAAAGAGAACAAAAGGCAGCCAATTTTTGCCTGCTTTTCTCTCAGATTATTATTTGTCAATTATAATCCCTTCTCCCACTTCATATTCATTGCATCTGCTTTTGCACTTTCTCATTCATTGATAGACATTTAAGACATTTGAATGTGACTCACTGTTTTATTTCTTTCCTTTTATTAGTCTAAGCAAGGGGGAAAGGAAACTGACAAAGAAAGGGAGAAAACGATGGGAAGAAGAAGGGGAAAATGGGGTTTCAGGCGATTAAGCGACGATGTCGTCACACGTTTAAATGAGATATTAAGCGACGACGTCGTCACACGTTTAAATCTTTAATAAAAAAAACGGAAGTGGTCACAAGGAACCACTTCCGTGCAATATTGACTAGTGGCTTTTTTTTTTGTTAGTGGCCATCTAGGGTCCTTTTTTTTGTAGTTTTCTCATAAATAAATAATGAAGGATGAATGCATGAAAAAATATAGCCATTCTTCATTGTACTAGATTAGGGATGATTCCGGATCCTACATTGTAGGGGATCAGATAAATCATGTGGATATATAGGTCGATTAAATCATCCATGGGGCCCGCTTATTCCTTCTAAAGTAAATGGTCCACAATGTGGCTCTGCTCTAAGCTTCATTCAATCCATCAGTGGACAAACAAATCATTATAAGATCGATCACTTAATTCAATCTAGGCCCATCATCAAATTTCACCCCTGCGACAAACCAGATCCATCTGATAGTGGGCCTTACCCCCGAAGACGTGATATTTTAAGCCATATGCTCGGGGCCATTTATTTTGAGCGGCTTAGATTTATAAGCAGGCTTCAATGATGGATTTATAGGCCCATCCACACGATTCCCCTGATTTCAGGATCTGCCGAGCTAGATTCATGGTACATACATGGTTGGGCACATTGCGTAGACTCGTCCTAACTTCAGAAATTTAGGCCCACGTCAAGGCCAAGCCCAACACAAGTGGAAAAATGTCAGGCCCAAGCTTGCCCATATAGTCAATTGGGCCTAGCTATCCCAAGTCGATTTAGGCTTTTTACCAGTTGTACGATAGAGGCAGAACCACCGGGCTGGGGTGACCATGCCCCCAAAGTTTTTAGAAAACCCCTTACATTTAGAGAAAATCTCCTTCATTTTTACATTTGGCCCCTCCGAGAGTTTTTTAATTACACTATGGCCCTAAGAAGATTTTCTGGTTCCAACCCTATTGTATGGGCTTTCTAGCAATTGTTTGCAAAAATAGAGCCGCTAATGCCACAACCCATGCTTCTCTTTCCACATCCATTTTTTTATGATCAGTATATCCCCGGTGTAAAATTACCTAAAAGGACATCTATCAAAAGTCTCTCCCTCCCCGACTTCTTTCTACACTCACCCACCCCAACCCAATCCCCTAGCCCAGCCACCACCGTCCTCTTCGACAGCACCGCCAGAGGAGGAGAGGGACAGGGAGAGGGAGAGAGGGCGACAAGAGGGAGGGAGAGGGAAAGAGACGGGGAGAGAGAGAGGGCAGCGGGCAGGGTGAGAGATAAAGAAGGAGAGAGACGTGGAGAAAGAGAGGGAGAGAGGGTGGGGGTGAGTTAACTGAAAAAATAAGGGTGTAGGGGTTTGGGAATTTCGGGAACAATGGGGTGTGTAGAGAAAAGTTTTGAGAATTTCTTAACTTATGTGAGGTGTAGAGAGAAAAGAGATATGGAAAGAGAACTTGGGTTATGGCATTAACAGCTCTCTTGCAAAAATTATAACTAAATTTAGCTCGGCTCATAATCACCTCTATCAAGCCATTTATATACATAACCGTGAGATTCACGTTGGTGAAAATGACAAACAATGGAAAATATTTCAATGGGTGTTAATTGAATATGAAAATATGGAAGGGCCGTTTTTTGTCTAAAGCTAGAAAGGAAATCCTTATTAAAGCTGTGGTGCAAGCTCCTGCTTCCTACTTTATGTAGGTGTTCAAACTTTTGAAGGGTATCTGCACGGAGTTTCAACAGATGACGGCTAAATTCTGGTGGGGACATGATGATCATGGTACATGCATTCACTGGTGCTCATGGGATGAGTTGAGCAAAAGCAAAAGAGATGGGGGATTAGGGTTCCGAAATTTGGAAATCTTCAATCTATCGCTTTTGGAAAAACAAGCATGGAGACTATGCTTGAACCCTGATTCCATGGTGGCAAAGGTATTTTTCTCCAAATATTGTGAGGTGAATGATTTTTTGCATGGGTCTAATAAGATCTTTAAGAAGAAGAGCTCTTTTATTGGCAAAGCCTTTGCAGAGGGAGGGAGTTTTTATCCAAGGGTGTCAGGTGGGGAATTGGAGATGGCCACAATGTGAACATTTGTGAAGATGCATGGGTGCCTCGTCCTTCGCGATTCGGGATTATTACCCCCAAGCCCATGGGGTGTATGGTTAGGAAAGTGGCAGACCTTATTGATCCTACCCTGGGAATTTGGAGACACGATCTCCTACATTCCATCTTTTGGCCAGATGAAGCTAAGCTTATTTTATCAATTCCTCTGAGCATTAGATGTCGAGAAGACATGCTATTATGGCATTTCTCTAAGGATGGTCAGTATTCAGTGAAGTCAGGGTACCATGTGGGTTGTGCTCTAACAGATAGTGGTCTTCTTGCGGGCCCGTCTAATGTGTCTAGTGAGCAGTTTTGGTTTGACATTTGGAAGCTTACGGTTCCGCCAAAGGCTCGTATGTTTGCTTGGCGGGCGATGCGTGGGTTTATCCCTTCTAGTGTGAATCTTAGTAGAAGATGTAGCCATATAGATGTGAGCTGCAAAAGGTGTGGTATGCCGGGGTCTTCCACCCATGCATCAAGGGATTGTGCTTTTGCTAAAGCAGTCTGGTTTGGTTCTTGCCTTAGTCTTCGTACCGATGTGCATCAGGATTTACAATTGCTGCCATGGGTTATGGAAATGTTTAATGCTTTAAGGAGGGAGGAGGTGGTGTAGAGGCCAAGCAAATGTTTGTCCTTTTACTGTGGGGCCTGTGGATAGCAAGGAACGATGCGCTTTTCAATGGTAAAGTGTGGTCGTTTGAGGATGTGCTGCTCTTCTCTAGTAACTTGGGTAAAGTGTACCTAGATGTAAACTTGGTTCAAACTTCACCAAAGCCGGTTGCTTTATCTCCTACAAACCAAGTTGTTTGGTTACCTCCTATGAATTTGGGTTTCAAAGTAAATTTCGATGCTGCATATCGGCCAAATTCAAAAGCGGTGGGTGTAGGAGTCATTATCAGAGATGATAAGGGGCCTTTTGTTGGTGGGTGTACTAAACTTTTTTCTCTTGGGGTGTGTGACGCTAGCCAAGCTGAAGCTTTAGCAGCAAGGGAGGCGGTGCTCTTTGCTAAAGAGTTGAATATTTTGCACTTTACTCTTGAGGGAGATAATCAAGCTCTTATGAAGGATCTAAATTCAGGCTATGTGGACCTTTCGGTTCGTGACATGTTGGTGGAAGATATTCTTGCTGTAGTATTGACCTGTGTTTCTGTTTCTTTCTCTTGGGTGGATAGAGATGGCAATAGATGTGCTCATGTTTTAGCTAATAAGGCTAATGATTTTAATTCCGGGACTCGGTGGCGTGATGAGCCTCCTTGTATCTTGTTTGAATCGCTTTCTGCGGATCTTGCGTGTAATTCTTTTAGATCTCTTGCTGATGGCAATGCTGAAGGTGAGAGTCCTTTAAGATCTTTTTTTTGAATTGTCGTTTTGGCTTTCTCTCAAAAAAAAATAAAATAAAATGATGCACATGTGGATCATTTTCCTATCACACGTGGTTTTGCCGAACAACCTCTTAGTCCGGCCGAATTGGGTTGGACCTTGGGCCTTTTTTATATTAAACGAGCTCAGATTATATATTGGCCCACCCCAAAGCGGGCTGGACCGTGTCGGACTCAGGCTGGCCCGCCCATGATAATCCCTACTGCAACCCGAGTTAGGGTTTATATACATAGCCGTCGTGAGTTTCAACTCTTCTTTCGGTGAGAGTTTCATTTCCCTTTAGACCTATTTTTCTTCTCGTTTTCATCTCTGCAAATCCTGCAGAAACCCTAAGTAATCGTTCATTTTTTCCACTTCATTTGTACGAAAGATTCGATTGCAATCTGTTTACGTTGCTGACTCTTCATCCTTCTTGGTTTTGAAACAGGTGACTAATTGTTATTGGGATCGAAGAAGCGAGAAATCGGAATCATGAGGTATTTCAGATCCCAGCACTTGATTTATGAACATCTAAGTACATAAATTTTATTGAGAAATGATCGAATGCTGTGCTGATAGTCGCTAATCACCCCATATAGTCTGTTTGTGGCTCATTTTTACTTGATATGGTCAGATTGTATCACACAATTCTCATTTGGATTGGAGAAAGATGAACTGTTGGGTTTTCTTGTGGGAAATATATAAGCATGTTTGTACTTTATAGCTATGTTTTCTTCATTTGATCAATCCAGTGGTGTATGACTATGCCAATCTTTCCTTGTGTTCGGTTACGCGGGCGTCATGATTGCTGCAGTCTAGAATGATTTTTTTTTTTTTTCTTTTTTGCGTGTTGCATTTAAGGTGAATGTATGTATGTACATGCATCCTTCTGGTTAGTATTGATCTTCTAAAGTATGACTTTGTGTTTCTCCTGGCTGTGGCAACAGAACTTGTTTGCTTAATGTTTTTTTTTTTTTTTAGTTTTTTTTAATTTTTTTTTATATGTATATGGGCGTTCAAGTTGAACAACTTCTCCTATTCTCGTCAATAATAGGAAAGGAATGCAGATGTTATGTTTTCACTGCTACTGCAAAATGGTCTCATTCTTGTCATCTGACTCTACACCTGGACACTCGATTTTCATTTTTCGTTTGAACTTATAGTGCACGTTAGTGTAGCCCATTTCCACAGAAAACTGACCCCCCATTTCCTCACTTCCCTCTCAACCCCACCCACCCTCTCTAGTTTTCCCCCACCCACTGAGTAGTTTTCACTAAAGAAATCCACAGCAGCACCAAACAACATTAGCTCCAATTCATCGAGGTAAAAATTTTTGCACCAAAAATGAATTTCCAGCTTCCTCAGAAAACTTTTTCCAAGGTATTTAAAAACCATAAAATTTGTTGATGTAGCAATTTCATCTTTCTATGGAAGTTGCCTCTACACAAACGTGCCCTTAAAGTTAGGTAATAGAGAATGAAGGAGGATGGCCAATATAATTCTTGAGCACTCTCCTGCGAGATGATAATTGCTTTTTGATTAGTCAGTTATGGCTAATTGACTATAATAGTTTGATTTGTGTAATATTCAATTGCTTGGGCCCCGTTTTAACCATTGAAGTGAGGTTGCACTGTACTTAGGTTACTTGTAGCTCTAGGTACATACTCTAAGTACACTTAAAAAACAACCTAAGAGCCTCCAAAATAGCTTACACTTTCACTTCGTTGGAATCGCAAACACTCATATACTTGGAGAACATAAGGAGAACCTCACCCTTACTATTGCGAAGCACTCCTCCAATACCCGCCTGCCCCGGCTTACCCCTCGAAGCTCCATCGACATTGAACTTTAACACCCGAAAATGATGGGGAGACCAAGAGATGGATCTCCTTTCCTTAAGAGGGACACACCCCATGCATGCTTCACAATTAAAAAAAAATGTCATTAAAGTTGAAATTGAAAAGCTCCTTTCTAACCATAGCCCATTTCGCAATCCTCAAAGTGACCTTGGAAATCAAGACAACTGTGAGCTTTAAGATAGCAAAATCATAAGATAGCAAAAGGGGTCAACCCATATTTTCTTTTATAGAGCTTTAAGATAGCCCATTTCTAACCATAGCCCTTTAAAGATGCTATCATTTCTTTCCTTCCAAATAGATTATAAGATAGCAAAAGGGGTCAACCTCCACAAGGCTCGACCACACCCAACAAAACACCCACCCCACCACGACTTTGCCGCCTATATAATACTCTTTGGGCAACACAAAGCAATGCCACATATCCCAATAACATTACTCCAAACACTAACCGCCATCTCGCAATGCAAAAAAAGATAGTTTACCGACTCCTCCTTGCTACGCATCACACAGGTATCTGAAAAACTATTAGAAGTCAATCCTCTTCTTAAATTTTCAACCATGGAGACTTCACCTGCCATAACTAACCAACAAATCGCCTCAACCCTAGGAGGGGCCAACCTCACCCACACATGAGAAGACGGGGCCCTAAGAGAGTGAGCACCATCCAAGGTCAGATAAAAGGCTTTTTGCTGAGAACTCCCCGAAAATGGAAGGCTTCCAAATCCGAGAGTCCTTAGAATTCCTTCATAAAAACACATTAGCAAGAAGACTTCACAACTCTCATATGATTCCCCCTCCAAAGGCCAAAGCCTCATCCCAAAAGACACTCCCCACAAAGTGCTACCACTCCTCACTTCGAAACAATCACTACGACTCCTTATTGACTGCAATTCTAAACAGCCTAGGGAACAACCCACTCAGAGGGCACATCCTTACCCAATCATTTGACCAAAACCTAACATCCCTCTCATCCCCCACCACGAAGCCCACCCCCTCGTACAAAGCTTCCCCCCTCACATTAAACACATCGCCAACAGAAGCAATAGCCTTCCAAACACCCGATCTACAAGGAGTGGGCCCAAGCTTAGGCCACTAGCCCCAGTTGTCCTCACCATATTTTGAAGCAATCAGCCTACGCCAAAGAGCGTCCTTTTCTTCTCCAAACCTCCACCACCATTTTGCCAACAGAGCCCAAATTTTATTTTCTAAACTGAGATATTGTGTGACAGTGAAAGGGTTTCAAAACTGAACACCTATCAATCATGTACTCAGTTTTCCAAAGCTTTATTTTGCACCTATCAATCATGTTATTAATTAACTGTTGTTAGACTCTGGGAAATATGACACTTTTCTGAGCTGAAGAAAGGAAAAAGTGCACACTTTCTGTGATAATACTAATTCCTGAACTAGCGCGCTTCTATCTCGAGTTCTTTCCCAAATAGGAACTAATTTTGACTGAATTTAATATAGTAACAGACAGATCTAGATCCAGTCAGTCCTTAAGATCTGTCTTGATTAGCCAACTGAAAAGCGTCCATTTGAGCTGATGCCATCAGCAGGGGCTGAGCCATACTTACCTAATTTGCAATTCGATCAACTCGCATTTTGATTTATAGTTCTCACTTCTCAGTCCGAGACTTGCTTCGATTCAAAAACTTGATGGGGTAGGTAAAGGTTCACTTAGTTTGCCTTTTGATTTGCTTAATTCACAACTAGCACAAAAACCCGTGCTGATCACGGGTATGCATGAAGAGGTAGGATTCTATGTATGTTAGAAATTGGGGAAGATGGGAGTCCATAAGTGGGGGAAGTATATTAGTGAAAATTGGAGGGAGAGTATGTTAGCAGTTGTAAAAACTAAAAGTAACTTCTAGTCAAAATATAAAGTATAGTCAAAATTGGATTCAAAACCTTCAAGCTTAATATATTATAATTCGAGTTTGATGTACTAATTAGAATATACAAGAATAAATGGGAGAAATTACATATTTAACATTTAATAAATCTAATACAAATTCGAATTTGTGTGAAATTGCCCACCACCAAGTAACTTGGAAATGCTAATTGTCGGTTTGGATTTTCATAAATGGGCCTTGATTGTGGATTGATAGAGACCAACTTATCTATTTTATATTTAATGAAATAAAAGATATGATTTGGCTTCCAAGAGAATTTTAGGGATTCACACAATTTCAGGAAGAGGAAGTGAGAATATTGAAGAGGGGAAAATTGAGAGAGATAAGACTAAATCAAAATTCACGAGGCTCGAAATTGGGGCCCATATATTGAAATATAAATCGGTCAATATATTTGGCACTTAATTATAAGCATTCTTGAAAAAACTCACTTTAATAAGAGATGATTTTATCATCAAATTGACCAGCATAAATCATAAACTTATATATATATATATTATTGTATTCACATGTGTTTATAAGTGATTAATCTTAAGGAGGCCCAACTTTTTTTGAAATGAAATTTAGCTAAATCTTGTGCAAAAAAGGGACTGTCATCTTCATTGGTTTAGGTTTCTAATAGGGTGGGCCACACACTGAATCTTGCGATTTCTCATGAATCTGGTTATAGACAACATGGACTTACTTTTGAAATAAAAGATAGAGTGGAAAAGGGTGATGCACTTTTTTGCATTAAATTTATGATGGAAAGATCCTGAGAGGCACTTTTTTCAATTTACATGAAGACCACCTTTCTATCTTCTCTTTCCCTTTTTCATCTTCTTCATCGTCACACCTTCCTTCTTATTATACAACCATTTTCATGATGAAACAAATTGCTCAGAACTGCACACTTACAAAATCTCGAATCCACCAAACCAAATCTTGAATTGTTTGATTTGAAGGGTACAAGATTCGGGGGTAGATGCAGTGAATCAGATAACTATGGACTGAGCTCAATCAACCTTTGTTTTGAGATATTATGGAGTGTTGATAAGACAGGTGCAAACACACAATCCTTCTACATATTGTACTGCAATACAATCAGTTGGATTTAACTTAAGGGACACGGTTGATCCTCTGACTAAATGTACCAGTGTTAAGGATATTCTTGAAGCATGGTATTCATGTCGGGCTCTCTCATTTTGATGAGCCTGATAGTTCCTTTTTTGGTAAGAGATGGAACTGATGGTTGAATCTTAGGATTACATGTTCACACTCAACATTGAGGATGTTATGCATGGTTCCTGGGGATGAGGATCATGTAATTCTCTATAGTTAAAACATTAGTTTTGTTTCTGCTGTCTCTTACTGCATTGCATGGTTGATCCTTCATCAGCAAGCTCCAGAGTGATGTGTTGAGGGAAGCCATCTCCCAAGTTGTTGGTGATGCGAAGGAGAAGAAGCGGAACTTTACTGAAACCATTGAGCTTCAGATTGGGCTGAAAAACTATGATCCACAGAAGGACAAGCGTTTCAGTGGTTCTGTAAAGCTGCCACATATTCCTCGTCCCAAAATGAAGGTCTGCATGCTTGGTGATGCTCAACATGTTGGGGAGGTCAGTTCAGCTCTAATTTCCAAGTGCTATGTGCAAATTGTAGTTGCTGCTCTTTTTTTTCCCTCTCTTTTTTGGGGTTGAGGGGTTGGGTTTGGTTTGCTGTTGGTCATCGGCACAAATTCAGTGGTGTTAAGGTTAAACTTGAATTTTTTTAAAGCATGGGAAATTATTCAAATTTGGAAACTTGTCAAATTTTCCTTCTCATGGCCAATTAAAGAAATAGATCCAATGACAGTTTTAAGAACTTTGAAACAATTTAAGAAGAGGGAAAAAAAAATGCTATGATGGTTTCTTTGCTCACATGTATGCAGTTTGAATTGTGTGTTTATGTGAAACTAAAACTCTGGATTCCGAAGTAAGAGCAAGTTGTTTGGACTTTGGAGCTCTTTACTTATTGGGTGACTTGAAATAACTGTGGCAATGTTTTCATTATGTGCTCTTTGGAAGTTTGTCATGAAATTTCCCAAGAATTAGCTACATTTTCCCTGGGATTTTGTCACCAACTGCATAGACTGAGCTATACTATCAGTGCATCAGACTCTTACCCATTCATTTGGTGTTGTGTTCTAATTCTCCAGCCCATGCCCATGCATATTGTGCAATGTTCTGATGAGATAGGCAAGGTGGAAGGATCTGGTGTCAGACCCGCGTGTCTAAATTTTCATGCATTTCATATACATACACCATATACACTGCAAAGATACCAAAATTCGTTATTAGACTCGTCAGTCTAAGTTATCAGGCCCCCTATATTCCTACGCATCTATGCATGTATGAAATCCAAACCGTTCATCTTTTGGGCTCTTTCATGGCTGGATAATAGTTCAAGAGATTCTAGGCTTCTGGCTATCACTTAGAAACTTTTATCCACTAGTAAAGATTTGTTGTCCTCCCACATTTTAACTCTTATCTGTGATCTTGGAAAGTCTTCCAATCTGGAGCCAGAAATACTGACCTGGGGTATTTTTGGGTGTCACCATCCATGGTAGGGCTGAAAAATATATGCCATGTGCATGAGCTTTAAATGTAGAGGGCTTGATAAACAACTTGTGGAGGGTTCTAATACCAAGCCATTTACTAGGAAGTGTGCACAATGTGCGTGCGTGCGTGCATGTTTTTTTTTTTGGGTTTTGATGTGGTTGATTAGAGATGCAAGGGTATTAGTCCTCCTTTTCTGATCTTAACCTAGTAAGCCAATGGTAAGGGATTTCCCCCTTTAATCTTTAGTCCTTGTGGTTTCCAACAACTTAGCTGCCATTTGTCATTTTGCAGCTACTCTCTCTCTCTCTCTCTCTTTTAGCTGCCATTTGTCATTTTGCAGCTACTCTCTCTCTCTCTCTCTCTCTCTCTCTCTCTCTCTCTCTCTCTCATTTTAGTTTGAATGACACCCAAACTTAGCTTTAATGATCCTGTCAATATCAATGCGCTTTTTTGATATGTGGTAATGTTTGGTCAAAACCACAGGCAGAAAAGATAGGACTCGAGTATATGGATGTTGAGGGGTTGAAGAAGATGAACAAAAACAAGAAATTGGTGAAGAAGCTTGCAAAGAAATACCATGCTTTTCTAGCATCAGAAGCCATCATCAAGCAGATCCCTCGTCTTCTTGGCCCTGGTCTTAACAAGGCAGGCAAGTGTCTTTACTGCTGCTATTATTGTTGTTGTTTACTTTTTTCATCATTTTTGTTTTTTTTTCATCCTCAGAGAAAACAAATGATGTATTTCATTCCTCATTTACATAACCTGTGTGGTAAAGAAGCCTTTTTTACTCCTTAATTTTCTTGCTTCCTTCCTCCTAAACATTTTCCTCCCAATTGATATATTAAAGAAAGATTTAAACAATTCTGATGGGCCTCATTGGCAAGATTCACAATTCACTCATGGGAAATTCTAAAGGAGCTGGGAATTTTAAGGCTGATGAATATAGAAAATTAAAATATCGAAGTGGAATGATACACCTAGTGAAGCACTTATGTTGGCCCTTAATAGATGGACAGAAATTGATAATATAGAATTAGAAAGGTCTCTCTTATATATTTATATATAGCTTGTGAATCATTAAGGGAGATATTTGTTTCTCAATATTCGTTACCTTCTGATTGTGCCTTTGGCAATGCAGGAAAATTCCCAACATTGGTATCTCATCAGGAATCCCTTGAGTCAAAAGTTAATGAGACAAAGGCAATGGTGAAGTTCCAACTGAAGAAGGTGTTGTGCATGGGAGTTGCTGTAGGCAACCTTGCGATGGAAGAGAAGCAGATCTTCCAGAATGTGCAACTCAGCGTCAACTTCCTGGTTTCCTTGTTGAAGAAGAATTGGCAAAATGTGAGTTCACAGACTCTGACCCTTTCTGGGTTTTTTTTTTTTTTTTTTTTTGTGCTAAGAAAAGATATGAATATATTAGAAGAAACAGGATTACATAAGAGTTTGCAGAAGGATAATACAAAACTAAAAGAGATTATACATTGAGAAAAGGGAAGAAAGATATGCATAAGAGGTATATGTATATATGTATATTTAAGGTGGTGCCTGTTAAATGTCCTCATTCTGTAGACGATGATCCATGGCATCAATGTGGTGTTATCCTGATCACAGTAATTGTCTGTTGAAAGTCTAGGATGGAGATGTTGTGAACTTGTTCTTCTCTAAACAAAGTAACATCCTGAGTCTGTAAAACTGCCAGTTGTGCTTCTAGTGTTGGTGATTCAGTATCCTGGTGCTGAGATTTTTGTATATCTGTCTGACAAACTGCATGAATATAAATGATAAAAGGCAAATTATTGGTCAAAATGGTAACACTGGGGAAGAAAAGATGTGCTAGTAAATGTGTGCTGCAACTCTGACCCTTTCATGAGTACACAATATTTATATTTCAATTTTCTATTAGAAAGAAAACTAAGGTCTTTGCTTTTTGTTGTTTGTATTGACAGGTGAGGTGCCTTTACTTGAAGAGTACCATGGGGAAGCCCTTCCGCGTCTTCTAAATCATACCTTGGTAATGTAGTGTTCAGTTAGATATCGAGCAAAGCCCTTCCGCGTCTTCTAAATCATGCCTTGGTAATGTAGTGTTCAGTTAGATAATGAGCAGACTTATATGCTTCTGCGGGAACTATGTTGATTTTTATCTCCTGTTTTTTTTTGGGTGCTGTCATCACTTGTTGAATGCTTCAATCCTAAATTTTTGGACAAGGAACTCGGGGTTATGATTTATGAACCATAGAAATCTGGTTTTTTGTTGCATTCCTGTTCTGAAATACTATATGGTCTTGCCTATGTATTCATGCATAGCGTGATAAAACTGATCCACCATCTTGTAAGTTTTTTGATTTGTAGAAAAGGGTTCATCTGGAATAGTGCAGGGGGTGGGAAGCTATGAACAAAGCACTGAAACCACTCACGAATCAATGCTCCTCGAATGTTCTTCCTTAACCTCTCAACGCTAATGAATGGTTGTGATAGGCCAAACAAAATGCCTGAGGTCCTATTGAAGCACCCGTGTTGTCATTGTTTCCATGAATATGTGGGCTGATATGGGGCTAGTAAATTGCGAGTATGAGCTTATGATCCTTCCACTCCTGCAATATGGATCTTTATGGGGCCAGCAGCTCAGGAAGATTGTGTCCTTTCACGTGGTTTCGTACTTCAAATCATGATGTTGAACTCATCAGATCCCCTTTTAGGCACCCTCTTGTTGAGGTTTACTTGCGCCCATTTCGGCCAGAGCCAGTAGTCCTAACAAACTTGATTCTAAGACAGGTTTCCCTTTCGTGTCTTTATTTATTTATGCATTCAGTTTTCTTCTGTTTTTCATTAAGAGGCCAAACAAAGCAACAAGAACATTAGCCTAGGGGAATGCATCAGGGAGCCATTCCGGCAAATTATCATACCATTCCTCCTCCCTATTACTCAAAAAACCAAATCTAGCCAAGGCATGGGCTTCCTTGTACATGGATCTAGGAATGTGATTAAAACAGGCTATTTCAAAATGAGAGCTCAAGGCCAAAATATCCCAAGTTTGATGGGAGTTAGTCCAGTCCTCCACCATCCCATTGATTGCCTCTATCAACTCCATTGCATCTGAGAAGCGATGGATCCTGGATATTCCTTTCTTCTTAGCTTTGTTTAGGGCGAACCAAATCGCCCCATTTCAGCCTCCTTAGCCGGCCGACCACACTCTAGGTCCTTTCACTGTACCCGCTCCCACAATGACATTGTTACTCTTAGATAACCCATCCTTGGGCCGACGATCTATCCACGTTGGAGAAAGCCGCAGCTAAGAATATTATTACTTCCTCGGAATTGCCCAAGGAAGGGAAGGGCACTTTACTATTTGGATCTTGATTGACCTAGGAGTCATATTTTTGGCCCTTAAAATAATTCTGAGAGGGTCCACAGTAGATCCCCTGAACCTGAAGTCATTTTTAGCCTTCCAAATGGCCCGACATAAGGATGAAACCCATGCCTTCAAATCCTGAGACTCAGGAGAGAAAATAAATGGATTCTACAATTGTTTCCCACCACTCAGGCATGCCATCCTTTGGGATGCTCTGGGTCAATAAACCCAAGTGTGAGGCGAACCAAGTAGCCCTAAGTTCCAAGGATTCATCCTTACTACTACATATAGGGCAGAGGGTGTCACCATTTCCAATCCTTTTCTGCTACAGGGCTTTAATTGTGATATTCTTCTTAAGACATTTCCATTCAAAGAGCAGAGTCCTCTGGGGAAGGAGAGTCTTCCACAAGGTTTTCTAGTTAATATGACCATTATTGGGGCTAGCAATCACCGTTTCATTCTGTCTTCAAGGAGGCTAGAAACAGACCAGTATAAAGTATTAGGGAGATTGATAGAGACCTTAATAGGCATGGTGAATTGTGGCTACGGAGAGATGGCTGTGAATAAGAACGGGTGGGAAAGTATTACTAAAAAAGTTGAGCCTTACATAGATGGGATAAGGCTGGTATGATTGTGATGGTGGTGGTGCCTTGCTGTCTTCACGTACTTTAGCTTGCTGATCTTTTATGTTGCTGTTTGGCAGCCACAAGATTTTAGATGGGAGAGGATAATACATTCTTCTGCAGTGTGGGGTTTCCTCAACTCTTTTGTTGTATGCACCAATGTTGCTCCAGATAGATGTGGCATGGATGTGATATGGATTTCACAGATAAAATGTGAAGTATTTGCCTTTGGAAGTGCCCGGGTATTATACGTTTTCACATGGCATTTTCATCAAACAGGAACGTGCAACATTCTTGGAATGGGGTAAATAGCTTTTCTTTGGATTTGCATAACCTGTCTCCTTCCCTATAGAGGAGGTATTCTTGGAATGGGTAAATAGTTATTCTTGGAAGGGGCTAATTGAGAAGTAAAGGTGAGGACACAAATTAGTGTAGGAAATAATAATCCAGTGATCAGCCTAGAAAATAAAAAAAACGCAAAAAAGAAACCATTAAAAAAGTCTTGTAAAAGCATACTAGCATTTCAGATTTTAAATGAAAAGGATAGCCCAACTACACTAATGAAAATGATAATCCAACAACTAATGGTTTGACAAATTAATGTTTATTTTAAAGTGGCATGTTGCATGTACGTGAGAGGAGAGACGGGTGGGTGGCTTACGCACCTCATTAGATGTTGTCAGTTGTCCAAACAATAGTTGTGATACTGTGCTCCTTGTTGGTTTTTGTTTCAATTGTTCATTTCATTGGTTTAGATTGAATAGCTAACTCTCACGAAATAAAAATAAAAATAAAAAGAAAGAAAGAAAGGAAAAAGAAAAAGAATAAAGAATAGCTAACAATGATTCTAAAGTTTGGTAAATTTAAAAATCTTTTGCCCCTATTTTATTTAATAGGATTGGTGAGTCATTTAAACATAGTTAAACATGTAGTATCATACATTATTCTATAATATAATGTTTATACATTTTAATCTCATTCTTTAAACAAGAGTGGTTAAAAATGAAACCCAATGATGGATTTATAAAATTGCCATTAGATAATTCTCACAAGTCAACAATTTGACTAAAGAGTCCACCAGTAAATAGTGCATTTTACAATTGAAAAAACTTGACAGTGGGCCCTAGTCTTATAAAAATAAATCCTCTTTTCGATTAGTTTGATTTATAGAAATAGGTTTTACATTTGTACTATTGATATTAGATAATCTTTATCAGTGAACAATCTACTGGTGGCACCATTGAATCATATCTCATCATTTTCAAATACTTTCTCATGTGAATTTTTTTTTTAATCCTGGTGGACACCAAATCATTATATTAGAAATCATTCAAACAACTATCCACCAATCTAGATCAAGAAGAAAAAATAGAAGATATTTGAAAACGTGATTCTGATTAAAAAAAAAATTGAATGTGAAATTTACAATTGATTTTAAATAATTTTCTTTCGTTTTCGAACCAACTGAAGGGGCTTGCATTTTGAAAACAACGACTTATAAAATTTCTACACTATCACGTGAGTCACACATGTTCACAAAAGCACAAATATAGGTTAAAAATACTTCACTCCACATCAGGCAAACAAATCACCTACCAAAGTGAATGGGGTCAAGTCCACACATGACGGGCCCAAAAACCTCTAAAAGATAGAAGCAAACCATTGAGCTAAAAAAGTCAACCCAAAGCTGAAATTGAAAGGTCAACTTTGAGTTTAGTTTAAATAATTTAATTTGGGATGCAAATGAGTATATGATTCTCCGATATTATCCGAAAGTTCTGATAAAAAAAAAAAATTGGGCTTGGAACCTATTTTAGATTCTGATTCATAGATGGATACAGGTTTAGACCCCAATTTTAGATTCCAATTAATAAACAGGTCTGGTTTCTGGTCCAAACAGGTTCGACCAGTGCACCCAGGACCGTTATACGAGTCTTTAATATTGCAAACTGTAGCTCAAAAACAACCTTAGCTGGATATCTCTTATTTAATTATAGATATAGTAGATTTGATACACTGTTATAAGTTGGATGTTACCTTTATTTATTTTAAACAAAAAAGAAAAAATATGGAAAAATAGTCAAATGCAGTTTTAGAACTTGATCTCGATCTTCTAGTCGGATCCTGTTCTAGAACTGAATCCAGGTCCTCTTATTGGAACTAGGTCTTGAACCTATAAAATAGGTTTTGAGTTAAAACTAAATTTGAAACCAAAACCATAATTTAAAAATGGGTCTGGTTCCGTTTCCGTCCCAAAACCTACCAATTTGCATCCCTAACCATAGTGAAATGACTGTTTGGATCAAGTTTTGAATTGAAATGATTAAGAACAAACAACCAATCTACGAATGTGCAATTTCACATCTTGTTAGCATGAAGTCAACCTTCACTTAGAGTCGGGCTTAGAATTAGTTGGTAGGTAGGTTAAGAAATTGCAAGAGGCCGGTTGGATTACCTGAGGCTAAGATTCAACAGAATCTACGGGTGGCAAATAGGTCGGGTTGATCCAGGGTGTCTACTGGTTGAACCCTAATCCTTATCCGACCCATTTTTAAACTGGTCAGCTAACCCAACCCACATCCGATCGGGATCAACCTGACCTGATCTGCATAACCTAATACAATGCACATCAACCTGTTTAACCCAACTCGACTTGTATAAGCTTGGGCCAAGCCCAGTCTTTTTTCAAAAAATATTAGGCTATATTTGAGTTCAGTTGCATGAGAAGAAAGGACCAAAACAAGCTAGGCTCATTCCATATAAAATAAACTACTTCAAGTACCAAAATATTAGACAACCAAGCCGTTGGAATGAATTTATATTTGCAGGTTGTCCACGGTGATGCTACGGACTGTCTCACGGTCACAGTGGGGTAAAGCCTCAGAGGATCCAGACTCATTAATTCTTTATAGGGAGAATTTCAAATAAGGCCTTAAATTCTTGCCTTATTTTAAAAAAAGGACACAAGTTTCAAAACTTTTCAAATTAGTCCCTAAGTTTTCTAGTTAGTCTTCAATTAAGGACATCCAACTATTTAAAGGTATTTTCTAGCTACTTTTTAAAAATACCCAAAATACCCTATATTCAAAGCCATAACATGGTTTTGACAGCCACTACATGCAGCCGATCGCTATAGAAATACTGGCTATCATTGATCACCGTGAGGGAGCCGATGACGAAAATACCGAGAATATAAAGGAAGTCGAGGGGGGTTTTATGTCAATGAAGGCTAATTTGGGTATTTAAAAAAACTGAAAAAAAAGTTGTCAAAAAGTAGCTTTAAATGAGCAGATGTCCTTAATTGAAAACTTTCTGAAAGACTTATGGACTTATTTAAAAGGTTTTAAAAATTTGTATTATGTCATTTTTTAAAATAAGATATAAACTTAAGGGCTTTTTTGAAACTGTCCCTTCTTTATATTCCCGCTGACGGATGGCAGATTGTGATAACGCGTAGCTTATGCACAAAAGACCAAGGAATACATCCGTGAGGAAGAATAAAGTGCAAACGATGACACCCAGAAAAGCTTAAATTTATGATGGAAAGTTGTAAAAGATACGACGAAAGGTTTGCTCCAACAAATCTTCCAATTAATGAAACAAAATCAGATCCTCTAAGTCAATATCTCATTAATTAAATGACATATCTGACTAGGATTGTTAACTTCTCCAAACAAATCATCTCCTTTACTTTTAGGCCCTCCTCCCCCTCTTTTTTATTTGCATAAAGGCCCTCGTAGGATTGTTAACTTTCCAACCGCATCCGATTTTAGTTAATTAGGTAAGCTCTGATTAAGAGCTTGGCTCGTATGCTAATCAAGTTAAAATTCTGTAAATGATCCCTTCACTAAAGACAGTACTGTGGATCAAATCTTAGGCCCACACCTTATATTTTCGGACTGAGTTCATCCGGTATTGGGACACTCATTTATGTTCATAGTCAATTTACATGGAAGGAGAAAATCTTAATTAATTTAGAAGGGCTAGGATTATGATTCAATATTGAAGTCTTAGAGAGTGGGTTTGAAACAAATAGCCAAATCCATGCCAATACATGCGAACTGTGCCATGGTATCATCCAAATGAACTTTGCATTGTGTAAAGCGACTATATAATTATGATTAAATGTCATTTAAGTAAAGGATCTCATCATATATTATTATTACTTTATGTTAGTGTTGTTAACCTAACTCTGTCTTCTTACTTATTTTCTAAGTGAAATCATCTCTCAGCAGACCAGCCCGGCCCAGCCTGAATATACTTTTCTTTGTTTTATTGTTATTCACATAGCTGTATTTAAATTTATGATTGCTTTTTTTGTTACTATTAATTGACCCTTAATTGGGACTGGGCCTGATTGACTAAATGCCGGGCTCAAGTCTGACATGTTTGAGCAGGTTGGGTTTGATCTAGCAATGACCCTGTATATGTTTTTAAAGTTGGATGAGGCTTGAATATATAAATATATATATATATATATATGGGGCAGCTGCAGCTTAGGGGTATCCTAAGTTGCATTAGTATAAAAATGGGTCACACATGTGCTCACACGTGTGCAGTTTAGACACTGCAGCTTAGGATACCCCTAAGCTGCAGCTTAGGAGAGCCTGCCTCTATATATATATATATATATATATATATAGATATACATGTCTCAACCCTACCTGCCTGCCCACCATGGGATACGGCAAGGGCACGTGATGAACACGGTAAAGATACAGATTTTACACATAAAAAGTGAAGTATCAGATACGATATTACACAATATCTTGCCCATTTTGAAGGGAAAAAAGTCTAAATGGCCTGAAAGAAGTCACATCAAAAAAAAAAATATAAAAAAATTTCAAAACATCCCCACTAGCTGGGAATCCGGGCTCTCATCCGGGCTCCCTGTCGGGCCATATAGACGGGCTATTTTGAAGGATCCGTGCATATAACCTTGAGAACCCCTACTTAGACAGTTTAAACTAAGACGGAATTGGTTCTCCAAATGCCCTCATAACGAGTGTTCCCACAAATTAAGTATACTTTATGTGGCCGAATATTCTCTTTTAGAAACATCCACATGAGGATGTTTCAATTCGATTGTCGAAGAACCCCAAGGGGTAGCTCAGTTGGCCTAGGACCACGGTTTGCTCCCGGAGGTTGAGGGTTCGAAATCGCGCTACCACACTGGGGCCACAGGGGGTTTTTACCCGGCTTTGCCTCCTGGGCCCGCAGGGATTACTCCGGCCCAAAGGGCCGGGACACCCTGTGTCAGCAAAAAAAAAAAAATTCGATTGTCGAAGAAGACGTGACAATAAAAAATAAAAAATTAATATCCTGAATTAAAGATGCTCACTAATTAAAGGAAAAATTCTCCATTTTATGTGGGTCTCAATTGGAGCCCTTCACAATTCACTGTAGCCAAGATTTGATTTGAAGCTTTCGTTTATTTCTACTACTAGATACACTGTTTGCCTCTTCTAACTTGGAGCAATCGGGTCTAGGTTCGGGTACGAGTACTGACATCGCCATCCCAATCAAAATTGAAAACCGCAAGTTAAAAAACGCCGAAATGCCAACAGGTACTTTAGTAAAAGTAAGTTGCACCATACACGTGGATGTGATACGTAGTAGGATTACAAGAGGTCCCACGTGACGTGGACGTCATTACAGCGACAGACACGTGTGGTCTACTAGGAAAGGCGTCAGCACTGAAAGCTCTGTTAGGAGTTACTGTCTCGAGCGGACAGCCGTTTTCGGATGACATCATTCGTTTTAGCCTTTTCGGTACCTGGCCGGCGTGATGGGGACATACGCTATGCCTCCACCGACTTTTTTCGTTACCCAAAAAAAAAAAAAAATAGATAACAAGTGGCCTTAAAAGATTATTTTAACCCCTATTATATAAGATCAATCATTTTTTTATGAAATTGTATTTTTTTAGTACTTTCAACTAGCGTCCCTAGCGACCTTAGTTTTATAACGTTAAGGGTCGCTAGGGACCCTGCGGTGTATATGAAAAGTAGAATAAAAAAGGATTTTTTGTCTCTCTTTCGTTGTCAACGGGACAAGTCTTCTTCCCCCCGAGCCGTCTGCGCCCAGCACCGACGCTGTGGTCCCCTCCCTCGTCAACGTCCTCTTCCTCGCCCTCCTACCAACTGTGGTCCCCTCGTACATCCTCTTTGTTAAAGGTATGGGCTTTTGGATTCTTTCCTTTGGCATTTTCTGAGTCGTCTGCGACGTTATTGTCGTCTAGGTCATGTGTATATTGCGTCTCCATGCCTTTTGCTTTGGTTAATGTTTCCTCGTGGCTTTTGTTTGAGATCTTAATGGCGAACATATGTGTTATACACTGTATGATGGTTCGTTGATTCAAGTATGAGGGTTTGATGTATTATACATTTGTTTGTAAAAGATCATCTGTTTAGTTGATTCTAGAATAATATAATAATGGTTTGATGTGTTCTTTTTGGGTTTCTCAAACATGTAGTCTTCTAAGGTTCACTGTTTTGCTGAATTGAGGAATGTTATAAAAACATTCCACAAATTAAGGAACTCATGCTGCCTTTTAAGTGTTTGATGAAATTCTTCTTAGAAGAAATTGAGGTATAGTTATATTTTGAAGATCTTACTTAGTTGCCACTAATCCCATATTAGAGTTTTTCAAACATGTAGTCCTCTATTAAGGTGTTGGCTCCTCATTCACCCATTTCTCCTACAATAATCCTCCACCCATTTTCACCTCAGCTCAGCTAAAAATAGATAATAGAGGTAGAAAATGATGTTACATGTGCCCAGCATGCAAAGAGCCCTATAGTAAGTAACTTCAACTCTCCTAAAAGAGGTGCTAAAATGGGCATCATAAGTAGCTGCATGGAAAATTCAATTTCATTTAGTACTTGAAGAAGATGCACACAAGATGACTTTATCACCTTTTATTGGACCCCTGCACCAAGGGGATGGCTTGGCAAATAGTACTATTATCTATGTTTTCATTTTTCAACCTCCACTATCCTTGTTGAGAGTTGTCCTTTTTTTCTAATGTACTTCTGGCCTAGTGGAGCTCATGGTGGGTACCAGATGATGATGGCCTGGATCTTGCACATGTTCCACAGATCTTCTATAATTGCCTTAAAATGAATTCCCTTACTTTGTCTTGGTTATTAGTTAAGTTCTGGAATCCTTATGATTAGGAGGAAAACTTAAAACATAGAAGGGTTTTTGTAATCAATTTACTTCGAGAAACAACACAGGCATGGAGATTGATGGTCTTTGATTCCCTTATCTTATTTTTCTTTCATTCTATCAGCTCTCTCTCTCTATATATATATCTTATAACAAAATTGTTTCTTTATATGTTAAGAATGATGGTTCCAATGTGTGTTTATGTATTTTGATATGTTAATCTAGTGTGATATTAAAAAAACTGTTACAAACAGATCAAGACTTTGATATAAAAGGATTTTTTTTCTCTTGTTCATATTATTATTGTAGAGTTTAATTCAATGAATAATAACTATCGTTACAAATAGATCAAGACCATTAAAGACACATGCCTTTGTTGGTGGAGAACATTAAAGGTCATATGATACTCTGATTGGGGCAGAGCAATGGAAATGTGAACTTTGTATTTTGCCATAAAACATGATTTTCTACTTTTGATAAACCCTTTTCATGTGACCATTTCTACATGTGACCATTTCTGCATGCATCTCATCGTCTTCTTCCCCCACAGCATCCCATCATAAAAAAAATAGACAGATAGAGAATTGAAATCAAAGTGTTTGTGTTTTCCTTTTCCTTTCCAATATAAATGCTTTTGTCATGATAAGAAGAAGAAATGCTGTATTTTTATCACGGCCAAGATAGAGATTGTGTGCAAGCATCTTTGATATGATTTTTTATATTTTTATTTTTCACTAACATTGATGTGAGAATATTATGGACCAAAAGAAATGTCAGCATACATTGGAATTTTGTGTTTTAGAGAATCTCGTAGATAACGTAGAGAAAATGATTTGAAATGAGTTATGTGATTAGAAAAAATATAGAGAATCATATATGATAAAAATATTTTTCCTTTGATTACCACTTGGGTTTGTTGTAAAATTAGCAAGATTAATCGAATTAATATTATAAAAAATAATTGTACCACTGCCAATAAATAGCCCTACTTACCAGTCAACTTTCAAATGGACTTGTGGTATTGAACAAATGTTCCTCTTGCAAATTGGATATGTTCATTGCAGCATGTTTGTTATTACTGATTTAACCAACTAATATTAAATGTTTTAATGTTGCAGTATTACTTCGGATGTTGATGTCTTAACAATATTACATTATGATGGTGATTTTCAATCTGATCTCAAACGTGCTCAATATATTGGCGGAAGACAGAAGATGAGGCATCTCCGGAAAACCATAACATATAGTGAGCTTGTGAATGTTGCACTCGAAGCATCAAACTTGGAAGCAAGTAAGCAACCGGGCAGGCCAAAGAAGAATAGGGTTCAGGTGGAAGATCGCAACCGCGTCAGAAGGATTGTAACCTGCTCCAACTGTAAAGATAGGGGACACAATCGGGGGACCTGCCGTAATCCACCCGTTGTTCAGTAGAGAAACCAGTTTTTTATTTTTTGCTCTCTTATGTCACATGTAATTTGATGGGTTTTGTTTATGTATATGAAAAAGACAAATTGTATGACATGTAATTGACATTTTGTTTCACATGTTTTTTTATGGCTTCTTTATGCATACAAACAGCAATGTAATCATAATAAATGTAATGACATGCCATTGACATTTTGGATATTTTCAGATGTAATGATCCATCTGGCTTCTTCTTGGTTGTTGTTAACATCATAATTTCCCTCACTTCGTTGGATCAAGCTCTGCATATATTTATGTTGGAATGGACCTGATTTGCCCATCAAAACTATTGCAGATATGCACTATGTTTTAATATATAAAGGTCATGAGGGACTCTTATTTATAATTAATGTAGGTCGCTAGGGACGCTGGGAAGGGTCTAGAAGCTATTGCATGGGTCGCTAGGGACCCCATTATGTAACTAATATAGGTCGATGGGGACGCTGGTAAGGATCTCGATGCTGTCGTATGGGTCTCATGGGACCCTTATCTATAACAAATATAGGTCGCTAGGGACGCTGAGAAGGTTTTCTATTTTTAAATCATGGTGGATTAACATCGAGTAATTATTTTTTACAATCATGGACTCATGCTTGCCCTGTACAGTGATGTACATTCTTCCAAAACAACAAATTTATTAAATCATACATCAACCTCAACTTCAACAAACATGATCCAGCCAAACAACGATTTCATTATATCATTTTCACCCAAAATATCAAGTTAATTACATCATACAGGAACTTCAACTTACACAAAAAATTATTGTTCCAAACATTACAACATTTTCACTCAAAAGAATAAGTTGATTACAACGATTTCAGCGAAACATATACTGTTAAGGGCTTGATTTCATCCGTATCAAAACTTTACACAGCTGAGAGGTTGGAGAGTTGAAGCCTGTCAGCATTCAGCAGCCAGCTTCTCTTGAAGATCTCAACCAAGATCTTCCGTCGGTAATACAGAATGTCAGTTTAGGTGAACCTTATGGGGCGACGGTGTATGCAGTGCTCTGCGTATCCAATCACAAAAAACCCACAGTCCGTCCCATTTTGCTGATATGAGAATAGTGAAATGATTGTGCGCGTGTAGGATGTAAACAAGGGTCCTACACTCTTTTGCATCCCAAACTCTGGATCCATCCGGGCCAAAAGCTGCATCATCTCCGGTCTTCTATTTCCCTTGCCACCAACTCTATAAACGAAAATAAAAGAGGCAATTTACGTTAGAACAGATAAAGTGAAACAGTAGAAGATGTAGACAGTCAGAACTTCAATCAAGACACATTCAAAAAAGTGTACATATCGATTAGAGTTAAAAAGAGAATGAAGACCACGGTAAATCATCACATTCATTAATGAGATGAGTAACAGTTTTATAACTCGCTAAGCATTGTGGAAAAGTATTTTACATCCAAAGATTTGGCCGATAATAACAAGGTGAAGTTTGTTACAATTAGGCTTCCTTAGAGATACATAAATAAAAAAGTGTGATGCAAAAACACTAAATAGCATGCTTGTTGAGTGGAAGGTGTGATTGAAATCGCAAGTTGTAAATTGTAAACTGTCTGTATTCAGGAACATGAATGAAAAATACCGAAAGGCTAAAATAACAAAGTGATTTATAATAATAATCCTAGATTAGACCTAAAGTTGTCAGCTGTGAACTCTCAATGTTGCATCTTCTAGTACTATGTATCAATGAGATAGGAGATTCAATAGCAGCTAGGGATTGATCCCTTGGATTATAGGTCAACACTCCTGTACCCTACCACTGTCCAAACTAGGAAAAAAAAGTTTACACAAAATAAAAAAAGAATGGAACAGCAGACATTTCACTACCTCAAAATGGGTGAAGAACGACGAAATTGTACGGGTTTTTCAATGGCTAAAAACTGTCGGTAATAACGACGATTAACAACTCTCGTTTTTCTGAGAACCACAACGGATTTCTAGTCATATAACACATTAAAAATGTAAGACCCTGACTCGAGAGACCTCGATTAGAGTTAATTAAGTGGTACTTTAGTTTTAAGTGTGTTTACTGGATTTTGATTTAGTTTTGGGTTAGAATAGCTTTTATATTAGCTTTGGGGAGTTTGGAGAGCCTTCTTGATTTGTGGGACCCTTTGGGGGTTCTTGTTTCGGATCCGCGTGAGCTTGGGGGTTTATTAATGATTTCCTAAATTATATTTTTAACCCCATTTGACTTATCTTGCTAATCCCTACAACTTTCGTGTTGACCTCGTTCTTATTCGAGGGACCGAAACCACATTTTTCTCAATTTGAGGGAAAAATAGTCTTTTTACCCAAATTCTGAACACGATTTTCAATGTCACCAAAACTTGCAAAACATATACTTTTTGGAAACTAGGAATTTCGTCGAACAACTTTGTCTGCTTTGTCGAAGTCATTTGAGGCTCCGAAATATGTGTTTTTAGCTCGCCTAATGTTTTAAGTTGTGGGACCCATCCTCTCTCTTACCCTAATTACTGGGCTAAGAGAAGGAGATTCCAGCAGCCACCTTTGCCTCCCTTCTTCTTGTCTTCTTCATCTCATAACACCATCAAACTCTTGCCAAATCAAGAGAAGTGCTTCACTAATGTCGTTCACCTTTGCAAGAGCTTTCTCTTGGTACCGTTTTTAGAGCAAACCGTCAACTTCGAATTTCTCCTTGCTCATTTGAGAACCTTGCAAGTAAGAGATCTCTTCCATCTCCTAGATTCTTGTTTATTTGGCCTTGGAGAAACTCCATTTTCATTATTGGAAGTTTTCCCTTTGTTTTGATTTGGTTTTGATATTCTAGGGTTGGATTTGGGGGTTTTTGTTTAGGTTGTTATTTCTTGGCTTGGAGTGGGATTAGAGCTTGATTTGCATTAGCTTGGACCCAAGACAAGTGGATGAAACGATTTACTTGATGCTAAATCACATTGTGCATATTCTTGATTTTTCATTATTAAACCTTGCTTTATGTCATGACTTTTATTGACTTTGAAATGCACTCACTAATGTGCTTTTTTGCTTATTAATTTCTTGGAAATGTCACTTTGATTTGTGTTAAACTTAAATGATCCTTATGTGGATTTCTATGATTCTTCTTTTTATGGTTGAGATGAATGGGATGAAGGGTTTTGATCCATTTTATGAATGATTTGATGGAAGTTTGATTGATGGAATGAAGGAGTTCTTAGCTCAATTATTATAGGGAGTTGATGTATAGAAATGATGGATGTTTGGAGGAAGGAAAGACTGAAAATCTGCTTCAGAAATGCTGTGTTCGTAGCTGTTGGTTAGCTTATCGGCTGACCGACACCCAACTGGCAGCGAGCCGACAACTCTCGGTTCCATTTCCAGAGAGCTACAAACTTCTGAAACTTTCTGATGCAGAGGCGTCGGCTAACCGACAGGTGACCGACACCAGTTCGGTCCCAATTCCATAAAGCTGAAATCTACCAAAATTTCTGTAGGTCAGCTGTCGGCTGACCGACATCCCCATGTCGGTCGACCGACAGCCAACCGACAGACTCTCTGCTCCATTTCCAGTGAGCTGCATTTTTTAGAAATTTCTGATACTGCAGTGTCGGCTGACCGACATAGCCCTGTCGGCTGACCAACATCAGCCGAGGAGCTAACTGATAGACATTTTTCTTCCTGGTTTCTTTTGGAGAAATATATGGAACTATACTGAGGATTTAACCCCATCATCCTAATCTTATTAAAGGTCTTGTAGACTTATCAATGTGCGTAAGGTCCCGGGTTGTCTCTAATTCTTATGGAGTACCAAATAAATATTAAATTGACAAACGAGACCTTATCTACATTGATTCAAATCTTGGACCTTCAACACTTAGCCAGGAGAATGTTGGAAATCCATCCATGTTTATCTTGACCCGAATTCTATTTGTGCTTTTGAAACATCATATCCTATGATATGGACTTGTCCCGAAGGTATTGTTTTGGCATATTGCTAATCCGTTTAGGCCCATCCCGATGCTATTGTGTTTTGTGCCATGGGCACCCCGTTCCGTTATATGTATTCCATTGTTTTGATTTTTCGCATATGACCCATGAGTCGGCACCACTAAGCTTGGATAACCTTATCGGTTTGATCCACCGATTTGGAGATCCCCCTTCTGTTATACCTACTGCAGCATGGGCCCCGCCTCGCCCCGTTATACTCGGTTCGCTACCGTGGTCCCGTATAGTACTATATGTATTTATATTTAATCGTTGACTCTCCTCACCTTGTGTGACTGAGGTCAACGTCTCGATGTGCTCTCATCACTTTTGTGAGAGAGGATTTAGCTTTGTGTGGTTGCCATCTTGACAGTTCCTTATTCTTGGTACCTTTACTGCTTTATATTGCTCATGCATTTACTTAATAAATGATGCATTGTCTTTTACGAAATTCATTATTTATACAGGTTTTCAATATGTTTCCTAAGGTATCATTGTTTCAAATGTATTGTCTTATCTTTTCACCCACCTGCCAGATCGTCGTGTCTGATCCATTTATTTTGGTACTCAGGTCCCGAACCCCTTGCCATTGAGGAGGAGCCTGAGGAGGTGGTCGGCGAACCGCATCGCGTAATTGAGTGGCAAGCTGATGATGTCTTGTAGACATTCGTTCAGGCTTTGAGAACGACACTTTTTGGGAACTTGTTATAACATCTTTTGGGTTTATTCTTTTATTATGTATTGGTCTTTGTGGACCATTATTTTGAGGCAACTAATCAACTGATCTTTTGTATAAACATCTAACTTTACTCTTGGGAAAGATGCTGATGATCATTGCTCATTTTGATACTTAGTCATTATGTTTATGAATCAGCCTTGATATGAGACGGAATAGTACTAACATAGTTTACTACACGCTTCCACATATTAGAAATGTACATGACTTGTATATGTGATTGACTTGGATGTGTAATCCTCACCACAGAACCCTGTGGGAAATCACGTGCACGGATAAATATTTTCTTAATTCCGTGTGCGGATTAGCCAAAGAGATGCACGTGGCACGGCATCACTCGTCGAATCCCGGATCAGGCCCATAACCTGGTCCGGGGTCGCGACAAAAAATGTCGATGAGTTCAGACTGTCACTTCCTAAAAGACCTTTTCTCTTTCGCGCGCGCCAGTTTGTCCTGTCCCAAATACCTCATCTTTCATTTCGCGCCCTAATACATATCCTCTTGTATGTCTCTCGCTGGCATCTCTCCCTTCCGGCAACGTCTCGTGGAGACTCAGTGGGTGAAGCTGTAGAAAAGATGATTGGAGCAGATCCAGGTATGCCTTCTGTCTCAATCTTTCCCTTCGTCTCCTCCTCTTCGTTCTTTCTCTATTTTTTTTTTGGTTCTGGGACTACATGCCGACCGAGAATCGACGCGGGATTTGATTCGGTCCGGGGTTTTGGGGTTGGGGCAGAACGATGGTGCCTACTCGGCGATGATGTGTGGGATGGATTGGGCTAGAAGTCGGGAAGCAGGAAAGGAGATTTGGGCAGGGACTCGTGTTTTTTTTTACACGATTGGGATGGACAGGTTTCAAGATGGTCGATTGAAGGTTCTAGGGTTTCAATTAGGTCTTGGGGATTGTGGATTGGCAATGGGGTAGGCCGATTGGGTCTGGGTGCAAGGGCTGGGGTAGGTTTTGGGGTTTCCTTTGGGTGCTCATAATTTTTGGTTTTGTTGAATGTGTGTACCCTTTATCTGAAACAGCTCATCGTGGTGCATGTCATGCTAAAATCATATCCATCTGGTCCTAATGAATGAAGGGAAACATGGAGGATATGAACCAAGGGCGTTCATTATTGGGATACCTATTGGTAGTATTTCAGGACAGGTAGGATTGATGTTCTTTTTTATTTAATTTTTTTTTACTCTTAGCATTTTGGCAACTGGTGCGAAAATCAAGTGACACCAACCCACTCAACCATGAGCATGTTTGAGAATTGTTGATCATGTTGCTTGAATGTGGTAGCCATATTATGACATCCATATTATGACTGCCATTACATTTGGTCAGGAGTTTATGTTACTCTTTTGAATAAACCTGATTTACAGAAATATTTTGCACGATTTTTGTGCTTTTCTTCTTTTGGAGGGGAGAGGGGTGGGGAGGGTGTTTGATCAAAGGACTTGAGATAATCCAATGGGGTTCATACACTGAAGTCTCATTGACATCTTTCCATTTGGGTTCCTTTTTTTTCTTTTTTGGGTACACAAAAAAAAAAGGGCTAGCTACCTATTGACATCTTTCCATGTGGTTTTTCCCTGCTTTAGTTTTCTTCATTTGGATGTACTTTTATTAGCCTTATAAACTTGTTTTAATTTTTTCCCCTCAAACACTTCCTCTCTGCAACATGCAGTTAACAATTCTTGTAATTCATTTGGATAATGTTGAATGTAGGAGCTGGTTTTTTAAGTGAATTCAAGTCCATGTAGTTTGGTTGTGATACTGTGATGATTTGGAATGTAGTACTTGAATGTATTAAGTATCTTTTCCATGCAAAAAAAAAACCAACAGAGGCAAACAAAAACTTTACAGTTAAGATCTACAAAATGAGGTATAGGAAAACTAAAGCAAAATCTGGAGCACAAAATATATGGCTGCAATGTCATATTAATTTCAATTATTACCTCATTTGATATGGAATAAATCAGTAGGATCAGAAACTTGAAAAATGTTATAGACCCCAATCTCTACAGATGACCTTCTTAGAGGCAATACAATGGCAACAACCGTGCACTTTTTTTTTATCGGTAAAAAAATCATGCAACTTCAAAAACATTATATGGTGTTCAATTGCGTCCAGTACTTGATGGCTATTTTAACAAAATTATGGAGAAGAATAATGTAAAAATGTATGATGTCTTTCTTATGATCTCCTGATTTGCATCCACTACTTGATGGCTATAATGAACATGAAGCAGCTTCCCTTCTCCCCATCTTCAAAGAGTATTTTGCTGGGATATGTAATTGTGGATTGTTGCCATAAATATGACTCTTTTCAATTGCAAGTGATGCCTTGCATTCATCTGCAGGGTAAAATGTAATGGTGCGTTCGCGACCTTTACCTATGCCTCTTTCTTGTTGGTTTCTTCTCTATTCCTTTTGTATTCTTTTCTGTTTGGTCTAATACAATATACCATTACCAATCAAGTAAAATATTCACATTTAAAATATTTACAACTAATATATCAATCATCCCGATCACCAACACTATGGACTGCTTAATGGAACTTATAAATGTTGCTATCAAGACTTTGGTCTAACAAATTATACAGGTTATATACCTAAGGTGAGTAGCCAACCCTTTTTTCGGGACTATATATGCAAATGATTTAAGAACAGTGATCACTTGTACGAATCCCAAGCAATAGCTCTACTTCTTGCATACAACTAGAATGAGGTTTATGATGGGGAAAAAGATAAAGAGGATTGAAATATGTAAAGGCACAGAAAGAACATATAGATTGAAGGTCTATACATGAAGATAGGTAAACAAATGATGCCCTTGTTCACAAATGATGAATAAAAGTCCTCTACAATAAATAAAAACATCTTACCTGGCTTAATTGTACTGCTGGAGCAGCACATTGTTTGCATGAATTTGAACTAGTTAAGCAAAAAAGAGCAGAGGTCACCACCATTTCTGACTAGGAAATTACACAACAATGAAATATCATATAGGATCGGCATATGTGACCTAGAAGATTGCAAAATGCAAAATCAGGCAGCAAGTAAAAAGTGGACTTGTTAACAACCTCAGAAGCTCCTAGAACAAGACGTTTTCCATATCCTAATTGACCCTGTCATGCATTTCTGCTATTTTGCCGAGTGCCATACTTAATGTGCATTAAGGAGCATGATAGTGCAACATGTGTAGAAGTGTTTAAGAAACTGAATCTCATTTTGTTTAGTTACTTTGGTTTGAAGTAGTAGTTAATCAACAGTTGCAAGACCCTTTCTGAGAATTGTTTAGTCACTTTTGTTTTTTCACCTTAATGCATGATTTTTATTGTTAGTTTTTCCTCGTGTTTGCTCATGATGTACCTTCTCGTCTTGCAGCTCAATTGCTTTTCTTTAAGGGTCGAGGGAAAGTAACTTGTACTCTTGTTGTCATTGTGGTAAGTCCACTTCACTAACATCCTTGTTTATTGGTGTAGATTGGAGACATGTTGCAGATGTAAATTTTTTCTTTCATGTGAAAATATTTATCCAATCATGCATCCACCTACATATACGGGTTATTTTAATAGTTAGTTGTAAATGAATGTTTATATTGTCTTACAAACAACTAGGATAACTCTAATTTCTTATTTCAGTAATAAAATATTGTCTTGGAATGAAATGGGTTGATGTTTCTAAATGAACATGTGTGTGTGATTGAAGTAATCTGTGATAGGATCATATTTTCCTACCTAATTTTAGGGTTGATTTCACTCATGATTAAACGATTTTTATTTGCTTGGTAGAAATTATTCATGTTTTTCATGAACCTCTCCTCTCTATACACATAGACCAAGACCCTACTCTGTGTTCTCTCTTTCTCTACACACCATTAGTATGACCTTGTTTTTTTTTTTTCTCTCTTTTTTATTAAAAAGCTATTTACTTTCCTTCTCATCTTTGTTCTCTTATTCCTCTGCCGAAGATGCATATGTTCTTTTAAATGGTAGGATTTTGTGAGTCCTCCTCAGTTGCTAATTATTTCCATCTAAAAGGTACTGAAATGGGTTTTTACATTATCATTATGAATTATTTTATATGTTTTTTTTTCTTTCCATCTTTTTTTTTAACTTTCCTTGGAAATGGGACGAAGAGAAGAGTGGCATCCTAATTTATTTGTGATTTAGTGGGCCCTGGTGGATCATGACCATTTAAAAGAGGATTCGTGAGATAGTTGTAAGTGTAGTTGTAAGTGGGTTGGCACGAAGGGCATTGAGCATGCACATTGTTTGAATAGTTTAAACCTAAGTTCCCTTACCATGACTAGACGACTCTATTAAAGATTAATTACACTAATTCCATGGATTTTACCTTGTGGGAATCGAGTCACATTATGTATTTAATCATTTTATGTACCTTATTCCATGGATTTATTTTTTCAGAACATGCCCCCAAGCAAAGAGTGGATGACGGCACCAAGGCTTTCTAATGAATACTTAGAAGGCATTGAATCATTCTTTGATTTCATAAGAGTTAATAAAAAAAAATTAGGAGGTGATGACTGGTATTGCTGCCCTTGTGTCAAGTGCCGTAATTTGATAGGAGGGAAGAAGACGTTAAGAAATATTTGTACACATTTAATATGTGATGGTATAGATACAACTTACACAACATGGTCCCACCATGGAGAAATACATCCTCATAGTTATGTCAATGCAGGGAATGGCAGCGGTAATGAAGATGCATTCTCAAGAATGGTTGATATGGTGAATGACTTATTTGGACATGTGCATGGCGAGAACGCTGTTGAAGCTCAAGTAGGGGGTTGTTCATTTGCCAATTGTGATGAAATTAATGATGAAGAATCTCCTCAAGCTCAGGATGATTCACGGGAGAATATTTGTCAAAAGAAGTTGATGGAGGATGCAATACAACCACTTTATCCTTCGTGTCGAGTTGAACATACAAAGTTGTCGGTGACGGTTGATTTATTGAGCATGAAGGCTCGACATAAGTGGTCTAATGAATGTTTAATAGAGTTGTTACATATGTTCAAAAATATTCTACCAGACGAGAACAGCTTGCCTAATAACACCTATGCGGCCAAAAAGATGATAAATTCTTTACGTATGGAGTGCAAGATTATCCATACATGCAAAAATGATTGCATACTTTATTGGAAAGAGCATGAAAATAGGGTTGACTGTCCCACGTGTGGTGAAAGCAGGTGGAAACTAGAGAACGTATCAAAGCCAAGAAGCAAACCTAAGCCATGGAAGAAGCTAAGATACTTTCCATTAACTCCACGGTTGCAAAGAATGTATAGTGTACCCTGGATTGCAGAGAGTATGACATGGCATGTAAGTGCGAGCTTAGTACGGAATGAATAAATTATGCGTCATCCAATTGATTCCTCGTGTTGGAATAACGTAAACCGTAAATGGACTAACTTCGCATCAGAGGCACGTAATGTTCATCTGGGACTTGCAATAGATGGATTTAATGCTTTTGGAAACAATAATAACTCATATAGTTGTTGGCCTATTATGATTGTTCCATACAATCTTCCTCCATCTCTATGCATGCGCAAAGAGTTTACTATGTTAACATTATTGATTCCCGGGAAGAAAGCTCCAAGACATGACATTGATGTATACTTACAGCCATTGGTGGATGAGTTAAATGAATTGTGGTCCACCGGAACCATAACTTATGACTCTTACAGTAAAAGTAGGTTCTCAATGAAAGCAATTTTGTTATGGGCTATACATGACTTCCCTACATATGGCCATTTGTCAGGTTGTAGGACAGCAAGAAAGTACGGTTGTCCTGTGTGTAGTGAAGAGAATGATTCAGTGCGGCTAAAATATGGAAGGAAGTATGCTTACATGGGCCACACAGGAAATTCTTAATAAATATGAAGCATCCATTCAGGAGCCAAAAATCACAATTTAATGGAAAAGAAGAGCATGGAAAGCATCCCAAGCATTTAAGTGGTTCCGAGGTATTGAGAAAAATGGAAACTATTCAGACTCATTTTGGAAAGGTAACGCTTAAGAAGAGGAAAAGAAGTACGGAGGAGAACGAGATCACTGCATGGAAAAAAAGATCAATATTTTTTTACTTGCTTTATTGGAAGGTGCGCTATAATATATTTTTATCATTTAAATTATAATATATGTTGAACTTCCACAGTAACATTAATAAATCATTTTATAGGATTTTCCCATTCGCCATAATCTGGATGTGATGCACGTGGAGAAAAATGTGGCAGAAAATCTATTTGCGACAATTATGAATACAAACGATAAAACTAAGGATGGTCTTAAAGCTCGCCAAGATTTGATGGATATCCGAATTAGGAAAAAGTTGTGGCCTGTGGAAAAAAATGGCAAGTTGTCTTGTCCGAAAGCTCCTTACACTCTATCCCAACATGAGAAAGACTTGATATGTAAAATGTTGTATCATTTGAAGGTTCCTATTGGGTACAGTGACTATTGGAAGCACAAGGTGTACTTGGAGGATAGAGAGCTTAAAAACCTCAAGTCGCATGATTATCACTTTCTCATGGAGCAATTACTACCCGTGCTACTAATGCACGCATTTGAGTCACATAAGCCACTACGTGCAGCCATTCAGAATTTATCGATATTCTTTAATGTCTTATGTTCAAAGGTTATCAATCGTGAATAACTTTCAAAGATGAAAGAACGCATCGTGGAAACCCTGTGTGTCTTTGAAAAATATTTCTCGCCTTCATTTTTTGTTTCCATGAGACACCTTGTTGTGCATTTGGCGGAGGAGGTGCAACTTTGTGGACCTGTTAGATATCGATGGATGTATCCTTTTGAGCGGTAATTAAAATATTTTGATTAATTTCAATTCATTATGCTTATTAATCTCAAGTTTGCTTCGGAATCTAATTTAGGTATCTTATATTAGGAAGATGAAGACATTTAAACGATATGTAGTCAATCAAACATATCCAGATGGTTCTATTGCAGAATGCTTCCTTATGGAAGAGTCTATGTTGTATGCCATATTACATGCCTAACGGCAAAAAAAAAAAAAAAAAAAAAAAATCCATAAACAAGGACATGAGATATGGATGGATGAGGGTGGTGAGTGTGCATACCCTATCGATAAAAAGGGGAAGGACTATAATCTTCAAAATGTGCAATATCAACAGGCACGCAAATGGGTATTGCTTTATTCTATTGAGAATGCTGAGTGGGAGAGGTAAGCAGAAACTTGACTAAATCCTTTGTACAATTTTATTTCTTTGGTCTTATAGCGTCATCACAATGTATAATTGATTACAGGAGATACGCTGTATTCCTTCAAAGCCAAAGATTTTCAATTGGATATCGGAGAGGGAATGTGCGAACCGAAAAAGCGCTGGACTACATTCCTTGGCTTAGAAATCAATTAGAAAGTAAAGAAAATCATACCATCAAAAGGCTTGCTGATGGACCCAGCTTTAAAGCCATTTCATATGCTGCATATGCAATAAAGGGCTATGTTTTTTATACTGCGGATGCGGAAATGAATAAAACAACACAAAACAGTGGGGTTTCAATGAAGGCAATAACTCCTTTAAGGAGAAATGCCAAAGACACAAACCTCATACATGAAGAAGTCACTTACTATGGCATTGTCAAACAAATTCTTGAGCTGGAGTACTATGACTTCAAACATGTCCTACTCTATTGTGATTGAGTGCGTGTAGAAGATGACCATGGATGTAGAGTTGATCCAGAAACAAATTTGATATATGTTAACTTTAGGAGGTTAAAAAGAAATATAAAAGAAGATGATGAGCTATTTATTCTTGCTCAACAAGCAACTCAGATCTTCTATTGCAAAGATCATAGTAGACCCGAGGAAGAATGACATGTTGTCTTAGATGCTCCAAAGAGATTAAACCAAGATGTGGATTCTTTTGAAGATCCCTTAGCCTTCGAGCCAAGAATGAATGAAAATGCCTTAACAGAAGCATTACATGATGATGTCATTGGTGATGAGGATTAATCATGTATGTCTTTTCGCACGTAATATTCATTTTTCTCTTTTTTTTTTCTTTTACTCTTATTTTATTTAACTCAAATAATCACGTAATATATCTTATTGTCTCTCTTTTAAATTCTTATAGTATTATGATTATGAGAGTTTCAATTTTTAATATTTGTGGTTGCAGGCATTATGTCAACATCGGCGTCTGCGTCCATGTCAACGTCGAGATCTTCCATAAAGAGTATGTATCACGAGTGAAATCATCTTTACCCATAAACCTTATTATTTTTTATTTTCATTAATGATATTTGTAACAGCTCATCGCATCAAGTTGAGATTCAATCTAGCTGGCCAGCCTATGGGGCCAACTGCTGCAACGTTTTCCTCTAACATAGGTCAGATTGTGAAGACTCATGTGCCGCCAACCTACAATAGTTGGAAAAAAGTGCCAAATCACATTAAGGAGGATGTATGGAAGCATGTCCTTGTGAGTGTCTGTCCATTTTTAATTGCTGATTTATAATGTATTGATGTACCGTAACAATGCATGATTTATGATTAAATGTTATGATTGTGCAGACACTTTTTGATGTTCCTAAATGTCACCGCCCATGTGTCCTTCCAAAAGTGAATGCGTCGTGGAGGGATTGGAAGTGCGATCTCCGATGTAAAGTATATGATAAATATGCCACGGACACGGAGAGGAAGAATGCTTTACCACAATGCTTGAAAAGAGAGGATTGGGAGAATTTTTTGGATTCAGAAGGGTCATTTGAGGCACAGTTAAGGAGGAGGGTAGGAAAGATCGCAAGGGCATCTTTGAAGAGCCCACATACTTCTGGCAGGAAAATGCAAGCAAGGGTGGCTGACGAGTTGGTAAGTATGATTGTTTCAATCTATTTTAGCACCGGAGAATTTATTATGTAATGTCTTCGTTTCCCATTTTCAGCAACAACAACATCCCGAAAGGGAGGTCACCCGTTGTGAGATCTTTATCAAGACTCATTACAAGAAGGATGGCAATGCTACAAGTCACCATGTGGTAAATTTACTCTTTATCTTCTATAAGTTGGACTTGTGCGGGGTCATTTCCTTTAATCGAGGATGCAATTTACAACTTTGCCTTCATCCTAATAATGATCTGGGGTCTGTACCACTTGAAAAATGCTGTGCAGTTAGATAGCCAATTTACGGTTATTCATGTCTTACATTGCTGGATGCACACATGTTGTACAAGTTGGTATTTTAGCTTAGTGAGGTATATCATGGAAGTGGTTATCTTGCATCCACTATGGCAGCAGGCCCATCAGAACAACTAGAAAAGCTCAACGACCCAAAACAGGCATGACCACTAGATGAGCAGTAATGATAGTATTGACATTACAGGTCTGATAAAAAGGAAGGAAGAAGAAAGATTGAATCATAGATTGAATCAAGAATGGCAGGCAATCTATCACAAGGATGGCAGCAATACAATAAAGATTTCAAATTTCACCAACAATTTACCTCCAAAAGATTATTCTCCTGCTCAGAATTTCAACCATCTCAACCCCCCTTTCCCATTTCCCTCCTGTTCAGATTTCAGATTTCAATACTACAAGAGTTTATTTAGATTGGAACCCAAAATATATATATATATATATATATACTGCATAACACACAAAAAACCTAACAAATAAACCTGATGCATTATCAGCTTCAGGTTCTATGCATCTTGTCTCTCTTTTGTGCTTATGAATTGTCTAACATTAATAAAGAAGGTTCATCTAATTTGCAGAATATTACATTTCTTGCTGATTTTGAGAAAAAAATCAAGGCTTAATTATTCTCATTCAACACAAAGTTAGAAACAAAAAGTTACATGCTTTATGATTAGTGTTAATATATTCAAACCCAAGTGTAAAAGAAACCCTTTTTCTGCAACTCTAGAAAGAGTTAAGAATAGGTCACCCACTAAAGCGCAACTCCAAGAAAAGACTATCTCCCTCTAAGAATCTTTTTCTGATGAAGGACACTGGCCTCAATGACTTGGTAAAATTCAAGGTTGGAGACCCTAATGAGCTGTTACATGGGTCAGAGGAATGCACTTCTCTATCCATTTTTTGATGGTTGGAACATGGATTTTTAGCACTAAGTACAGTGCCTAAACATGTTGCATGGGTCAACCACAGTTGCAACAAAAACATTTTGCTTTAGGTGTGGGCTTTTACAGCTTGGCTAAGTATTTGATGGAACTCAACCATTTTTTTCTTGAACTACTTTAAAGAGGCTCCTATGTAAAAAATATAGGATATGATCATTTGCATTTGAAGCAAGTTTTTGTAACTGACAGGGGACTTGTATATTTCCTATATATGCAAAATATACATATCTTGAGTTGTTGACAGTCAAGGTAGTTCATGTTGGACAGTCAATTTTAGTGATATAGGCTTGTGTGTGAAGCATTTTTATTTACTTCCCCTTCTTATTCATTATCTCATTTTAGTGGTATGTTAGTGCATTGAGAACTACTCTATTTGAAGGAGATCAAACATTGTTTCAATTGTTTTATTATAAGTCAAGGAACGGCAGTCACTATATTCTGTTGTCACAGCAGTTTTTGACCCTTTGGGTGTGGCGTAGAACTGGAAATATGATGGTGTAGTTCTTTTAGTCTTTCGATGTAAATTCATCAAAATGACCCACCTCTGAAATCAAAATTCGTCAAAGCTCATAAATCTGAACACAGTGTGGTCCTGCTTATCCTCTTCTTCTTTTGGTTTCTTTATGAAGTTGATGAGAATACACGGTGGTGACTATTCCTTGGCTACAAAATGGTCCAGGAAATTAAGAGTTAGGGTGTGCCCATTTGTTTATTGTTTGTTTGTGTTTTGTCTTTGCTTTAATGAATTTTCTTTGTGCCGAAGAGAAAAGATGTAGCTTCTTCACTTTGTCACTGTTGTTTTTTATTTTTCAAATATATAAGGTCTATGAGGCCATGTGTTCCTGCCTAACCATGGCCTGTATGGTAGTCCTATCGTACTGTATTTGCGACTTCATCTTTCTCAAAGCATCAAAATAGGATCTTAGAAACAAAATTCAAGTGAATGACTATAACTGTAGTACTCTTTGACTATCTATATCTACACAATAACTTGTCACATTTCAATTGGTATTGGGTATTTTATTTCACAATTTGTTTTACAAGAAAGGCTTAGTAGAATGTGTGACGATGACCCCTCCATTGCACATAATGATATCGACAATGATGGGGTTGCAAAGGTATGCAGGTTATCTTTAGATATCAACTTGATTTTAATTAATACTTAACAATGAATACATATCAAGAGCGGATATTGACCTTTTTAATTTTTGAAATAGGTTTTTGGTACCGATACTCGTGGACGTGTAAGGGGCTTGGGGTTGGGTGTCTCAAGGTCAATCATGCATAATTCAAATCCTTATAAGAGAGCTTATGAAGAAGAGCACAAATCGCATGTGGCCCTTGAGACTGAGGTGGATGGGTTGAAATCTCGAATGGAGGACATGGAGAAGATTGTTACTTCTCTTTCTCAAAGTGGGACGCAAATGCGGTCTTCAACCGATCACGAGAGTTCCTCTCGAGTAAGACACAACTTTACATATAAAATGTAGATTCATAGACTTATTTAGATTATTGAGTATGATAAAATACTTCCATTATGTGTTTCTTAATAATAATGTAGGTGAGACCGCCATCAACACATCAAGAGACACAAGCAAGCTCGAGAGCAACACTCACAGGGACATACAAGTTGATGCATTTAAGGAAGAGCACAGTTGTAGCCTATGGGAGTTTGATGGGGGTATCACCGGACAATTCCGATTATTATAGAATTGTTATAGATGAGATAGTAGATGGTGACATCGAGTTGATGGACGGAATTAGGAAGATGGAGGATATTATGCTTGCAGACATTATTGATTGGCCTACATTTAGGACTTTCCCTTGCTAGTTTTTTCTTTTCTATATTACTTGGGTTTTGATTATGGGATGGATGTTCAGTTGTTTTGGATGGATAGATATTTGTATGGAGCTTTACTTCATGGACATCTTTTTGAATTCTGAGTATTGTATGGATGTTCATTTTTAGTGTTATTTTGTAAGTGGCTATTAATTGATATATATATATATATAAGGAGTTTCAATGGATGTTTGAAAGGTTAATGGTTGTATATTGGTATTTGGATGGATAAGAGTAGATGATGTACATGTGGTGATTATTATTTGATTTCAACATGTTCAATTATTTTATATTTATTTTTTTTTTCAAATTTTCTTAGAAAATAAATAAAAAGACGGCTAAAAACCGTCGTTTTATATTACAATTATGATTTATAATTATCATTAATTTCAAAAAAACAACAAATGGAAACCGTCGTTTATCCTGCTTTTAGCTGTCGACATATTGGTTTAATGTGTCGGTAATGTTTGCATTAAACGATGTTTAATAGCCGTCGGTAATTTAAATATTAGCGATATCTAAAAACCTTCGTTTATTTTATAATTACCGACAGTTATTAATTGTCGTTTTTCAAAAGTGACTACAAATTAAACAACAGACCCATCGACGGATGCATGTGTTGTTTTTTTTTAAAACGACGGTTTTGGACTCTCGTTTTTTGAGCTTTTTTACGTAGTGTTTTTTTTAATCAACATCATCATAGCTACTTTATCCACAATTGTCATATAAGATGTGCAGGAGAATACAATACATATAGGAATATCAAGATGAGGAATATATATGAGTCTGCCTATTCCAAAATTCAGGAAAAAAAAGAATGTGATACATGTATCGTATCCAATACTTCAGTGAAACAATGTTACTTTCCAAATACATGTATCCTATCCAATACTTTAGGCCCACGTGAGTGTTCACCTTCTAAACAAGAATGATTGCAGCCCCTTAGATTTTTGTTATTAGAAATGTGAGAACTCTATATAATATAAATCCAAAACACATAATAGTTTTATATCCTTGAACTGACTTTAGAGCAGTTTTCTTTGTTGACTTTGTCATTTTCACTCTTTTTCTCTTTTTATTAATCTTTCTTACATTATCTTGTTCTCACTTAGCATCCCTTTCATGATATTATAAGTGGAACATAAAGGACTTTACCAAAATTTTAATATCCATCTTCAATCATGTTGCCACTTCCTATATCACACAACACCTTTATGATCAATCAAAAGAAGGGCCAGAATGATTGGGAAAGGTCTCACAGAAATTGGTAAATTCCCTCACTTGAGCTCATATGTAGTACTCAGTTGTCGTGGACCACTGGTTTAAAACCCTTCATCAAAACAGGATGCCAGATTTTCACAAAAGAAATGCACAAGAAGATTTAAAATTTAGGAAAGTGTCTCAAAGAAGAACTCATGTGATAAGCCAGGGGTTTGGGGTGAATCCCAAACAAAACATGCAAAGCTCTATAGTTAAAAGATGAGGGAAGAAGAAGGAAAGGGGCTAAAGCTAATCTAACAATAGTTTTTTATTTTAAATAAATAGTGACCGGATGTTATTAGAAGCCAAACAGTACAAGAGACATGACTGTAAATCCAAAAGCCCCTGATAAGCTAAAATCCAACGACAATTGAAAAACTTAATGGTTAGTTTTCATGAGTAGAAAAATTTAATAAAAATAAGGTGTTTTGTGGGGGAATGGGGAGACAAGGGGGAAAGAGTTAGAGCAGAAGTTCCCATGCTCACCTAAAATAGGAGTGAAATGAAACTCTGATATTGAATTTCCAGAGCCTCTAAATGTCTCTATCTTTCCAAATGATCTCAATGAATAGTTTAAAGCCGAATATCAACTTTTCCACCATTACAATATATGATAAGAAACTATTGACGGCAAAGCTGTGAGTAGAAAAGTAGCTTCTTTGTTTTGAACAAGGAGAATAAAAGTAGGAAGAATAATAAAAGAAAAGGAAAGGAAGAATTAAAACACAGTGGAGAGAAAGAAAAGGATTTCCCCAACACATTAAAGGATTCTCCACAAAAAAAAATCTCATGTTATAGTCTGAATCCAACTGCTTAGCATGCCTTGAACTCTCTATTTCTCCACTCCCTTGAAATTTGTAGTCACCCATTTGTGGTTCCATATCTACATCTAATTCACACTTATATCAAAACATGACGCTTTCCCACCATTTCTCCATTATATCTCCATAGATTAAATACTCATACAAGCTTTACATCAAGTTCAGGTTTCTCGATAATAAAACAAAAACAACAACTTGTATCGACTAAAATCTTTCATCACCCTTCCACTTTTGGGCAAGAACTCGAGCAGCAGAAGAAGAAACATTGCACACATCTTATTTCCACAGTGACCCATCTCGCTTCTGTTCACGTACAAGGGTTTTCTACACAAATCTCATGCTCTGGATCGGTAATATTAGCATGGCTTGAGATTTTACGAACCCATTTCCTATACATTCCTGCTTACCCATTTGGGCCGATATTTGATGTTGCAGCAGTATTGGGTTCTAATAAGTTATTAACCAGTTCACAATATTTACAGATTTCATTGAAAATAATAGAATCCACCACTCTAGGGTTCTCTGCCCATTTTCATCCAGAAAGGGGTAAAGCCATTTTTAGGGCATTTTTCTTGCTATCAAGTAGTGCTACACAAGGAAGACAAAGAAACCCTTTTAGAGAGGCGATTCACAAGTGGAGAGTAGATGTCTGCCACGAGGAAACATTATCCAAAGCAAAAACATGTTGAACGATGACGGCATGACCTAGACGACAAAGGAAAGCACACAAATGCACATACCTTCAACAAAGAGGATGTGGGAGGGGACCACAGTTGGTAAGAGGGCGAGGAAGAGGACGTTGACGAGGGAGGGGACCACAGCGTCGCACAAGGTGCAGACGGCTTGGAGAAGAAGACCTTGACAACGAAAGAGGGATAAAAAAACCCATTCTTGTTCTACTTTTCGTATATACTGCAGGGTCCCTAGCGACCCTTAACGTTATAAAACTAGGGTCGCTAGGGACGCTAGTTGAAAGTGCTAAAAAAAATTACCATTTCGTGAAAAATGACTGATCTGGTGTAATGGGGGTTAAAATAATCTTTTGAGGCCACATGTTATCTAATGTGTTTTTTTTTGGTAAAATCCTCTTAAAATAATAATTTTTCACTTACAGGTGATTTTGATAAATTTTCGTCGTTAAAATAAAAAAATTAATTTTAATTCGAAGTTTGCAAATTAGAATAGAAAATATGGAATTATCATTAAAACATTAAAAAAATAATGGTAAAAAAATATATAAAGAATTTGAGAATGACCTTAATTTATATATTTGAAAGTAACTCTTGGAAATGGGTCACATTCACTCGTGGATGACTCAAAAGATACATCCCATCCAAAGGGCACAAAAACATTTTAAATAACATAAAATTCGAAATAACTTGAAAAGATACACTCAAGTCTCAAGTGCCTTTTGAGATTTTTGTTTTTAGGGACTTTTACTGGAAAATACACTTTATATGATCAGTACACCGAACAGTGAACATTAGGCAAACATGCACCTAATAGGGAATCCGTATAGGATTCTTAATTTTTTTTTACCATTTTTTTCGGTGGTCGAATTCGACCTTCAATTTCAGCGCTGAAGGTCGAATTCGACGCTGAGATAGAAACTGACCTTAATACATTTTAGTTCTCTGCATCGAATTCGACCTTGTAAGAAATACCCGAAGGTCGCATTCGACCAAAATGTACATGAATTCGACTTGCGCTAGTAGATGTCAACATCCGTGAAATCAAGGCCTTTAATATCATCAGATGTTCCAGTCAATGGTTCATCACTTGGGGGCTTCAACATCACCTTTAGATTGAACCACCAGTTTTTTATTTATTGACATAACAATTGACTGAGCAAAAATGATGCAAATGTTATACAGGACAATTTTTAGTCAAGGTCAAGAGGTCATGATGTAATAAATTGCACAATGAGAACACATGTATCATTCTAGCATGGTCACCCCTAGAATGCTCAGGGGAAGAAACCACCCAAGTGCCAGGACAGTAAGTACCATCAGCCATCCAAGTAGCTTTTGGGATCTTAATAGTTTCGAATTGTTCATCATTTGCATTTTGCCGCTGGAGTTTCATAGCCTTAATCTCCTCCCGAGCATGATAGGCATCAGACCTGCGATGGATTGAATCTGGCAAGCCATTTATCCGGACCTTGAACTCGTCAATCGTCATACTCTCGCTTTACCCGTCTACGATCCCTAACGAAATCTGGGAGCACCTTGTTATTGTAAGGATCACTTTTTGAATTAAAGTAGCTCTCTGGATTCCTCGGTTTGTTGGCATTTTTACGGCAGAATGGGACCCAGAGGTTAGCAAAGCTAGCAGCTTCAGCCATGGCTTCAAAGGTCAGAAGGGCATCTCCATCATCTGAAATGCAGCAAGCGAGCTTCTCAACAGGGTAGTCAGCTGCAAGGATTGAGAGTATTGTGTTTGCTGTGACCAATGGTGGTTGTTTCTCTGGATCAGCAGTAGACACGAAGACATCTATTCATGGAAGATCAGATTTTCCGATGGGATTGTGGGGGCCAAGTTCTTCAAATTTCTCATTCAGGACGGTAAGATCAGTTGAACGATTGATAGGGCAGAGCTTGGGAAGTTGATCAAGCAGCCAGGAGAAAGCAAACTAGACCTCACATACAACAGACATTCCCGACAGCGATGCATATTGCATCCTCATTTTGGTGTTTGATTCTCCATGCCAAAAACAGAGTAAGGGCTACCATTCGAATGAATATGAGAAGCCTATGGAAAGAGATAGTATGCAAAAGGTAAAAAATATAAGTATTTAAATGGCAAAGAAAGAAAGATACAAATTAATTCTAGCTCTTTCATCAAATCATGAAAGGAACAAAACAAAGTTTTATCATATTCTGGAAACATTTTTGGTTGAATTCATGTACATTTTCGGTCGAATACGACCTTCGGGTGTTTCTTGCAAGGTCGAATTCGACACAGAGTACTAAAATGTATTAAGGCCACTTTCTATCTCAGCATTGAATTCGACCTTCAATGCTGAAATTGAAGGTCGAATTCGACCACCGAAAAAAATGTTAAAAGAAATTAGGAATCCTGTACGGATTCCCTATTAGGTGCATGTTTGCCTAATATTCACTGTTCTATGTACTGACCACATAAAGTGTATTTTTCGGTAAAAACCCTTTGTTTTTAAATTGTTGGGTTTTTGAAAATATCCATCGGTCCCCCACTATTGTTTAAAAATAAATAAAAAAAAGTTATTAATTAATAATAGTGGAAATAAGAAAATAACTAAAAGCTGTATAATGCATCCCTCCTAGGTGAATGTCCCTTTAACTTGAAGGTATAATTTGTATCATAAAACCTTTGTAACTAAGTGACCTACGTGAAGTTCATGAAACATATTCACATTATACAATATGGTCGGGCATCCATATTTTACACATAGTGTTATTTCATAGACCATGTGCTAGTCATGGCTTTAGTGAATGCTTTAGAGCCTTACTGATATGACCCATGGGAAGTGGCCATAACCTCCACATCAACAAAGGCAAATCCATCAGGAGTGCATTCGCTCACTTGGCACCAAGCGATGAGTCTGTTAGGGACTATAAAGTACAGTCTAAAATAGGCGAGAACTAAACGGTGCAGGTGTTGAAAGATTGTGTGGCCCAATTGCCATGGGGCCCACACCAGATCAAGCCCGATAATATGCTGTGGATGAACTCCTAACAAGTCTTGATCTGGTAGAGTCAAATAAGGATCAAACTCTTGGTTGTAGAGTTTGGATCAGGTTTAGACTCTCAGTTTGGTAGAATTTCCACGCTGATAAGGAGATATGAGATTCCAGGAGGGGTAGTGTGAGGACCCACCCTTGTGGACCTTCATTATATTTAATTAGTGTATATTAATCATATTTTTCCTAATTAATAGGGGTTAGTAAGGGTAGATTAACCTTTTCCTAGAAATTAGGCATATTTCATAGGAAATAGGGTCCTTCTGAGATTCCTAGAATTAGTAAGGTGTTAGATGGACTCTTTAGGATTAGTTCGTTACTTAGAGGCCCCTAGATGTAATTTCTAAGTTTAGGAGGGTTTTCTCTTAGAGAATTTGCAATCCAAGCTAAATTACCCAAAATACCCTAAGCCTTATCTCTACACCAATTGACTAAAGGAGGTCATTCTAGTCAAATCACCCAAACAAAAAGCCTATAAATATAAACCCATCCCCTATCCCACGTCAATCTCTCTCTTCTCTTGTTTTCCTCTCATTTCTCTATTCTTTCCTCTCTTCCAATCTCATTTCCCTCCAAAATTCTCTACAAGAATTCATAGATCTAAGGTTTTCTACACAAAAGGAAGCTAGAAGCCTTGAAGCTACATCCCTCCCGAAGCTAGAAGACTATCTCCATCAGCTAGATCTCCTCTTTCTCTTTCAAACAAGGTGAATTTTCTTCCCTTAGCTTCCATCCCTTGTAGATTCACTTTTTCTTGTAGAATTTCTCTTATGCATTTTCTCCATTGAAATACGGTGTAGGAGTCTTAGATCTCTGTTGATCTGAGAATTGGTGGGCTGTTGTGAGAGTTAGAGACCTTAGAGTTTGGATATGAGGATTTGGAGCTTGGATATTGAAGATCAAGCAAATGAGACCCTCATTTGGACCAAAGGCAAGTGCAATATACCCATTTAGCATAGAATGCATTTTCTTCCCTTTGAATTATGCGAATTTTCATTCTCATGATGAATTGATGTTATATATATCTTTTAAGCCTTGTTTGTATGGGTTGATGGCCATTGATGGATGGGGTTCCCCATTTGGAAGATCAATAGCTCATGGATGATAAGTTTGTGATGAATAAAGGGTTTTTCATGTTTGAAAAATGAATTTGTGATGAATCAGGTCGAGATTAATGGATTTTGGTTGAGAATTGGATGAAGGAGATGAATGGTAGAAATATGGAATTTTTGGAATTCGTATGTCTCTCGGTCGACCGACCCTTAGGATGTCGATCAGGGACACTGCGAACTCCATTCTATTTGAGAGTTGGCATGTTAGCCTTGTATTGCAATTTCAGTATAGTTGGTCGACCATCTTGGCCCGATGCCGACCGAGTACACTGCACAGCTGAGAATGACTGACAGACTAGTCCCCGGGTATTTTTATATAGCTAGTCGACAGACCATGTAGTAGGTCGACCAACCACAATGCAACAATCCAGGTCTGAGACATGCTTACCAGGTTTATGTCCCTCGACCCCCTATGTACACGGTATACCAAGGTACCCAAGTGGTTGACCGGGCACACGACCAACTGAGACAGACCTGACAGTCAGATTTCTGACTCCCCAGGGCACTCGGTCAACCGACCCTTTGTGATGTTGGCCGCATGTATTGCTAGCAATGTATTTTAGATTATGTATTCTTTATGATTCGATCTTATGTGGGCCCTATTAGGGATTTTGTATATTGCAGTTTGATGGATGCATTTTCATGTTTAGCATCATTCAAATTTTCACACATGCATTGATTTAGAAACTCTTGAAATCTTGATTTACACATGCATTGCTTTAAATCTTGTATATCATATGTTACATGCATGTTTTGGTTTTTAACTTGGATGCATTTAATTTGAAAAGAAGTTTTATAAATCAAGCTAGCCTTTGTTTTAAATGTTTCAAATCATATTTGGCTTTTTATATTTCATGATTTTAAAACACTTCGATTGATTTAAATCATGTTTCCACGCTTGGTTTAATGGCCCCAAATCCCTGTTCAGAAAATACTTTGAAATATGCTAAATTTGGGATCTTGTTAAAACTGTCAGTCAGCCTGTCGGTTGGGTCTCGGCTAACCGATAGTGAACCGAGCTCAACCGAACCATCTGTCGATTCCAATTCCAGAGAGCATCAATTTCATATTTTGTTCTGTCGGTTCAGGCGTCGGTCACTACAAGAAAAACTGCTTATAGCGGGGGTCGCCGGCCGCCGGTAAAAGTGCATCTGGCCGCCGGTAAAACAATTACCGGTGGTCATAGTGGCCGCCGCTTGGCGACGGTATACATCGAGTGGGTAAAAGTCACAGCGGCGCTCACTGACCGCCGCTATTATTTTTTATTGCGGCGGTTCTGACCGCCGGTAAAAGATATGCGTGGGCTGGTTAGACGACGAAAGGAATTTCTAGCGGGGGCCTATGGCCGCCGGTAATAGTGACAATGGCCGCCGGTAAAAATCTATTTTTTTTAGCGGCAGTCATGTGGCCGCCGCTAAATGTCGTAATTTTTTTTAAAAAAATCTTCTTTTAGTGGCGGCCGCAGCTAAAAGTAGATTTTTTTTTTTACAAATATTAGCCCACATGAAGTACAGAAATACCTACCAAATACACAAATACACCCAAGCAACCAAAAACAAAAGACCAAATCCAACCTCCCAAAGAGATGTAAGAATCTAACATCTTGAACACCTCCTAGAAGAGAAGTAATGTCCTGTAAAGTGAAGAAAATACAAAAAAGTGATTACTTTACCACTCTCACTCTCATATTATTTAACCTCTTACAAAGTAAATACAAACATTACTGCACATCAAACTTTATTTCACATTTTCCATTGATGTGACATTTGTTTCACCATTAACTCCCTAACTCTTAAAAGAAAATTAGGACATAGCTTTCTCCATGCAAAAGCTAGAACTGCACAAACTTGATCTCAAAGAAGAGCTGATAAAAATAAGCTATCAAACTGGCAATGATGTTACACATGAAATCTGCCATCATTAGAAAATATGAAACATAAATTGAAATAAAGTTGCAACTTAAACCACCCATGGGCCATAGCTTTGGGTCAATTGGTTGAGACATGGGCTAATGTAAGTTCCATGTCTGCTGGCTATATCATGGTTTGAGCATGTCGGAATAAGGGTGCATATGTAAGAAAGTCATACTAAAATGGTTTATATTTATTTCCTACTAATATCCAATGATGTGAAAGCTATCAAGAAAATGTGCATAAATTGAGGTTCAGTAGACTGCAGGTGCTCTCATCCAGAAACAACAAAAAAGAATGTCTTGATATAATAGAAACTCTTCCACATTAAATAAGTAGTTACATTTGGGCTAGGAATATATGGATATGGTGCTGTGATATGAGACATCATCTGATGTAAACTATAATGAAGGATCTCACAAGATAATCCATTCTCCAATTCAGCAATCCCTGTCCTTTGGTTCATAGCCATGTCTGTCTGCCTCTTGCCTGCAATATTCATCACACATAGAGCCATTGAGTAGCTTGTCACAATAGATCAATGGGAAGAAGATCTGCCACCCTTAGGTAAATAAAACAAAAAATTCAGTGGAGGGGGAAAAATCAAAATACCTGCCCCTTTGTCAGTGCTCTTCAAAATACCTGCCCCTTTTCCAAGCTATATAATATATGCATTGCTTCTTCGATCCAAGAAGAGATGATTGGAAAGCCAACTCAATTGGCAGAAAATGCCAAAGCATGTGCTAACATGAAGAAATAGCACTCATATATTAATTATTAGGTGAGATGGGAAGACTTGAGATATCATTGTTGGTGTAGAGGCTAAAGAGCAACATCAAGTCAAGGTAGTTGCAAATTGAAATATGCCCCATCTTAATATCTTCCTCAGCCACCTTTTGATCTAACTTTTCTACCTAATATACACATTTTAACTATTTTCTTACAACAGTTTCTAGTACCTATCAACAGTCTCTCAATTAAATAAAGAAATTAAGGAATTCAAAGAGATGGGATATGACACGAATTTGAATTTCCATATAGAGTAAATTCCAGTCAGATATATGTCACCACCTTTCTTTCTCCGTTAATTATAAGAAGCCACCATCAACTTTATACTCCTACGGTTAACAAACATAGTACCCATAATTAGTGGACCACTCCATAAAAATGGTAGTGGGCCAATCATGCATATCAGTGGCTTCATTACTCATCACTTTGTGGTTGCAATTAGCTGTTTTTTTATAGCATATAGACACTCTGTCCTAGAAGAAGAATGAGAAAGCTACATTCTTTGAATTATTATTAATATTATTTTACAATTGAGTCGGAGAACAAAAGGGAATCCTAGTTCATATATTTCTTTTTCTTGGAAGGATGCTGATGACATCAATGCCCCAAACTTGAAGAAATTGAGGCTTGGATGGATAAGAGTGAAAATTGGGCTGGTTAGTAAAGAGCCTGTCTTATTTTCAACCACCATAAAAGAGAACATGGCATATGGAAAGAAAGGTGCAACAATTGAAGAAATCAAGACAACAATTGAGCTTGCTAATGCTGCAACGTTCATAGACATGATGCCACAGGTATTTCGCTTTTTGGTTCACTTGCATAGAGGTCATTATGGATTTTCATTGGCTTAGTTAAGGGGTGGAATGTGTTATGTAGGGGCTTGATACAATGGTTGGTGAGCATGGAGCCCAACTGTCTGGTGGACAGAAATAGAGGATTGGTTAAACATGGAAATAAAATAATACAAAGAAGATTTAAAGTGTTTCCCACTTCTTGGGCAAGGAATTCTGCCAGGGGGCGGTTGAAGGTGCCATCCAGACGATGGAGGAGATTATATGCCAGCTTAAAAGTGGAGATGAGGACCCATGTATTGCGTGGAACCACTAACTACAGATCAAAGCAGCAACCAGATGCTACTGAATTAGGATTTTAGGATTTCTTTTTTTTCTAGGTCTTGTGAATTATTAAACAATCAAACATAATTAACTCATGGGAAAGTGGTAATGTTTCTACCATTTGGTAATGACAACAAGTTCGGAAATTGTCCAAGAAAAACTAAAATTAAGATTCTTTCTTGTTTGGGTTTCATCAATCAACAATTTCAATAGGTAAGCAATTGGGATTCAAATAATATCACTGCAAGTTGAAATCTTTCCACCATTTTAGACAGAAATCTACAACACAGACGAAAGAACACTTAAAATTGAAAATCACCCACAATCGAGAAAAAATTTCTGCAATTTGATAAAGGAAATTCAGCAAAGACAAAGACTACCCACATGACAATCCCAAAAAAGAAATTAAAAAAACCCAAAAAGATATCATGATACATTGCATCTAGATAGAACCCTAAATGAAGAAATTCAAAAAACCCACAAATGAGATGAGAGAGAGAAGAAGAGATTCAAATAATACCTGAGATTCATTGACGTTAGTCTCCTCACTTGTCGCCACGGAATCCATTTCAATACCAAGAAGAAGATTTATGCAAAACCCTAGATTTATAGGTTCCTGACCTTCCTCTGGTGTATGGAGAGAGTAGGTGTGGAGGATAAGAGGGAGGCGCAGGTTAGCGACCAATGGCAAAGAGGGAAGTGAAGTGAGCCTGCCAGATTTGGATGATAAATGGGAATTTGGAGGATTGATAGAACTGCTCAAACAAGGCAAGAAAGAAAGAAAGAAACAGAGAGATGGTTTATCTGCTTTGGTTGGGATTCCAGGAAATCTATTTTCACAGATCTGAGAGCTGAAACTGAAAGACGAAGAAAAGAAGAAGTAGGTGTTAAGAGAGAGTATGAAATGGGGGAGAGGGTGAGAGAAGAGGTGGAGATGCTGAGAGGGATGGAAAGGGCGGCGTGAGGGGATGATGGAGGATAAACAGGGAGGTGGCGTGAGAGAGATGGAGAGGGCCAGAGAGATGAAGGAGGTCGAGGGATGGAGGGTTGCAGGGGGATGGCATGAGGGCTTGAAGGAGATGGCCGCTCAGGGGTGCTGGTTAGAGTGGTACTGCTGCGTGCAGTGACAGTGGCTGGCGTGAAGATGGGTGTCCTCGGAAGGTGGGTGGGTGGTGCGCCTACGGGAGGAGAAGAGGAGAATGGGTGTAATGGGGATGGGTGATTAGGGCAGGAAAGTGTGATTTGTAATGTGACTTTTAGTGGGGGCAACTTATGGCCGCCGCTAAAAATATTTTTACCGGCAGTCCCCTCCTAATGGACGCTACAAACTCCCTTTACCCTCCAAAAGTATCCGCCGTCGCTATATATTCGCCAGTAAAAGAAAATTCTTTTCCCGCAGGTTGTTGGCGCCATGAGACCAATGTTTTCAACGGCAGTAATAGCGATGGCCGCCGGTATAAGAAACTTAAAAATTGCGTTACAGCGGGGGTCAGAATTGGCCGCCGCTATAAGTGTCTTATAGCGACGAAGTTGACCGGCCGCCGCTATAAGTTCGACGCTAAAAATGTATTTTCTTGTAGTGTCACCTGTCGGTTAACCGACAAGTCCAGTTCGGTTAACCGACAAATGTATTTCGGTCAGCAAATTTTCAAAAATATGACCGTTGGGAAGTGACCCTTGGAGTGTCGGTTAACCGACTCCTGGATGTCGACTAACTGACAAGTAGCCGTCGGTAACCTTTTTCTATAAAAGGAAGTTCATTCCAAGGCCAAACTTGATGATTCTTGAAGCCATTTTTGAGGTGTTCTAATGCCAATCAAAGGGGAATGATCTAAGGAAGGCTAAGGGTCATTAGGAAAGCTAAAGCTTGGATTAATGAAGTTAAATCACCAAGTAAGCTTTGCCTTTTCATAATCATATCTTTATGCTTTGACTAAATTATTGGTAAATGATTTTTAGCATATTAACTATGATGTGTTGAATCCATTACTTTCATTCAATCTTTGATTTAAGTTGTGATGGATTCTTCTCTTTGATTTCAAATCAAGTTTGTTTTAAATCTTATTTAATCATGCTTAGCCAAAATCTTTTATTTCTTTTATAGCATGACTTATTTACTTGGTTGAATCTTAGTTGTTGTTTTCAATCTCATTCGAACTTTAGTTTAACTAGTTTATTTTGAAAACAACCTTCCATATGTATCACATGTTTAGAATTAATTAACCTAAAAAAAAGCATTGTGTAAAGGTTATTGCTTAGCCTAGAAAAGCATATTGATAGGTTGTTGTTTAGCCTAGAAAAACAACATTGTGAGGTTATTGCTTAGCCTTGGAAAGCATCTTGTAGATGTTATTGCTTAGCCTTTTGAAAAGCATAAATAGTGGAAATCCGGTGGGATGTTGGATCACAAGCCGGTAGTGGATTTAGGCATTGAGGCTGAACTACTATAAATGATTGTGTGGTGGTGATTGCTTAGTGGTGATTGTTTTTATAAGCTTCCGCATTTTGTTTGTTAATCATCACAAGTGACTAGTTAATTTTATAGAAATTAAAATTGGTTAGAATTGGTCACTAATTAGAAGCTCACCCTATTCACCCCCCCTCTAGGGTAAGGATCCCGGACTTTCAATTGGTATCAGAGCCTCGTGCTCTATTTTAGGATCAAGTGTTTGGAACTCTTGATTAGGTGTAAAAACTTAGAGTTAGAACCCTAGTTGTGTACTCTATGAAAATCATTAGAATGGATTCCACTATGCTAGACTTTGTAGATTCTTGTGTAGATTTTTCTAGACCCCTCCTTCTTCCATCTATTGGAGATTCAAACATTGAAATTAACAAATCTCAACTTAAATTAAAAGAAGAAGAAATTAATGAAACTGAAAATGATATTCAACAAGCTTATGTTGACTTGTGTACATTTTCTTTAGAGCTTGTTAAGAAGAATAAAAGATTAGAACAAGAATCTAAAAGACTAAACAAAGAATTAGTCTCTATAGAAGATGAACTTAGAGAGAAGGATGAAGTAATAAATTGTGTAGAATGTAAGTTCATGTTCTCTTTGTATAACCTACATAATGCTCAAGATGAATTAAATGAATTAAAGATAGGTTGTGATAATCTTAATAAGGAAAATTTAAATCTAAGAGATAAATTAAAAAGGCAAGATGAAAACATTATCTAGTTAGAATCCAAGTTGACAATTTCCAAGGAAAACTTGTCCAATGCTCAAAGTAATTTTAAAACCTTAGAACTTGGATCTAATGTTATTAATGAAATTAAACTTGAATTAAAACTTGCCCATGAAGAACTAAACAATTTTAAGGGAATTGAAAATGAACTAACAAAAGTTAAAAATGAAAATTCAACCCTTAAAAACCAAGTCACTCAACTTGAAAGTTACAAACAAAAATATGAGTGCAAATTTACCTAAGGTGAAGAGAAATTTGAAAAGTTATTTAAATTGGGTAAATCTCAAAGAGATAGGACGGGTCTTGGTTTTGATAGGCATATTTCACATGACCCTAAATTCACCAACACATTTGTGAAAAGTGAGTCATCATTCTCTAGCACTCATATTTCCTTGCCAATGATCAAATGTAATTATTGTGGCATTGAAGGGCATTTTAGGTTTGAGTGCAGACAAAGAAGAAGCCATGTGTCTAAACCCATTTTTGAACCAAAGAAAGTAAAATCAAACTCTATGATGGATAAGACACTAAAAATCAAGAAAGACTCCAAGAATATGCAAGTTAAGCCAATTAAAAAGGAGTCTCCCAAGATAGATTATAAAAAGTTTAAACATGTTAAACCAACTATAAAAGAATCTATCAACAAAAAGCTTCTTAACCTACCTTCCCTAACTCAAATGAAAGAACTTTTGAAGAAAGTTGCAAAGTTAAATTCAAAATTCAAAAGTCAAAGAAAGGGAGAAAATAAAAAGAAAAGAAAAATGATTCAATCCCCTAAGAAACAAACTCACCGACCTCAAAAGACTAATCACCAATCTAAGCTAAATTTATTCAAATCTAAATATCATGATGATAAGTCCAAATTGAAAATTTATCAAGTCAAATCTCCTATAGTTGGTGGGACTTCTAAGATAGACCTCAAAGATCAACCCTCTCAAGACCTTAGGTGGATTCCTAAAGTTAGATACTTAGACAAACCTTAAGGCCTTGGACCTCATTGACCAACCTATCCTTTGTAGTTATATCCTTTTGTTGGTCATGATTCATTTGCATTTTGTTCTTTCATAAGTTACATTTATTTAAATGCAATGTTTACTTATGATCAATTGATTTTGTTTTCATGTACTTCTCTAGTTACATATCATGGTTTTCAAAATCATTTGATTATAATTTCTTCATGATAGATTTGCATCCTGCTCTCATTTAGTTATATCTTTTGCAATGCATTTCTATATATGTTCAATTGATTAAGATTTCAAAAGCTTTCATAGCTAGATTTTTCATAATCGATTGATGTTGCAAAATCATTTGTTTGAATGTCTTAGTAAAATTTTTTTTTGAAAAACAAATTATTTGAAACAGTTTGGATTTTCCATAGATTTCTAAGTTATACTTTCATATGGAAAATTATTGTTTTGAAAAATTCATCTTGTATGTCTTTCCAAATAAGTTATATCATTTAAAATGCAAGTTGAATAGTTTTTAAATCAATTTGTACAAACTCTTGTAGTTATTCTTGTTTACAAATTGATATTTGATTTAAGAACACTTCATGGTTTTCATAATCACTTGTTCATTTTTTAAATGTCTCATTGTTGGATTTTGAATGATGGAGTGAATTAAAGTTCTTTTGAAAATGTTCTAAGCTTTGTTAGTTATATTCATAGAAGCATTTTCTTTTGATTTCATTTCCTTGTGCTTATGATTATATCATTTAGAAGGAAATACTTGTTATAAACTGTTTGCATCTTTGCTCATTTAGTTACATTCTTTTTATATGCAAATGTCAATTAGTTTCTTGTATGGTTGTGATCTTAGTTACATTTGTAGAAACCATACTAGAACTCTCAAATCCATCCTTTATGCTTTTAGTTATTGATGAGTCAGGCCCAAATGACCCAACAAGTGATGGTGAGTCGGGTCCAGGTGATCCGGTCCAAGCCCAAGTGACCCATTCCAGGATGATGGGTCAGGCCAAAGTATCTCGATCCGTGATCTGTTTAGTCCGTTGAGATCCGAGGCTTGCTTCACGAAGCCTCGCCACGTCAAGGGTACCACGTAGCTTCGAAAGAAGTCCTCTCCTTACCCGCTTTTACCAATTCGTGCGGAGAAGATCTCCCATGCCTCCACCTGCCTCGTCCCTCGAGGGCAGCTCTAAGGCTCCAAAGAGACGTGGCATTAAAGTCGTCCCCATCTGTTAGGGGAAGACTACAAATAGGAGAGCCCTCTCATCACTTGAGGGGCAATTGATATCTTTCCATTTTTCTACTCTTGTATTCTCCTAGCCTGTAATCCCTATTCATTGGAGAAGTAAGATACCACAGGCAATCTCTGCCTTTCTGAAGTGGACGTAGGTCATTTTGACCGAACCACTATAATCCCTTCTCTCTCCTCTTTAATTATTGAATTATTGCATTTAGCATTTATTACTCGACCGGTGGTGTCTCTCCCCTTGCTATATCTCTGAGCATGAAGAGTTTATCGCCTCCTATTCTCTTTTTCTTTTTCTTAGAGTCCTTGTAATGAACTCCTTTTTCAATGAATGTATGGAAAGAGCGGTTGTCTTCCCATTTTGAGGGCTTCTAAGCGATGCATAGAATGGTTTCTTTTGGTGACTTTAATTGGCCTCGCTGGCTAGCTCTGATTTAAGGAACGGGGGTTTTCTATGGAATAGAAGGTAAGGTTCCAAGCAGGTTAGCCCTGATTCATGAAATGAGACAGGTTCTAAGCAGGTTATCCCCGATTCATAGAACGACTTTCTTAAGGCCTAAGCAGGTTTGCCCTGATTCATAGAACACAATTCCAAGCAGGTTAGCCCCGATTCATAGGATAGGCTCTAAGAAGGTTAGCCCTGATTCATAGGATGGATTGGAGGTTTTGGTTTGACTGATAGATTTTAGCTCTAAGTGGGTCAGCCCCAATGCAAAGAGCGGTTCGATTTGGGCTCTAAGAAGGTTAGCCCTGATTCAGAGAGCGTTTTGTTTGAGCTGGAAGGAAGAAAAGGGGCTTCCTTTCTTTTCGATAATACCTTTTGAGAAACTTGCCATTTACGGGCATCAGGCACCGGTCTCCGTCTTGGTTTAGGAGGCCGTAAGCTTGGAGTAGACCGTGTCGATGATGAACGGCCCTTCCCACTTTTCGTCGAATTTGCCCCTCGATTTGTGGGTGACGATCATGGGTCTTTTTACTGCAAGAACTAAGTCACCTTTTCTGAAAACCCGTTGCTTGACTTTTTTGTTGAAAGCGGCCGACATCCGAGCTTGGTAGATCTCGGTCCTTTGTTGGGCTTCGAGCCTTCTTTCGTCTAAGGCTTCGAGCTCCTGGAGTCGTAGCTTGGCGTTCTCTTCTTGTGTCATCTCGCATTGCAAGGCGACACGAAGTGACGGGACTTGAATTTCCAGTGGGAGTACAGCTTCACAGCCGTAGACCGGGGAGAATGGCGTTGCTTGCTGCCCCCCGTACAGTTGTGCGGTACGCCCAGAGTGCTTCAGGGAGGCGTTCGTGCCAGCCCCTTTTTTTCTTGAGACCATCTTCTTTAGTGTTTTGCAGATGGTCGTTAAAGGCTTCGGCCAGGCCGTTTGCAGGGGCGTTGTAGGAAAAATGGTCAATAAAATGCTGGCCTGATTAAGTTGGTCACAGTGGAGGGCTTGGAGCACCTTTTTTCTGAGGTGAACTTAGAAGGCAATAGGGAAGACCTTGAATCTCCTCAAGCAGCTCGCAATAAGAAAGCTAAGATAAAGAAGGATGATGACTTACAAAAAGGAGCGTGTGAAGAGCTAGCATCTCAAAAGAAGGAAAGGGCCTCAAAACTAGGCAGTCGAGGAAGGGGAGAAAAAAGCAGAACCCCAATAAAAAGAAAGAAGTAGGGAAGGAGCTTAAGCACTCTCAAAGGGCGGTGGCCGGACTTTGAGTCTCGAATTCAATTGATATCATTTTCATTCAGGAGACAAAGGTTGAAGAGAGGAAGATGGAGTTAGTAAAGGATCAGGGTAGTCTTGTCACTTTCTTTTAGTTCCACTTCCAGCGTTTGGTCTGTTTGGTGGCATGTGGATTCTATGGAATAAAATCAATGAGAGGAAGGAATTTTTTCATGGCTCTTACGGCGGAGTTTTTCTATGTTTGTTTCTCTGGTAAATTGCTTCGGCGGTTTATGGGCCAAATTCGGTGATTGAGAGACGAGTGGGCGGAACTAATGGTTGCTCAGGATGTTGCCTAATCATAGCCACCTCTTGGTTGGTAATTCTTGCAGGTGCCACAGCAGGAAGGGGGTTGGCTGGCGGAGCCACGACAGCGAGATTGGCCTCCGCGGCTATATGCGAAGATCCTTCAGCAGGAGGGTGTCTGGTCTCTTCCGCCGTAGTATCGTGTTTGCCATGAAGAGTACCATAAAAATGGACCTACGGATGAGATTTCAAACCGCTCTTCCTGGACTAACAGCCAGAAAACTACCTGAGAATGAACCTGGGTACTCACTTTAGAGTAGATTCCTTCCGACTCGGGATACTACCCATTCACTCACTGTGCCATTTCGGCACACCGCAGGTTAACGTAGTCATGTCCTTCCCTGCATGAGTTTAGAGCCTCAGAAGGTCTCCCCTAGAGATTGTTTACCAGAAGAGGTTGTTGGAGAAGTCCCCGGATAGGCAGATCCGGATAAACGAAAGGGGCTTGTCCTCACTTACTTGAGCATGGAATTGCCCTGAGGTTGCTTGCATACTATATCACCCATTACTTTACTAAATGGATCCATAGTCCCGTCCTCGAGATTCATAGTAGCATTATTTAGAGCTCGTAGACAAGGCGGATTCGGAATTGTCTTTCAGCTTGTATGTATCCATGCGCTTCATATTCGCCTGGAGTTCGCTCCCAGAAAGAGAACCCCCGAACGTCAATCCCACGAGCTACCCATTCTGGTTTGAATTAGATTCTTTTTCTGACCAAATTTAGGCTCTAGTTCAGTTCGTTACTTACTTGACTTGGTTGACTGGCGCAATTTATCCTTCTATGTGCATCCGCTCCTTTCCCTTTCTACAGAGACTGAGCTTCTTGCCCACGAATTGCCATATATAGAAGGAATTGTGGAGATCTGAAGCCCTACTGAATCTCCTCTCTGTTTACTGGGAATCCCATTTTTAATGATAGAGATCGGTCTGGGAAGATTGTCTTTTCTATCCACAACTCCCAAAAGACCAATAAGAGCTATAAATAGGCACTCAAGGGGAAGCAAGTGGTGCTTTGGTCATTCAGTTGACTCCACCGTTGAGTAAGCATGAGCAGAGAGAATTCTTATCGATTAAACCTAAGATAGTTCATTATCTGTATCATATCAACTATTCTAGCTGTAAGCTTCCACCCTTTCTCTAATCTTCTATTACTTTCCCTTTGAGGAGCCAACCTTTAGCTTAGCTTTCCTTCTGCGCATCCTTTCTTTCTTTTCTTTAATCAAGCTTGCTCGAGACGCATCCTTGCCTCACCTCAAAGGATAAGGATCAAAGGGCTTAAGCAAAGCTTACCTTTATCAAAGGGCTTTTCAGCTCCACCTCTATTAGCTGAGATCCGAAGCCTTCATAAATCATAAAGTAGGGTATTCTTTCATTCTTTTTCCTATAGTGAGTATACCTCCCTTAGCCCTCTATCGGCCTTTCTTTCTCCCTCTCCTCTTCTGCTCACTCGCCCGGCTGTGGTCGAATTCTCATTCTAAGGTCTCATCCTTTAAGCATTGGCCAGGCCACCTAAGACTGACAACTACACCGGTCGATGGGTCTCGCTCGCTTTCTTTTCTTCTCATCTCGCTCCCTGTAAGGTTTGCTTTTTTTCATGTTCTGCGAAGGCCCTGACAACTGCTGCATGATCCTATCAAGCCGTGAACCCTGTCCTGATCTTTCTCCAGGTATGAAAGCAGTGGGCCCATCTGTAAAAGTTGTCCCCCTTGAATACACCTTTTGATATTTCTCTCCCTGTGTAGAAGACTTCCCCTGCTGATCATGCTGATGTCTTTCTTCATTCAATTTATCTCTGACTCTGATATCTGACTCATCATAGACCACCTAAGAATTCAACTATCTAAAAGAGATGTGTATCTTCTTATGGTTTACCCTTGACCATCTTACTTTCACTGTCCAGTCTGTAGCATCTGCTGCCCCTCTATCTAATCCACTAGAAGGAGAAATGGAAGGACGTAGTCGGTTGGTTTGCACCTTCTTTCAAGTCTTTTATTGACTCAAATGAAGATCGAACAAATAAGACTAATGACAAATATACCCTTATTACATGACATGAAACACTTGTAACATAACACTTGCAACAAATCGCATGACGGACAAGCCAAGCATTGTGACTGCAAACCTTCTTTCAGATCTAGTTGTGAACGCTGCTCTCTAAGGTAAATCCCCAAAGCAATCCAGCCACTATTAAACTTAATGGTTCAAAGGTCCTCGCGAGGGACTGATAAGGAAAGGTAGGGCAGATTCTGTCTTGTTCTATGGTCTCGTGTAGCATTATTGTCTCGCTTCCCGCTATATGCGTAGCTCGTACTCCATATCGAGGCTTGCTAACTAGACGACTTTCAATTTCATGCTCGCTTGCCAACGGAACGAGACTACACGGCTTTATTCTTTCCTGGCTTGAAAGCGCATCATCAGTTATTATTTGATATGGATGGTTATGATGTTGATTAATGTGTATTTTCATAGTAATGACATCTTTATACATATTTCAACTTCATAGCAGTGTTCTTAATCATATGAATCTCTTTGAAATCAATTCCTTATACTTCATAGTTATATGTATTGTTTAATGGATCTTATAGATGTTAAATTCATATGATTTTGACACTTTGAAGATTGCATATTCCACTAAGTCATATATTTTAAAAATGCAATTTATCTTGTTCATCACTATGCTCATTAGTTATATATTTAAAGGTGATGAATATGACTTGTTGGGATTTTGTGTTTGTCACATCCTTGCTCTTAATCACGTTTCATATTCAATTGGTTTCAATTAGTATCATTTTCGATTATTGTCATATCCAATTGATGTCATATCTTGAGAATGTGATAGACCTTGTTTACATTGGATTGAACTTGATAGTAATATGTCTTTATTCCATGTCACATTCCTTTAGCATCATAATCTTCATGTTTGCCACCTCTCTTGCACTTATTGGTAAATCTCATGACCACCATGTCTATGTGTTCATATTCTTGGTTGGTTATTGGTTGAGGTTGGCTTCATGTTTTTGAACTTCATTTCACTCATCTTGCACATGATAGTCGCATTTTATGATTAGATGAAATGATTTTAAAATTTTTCATAGCATATGATTTTCATAGTTATATTGATTGATGCTATGTAATCCCCATCATCATGGATAGCTCTAATTTGGATTATTTGTAGTAGTTATATTCGTTTTAACTCCATTTTAGAGTGATTGAGTTAATAGTCTCATACTTGAATCTCAATTGGTATTCTTTATTCCAATTGGTATCCATGATAGTTTATCTCCATGACCTTGCTCTTTATATTGATAATTTGATCATATTGAGCTTTATAGTCCATTACTATCAATTGGAATCTAATCCTTCTCTTGAAGTTAAACCTCAATTGGTTAAACCATCTTCTTCTTGCACCGTATAGTTAAATCCTTGTCAAAAGTTTGACAAAAGAAAAGTATGGATTGAGAGGGAGTGTAAATCTTCTAAGAAAGTATTAGCATTGATCAAATTCACCCTTATATTGGCTCTATACCCTTATAACTTGCTACCCATACATGATACCCAGTTAAGTATTTCATTTTTGAATTCTTTTGTTAACAGGTGCTACTAAAAGATATTTTCCTTGTTTCATGTGTGTAGGTACCATTTGGAGATCCATGTTAGGTCCTCAAGAGTCTTGAAGAAATTCCTACCCCTCTTCAATTGATACCTTTGCAATTTAATGTCAAAGGGGGAGAAAATTGAGAGAATTAGGGGGAGAGAATACTCAAGTTGCATGTCAAAGGGGGACAGAGTGCTCAAGTTGCAAAAGGGGAGATTCTTCAAAATGGGGGAGAGAATGCATATCTTGCCAAACGGAGAATGTGCATGGTCAAAGGGAGAGATGATAGAAGAAAGCTTGGGAGCTAAAGAAGATGATTGGCTGAAGAAAGGAAGATGAAAAGAAAGCTTGAAGAATGATCAAGCTCCAAGCATCAAGGAGAATGAAGAAAAAGACCTAGAGCCCAAGCCAAGTCAAAGGAGCATCCAAGAAGATTTCAAGCCTTGTCCAGCCAAGGGGGAGTTGAAGACTAAGTGTGCAAATTCGTGTTGAGTACGGTTTGCCATCAAACTGCAAAGGGGGAGATTGTTAGGGATTTTGTATATTGCAATTTGATGGATGCATTTTCATGTTTAGCATCATTCGGATTTTCACACATGCATTGATTTAGAAAATCTTGAAATCTTGATTTACACATGCATTGCTTTAAATCTTGTATATCATATGTTACATACATGTTTTGGCTTTTAACTTGGATGCATTTAACTTGAAAAGAAGTTTTATAAATCAAGCTAGCCTTTGTTTTAAATGTTTCAAATCATATTTGGCATTTTATGTTTCATGATTTTAAAATACTTAGATTGATTTAAATCATGTTTCCATGCTTGGTTTAATGTCCCCAATTCCAGAGAGCATCAATTTCATATTTTGTTCTGTCGGTTCAGGTGTCGGTCACCTGTCGGTTAACCGACAAGTGTATTTCGGTTAGTAAATTTTCAAAAATATGACCATTGGGAAGTGACCCTTGGAGTGTCGGTTAACCGACCCCTGGATGTCGGCTAACCGACAAGTAGCTGTTGGTAACCTTTTTCTATAAAAGGAAGTTCATTCCAAAGCCAAACTTGATGATTCTTGAAGCCATTTTTTAGGTGTTCTAAGGCCAATCAAAGGGGAATGAACTAAGGAAGGCTAAGGGTCATTAGGAAAGCTAAAGCTTGGATTAATAAAGTTAAATCACCAAGTAAGCTTTGCCTTTTCATAATCATATGTTTTATGCTTTGACTAAATTATTGGTAAATGATTTTTAGCATATTAACTATGATGTGTTGAATCCATTACTTTCATTCAATCTTTGATTTAAGTTGTGATGGATTCTTCACTTTGATTTCAAACCAAGTTTGTTTTAAATCTTCTTTAATCATGCTTAGCCAAAATCTTTGATTTCTTTCATAGCTAGCATGACTTATTTACTTGGTTGAATCTTAGTTGTTGTTTTCAATCTCATTCGAACTTTAGTTAAACTAGTTTATTTTGAAAACAACCTTGCATATGTTTCACATGTTTAGAATTAATTAGTTTTATACAACTTGTAAGCTTTTGATTTTCATATCATCAACAAGTTATCTTTGATACATGTGATTTGCATATCACTTCAATCAAATCTTTTTTTTGTGCATTAAACTCTTAAATGCTTTAAGCATATTTTGATTAAGCTTATTTTTAAAACTTGATTGAAGTCTTCACACACACACCATTAGCATACATCTTTGCATCCATATAGTGTTTGTGTGAGTTTGTTTTTCACTTTTATATCCGCCCATTTAAGAGGCATTTTATTTGAGCTATAATTGTAATCTCTTAGAGTGTTTTGTGAAGACACCTTCTTGAGAGAAAAGCATTGTATAAAGGTTATTGATTAGCCTAAGAAAAGCATTGTGTAAAGGTTATTGCTTAGCCTAGGAAAGCATATTGATAGGTTGTTGTTTAGCCTAGAAAAACAACATTGTAAGGTTATTGCTTAGCCTTGGAAAGCATCTTGTAGAGATTATTGCTTAGCCTTTTGAAAAGCATAAATAGTGGAAATCCGGTAGGGTGTTGGATCACAAGTCGGTAGTGGATGTAGGCATTGAGGCCGAACCACTATAAATGATTGTGTGGTGGTGATTGTTTTTATAAGCTTCCACATTTTGTTTGTTAATCATCACAAGTGACTAGTTAATTTTATAGAAATTAAAATTGGTCATAATTGGTCACTAATTAGAAGCTCACCCCATTCACCCCCCCTCTAGGGTAAGGATCCCGGACTTTTAGGCCCCATTGACCTTCAATGTGGGGCCCCATTGATGTGTCAGATGTGAGTCAAGGGTTGGGCTTAACCTTGACCCATGTCTCCACCCAAAGTAGGGTCTAGGGTTATGAAATGGACTCCGATACGATCGTTAAAGGTGGTCTTAGATACCTCGTAACTTCAAAGCACTAAATACACTTCTCTTGGCATCTGAGCCTTCTTTTAATGATCAAATAGGGTGAAGTGTGACCTTGGACCTGAAAGGAGGCATTGACTTAGGTTGGACTGTTGTTACCTCGTTCATTTTATTGGTATCGATGTTTGATTAATTGCTCTTTTATTATTGTTCACTACTGTCCTTATTGGTGTGCTCAAAATAATTAACCGCAATCGTACAAATTTCTATTATGTAGATAATGGCAAATATAGGTCGATCCACAAAGATTTATAGAACAAGATTAAAAAATCATCAATCATTTTTCACACTCTGGATTTTAAAAACACAATTAATTAAGAAAATTATAAGTATGATGGACCGCGCTTTTGCTCGGCGCTACCGAGGTCGGCGGACGTGAGAGTCCATTTGATCCAACCCTTTCGTGCCGAGTATCAACATTTTTGTATGGGTGTGCTAGATTTTCTACTCTACTTAGAATTGCAAATGGTGATCTGGAGATCAACCTTCACAAGTAGAAAAGGAAATCAACTTCTTTTGATTTTTCATTACACATATATTTAAGAAAAGAGACATGGTTTTGAAATGCCGTAAGAGGCAATTTCATTTATTTTGCCGTTAAAGGCGATGTTTGCCGTAAAAGGCGATTTTGGCATTTATAGCTGACCTTTGGTGTTTATAGCCGATTTACAATTCTTATCAATAGTGAAAGACAAGAGTTGTGATTTTTTTTTTGTCTCTTTAGAAAAATAAAAACTACAATGAAAAATAAGAAAATGAGGCTCTAACTTCTCAGGAGATTGTGGGGGACTCATTCAGATTGACGGTCGCAAGCCATGTGTGGACTTCGCCATCATCCATGCAGATGAGAATGGAGGATGCTCTTGCTTCACTTGGCTTGGCTTCAACCTCAGATTTCTAGAGGACAAATACCAAGAGAAGGTCCTATGTCCAATAAAAAGCTAAGTAGACGGGCTGAAAAGCCACGTCTAAGCCATTGGAAGCAGAAGGAGAAGGCAAGAACCTTGGGGGGGTGCCCCCAAGGGACTTTTGTCACCTTGTAGCGGTGGTCGGCGTGCAACTTCAGCAGAGTTTTCTCTTTTTTCTTCTGGATTCCGGGATTCAGATTTTCTGATTGATTTTTCTGATCTTGATCTCTGGTTTTTTCCGGATCTGCTCTTCTTGGAAAGCTCTCCTATTTATAGGCCTTTGGTAACTATTTAGGAGAGTTTATGGGCTTTAATTGTCATAAAACCACATAATGGGAGGAGTTACAAGATTTAGATATTTTATTTTGTAACTCCTTTTACTTGGCTTCTGATTCACCGGTGGAGAGTTAAGGCTTTTAATTGCCTTTAATCATCATCATGGGAGGAGTTTCACGGTTTTAAGTGCCATGAATCTTTGATTTGTAACTCCTTTTGCCTTGATTCTGATTGGGCCGTCCGAAATAACGAGTTAATGACTGCATTAAGTTGCCATAAACGGGTCAATTAACAGCATTAAATGGTCGCCTGAGCAGTCAAAGAGTCGCGGGCCGTGCAGCGTATTTTGGAGTTCTTCTGGCGATGATCATCGATGGATCATCATGCTGATCGACATCGGATGACCATGCAACTTCAGACAGTGATTGCTAACAGCGGGCCGATGCCACCTTTCTTGTCGATTTCTCGATCGATCGGGTAGAAAGTGCATTTTTTTGTTCAACCGGTTGACGATCAATGATGAATTTGATACTTTTGAAGACGGACCCATGATGTTGACGAATGTCGACGGACTTGGTGCTTCAAAAGTCAGAATTTTGAAAAATTAGAGGGGCCAAAAGTCTCGAAACGTAAAAGGGAGTCGGAAAATGGCCCTTTGGCGGAAATCCGGCAACCCGGATTTCCAGGGTCGCCGACAACCATGGGCCAAGGTCGCCGGCGACCAAGGGGTTTGGTCCCCTTTGGTCGCCTTTTTTTTCGACCATTTCTTTCGTCTTTTTCCAATTCTTTTTCCTTCTGTATTTTTCCTGACATTTTTGTACATTTGTTGGCCTGGTTTCCCTGTAGAAAAATTGATGAGAGTCCTTGTATTTTGGGGTGCAAAGTTTCCAATTTTTCGGGAAAGCCGAAAACTTTATTGAGCCTGAAATTCGAGGTAAAGCCTCATGAACAATAAATAAGACCAACCATAGGCTTTTGTTTGAGTTTTGAAGCCGTGTGGGGTCCATTCGCCAGTAGACTTGATTCTACTGTGAGGAAAATGTCGTGTTTTGATGTGCGGTCAACTGATGTCCGATTGACTTGAAATTTGACAGGGAGCCTATTGGAGTCATTTTGAGATTATCTATTAGCTCCGATTTGGAAACCATGGTCTAGGGGAGCTTTGCCGCCGAGAGGCCTGATTTGATTTCCGATAGTCAAAGTTTGGTCAAATGTTGTCGAAATGACCTGAAACTTGACGTGTGGCCCTTTGTAAGCATTTTGAAGCTAGCCATGTGTTTTGTCTGATGAATAATGGCCTCGGTGGTCCTCGCCGCCGAGAGGCTTGATTCTGCTGTTCGAGGTTTGATGCAGGGTCAAACGTAGTCAGTTTGACCTGAAACTTGGCGTGGAGCATTTTGGAGGTATTTTGAGACCATCCATAGGCTCTGATCGAAGGTTTGATGTCTTCGACGCTGTCACCGCTATGAGCTCTTGTTCAACTTGTGGAGGAGTGAAGTTAGGCCAAATGATTTTGAAATGGCCTGAAACTTCATGTGTACTCCTCTCTTAGCTGTCTTGAAGGATCTTGCAGTTTTTGTTTGATTTTGATAAGATTTAATTTTTTGGAAGTAGCATTACCTATTTATGGTAGGCTGCGGCTTACGTAGCTTTCTTGAGGTTGAAGAGGCAAAGTGACATTTGTGGTGTCAACAAACTAAAATAATATCAAAGGAAATCTAAACACAAACTAATCAGAGAGAGAGATAAGGGTATCAGATTTCACCAAAATAGATTTAATCATTCCAAAATTACTTCATAGTCTTATTCCAATAAAACTCAACCCAATTTGTAAGTAATTGCCTTGGATTGGAAGATTTAGCTTTGAAAACCCTTTTTCTTAAAAATTCAGTTCTCTAATAAGTACCTAAGGCTCCATTCACTTCAATATGTTGAAACTCTGATTACTATTTATCAAGATCAAGCACAAAACATTAAAGGAATTTAACCTAAATATGATATGTCAAGATCAAGCATAAAAAATAACAGACATTCCAAATAACCTTTGCAAAACCCGAAGTTGAATAACATTCATGAAGGAGAACCTATTAAATCAATAAGCATAATGAGGGAAAGACAGAGAAAAATAATAAGGAAAAATCTCACCAGTCTTGGTTTCCTCCTCCACCCTAATCCACGGATTTGCTAAGCATTGTAAAGCAAACAAGAATAAAGAAGCAAATCTCCATTATTGAAAGCCTTTAAAGTTGTCTATTACAGCACTCAATCTCCACCTTCACTTTCTAACAAAGATTAAAGAAAAAAAAACTTTTTCCTAGACCAAGAGAGTGCCTCCCCTTAAAAAGAAAAAAAATACCGGAAGAAAAATAAAGAGAAATCACTCAAATTCGTCATCCCTCATATCCCTCCAATTGATAGCCTGTTTTGATCCCCAAAACGTCAGAATTGGGAGATCCTCGTGAGACATGATATTTCTCTCCATTGAGTAAAGCCTGCACAAGATGGCTACAATTTCGGAAATCTTCTTTCCTTCAAAATTTGATCACTTACTAAGCAATAGCATTCTTATTGCTGTCCATGAGATCTTTAAAAATAGAAATAAAAACTGATTCTGCCAAGTCTTGAACTCATGACCTCCAACTTGAAATTCCAGCTCTCCTCCAACAAGCCTACATGCTCTATGTATAACTGTTTTCAAATAAGGTTTTAGCTTTAAACCTCTCCGAATTAAGCTCAAATATGCTTAGCTCGTTCTAATTCCTACATAATAAGAAAAAGGTTATAATTAGAACATTTAAGACAAAATAAACAACTAGCAAATTCAAATAAAAGGGTAGTTATTAATAGGGGGCCTTGATCAGAGGTCCCTCAAAGCATGACTTTTCCCTTAAAGCATGACTTTAAGGCAAACAATCCACAAACTTTTGTCATAGTGTGATAGGTCATTTTTTCAAATTTGAAGACCTAAAATGTCTAATTTACTATTTCTTCAAAATCATATCCCATGAATCAAAATCATTTCCCACGATTAGTGGGATATGACATTAATAATGGTCAACTACCATTTAATTGGCCAAATAAATTTCAAAAGATCCAAATAAATCTCAAAAAATGTAAATAATCTCAAAAGACCCAAATAAATTTCAAAAGAAGAAAATAAATTTCAAAATACGTAAATAAAATTAAAAAACAAAAATAAATTCAAAAAATACAAATAAATTCGAAAGAAATAAAATAAATTTCAAAAAATGCAATAATTTTAAAAAACACAATAAATTTTAAAATAACGCAAAGAAATTTAAAAAGATGCAAATAAATTTAAAAAAATATAAATAAATTTCAAAATATGAATATCAATTTAAAAAGACACAAATAAATATCAAAAGATCCAAATAAATTTTAAAAAATATAAATAAATTTCAAAAGGTGGAAATCAATTTCAAAAGATCCAAATAAAGTTCAAAAAATGTAAATAAATTTCAAAAGACGCAAATAAATTTCTAAAGATGTAAATAAAATAAAAAACATAAATAAATTTAAAAAATGCAAATATGTTAGCTAAAACTAAGATAAACCAATTTTTCAAATTTCAGAAAAATTTGCCAAAAAGTCACGTATTTTTGTGATAAGTCCACAAAATTAGGTCATTAGGTCATCATTTCATGAGCATTTGTGGACTTAATTAGGTCTAATTGCATAGAATTGCACTTAATTTCATGATTACATGTATTTGGGGATATTTTTGGAAAAATGGTCAGAATTGGTCAAAATTTATTGAACTGCATGATTTTTGTGAAATTAGGATTTTTCATCTCATTCATCACCCCAAAATTAGTTCTTTTTCTTCATCAAAGCATACTTGTTATTTTTGGCACCTTGTGCTATTGTTTGGAAAGTTTGTCATTTGGGTGCATCATTAGGCATGTAGGGTCCCATGCATAATTCATGTTTATTTTTATTATATGTGATTAATTAATTTCTTTCAATTTGTAGGAAAAAAATCAACAACATGGGACCCTATCCCATGAAGATTTACATGATTGGTGGGACCATGATGGTTAGATGAATGTGTCTTGGTTGTGAAAGAGTTTTTAAAGAAGTTTTCACCTAATACAAAGGAGTTAAGTTCCACTTGGAATTATATATTATGGCATATATGAAACAAAAACGTGGGTGGATGGCAAGTTTTGCATTGGAAGGAGATCTCCACAAAGTCAAACTTGTGGAAGAAGAAATCTAATCAAGGAGGAGACAAAAATCAAGAAGAAAATCAAGATGCAATCTTAAAGATCTTTTGAGGAACCCAAGATGGAAAAAATTGGATCACAAGGACTGCAAGAAATCAATTGAAGTTTGAATTTAAGCCAAGATGAAGGAGGTGTGTTACCAAACAAAGTGGCATAAGAGATTATAAAAGAGGGTCTAGCCAAAGGGGATGAGAGCCATCACTTGGTCCAAGGCTTTTGGTAGCAACCAAGGAGACTCTTCCCCTCTCTATTCCACTCCCATCCACCTTTCTCTCTAAGTCCCTTTCTTCTTCTTCTTTCCTCCTAATTCTTTAGACATAGGTTGAGAGATCATGTTGAGAGAATGATGAAGAGAGAAGAATCTTAATTTTTTTGTATTTCAAGATCAAGAAAAAAAGACACTACTTGGATTGATTTTGCAACTTTCTATGTAAGTGATTTAATTTTCTTATCTTAGTTCTTTTATGTGTTTTGATTGGAGACAATATTTCACATGATTAGATCAAGGGTTTGAAAATAAAATAAAAATATCAAAAGTCGAGAGACATCAAAAAATCACTTGCATAATTTTTTTTCCTACTTTGAGAAGAGAGGACATTATCATCGCATTGTCAATACTTATAGGATTGTCTAGATTCTAGATCTTTGGTACTACTTTTCCGCTTTTTATTTTCTTTCCACCTTTTTTTTTTGTTGTTATTTTCAAGTTAATATTCTTAATTTTTTTTATTTACAAATTCTAGATTTAAAAACTCAACTTGCATCTTTCTATGTTTAGTAGAAACTTTCTATTCTTGATTGCATGATATATGGTTAGAAAGTGTCTTTGTGTATACTTCATATTTAGAAATTGCATCAGAACAAGTTTTTGTTGCTGAAATCACAAGATTATCAACTGATTAGATACACTAAATTCGGATCTGATAAGTGAGTAGTGAAAAATCCTGCACATTTCAGCAGAATTAACCCAACTTGGTTACAAAAGTGCATGATTTAAAAACCAGGTAAACGTTAATATTTTTGTCCATAAAATAGCAGATTTAAAGTATGGTAATTGGACTTTGAAACCCCAGAATTTCAGCCAAAAATAACCTCGGGAACCATGTCAACCAGAGGCTCAAACAGGGGTAGTTGGTAAGCCTGCGTTCAGATTTCAGCAACAAAACAGTTCAAGTAGGCATATTTAGGTGATCATATCTTTTTTGTTTTAAGTCCTTTTTCAGTTTTTCTTTTTTTGTTGTGTTCATACATCATCAGGCTATTGATCCCATCCATTAGATTTAGGTTCACACCACTTTAGTCATGTCGTACAGTCCAGTGAAAACAGGGCTGCACAACAGTTTCCATACTTAGATTTTTTTTACAGCATGCATCATATAGTTAGAAACTTGCATAAAATTGCATTGTTAGCATTTAGGGCATTATAGATCATTCATATTTGCATAAAAATTGATTTTGGTAAGTAGGATCTAATTTAGGAAGTTTTGTTTTGATTTTTTTTTATATTAAACTGGTCGTTTGATTTGTGTGTTCTTTTGCAGGTTTTTAGATATTTTAGGATTGCTTAGATTAGGTTTCCTTTATTACAATAGTTCCTTTATTTTTTTTGAAAGCATTGTAATTAAGATTTTTGTATTTAGTTATCTAATTTAATTTAGGCCAGATTTAGTGTTTATTTAGGATAGGTCAAAGTTGGAAGGTTTCTTGAAAAGCATTGCTCCCTGTGGATCGACCTGGATTTACCAGATTACTACTACAATCGTACCCTACACTTGGGGACCGATCATTTTGCCAAAACTCAGTTAAGTTTATTTCGAAAAGGCAAATAAATTTCGAAAGAATAGCCTGAGTTTAGTTCAAAAACTCAGTTAAAATTTGCCAAATGGAGATAAATTTGTTAGAAACTCAGCTATATTTTTCAAAAACTCAAATAAATTTGCCAAAAACTCAGATAAATCTGTTCAAAACTCAGATAAATTTATTCCAAAACTCAGATAAATTAGCCAAAAACTCAGATAGATTTGTCCAGAACTAAGAGAAATTTATTTTAGAACTCAGAAAAATTTGTACAAAACTCAAATGCATTTGACAAAAAATGAAAAACTCATATAAAATTGACAGAAACTCATATAAATTTGTTAAAGCTCAGATAAACTTGATAAAAACTTAGATAAATTTCATAAAAACTCAAATAAATTATATAAAAACTCCATGTCCTCCACCTCCTCTTCCATCCTTCCGGCATCCTCCTCCAAATCGAGACCGGCAGGACGTGCATTAACCCGAGACCTGACCTGCTTACTGTTCTGGGGTGCTTACTGGCCTGCTTACTGTTCTGGATCTGGGCTACGGGTCGAACCCGACCAGAACCGACCCGAGACCTGGGACACCCAAGATGGGTCATCTTCTTCCTTTTTTCAATGACCCTGTTCTGGGACAAAGCCAGAAAACCGCGCCGGGCCCATCACTGCCTTTTCTTCTTCTTCTATGGTGGGACGGACTTCTGCCAGGAACCACTTTCCAGACGACGTGCACCAACTGCAACGGGAGACAGTAGTGATGCGCGGTGATTCTGCGATTTTTGGATCTGGATCTGTTTCCTCATCGACTGGGTTCCGACACAGAACCTAAAACGCCCCTGCTGCCTTTTGGCGATGGGCAGTGGAGCTGATCAAGGTTGGTACCCCACACCAGATCTGATCTACAGCAGTGAAATAGAACAGAGGAATCAGATTTGTTCCATTTTCTGGATCCAGACATCAAATAGAGGTTTGATCCTCCATTGCAAAGGCCTTCACATCGCCTAAAGTGAAGGAGAAGAAGGGTTTTGTACCCAGTTGCACGCTGCCGGAGAAGAAAGGGGTGTTGCCACGTATGACTGCCACTTCCTCCAGTAGCCACACAGAAGACGAAATAGAGAACCCACATCATGTTCAAGTTGAAACCGCCCACACAGAACCCATCCCATAAATGATGGGTTTCTCGCCTACACATCCGTGGTGCTAGGATAGTGGGTCCCACTAATTAAGAGTCCATGATCAGTCCCACCAACAAGGTCACCCATGGCCTCTCAACAAGATCAATTATCCAGATTGCCATTGGTGGCCCACCTGGACCCCACAGTCTCTCTCTTTGGTTGCTGGATGGTGGACTGCGCCTGGGAGAGGATGAGACAAAACATGGGTTAAAGAAGAAGATGGATAATACAAGATTTGAAATTTAAAATTTCAAAATTTTATGCCTAAAACAGTTGAAAGGGTAAATCAGTTATGCCAATTGTATCTAGGGACCTCTCGCCGAAATATGTCCAGCCGCATGGACTAGAAGCCTTAGAGGAAAAGTTGATGGATTGGAGGCCTTACAAGACCTCTATGAGGGACCTTTCACTAATTTACTCTTATTAATATTATGCTATGCATATCAAATACCCCTAAACCTAAAGTTTGCTAGTCTTCGAGCAAAATAAAGTAAAACTAAATGTTGAAAGAGGAATCCTAACTCACTTTTGCAGGAATCGCGGTTGCATTTAGCATGTGCAAACTCTCACAAATTAAGTGTGACCTTGGACCTGAAAGGGGGTGTTGACTTAGGTTAGATTGTTGTTACCTCGTTCCTTTGATTGGTATCAATGTTTGATTAGATACTCTTTTATTACCGTTCACTACTGTCCTTATTATCATTGTTACACCCAATTAATAAATGCAAAAGGGAGGACCTTGACCTAGGGTGTCTTAGAGGTGACCTTGACTATGTATGGAGAACACTTGAACTGTGTCTGTGGCTAGGCTGACTATTCCATGGCCTAATGGATGGAAAGATATGATGACCATGGAGTAGATGGATGGATTACATGTACTAGGGACCCATTTATGAATGAATCATGAAATGAGCCTATATGGGTGGTTGTAATGATAAGGATGTGGAAAGGAACATGGAAACGAACTATAGGCATGATGATGGGCTATATGGTATGCATGACGAGGATATGGACTTGATTGTGATAATGATCGACAACCCAAAGTACAGGGCCGCAATGTAGTATAATCCTGGTGAGTACAGGGTCGAATCCACATGAACAATACATTTGAGCACTTTCCAACTTTAATTTGTCCTAATTTAGAAACTAAATCTAACCTAAATAGAAACTAATCAAATTACAAAAAACTAGTCAAAATACTGAAAATTAATAATTACCACTTTCCAAACAAGAAAATAAACCTAAACTAAGAAAAGAGACCTAGGCTATTCAACCATATTCTAACTAGAACCTGAAAAAATAACAAACTTATCAAAACAACCAATTTAACATAATAAATAGTGTAAAAATCTAAATCCACTTTCCAAACATCAATTTATGAAAATATGGATGAATTATGCAACACTAAAAGGCAACAATGAAATTCTAAAAAAGTTTCTAACTATATGATGCATGCAAACTTCTATGGAAACTGCTGCGTGGGCACAACTTCGCTGGATTGCATGACCTTCCTAAGATGCCCTAAACCTAAATCTAATGGTTGGAATCAACACTCTGATGATGCATGAACACAAAAAAAAAGGTGAAAAAGGACTTAAAACGAAAAAGATATAATCACCTAAAGATGCCTAGTTGAATCAGTTATGCTGCTGAAATCTGATATGACCTTGCTAGGTACCCCTATTTGAACCACTAGTTCGAATACTTCCCAAGGTTATTTGGGCTGAGGTTTTGGGTATTCAAAGACCCATTCCTAGACTTTATTTCTATCGAATTTCAAATAAAAATCTCATGTTTTACCTAGTTTTCAATTCACGTACTTTTGGAACACGGTCTGCCCAAAACTGTTGAAATAGTATTTTTTTTCCAATGTTCAGTTTCCAATAAACATACCAGGTCTGTAATTCACCTTCTCAATCGGTCATTAATTGTCATATATTAAGCATAAAAAATATGCTCAAACATGAAACCTAAACCTAATGCATGCAATTAATACTTTCCAGCCATAGATCATGCAAAGACATAAATAGAAAGCGCACAGCCAAAAATAAAAGGATGGAAACTAATATTTCTAATTGAGAAAAATGATGAAAGAAAAATCAGGATACTAACTAAAAAATAAAAAAGAAATGAGTGGAAAAAGAAAAAAATGAAAAATTATGCATCCAAGATTTTAGGACTACTCAACACTAGCCTAAGCTTGAAAAATACAGGCATTCTAGCTCTTCTCCTCTCTTCTTAGAGTAGGGAAAGATGCAAGTAATTTTATTAAGCGTGATTTCTCTAAAATCTGATTCGCCAAATTGATTTTCAAGGCCTTGTTATAAACATATGATATATTGTCTCCAAAAATAACATATCAAAGAAACTAGACAAGAAGATTAAATCACTTATACTAAGGAGAAGTTTATATATGCGCGCAGAACCAATCAAAGAGATGGTTTTATTCCTCAGTCTTGGAATAGATGAAATTAATAAACTTCTCTCTTCATCATTCTCTCAAACAAGCCTCTCGATCTATGCCTATGAAGAACTAGAAGGGAAAAGAAGAAGGGAGTAGAGAGAGAAAGAGAAGGCATCGAGTGGTGGAAGTCCTATAGAGTTCAATAAGGCATGGAGTTCTATAAAGGGAGCTGGTCCTTATATAGTTTTTCACACCTCCTTTTTGTAACTCTTTGTTTCCTTTTTGAATTGGATTCTTTGCTTAATTTCCATGCTATGCTTTTAAGTAGGAAAGAGTTTGAGTTTGATAGATTCCCTTAACTAATTGAATATCTTGGAGTGCAAGACTTTCCATGGAACTTCCTAGAATTTCTCTCAAAGATTGCAAGTGATGTGTGAAGAGAGACTTTCCGAAAATTGAAATTTCTTGCAATTCTCATCTAAAACTGCAGCAGCCAATATCCCAAGGTCCATGTCTTGATCGATGTAATCTTGGGCTCCGCGGATATTTACTCAAAAATTTTTTCCAACGGTGGGTATATTGCACCAATTCGACACTCGATTTGAAAGTTATGGCCATTTCAAGTTGTTGCCCCTGAAAAAATTTGGGAATAATTTTCAATTAAAGGAGCTTCTATGTTTGGGTTGAAATGGAGTGTGTGGGACCCATGTTGGATGTCCAAGTCATGCTTGGGTCCCTTCCTTCTTTACTTCTTGATTCACTTTCTATATTTGGCATGCCTCCTTTCTTGCTTTTTTGACTGGTCAACTCCCCTTGCTAACTTTCCATTTTCGATCTCCCTTACTTGTTTTTGACTTTCAGCTTTAGTAAGCACCTAACTTCTTTCCAAATCTGAGTTTATTTCTCTTGCTTGAATTTCCAAATTGATCTTTCCATCTTTGACCTTTCCTATTACCTCTCTCTCATATTTCATCAATGTGCGGGCACATGTTCTTGATCTTCCCTACACAAATTGAAAGAAACAAATCTATCATTAATCATATGTAAGAAAATATACGTGAACCATGAATGTGACCCTAACATGTCTAATGACACACAAATTAACAAACTTTCTAAAAATAGCACATAGTACCAAAAATAGCAAGTATGCATTGATGAAGCCAAAAAGCTAGTTATGGGGTGATGAATGAGATCAAAAACCGTAATTTCACAAAAGTCATGCATTGTGATGAATTTTGACATATTTTGGCCATGTTTCAAAAAATAGCCTCAAATGCATGAAATCATGAAATTGAGTGTGTTCTATGCAATTAACCATGATTAAGTCCATAAATATACATGAAATGATGACAAGATGACCTAATTTTGTGGAGTTATCAAATAACCTTGCTAACACAAGGATGGCCTAGCCAGACACTGACCAGATTTTATAGTTCCTTGAGTCGGCATAAAATATTTACTCGGTTGATATGAGCCTAGCTAGAACGTGTTTTGACTCGAAACCTGTTTTTTTCATGAGGCCATCATGATGAGTAGGATAGAGGTAGAAGTACGCCACTGGGGTATTACACAACATTGCACGATACCAATATACGGCTGGCAGACTCCGGTAATTTATATTTCGGCCGGGCTATGATCTCATGCATTCCTCCACAGCAACTCGAAGATAGTACGGGAGGGCAATTGCATAATATCCCACGGTGCCAACTTAATCAACACCTAAAAATTAATTAACACTAATTGATACTAATTAGGACTAGGATCTTGCACTAAGTCCCATTGTGACCCACATAGATCAAATTAGATATCAATTGAGAAAACAATATTATCCTCAACATTGGTCTTGGATCACCTTGGGTATGTACGCATGACAACATTCAACTCTATGCTCCCTTAGAATCTGGATGTAGGGTTTTCATACCCTTGGTGCTTCGGAAGGTAATATACGTCCAAAACCCTAATTTCGAATACCCTTGATTCATTATTGTACTCTATATGCCTTTGGGCAGTTCGGGGAGTGAGTGTCAGCTCAATACATCACTTCCCACAAGTCTCAAATTTAAATAGTGTTAGTCAGGTTAATTGTTTTTGCCATCTATTCAGTGGCCTAGAAGTTCTCCAACTAGGTCCATAGAATGTCCACAACTTGGCCATAAGGTTACAAGTTGAGTGGAGAAAGTGGGATTGGAAGTAGGGTTGCAATCAGGACGGTTTCAGATCTGAACCATTGTGGACCCGGACCTGGACTCGGACCCGTTTCTAAATAACGGTTCCGGTTTCAGATCTGGTTTTGACTCGGAACCTGTTTTGTTGGTTCCAGACCTGGTTTCGATAGAAAAATCGGATCCGATTCCGGAATCGGGTCCACCTAGTGGATTGGAATCAAGTTTCAAAATTGACTCTAATTTCTCTTTATTCTTAATTTTTCTTAAAGTAAGCAAATCATTCAACTTATAATAGTGCATCAAATCTACTACCGAGTATTATACATAAAAATGTCCAAAAAAAAGTTGATTTTGAGGTACAATTTACGATATCAAAGGCTCAGATGCGAGGTCCCGGGTCGGAACCTATATGGACCCGAAACTAGACTCGTTTATCAATGGAAACCTAAATTGGGTTCCGGACCTAGACCCATTTATGAATTGGAACCTAAAATATGTTCTAGATCTAGTTTCTTACTGGTCGGAACTTCCGGGTAATCGGATACTCGTTTGCAACCCTAATTGGAAGCTAAGCAGACAATCAGCCATTTGAGGTTTCAAATAGCCGAGAGGCTTGATTTGTGTTAAAGGGAGAAGTTTGGTCATATTTGGGCTCCACCTAACATGTCTCTAAGGTCCAAAAGTCCTTGGGAAAAGTTGAGAATCAAATCCCAAGAAAGTTGGGTCAAAATAGTCCTCAAACAGAAGACCGCTGAGTGAGATAGGTGAACCACCAAGTGGTCACAGGATGGACTACCGATCGCACTATGGTTAACCGTGTCTGTGGTTAGGCTCGCCGTAAGATACTGCTCGGTTAACTGTACAATATTAGAAATGCATTCAGCAGCTCGACTGCTAGGCAAAAATTCCAAGTCTTTTCCTTCCATTCCTTAGCCCATAGTTAGGGGATATTTGGGGCACTTGTCAGGGGTAATTTCTTCATCAAATTAAACCCTTAATTACTAACAAAATAGAATTAAAATAGCAAATCAACAATGATGAGTCCAAGAAATTGCATCATATTATCATCATTTCATGTACACTTTTTGGACTTATTTAGGATAATTTGCATTAATTTCATAAAATGTCATAAGATCATGCAATTGAGCATTTAAGGTTGAATTTAAGTCGAAATCAGCCAAATTTCATATAATGCATGGTCTATGGAAATCATTCTTTTTGGATTATCCTACCATGACATTTATTTTCTCCAAAATCACATATAAACATGCATGATTTCTTTGCACCATTACGTATCTTGCGAAATTTTGATCAAAGTGGTATACTCATACGAATGCATACAATGTGAATCGGGTCTCATGCATTGCATTATATTATTCATTTCTTGCATGAAAGATTATTCTTTGATTTTTATGTAGGGAAGATTCAGATTTTGAGGCGCGCTTTGAGAGAAATTAGAGAAGAGAACTGAAGAGGAGAGAGAATTTCATGTAGAAGCAACATTGGGGTCCCACACAATTGTTACAATACTTTTGAAGCATTAATTAAAGATTATTCTCTTATTGATTTAAATCTCAAATTGAAATCAAAGTCAAGGAATATAAAGGAAAGAAGGTGTTGGCAAATAAGCAAATCAAGAAAGAAGGAAGGAGGGATGAAACTTCTTGCACAAGGAGAATAGTCATTTCCATTTGTTTTAAGACAGAAAAATTGAAACGCCCATAACTTTCAAATTGAGTGTCGTATCAGAGAAATCTACCTACTGTTGGGAAGCTACTTTCGAGTAGATTTATGTAGAGTCCAAGATATAAGGGAGACATCACCTTGGGAGGTTGACAGTTGTAACTCTATTTAGGACAACATTATAAATTGCAAGAAATCTCAATCCTTTGTGGGACCCAAGTGGAAGGAATTGCAAGAAGCAAAGAAGATATCAAAGTTAGAAAGTTTGCACACTAAACAACCCAAGTGGGAAAGAATTCCAAAAAACTCCAAGATATTTTTCGAAACCTTACTAAATCCTATGATAGCTTGGAACGTATGCTAGAAAGCTTTCCAAAACCCAACTACTTACTACCCAAGCCAACTTACAACAAACATTTTAAATAAGACCCATGCATGGACGTCACATACCAACCCCCCATACACCTTGCACGTCGATCATAGATGGGGTGGGGAGGAGGGGGGGGCATCTTTCTTTATTATTTTCTTTCCCCAAGACTCACCATTCCATCTCCTTTCTCTACTTTCATTCCACCCCACTCTCTCTTCTCTTTTCTTTCTACCTAGGGGCTAAAAGTAAAAAGTTTTCTAGGGTAGAAGAAGATGATGGAGGGGTGAGCTCTCACTTCGTAATTCAAAAAGAATGAGAAGTTGTATCTTTGATTAATTCTATGGAAGGTTGGTTTCAATAATGTAGGAAATCGTGTGGCTTGTATGCCACGGGTCCTACGTCAGATCAAGCAGGGTTGATGCCAACAGAGAATACAATCCCACTTAATGTAAGACTTGATCTGGTCCTACTAATAAGACTCCCAATAGGATTAGTGGATGCGTGTTTCTTGGGGAAGAAGTCTCTAGTAAGTGTGACTCTTTTGGACTTGTCTATATAAGATAAGGGAGCCCTAGGGTTGGGTATCATTCCATCTCACACGACATACAAGAGGCAAAGAGATCTGCGAAGCTTCCCAATTACTGGAACGCACATAGATCTCCGGCCGCGTGTCAGAGTCTCTGCATCCAAATCCATCAATTGGTATCAAAGCAAGGTGTCGTGCGTTCTCATGGTTTGGATCGCGAAGTTACTATTTAGATCGGACTAGATCTAAGGCTCCCGTCGGACCCAGCCTTCTTCGTTTCTCTGCAAACCCAAGTCAAAGACGAAAGTCTCCTCGGGTTACGTGCGTCATTGCACTTCTCAACTTAGGAAACGTGTGCCATCATCAGAAAAGCAGTATGAAAAAGACAAAAGGTCTTTTTTTTTGTTCTCATCACGTCATCAGAAAGGAAGAAGTCTTCCCATTTACTTCTTTGTGTTGCCTCAAGTTCCGCGGGTCTTCTAGAAGAAGGGAAATAAAAGGTGTGTTGTTCTTATTGTTAACTTTAATTTTTTTTCATTTTCTAATGTTTCTGGGATTTGTTATTTTTTTTCGGATATAGCGAATGCTTAGGGCCTTATAATAATGAAAATACGTTGATTGGAGCCTTGAGTCTTGTGAAATCTCTCATTCAAATTAACAATTTAAAACCGCACCATGGCTCATCCTTATGGGAGAGATTAAGTCTACACCGTACATATTTTTAATACTTAGATCAACGGATCTGGACTCTTGGATTACAAAGACCCATAATCTGATTTTATTTTAATTTTTTTTTAACTATTTTTATGGTAATGCAATTTATTAGTTTAGGACTTTTAGATTAGGATTTTCTAGTTTAGTTTGCATTCAAAGTTTGTAAAGGACCCGTGATTAATTAATTTCTCAGTTTAGTAGTTGATTGATTTGTATAGATTCTATAGGCTAGCTTCTCTTTCGCTCCCTGTGGATCGACCTCGGACTCACTGAGATTCTTACTGCATCGCGGCCTTACACTTAGGTTTGTTGACCAAAAGTTTGTTGTTAATAACCAGTAACACCAAAACCTCGAGCCATTAGTGAATGACAAAATAATTTATATCAAAGGGTCCCGATAGCCCCCCTCGCATGTGGGGCTCCGCATGTGGATAAAAACATGCCTAACGACCAACGTGAACAGAAACATGTCTTAATGGATTCAAACACACAACCCCCCCACCCCCCGGCTCTAACACCAAACGCTTCAAAAATCTTCTCCATTTGTACAACCCATTCATCTACATCCATCGGGTCTTCTGTCCCATTAAACTCGGGTGGTGACCTCTTTCTGAATTTCTCAAACAAGTCATTGGGGTCTGAAAGTCTGGGATCCTTACCCGGGGGGGGGTGAATAGGGTGAGGTTCTAATTAGTGACCAATTAAGACAAATCTTAACTTCTTTAAAATTAACTAGTCACAAGTGACGATAATCAAACAAAATGCGGAAGCTAAATAAAAGTAATCACCACAAAGCATGCACCACCACACAAAGATCTATAGTGGTTCGGCCTCAATGCCTACATCCACTACCGGCTTGTGATCCAACACCCCACCGGATTTCCACTATCTATGCTTTTCAAAAAGGCTAAGCAATAACCTCTATAAACGATGTTTTTCGAGGCTTAACAACAACCTATCAATGTGCTTTTCTAGGCTAAGCAATAACCTTTACAAGTAAAAGATTTTCTCTCAAGGTAGTGTCTACACAAACACTTTAAGAGATACAACTAAAGTTCAATATAAATTGCCTCTAAATTAGGCGAATATGAAAGTGTAAAACAAACTCACACAACACTATATGAAATGCAAAGATGTATGCTCATGATGTGTGTGTGTCAAAACTTTAATCAAGTTTAAAAGGTAAGCTCAATCAATTTATGCTTAAAGCATTTAAAAGTTTAAGGCTTATAAAAAAGATTTGATTGAAGTGAAATACAAATCACATGTATAAATACAAACTTGTTGATGATATGAAAATCAAAAGCTCACAAGTTGAATGAAACTATTTAATTCTAAACATGTGATGCATGTGATATGTTGTTTTCAAAAACTAAATAGTTTAACTAAGGTTTTAAAGAGATTGAAAACAACAATGATGATTCAACCAAGTAAATGAAACATGCTCTAAAAGAAATCAAAGATTTCGGCAAAGCATGATTAATGAAACATTAAAAAGAAACTTGGATTGAATCAAAGTAAAGAATCCATCACAACTTAAATCAAAGATAGAATGAAAGTAATGAATTCAATACATCATAGTTATCATGCTAAAAAACATTTACCAAAGATTTAAATAAAGCATATAACATATGATTAAGAAAAGTAAAGCTTACTTAGAGATTTAACTTCATAGTTCCAAGCTTTAGCTTTCCTAAAGACCCCTTGGTCTCTCTTGGTTCATCCCCTTTTCCTTGTCTCCAAACACCTCAAAGAAGGCTTAAGAGTTCTAAAATGTTCAACACTTTTTCTCAAGGAATGAACTCACTTTTATACTAAAAAAGGTGACTTTCTGCGTGTCCTCGGTCGACCCCATACAAGGCACGGTCAACCTCCTCTTAACGGTAAAAAATCAGACCGTTTGAAAATGGAGCCAACGACTCTTTTCCAGGTCGACCCACAGTGGGCTCGGTCGACCGTGTCCGTGGGCTCAGTCAACCGAGCACACTGGGGGTCGACCCGGCCCCAGGGACCATTTTCCCCAAAATTGCTTATTTCAAAGTGATTTTTATGTGGGGTCTTTGGGCCATAAAATCAAGCTTGGAATCATGTTTAAATCAAATTAAGAGGCTTAAAAACATGAAACATAAAAAGCCAAAAATGATGTGAAACTTTTAAAACAATGGCTTGCTTGATTCATAAAAATTCTTTTCAAAACTAATTGCATCCAAGTTTAAAATCAAAACATGCATGAACCATGAATTCTAAAAAGATTTAAAACCATGCATGTGAAAAGTAAGATTTCAAGATTTCAAATGATGATTAAAATGAATAATGCATCCATCAAATTGCAAAACACAAAATCCCTAACAATCTCCCCCTTTGCAACTTGATGGCAACTCACTCATCACAGAATTTACACAAAGCATTCAGCCCCCCCTTTGCTGGACAAGTCTTGAAATCTCTTGGTTGCTCCTTTCCTTAGCTTGGGCTCTAGTTCTTCATTCTTCTTAATGCTTGGGTCTTGATCATTCTTCAAGCTTCCTTTTCATCATTCTCTCTTTGGCCAAGCATCTTATTTAACTCCCAAGCTTTCTTCTTTCTTTCAACTCTTCCCTTTGACCATGCACTCTCTCCCTTTGGCAAGATATGCATTCTCTCCCCCTTTGAAAGATAATACAGTATCTCCCCTTAGGCAACTTGAGCACTCTCTCCCCTTAGGCAACTTGAGCACTCTCTCCCCCTTTGACATTAAATTGCAAAGGTACCTATACACATGAAATAAGAAAAATACCTTTTAGTACCTGTAGGTGCAGAAAATAATGACCCACAATAACTAGGGAGCCTTAGAGGACTTATCCGAAGATGATGATGACTGGGTGCCGTCCGAAAGCCTGAAAGGGAAGAACACACGGTCAGAGGACCCTGGCCTGGGCGGCGCAAGGCTCTCCGATGCCAAAGTCAGTGAATGAACTGGAACAATGGAAGGAGAGGGAGAAGAGAGGCAGAGTAACAGCTCTGTGAGTAGTCTTGTGCGTACCTTGCATGTGGTATGGGATTCTATTTATAGAAGCTTTGGCTTGTATTTTTGGAGGACACCTTGGTGTGGGTCCCATGATGTGACTGGGAGTTATGATAAGCCCGCAAAGTAATGAATGCAGTCCAATCCAGCCCACCTTGCATTTAATGTCAGTCGGATCAGCCCACAATGCATTAAATGCGCGTCTTGTTGGACCAGATCGTGTTGGGTGTTCTTGGCGGTAGGAGCATCATCGGATCTGCCCTCGGGCCTTGCCCTGATGTGGCCTCAGCCGCTGGATGCCGCCCTGTCAGGATCTGGCGAAGATTGTGTGCGGCTGGATGTCGCGTCTGTTCCTCTAGCTCGTGCCCCTATCCCTCCACGTGCCTGGTGACGTGGGGGATGAGGGGCGTGAGTGGAGATTCTTTCTGGCTTCGGCTTCCATCCCGGCTTCTTCAGCCGAGATGGAGCTCCCTACCGAGATGGCACCCGGGGGTGGGTCAGTTCGGCGCTAGTGGCCCGGAGCTGCCTGACTTCGGCCGGACCCGCTGTCCTGGTAGCCGGGGTGAGCTTGGCACCACGTGGATGGTACGCGGACGGCACGTGAGAGTGCTTAGCCTATCTGATGGCTGTGATTAGCGTAATCCTATGGTTCTGGAAATCTCCCCACACAATTGCCCCCTAGCTTCTGACCTTGCGGAGATCGTCAGTGCCGTGAGGTCGGGAGTTATGTGACGGTGCTCTACGCGGTGAAGGGAGTCCCTCTCGACCCTGATTCGCGGTCGCTTTGGATAATCGAGGCAATAATTGGCGTCCCTCATTCAATGCTGGAGACAGGTCGACGGCTCTGCGTGTCGTCCTCTGGTTAGTCGTCTGTCTTCTCGAGATCGTGCGCGCCGTTCTGTCAGGGATGCAATCAATGTTTGAAATGATTCGCACGGAGCTCTAGGAGATGCTCCTTTGGTGCGCCCAACTAGGTCCCCTGAAAAAAGGGGGGGTGCCTTTTGGTGATATATATAGGGCAATCGAGGCTCATCTTCTTCTCTGTCGCCATTCTGAATCAAAGGAGAATAAGTTGCTGCTAGGGAACCTCGTCTGAGAAGTGGTGTGCTGCTGAGGCCGTGTCTCTTTGCTGCTCATTGTCATCGTCTTGCTCCCGTAAGTTCCTTCTGCCCTGCCTCTTCTCTTGTGGGTTTCTCTGTCTTTGGATCGGGGTAAAAATGGGAATTTATAGCCACTGGTTAGAGGGTGAGGCTGCGATCGAGGGCTTCAGGTCGGCCTTCAGGATCCCTGCTGACGTCCAAGTTAGGGGTGAGGATCCTAACGGCATCAACCTTCGCGACTTCTCGGGGGGTTGGATGCTGTTTCCTTTAGTGGCCGTGATAGAAGGTGGGGTCCGTTTTCCCCTCCACCCCCTTCTCAGGAGATGTCTCAGTCAATGGCGCCTCTGCCCCTGCCAGCTGCTACCCAATGCCTTCAAGATTGTGATGGGCACGGCCAGGTTAAATGAGGTTTTGGGTATTAACCTCGGCGTCTTCGATATCGAGGACGTATACGATATATGCAAGTCCGGGGATGCTTATTATCTCCGGGCAAAGCCAGGCCGGGACGGCTTTGTCCGATATTTGGAGGACTCAAGCAAGTATGCCGGAGACGATCTTCTGTACGTCTCGGGAAACTGGGAGTTCGGGGTAGCCGACATTGATAGAGGCTACCAAGTCCCTCGCCATTTCGGGACCATTCCAAGTAAATATCTTCCGTCTCTTTTTTATGTAGTTTCTTTTTATTCTGCCGTGCTAATGCTTCTGATCATTACAGCTTTGAAGGAGAGAAAACGGGCCGCCCGATACATCTGGAAGAGGAACGAAGCCTGGCTCCGCCTAGTAAAGCGGTACAGCGGCCACGACGGTAGGGCGGCTTGGTCGCTGCTAGGGTACCAGCAGAGATACCGCGGGTATCTAAAGGGCACCGTAGAGCCGATCCAGGGCGAGGGTGCCGATCCTGAAGTCGGGCAGGAACAGGCTAGTCAAAAGGCCGCAGAGGAGCTTTCGCCGGCGTCGTCTGACGTTAGGGCCACGTCTGGCGTTCTTGCTTCCACGTCGGGATCGAGACCTCTCCAGGCCCCGGGAAGGGAGTCGAGTCGGGCTGCCCGATCTCCTTCGCCGAGTTCCGAGATGAGGCGCGCCAGGTGCTTGTCTTTCGAGGACCTAGAGGCCTTGGCGCTCGGAGTGGAGGATGTCCGAGCCCCCCATGGGTCTGTGAATCTGAATTCCCCTGAGCCTCCTTCGAGTGTTCGAATGGATTTTCCCGTGGCTGCTGCGGAGGTTCCCGCACCTCCTAGCCCCATTGGTCTAGAAGTACGTTCGCCTCCGGCCGAAGTTGAGCAGGAGGGGGCTCGGCCGCCGAAGATGCCGAGGACAGATGCAGGTCCCAGCTCGGTCGCTGCCTCAGGGGCCGCCGTTATGGGAGCCGAGCTTTATGCTTGGGCCGGGGAGGCCGATGACGATGGAGGATCACGTTCTCCACAGGATTGATCCACAGGTCCTCGAGGCCCTGGGGCGAGCCTGCGCCCTACCTCGGGACATGGAGCAGCTGTACAAGTACAGCGACCAGAAGCTAATTCTGTCAATGCTGCAGTCTAACTTCACGGTAAGTTTTTTCTGCATTTCTTTTCGCCAATCCGGTGGTCCGGCACCTCTGACCTCCGTATACCCCGTTTCTTTCGCAGGCGGCACAGAAGACCATGGCTGTAGCTGACAGGATCTGCAGATACAGTATGGACGCTGCCGAGCTGACCGTGGAGAAGAACGGCTTGCAAGAGTCTCTGGACGTCGTCACCCAGAAACTAGCCAGGGTGGAGGGAGAATACGCGGCGAAGCTTGAGCAGGCGAGGGGGGAAGCCGAGGTGGAGAGAGCTAGAGTGGCCGAGCTCGAGGTTTCCATATCGAAGATGGAAGATGACTATGCGGCCCTGCTTCAGGCCGAATCCAAGAGGGCGGATGAAGCCGAGGCGAAGCTCGAGTCGGAGTGCGACGCTGCTTTCGAGGACGCCAGAGCGCAGGTCACCGCCCACTACAAGGAAAGGGTCCTCGTGGTGAGGGACAAGGCCTGGGTGAAAGGATGGCGTGCCGGCCTAAAGGAGGCCGGGGCTTCTGAGGACCACCCTTCCTTCCGGGAGCCTCCCCCGTACCCACTCCCGACGCCGGCCTCCGCTCCTCCAGAAGCTTCCGACGCTGCAGCCCGTGGGTCTGACCGGGCATGACCTTGGGACATCCGCTCCTCTGCTTTATGCTTTTTGTAACTTCCTTCAATTGTATTTGCTGCACAATGTAATGACAAGGATTTTAATGCAATTGAAAGCTTCTTTGACCACTCGTCCTTTTACTTCTGTCTCTTGGTACTTCCGTGATGGGACGTTAGAATTGAGTGCCGAACTATCTTCTTAGGGGTTTGCGACGATACTCCGTATCTGGGGTGATCTTGAACAGCAGTAAGCATGGTGATGTGACCGTTGAGGGGAATGAGGGGATGGCTCCACGTGGTATCATCGGAGCCGCTGGTCAGTATGGGGGAAGTCTAGCACGCCACGCAAGACGTGGGAGACCTCACCTCATAATGACCCTTGAAGATCGGGCCTCCCGCTCTTCCTATAAATAGGAGTATTAGGCTTACCATGGGAGGGACGAGAGAACCAGGATATTCGAACAACCTGGCAGCCATGTTTAATAGATCTTTATGGGCTTTTGATCCAGATGGAACTCCTGTGCTAGGTGACGGCTTTCTCCGAGGGGGAAGGCCTGTCGTAGTCTGCGCGCTCTCTGAAGATGGTCCCCGTAGGCTACGCGCTCTCTGAACGCGGGTCTACGGCCAGCCTTCCCTGGTGCGGTTGCATGGGAATCTTTGCAGCTGTGGGTTGGTGGCGCCCCCTGCGCTCGGCGGCCTTGTCGTCATTCCGCAAGGTTCTGGGCGGAGGGTAGGACTAGAAACGCCCTAGGAGGGGGCTCTTGTTTGCAAACTTTGGTCTGACCAGCCAAAGCGTGTTGCAGAGCTCTCGGCACCGGGCGCCTGGGGGTCCCGCTTCGTCCCAAAGGGCGGCTCTGAATCATGCCACAGATCCTTCTTCTTGGGGGATATCAAGACCTCGGGGCAGGATGCGACAAGACTTTCCGCCGGAGGTCCCTGGCCGGCGGCGTCGGTGAAGAGCAGTCTCAAAGCCATGCTTTCTTTTGGGTCTTCAGAGGGCCGTGAGCCTTTCTTCTGTGTATTTTGTTCCATGTTTGTAATCCATGCAATGAAGCAATCATAATGAATAAGAGAGGGTGAGTTTTGTGTTCGCTCAACCCGTGTACACTTGCATTTTTGTGTTTCCATGCTCGCACTGTTCTTTCAAAAGCTAGCCTTGGCCGAAATGGCTGGCTTTGGCCGAGACGAGCTGCCTTGTGCCGAAGTGGAGTCATCATTCCGCTGGTCTCGGCTGTGGAAGCGTGAGCTCGGCAATGATCTTTGAGGGGTGTAAAAAACCCTGTTTTTAGGAACCCGGCCGAGTGTCCGAACTCGAGGCCTTCTCCAGGGCCCAGGACCCGGAGCTTTAGGAAACGACCGAGTCTGGACTCGAGGCCTTTTCCAGGGCGGTTGACCCGGAACTTTAGGAAACGACCGAGTTTGGACTCGAGGCCTTTTCCAGGGCGTTGGACCCGGGGCTTTAGGAAACGACCGAGTTTGGACTCGAGGCCTTTTCCAGGGCGTTGGACCCGGGGCTTTAGGAAACGACCGAGTTTGGACTCGAGGCCTTTTCCACAGCGTTGGACCCGGGGCTTTAGGAAACGACCGAGTTTGGACTCGAGGCCTTTTCCAGGGCATTGGACCCGGGGCTTTAGGAAACGACCGAGTTTGGACTCGAGGCCTTTTACAGGGCGTTGGACCCGGGGCTTTAGGAAACGACCGAGTTTGGACTCGAGGCCTTTTCCAGGGCGTTGGACCCGGGGCTTTAGGAAACGACCGAGTTTGGACTCGAGGCCTTTTCCAGGGCGTTGGACCCGGGGCTTTAGGAAACGACCGAGTTTGGACTCGAGGCCTTTTCCAGGGCGTTGGACCCGGGGCTTTAGGAAACGACCAAGTTTGGACTCGAGGCCTTTTCCAGGGCGTTGGACCCGGGGCTTTAGGAAACGACCGAGTTTGGACTCGAGGCCTTTTCCAGGGCGTTGGACCCGGGGCTTTAGGAAACGACCGAGTTTGGACTCGAGGCCTTTTCCAGGGTGTTGGACCCGGGGCTTTAGGAAACGACCGAGTTTGGACTCGAGGCCTTTTCCAGGGCATTGGACCCGGAGCTGTCGAAGTCATGTAAGGAGAGATGACAAAGATTTGACGACAGGGCGAAAGGCACATTCATTGAATGGGACTTGCTACATTTTTTAGAAACAGAATTTCTTCAGGCGGGACGTATTCCGCGATCTCGGCAGTGGCTTGCCCTGTCTGAGCTTGTAGGCTGACTTCGTTGCCCGTGAGACCACCCTGAACGGGCCATGCCAGCTCGGGGCCGGCCGGCCTTTGGCTCTGCGCTCAGGGCGAGAAGGCCGATCTCTAAAGGGATGACCGTTCCCATCCCGCAGGCCAGAGGGTGTTGCCGAGGTGGGAGACTGTCCAGTCTTAGTTACTTTTGGCTCGTGTCCTGTGCCTGTCAGCGTCGTGTCAGGCGGGGTCGGGGCCGAATTGGGCGAGACGATGTTGAAGTTCGCCCGAACATGGGCTTTGATCGCAGTTCGGCCGCGGCGAGCTTTTTTGGGTGCCAGCCCGAGCTCGACATCCGTCACCTTCTTCCCGTGCGATGCGAGCTTCCACAAGACGAGGGAGAGGGAACCGAGGACGCCAGGTGGATCACGTTAATGATCTTTTCGGAATCCTCGCTGTCTGGGTCCCGGGCCGCGCTCTGGTGAACTCGGCCCCCGCTGCCGCCGGCATCTTCTGTCTTGACGAACTCTGGGAGGTGGCCTTCGCCGGCGAGTCTCTCCAGGTACCACTTCAGAGAGTTGCACTCCTCGGTCTTGTGTCCCTTACCTTTGTGGTAGGAACAGTAGAGCTTGCTTCGATCGCCGTTAGTGGGCTCATTTCTCAAGGGCTGAGGCCACTCGAAGAACGGCTTACCCTTTATTTTGTTCAGGATCTGGTGTATCGGCTCTCTGAAGACGACGTTGATGCCTTGATAGGCGCTGGCGTGGGGCCTTGGCCTGCTGGTGCCCCCAGACCTGGGTGGTGTGGGCACCGCCGAACTGGCGTCCCAAGCCTGTTTGGGCTCCTGCTTCTGGAAGGGCTTCCCGCCTCTCTGCCGAGGCTGGTTGCTCTCCTGCTCGGGCTCCGGATGCCCGTCTTGATCCCGGGCTCGGATCTCGTCTTCCTCCTGGGCGATAAAGCGTTTCACCCGGGTCATCAACTCTGGCATGGATTCCGGGGGGTCCCCGGCTAAGTCCTTCCGCAGGTCGTGGCCGGGGATCAGGGCATGCTGGAAGGCGTAGATTGCTATCTCTTCCCTGGTGCCCTCGATCTGGCTGTAGACCGCCCAGAATCGTTGGGCGAAGTTGGCGAGGGTCTCACCCTGCTTCATTCTCAGGGCGAGGAGGTCCCCTTCCTTCTTGGGGACGACGCTGTAGGCCTGGAACTTCTTCAGGAAGGAGAGCTGGAGCTCCTTCCAACTCGAGATGGACTTCACTGGGAGAGAACAGAACCACTTCAGGGGGAGGTCACCCAAACTGGAGGAGAAGATTTTGCAGTTCAGGTGACCCTCGTTCCCCCAGATGGACATCTTCTGGGAGAAGTGTCGGAGGTGAGCGGATGGGTCCGATAGTCCGTCGTAGGGGACAAACCGCGGGACAGAGAATTTCCTAGGCAAGGGGGTGCGCTGGATGTCTTTTGTGAAGGGTGAGCCCCCCAGATCGGTGTGACCACAGATCTGCTTCTGGTCCCGCGCGTCCAGGTTATGCTGAAGAGCAAGCCTGACGCGCTTGTCGAACCGCTTTTGCTCATCGTCCTTCTCTGGGGTCTGGGCCCTGGGCTTTCGCTTGGAGTGGTTCGGGGTTCGATGGCTATGAGCTCGGCCATCGCGGCTATGATGACTTCGGCTGTTGCTCGAGCCTTTGTCATGAATCTGGCTCTGTTTATGGTCCAGATGATTTCCGAGGTCCTCGCGGGGAGGCTGGGCTGCCCTGCCGGGGGCGTCCCTCTTTTTCCCTTGAGGCTCGGGGACCTGCCTCAAGGAGGCAGTTTGCGCTGCCCTTAGCTGCTGCTGGAGCTCGCGAATCAGCTGCTCTTGCTTCTGGAGGAGAGCAGTTTGGGCTTCGAGAACCCCTCCAGTGGCAGGGGGTTGAACGTGGCGCGTCTCTCCTACGGCCACGGCTTTGTCCTTCCGAGGACGCTCATGCCGACGCTCATCGCGCCTGGGTGGCGCGACTTCTTCTGCTGAGATCGAGGCCTCGAGTCCCTCTTGGAGTGGGAACTCGACAAAGAGCTGAGAGCCTAAGCGGCCCTCGCCTGCAGACGTGCCATGCACCGTGCGGGAGCGCCCTTGAGGGGGGACGTCCGCCGACGGTGGTGGCAGCTCGAGCGCTGCTCTCGAGGACTCTACGCCCTTCCTAGCTTTCGGAGGCATGGCTTCTGAAAGATTGAGGTTAAGAAGGTTGGGAAGGATGGGATATTACTTTCCCACAGACGGCGCCAATTGTAGGTGCAGAAAATAATGACCCACAATAACTAGGGAGCCTTAGAGGACTTATCCGAAGATGATGATGACTGGGTGCCGTCCGAAAGCCTGAAAGGGAAGAACACACGGTCAGAGGACCCTGGCCTGGGCGGCGCAAGGCTCTCCGATGCCAAAGTCAGTGAATGAACTGGAACAATGGAAGGAGAGGGAGAAGAGAGGCAGAGTAACAGCTCTGTGAGTAGTCTTGTGCGTACCTTGCATGTGGTATGGGATTCTATTTATAGAAGCTTTGGCTTGTATTTTTGGAGGACACCTTGGTGTGGGTCCCATGATGTGACTGGGAGTTATGATAAGCCCGCAAAGTAATGAATGCGGTCCAATCCAGCCCACCCTGCATTTAATGTCAGTCGGATCAGCCCACAATGCATTAAATGCGCGTCTTGTTGGACCAGATCGTGTTGGGTGTTCTTGGCGGTAGGAGCATCATCGGATCTGCCCTCGGGCCTTGCCCTGATGTGGCCTCAGCCGCTGGATGCCGCCCTGTCAGGATCTGGCGAAGATTGTGTGCGGCTGGATGTCGCGTCTGTTCCTCTAGCTCGTGCCCCTATCCCTCCACGTGCCTGGTGACGTGGGGGATGAGGGGCGTGAGTGGAGATTCTTTCTGGCTTCGGCTTCCATCCCGGCTTCTTCAGCCGAGATGGAGCTCCCTGCCGAGATGGCACCCGGGGGTGGGTCAGTTCGGCGCTAGTGGCCCGGAGCTGCCTGACTTCGGCCGGACCCGCTGTCCTGGTAGCCGGGGTGAGCTTGGCGCCACGTGGATGGTACGCGGACGGCACGTGAGAGTGCTTAGCCTATCTGATGGCTGTGATTAGCGTAATCCTATGGTTCTGGAAATCTCCCCACACAGTACCTATTAACAGAAGAAATCGAAAATGAAATACATAACAGGGTATCATGTATGGGTAGAAAGCTATAAGGATAAAGAGCCAATACAAGGGTGAATTTGATCAATGCTAATGCATCCTTAGAAGGTTTACACTCCCCCTCAATCCATACTCTCCTTTTGTCAAACTTTTGACAAAAATTTAACTATTTGGTGCAAGAAGAAGATGGTTTTACCAATTGAGGGTTAACTTGAAGGGAAGGAATATATACCAATTGACTATAAAGCTCAATATGATCAAATTATCAATATAAAGAGCAAGGTCATGGGAATTAACTAAACATAGCATCAATCAATATAGCTATGAAAATCATATGCTATGAAAGTCTTGAAATCATTTCATCCAATCGTAAAATTTGACTATCATGTGCAAGATGAGTGAAATGAAATTCAAACATGAATTTTACCTCAACCAATAACCAACCAAGATTATGAACACATAAACATGGTGGTCATGAGATTTATCAATAAGTGCAAGAGAGGTGGAAAACATGAAAGTTATGATGCTAATGGAATGTGACATGGAACAAAAATATATTTACCATCAAGTTCAATCCAATGTACACATAGTCTATCACATTCTCAAGATATGACATCAATTGGAAATTATACTAATTGAAGCCAATTGAATATGAAACATGATTAAGAGCAAGGATGTGACAAACACAAAATTCCATCAAGCATCATAAATGGATATTCATCACTTTAAATGATATAACTAATGAGCATAGTGATAAACAAGTTAAATTGCATAAAATGATATAGCTTGGTAAATCATGCAATTTTCAAAGTGTCAAATCATATGAATTCATCATCTAAGAAATCCATCAAACAATAGATATAACTCATGAAAAACAAGGAATGGATTTCAAAGAGGTTCATATGATCAAGAACACTACTATGAAGTTGAAACATGTATAAGAAAGACATTACTAAGAAAATACATATGAATGAACATCATAACCATCCATTGCAAATAATGACTACAAGGCATAAAGGATGGATTTGAGAGTTCTAGTATGGTATCTACAAATATAACTAAGATCACAACCATACATTGAACTAATTGACATTTGCATAGAGAGGATTTATCAAAATCAATATCTAACATGTAAAATCTCCTCTCAAGCAAATGTACTATGAGAATCATGAAACATTATCACTATGCAATGAAAAGATGCACAAGACTATGTATAGAAAGTAAATCTATTTCATGATCCACAAATCATACTATTCAATTTGCTCATAAAAGGAATATAACTAGAAGAACAAAGAAGCAAATTGCTTGTAACTATATTCATTTCCATTTAAGTTAATATAACTAAATGCATAAGGAAATGAGAACATGGAACATGCTTTGATGAATTTAAATAATGATGTTTTAAAGCATTTCCATTCAAACAATCTTCAATTATTTCAATAAACAAAATCCAACAATGAGCATAAAGAGGATGAATTTGAAGATAACACATAATCAATTTTCAATTTGTATTTTAAAGAATATAACTATAAAGGCTCATACAAATTGACTTGAACAAGTATGACTTGATATCAATTGGAAAAAACACTCAAATGAAAGTATAACTATAAGGCTCTAGCCAATTGAATCTCAAGTAAACCAAATAATTTGATTTTCATTTAAAGAAACTAACTTAGTAAGCATACAATGAAAATCAATTTCGATCCTCATATCTCATCAATGAGACACAATCATTTTTCAACTTGCATTTTAAATGATATAACTTATTTGGAAAATATACAAGTTGAATTTTCAAAAAAATAATTTTCCATATGAAAGTATAACTTAGAAAATCATGGAAAATCCAAATTGTTTCAAATCATTTGTTTTTCAAAATAATCTAACTATGACATCCATACAAATTATTTTGCAACATCAATCGATTATGAAAGATCTAGCTATGAAAGCTTCTGAAATCATAATCAATTGATCATATATAGAAATGAAATACAAGTGATATAACTATATGAGAGCAAAAATCAAATCTATCATGAGGAAATTATAATCATATGATTTTGAAAACCATGATATGTAACTAGAGAAGTACATGAAGACAAAATCAATTGATTACAAATAAACATTGCATTATAAGAAATGTAACTATGAAACAACAAAATGCAAATGTAATCATGACCAACAAAAAGATTTAACTATAAAGGATAGGTTGGTCAAAGAGGTTCAATGCCTTAAGGTTTTTTTAAGTATCTAACTTTAGGAATCTACCTAAGGTCTTGAGAGGGTTGATCTTTGAGGTCCATCTTAAAAGTCCCACCAACTCCAGGTGATTTGACTTGATAAATTTTCAATTTAGACCTATCACCATGAGATTTAGATTTGACTAAATTTAGCTTAGATTGGGGATTAGTCTTTTGAGGTTGGTGAGTTTGTTTCTTAGGGGATTGACTCACTTTTCTTTTCTCCTTATTTCCTCCCTCTATTTGACTTTTGAATTTTAAATTTAACTTGGCAATTTTCTTCAAAAGTTCTTTCATTTGTTGAGTTAGGGGAGGTAGGTTGAGAAGCTTTTTGTTGATAGATTCTTTTATAGTTTATTTAACTTGGTTAACCTTTTTAGGATCTATCTTAAGATACCCATTTTTAATTAGTTTGACTTGTTTAGTCTTCTTGGAGTCTTCTTTGATTTTTAGTGTCTTACCCTTCATAGAGTTTGATTTTACTATCTTGGGTTCATAGATGGGTTTAGACACATGGCTTCTTCTTAGTTTGCACTCAAACATAAAATGCCCTTTAATGCCACAATAATTACATTTAGTCATGGGCAAGGAAGAATGAGGACTCACATTTCACAAAAGTGTTGGTGAAGTTAAGGTCATGTGGAGTATACCTATCAAATCCAAGACCCGTCCTATCTCTTTGAGATTTACCCAATTTAAATAACTTTTCAAATTTCTCTTCACCTTGGGTAAATTTGCACTCATACTTTTGTTTGTAGCTTTCAAGTTGAGTGACTTGGTTTTTTAGAGTTGGAATTTTTATATTGCACTGTTGTTAATTCATTTTCAATTCCCTTAAAGTTGTTTAGTTCTTCATGAGCAAGTTTTAATTCAAATTTAATTGCATTAATAACATTAGATCCAAGTTCTATTATTTTTTTCTTATTTTGAGCATTAGATAAACTTTCCTTAGTGATGGTCAACTTGGATTCTAAATTGTTAATGTCTTCATCTTGCCTTTTTAATTCATCTCTTAGATTTAGATTTTCCTTATTAAGTTCATCACTTCCTATCTTTAACTCATTTAGTTCATCTTTAATATTAGATAGGTTATGCAAAGTGATCATAAACTTAGAGTCTAAACGATGTATTACTTCTTCTTTCTCTCTAAGTTCATCTTTTGAAGAAACTAATTCTTTGTTTATCCTTTTAGATTCTTCTCTTAATTTTTTATTCTTCTTAGCAAGCTCTAAGGATAATGTATACAATTCCTCATAAGATTGTTGAAGGTCATCTTCTTTTTCATCATTTTCTTCTTCTTTTAATTCAAGTTGAGATTCATTAAATTCAAAGTTTGAGTCTCCAATTGTGGGAAGATGGGGTCTAGAATAATCTATACAAGAATCTACACAATCTAATGTAGTGGAATCCATTCTAATGATTTTCATGAAGTACACAACTAGGGTTTTAACTCTAGGTATTGAAAGTCTTACTCCAATAGGAATTCAAAATGGGAAACCAAGATTAAGGATCAACTCCGGGTTGTTTGGCCCTATAATGGAGTAATCTTGCTCGGATACCAATTGAAAGTCCGGGATCCTTACCCTAGAGGAGGGGGGGGGGGGGGGGGGGGGGGGGGGGAATAGGGTGAGCCTCTAATTAGTGAACAATTAAGACAAATTTTAACTTTTTTAAAATTAACTAGTCACAAGTGATGATAATCAAACAAAATGCGGAAGCTAAACAAAAGTAATCACCATAAAGCATGCACCACCACATAAAGATTTATAGTGGTTCGGCCTCAATGCCTACATCCACTATCGGATTGTGATCCAACACCCCACTAGATTTACACTATCTAATGCTTTTCAAAAAGACTAAGCAATAACCTCTACAAATGATGTTTTTCGAGGCTTAACAACAACCTATCAATGTGCTTTTATAGGCTAAGCAATAACCTTTACACAATGTTTTTCTTAGTCTAAACAATAACCTTTACACAATGTTTTTCTTAGGCTAAGCAATAACCTTTACAAGTAAAAGATTTTCTCTCAAGGTAGTGTCTACACAAACACTTTAAGAGATACAATTAAAGCTCAATATAAATTGCCTCTAAATTAGGCGAATAAGAAAGTCTAAAACAAACTCACACAACACTATATGAAATGCAAAGATGTATGCTCATGATGTGTGTGTGTCAAGACTTCAATCAAGTTTAAAAGGTAAGCTCAATCAATTTATGCTTAAAGCATTTAAAAGTTTAAGGCTTATAAAAAAGATTTGATTGAAGTGAAATGCAAATCACATGTATAAGTACAAACTTGTTGATGATATGAGAATCAAAAGCTCACATGTTGAATGAAACTATTTAATTTTAAACATGTGATGCATGTGATATGTTGTTTTCAAAAGCTAAATAGTTTAACTAGGTTTTAAAGAGATTGAAAACAACAATGATGATTCAACCAAGTAAATGAAACATGCTCTAAAAGAAATCAAAGATTTTGGCAAAGCATGATTAATGAAACTTTAAAAACAAACTTGGATTGAATCAAAGTAAAGAATCCATCACAACTTAAATCAAAGATAGAATGAAAGTAATGAATTCAATACATCATAGTTATCATGCTAAAAAACATTTACCAAAGATTTAAATAAAGCATATAACATATGATTAAGAAAAGTAAAGCTTACTTAGAGATTTAACTTCATAGTTCCAAGCTTTAGCTTTCCTAAAGACCCCTTGGTCTCTCTTGGTTCATCCCCTTTTCCTTGTCTCCAAACACCTCAAAGAAGGCTTAAGAGTTCTAAAATGTTCAACACTTTTTCTCAAGGAATGAACTCACTTTTATACTAAAAAAGGTGACTTTCTGCGTGTCCTCGGTCGACCCCATACAAGGCACGGTCAACCTCCTCTTAACGGTAAAAAATCAGACCGTTTGAAAATGGAGCCAACGACTCTTTTCCAGGTCGACCCACAGTGGGCTCGGTCGACCGTGTCCGTGGGCTCAGTCAACCGAGCACACTGGGGGTCGACCCGGCCCCAGGGACCATTTTCCCCAAAATTGCTTATTTCAAAGTGATTTTTATGTGGGGTCTTTGGGCCATAAAATCAAGCTTGGAATCATGTTTAAATCAAATTAAGAGGCTTAAAAACATGAAACATAAAAAGCCAAAAATGATCTGAAACTTTTAAAACAATGGCTTGCTTGATTCATAAAAATTCTTTTCAAAACTAATTGCATCCAAGCTTAAAATCAAAACATGCATGAACCATGAATTCTAAAAAGATTTAAAACCATGCATGTGAAAAGTAAGATTTCAAGATTTCAAATGATGATTAAAATGAATAATGCATCCATCAAATTGCAAAACACAAAATCCCTAACAGGGTCTTGCTCTCTTTTGTTTGTGGTTGTGATACTTTCTATTCAGTTTCTAACATCTGAGCCTGGAATACAGCTTGACTCTCATTATGTTTAACATTTTGTTCCGCATTCAGCGACTATAGGAAAGCATTTAGAAGCTGCTGAAATTGACTTTCAATCGTAGGTTTTAACTTCTTTAAAAATAACTAGTCTCTTGTGATGATAAACAAACAATATGCGGAAGCTAAACAAAAACAATCATCACAAAGAAATCACCATAACACAATCATTTATAGTGGTTCGGCCTCAATGCCTACATCCACTACCGGCTTGTGATCCAACACCCCACCGGATTTCCACTATGTATGCTTTTGAATAGGCTAAGCAATAACATCTACAATGTTGTTTTTCTAGGCTTAACAATAACCTATACAAGATGCTTTTCTAGGCTAAGCAATAACCTTTACACAATGCTTTTCTTAGGCTAAGCAATAACCTTCATACGATGCTTTTTTCTCAAGAAGATGCCTTCACAAAACACCCTAAGAGATTACAATTAAAGCTCAAATAAAATGCCTCTTAAATAGGCGGATATAAAAGTGAAAAACAAACTCACACAAACACTATATGAATGCAAATATGTATGCTAATGGTGTGTGCGTGAAGACTTCAAGTTTTAAAAACAAGCTTAATCAAAATATGCTTAAAGCATTTAAAAGTTTAATGCATATATATAAAAAGATTTGATTGAAGTGATATGCAAATCACATGTATCAAAGTTAACTTGTTGATGATATGAAAATCAAAAGCTTACAAGGTGTATAAAACTAATTAATTCTAAACATGTGATACATATGCAAGGTTGTTTTCAAAATAAACTAGTTTAACTAAAGTTCTAATGAGATTGAAAACAACAACTAAGATTCAACCAAGTAAATAAGTCATGCTATAAAAGAAATCAAAGATTTTGGCTAAGCATGGTTAAAGAAGATTTAAAACAAACTTGGTTTGAAATCAAAGTGAAGAATCCATCACAACTTAAATCAAAGATTGAATGAAAGAAATGGATTCAACACATCATAGTTAATTTGCTAAAAATCATTTACCAATAATTTAGTCAAAGCATAAAACATATGATTATGAAAAGGCAAAGCTTACTTGGTGATTTAACTTCATTAATCTAAGCTTTAGCCTTCCAAATGACCCATTGGCCTTCCTTAGTTCATTCCCCTTTGTTTAGGATTCATCCACCTCAAGAATGGCCTCATGAATCATCACTTTTGACGTTGGAATGAACTTGCTTTTATAGAAAAAGTGGGCCAACGGCTACCTGTCGGTTAACCGACACCCCAACGGTCATCTCCTCAACGGTCATATTTTGAAACAATTCTAATCTTCGGTTCACCGAGCATGTTCGATTAGCCGAGCCTTGACCGATAGGCTGACAGACAGGGTAAATTGGTTCAGAAAACAGCTCTCTAAAACTCTAACTGAAAGGCTTTCGATCAGCTTCTTAATCATGGTCGGTTAGCCGACACCTCACCGACTGGCTGACCGATAGTGTCCAAAATCCCAACTTTTTGCACATTTCAAAGTATTTACTTATGGGGATTCTTGGGTCATTAAACCAAGGATAAAATCATTATTTAAATCAATATAAGTATTTTAAAATCATGAAACATAAAAGGCCAAATATGATTTGAAACTTCAAAACCATTGGCTAGCTTGATTTATAAAAGTTCTTTTTTCAAACTAAAATGCATCCAAGTTTAAAACCAAAACATGCATTGTCACACCCCGAAACCGGGCCCTGCAGTGATCCGACCTCGGGGTGCGAATTTTGGAATAATTTGAAACTTTTTGTTATCTTTCCCAAGATCCGCGTGAATGAGGATAAACAAATCCCATCACAATCAGAGTATATTTTCGCGGAAGCTACACATGGTGTTACGACTCGGAATCCGTGGCCATCGGGTTCCGTGTCGCACGCAACCAATATCACAAAGCCATCACATAAGCAGGCTGGTACGAATCATAATCCAAATAAACTGAGCTGGTAGTAACAAACTATTATTTCCCACATATTCAAGTTACAATTAACAGATGTCTTAATTACAAACCCAAAGAAAAAGGCTAACAAAGCCATACAAAAATATATCCAACTAAACAGAAATACTACCCCCAAAGGTTTGATACGAACTCCGGTGCCAAACTTGACATCTAGATGATATCAATGGGCAGCCTCTCACGTCAGACCGGCAGTCCCACCGCCTCCTCTGATCAAACACCTACAAACAGAAAAGAAGAGACTGGCACCAAACAAACAGGGTCAGACACGACGGTCTGGCAAGCAAATAATCAAGTAATATGAAACCAAAGAACATATATAAAACTTGATGAAATCATCGTAAAACCGGATAAATAGTCTAAACAATAATGACAATAAAGCATGCTAAAACAATCGAAAGACCGAACATAAATATAACAACAAATAAAGGAACAGTCGCTGGAACATAAATATCTCGAAAAGATAACAGTCTAATAAAACATTTAATAGTCGGAAATACATTTCAAATCCTGAATAATAGCGACAATATGATAAATGGTCGATATAGTAAACATTAACCAAATCAAAGCATAAAAAGTATAACCCACAAGAATCATAAAATAAAGTAATATGCAGATAAAACCTTGGCGACCACAAATAGCTAAATCCTCCTATTACTGAAGTAATAAGAGCAGACAAAAACGTAGCCACTGAACGTGGTACTAGAAATAGGATCAGAACCGTAGCCATACAAATGGGACCGGCAGATCAAAAATCAGAACCGTAGCCATACAAACGGGACCGGCAGATAAAACCGTTGCCATGGTCGGTACAGACAGAATCCAAGCTGCAGCTGGCGGACAGATTAAAGATCCCAAGCCGGGTGATCAGCCCGACAAGGTGACCTAAGCCTAGTGGTGCCTTTAGTTTTCAAAACTCGAACCGATACGAATCAAACCATAATGCTAATCCCTTTGGCTCAGGGGCTCACACCACATAGCTCTGGCCCCGTCTTGCCTTGAGGTTTTATTTTCGAAATCATAGCCTCTTTGGCTCATGGGCTCGCACTGCTCTGGCCCAGTCTTGCGTCGAGGTTTTTATTCCCAAAATACTAGTCTTATCAAAATAGTAATCTCATCGAAGAAATCCCGAATGTGACGAACATACTCCAATCTCTTTTCAAATCGAATCGGAGAAAACATACGAATATCCATGGTAAACCACTCAATTACACATCAAAGTGATTTGTATAAAATCATACGATCAATCCTTTCGAATATGGAAGACCCCATGATTTTATAACAAATTACCGATGCTATTTAAAATAGTTTACCAAAGGATACAAATACAAATACAAATACATTCTCTAACTTGAAATGGAATGGAATTATGTAGAATGACTTAATGACTTACCAAGGAACCGTCTCAATGCACAACTATCCTTTAAACATTGATCATTAAGGAGTGAGTTTGATGCCAATGAAAATCCCCAACATTTAAATGATAAAGTGCGCATTGAGACTCGAACGATTCCCGGATAATTTTACATACATTCATTCTCTCATTGGTCCCATTCCCATTTCACAAATTCCAAGCATCACAAGTAAATCCAAACTCTTTAAAACAGGACCATAGTTGGCCTTAAACCAAGTCCAAAACAATCTACTCATTTAGTCCAAAACAGTCCTTTAAACATAGCCCAAACAGTCCTTAAAAACAGCCCATAACTAACCTTGAACAGGCCCATAAAAACAGGTCTTAAAATGGTTTAAAAGCTGGCCTTGAACAGGCCCAATATCAGGTTTTAAAACAGCCCAAAGCTAACCTTGAATGGCCCACAAACAGATTTTTAAATCAGTCCAAAACTTAACCTTGAATGGCCCACAAATCAAACTTTAAAACAGCCCCAAAACTGAACCCTTAATGGTCCAAGAAACAAGTTTTTAAAACAAGCCCAAACTAACCATGAAACAGGCCCACCAACAAGTTTTTAAAACAGCCCCAAAACCAAACTTGAACAGGCCCATAAAATGACCCAACATCAGGTCTTGATATGGCCCAAAAACTGTCTTGCATCAGGCCCAAAAGTTATCCCAAAAGTCCCTCAAACCAGGCCCTGAAAAGGGCCCAAAAGTTCCTCAAACCAGGCCCTGAAAAAGGGCCCAGAACTGGGCTGGGTCCGCTCGAGCGACCCAGGGTCCGCTCGAGCGGACCCCTTCCAGAGCCTGGGCCGCTCGAGCGGCCCACTGGGTCGCTCGAGCAGACCCAGTTCTGGCTGGGTCCGAATTGGGTGCAGATTTTGCACTCTTTGCCCCTATTTTTCATGCCTTTTTCTTCCCTTCTTTCCTACAAAATCCCAAGGTCATTTGGACCCTCCTTTGGCCTTCCAAACTCATCAAATCCCCATTCATTAATCCTTCCAATTGATCAAACACCACCCTTTTTAAAATCAAAGTTTTTCCCCATTCTTAGAACACAACACCATTAATACAAAGAAAGCAAATTTTTAAAGTGACTAAAATGAAACCAAACTCCCAATACATTATAAGACCATAGCACAAGTGGAAATCAACATACATTAGTTCATTCATTCAAGTGAATCCATAAATCATAAAGGATTAGAACATAATGAGGAAAAGCCATGAAACCAAACAAGAACATGAAAACATCATATTAATTGAAAATTCCACTTGCCTCTAGTCAAGATAGGAGTAAAATTACTCTTCAAAGAAAGTTCTAGTGCCTCAAGCTCCATGATCACAAAACCCCCAAAATAGCTCAAAAGAAACCCTAGAAGACCAATCCATTGTAAAACTCCATGAAAACCCATTGCATATGGGATTAAAACACTCGAAATGGAGAGGAAAACAAGAATCTCAAGAAAAGAAAACCATTGCTAACCTTTAGAAATCCTAACAAAGAAGAAGAGCTTAGATGAGTGCCTTGCTCTAGCCCAAAAATCTTGAAAATAGGGTCTTTGGAAAGCTTGAGAGATGAGGAAGAAGAAGGTGGGATCAATCCTCACTTGGCACACAAGAAAGAAGCTTGCAAAAAGGAGAGAGATGGCTGGAAAGGGGAAAGAAGGAGCCCTCTCCCTCAGCCCAAGTTGCTGGAAACGAAAATGAAGGAGAAGAGATGGGTTCCCCTTCTTATAAGATGGGTTTGTGGGTCCCGATCTTCACAAGGCTGAAACTCACATTTGCGGGCCCCGAACGAAAACGACGAAGAAGACAAAAATGATCAGCGAAATTTCTACTTTCCAAAAAGTATACTTTCCCCAATTTCTGAAATTTTCGAAATTCATGGACAGATTTAGTGAAAATGTCATTTTTGCCCATTTTCCTCGAAAAACGTGATTCCTGAGTATCAAATCAAAATGATCAAAACTTGAAAGTTGTTGAACTTCATAAAATGAGTCAAAATACACCAAATTCAGAATTTTTAGAAATCGAAAGTAATTTCTCATAAAAATACATATCATATAAATCGGGTCAAACCAAAGTCAACGGTCCTCAAAACCTCAAGGTCTATGGAAAAATCTAGTCAAACAAAAAAACAAGATCAAATTAAATCAAATCTCTCTTAAAAGCTAAATCACGATTAAACAATGCTAAACTGAGGGATTGGGGGTCGGGGTCTCACATGCATGAACTAAAAGATTTGCAAGATTTGAAACAATGCATGAGTAAATCAATATTTCAAGATTTTTCTAAATCAATGCATGTGTGAAAATTCAAATGATGATTAAAATGATAATGCATCCATCAAATTGCAATCTACAAATCCCTAACAATTATTAGCTCTTGTGTGCCTTTAAGCCAAAGTCCTGCAAAATAATTTGAAGTCAAGTCCTATGAGAACCCACACTAGCATTACAAAGCTAAGGAACACAAAACATAACTATAAACCCACTAAGCTAACAAAATCCTCATATGCGTCCTTTGGTTTCTACAAACCTTGCCCCTAGAAATCATTCATTGCTTTGATACCATGCTGTGACTCCCCCAGACCCAATTAGTAGTTAAACCGGATTCGGGCTGTGAAAATTAGGGCTAATTAAAGTTTTTGGCCCTTTATGCCCAAAAATCGAAGTCTGTAGTGAGGATTGTGTATTTGAACCTCAATTATAAATAAACCTGCGGGACTTGTTTACAACATCACATAATAAATTACATTAATGAGTATCAGTGCAAGTATGTAATTTCATCCCCATTATATATTAGAGTTTCAAAAAATAAAAAACATATAAGGTTTATGTACAACTTGCTATCATGTAAACCTAAGCCACCGACAAAAAGATATAAAAGAATAGAGTAAGACAAAAGGCTAAAGATCCCAAAAGATAGAAAGTGACATGAACAGGTGTCCCCATGTGGCTCTCGCGTGTCGGGAAGGACAATGATAAACTATATCATCGGCACACCACTCTCGCTCCTCCTTCGGCTAAAGATCCTCTGAAATCGTCTCAGTCTCCGGCTCGGGATAGAAGGTGGTGTCGTCTACACACCAAGGTAAACAAAGTCAACAAAAGTTGGCAAGAAGATAAGCAATGTAGAAAAGATATAACATTTTTCAATTATGATTAAGGATAAGTAGATTATCATACGACAACAAGGAGATGAAGCTAGGGATGTAAGCATGAGTAAGATAAGAGAATCAAGTAACGATAAACCCTAGCATCAACTAACAATAGCATCCACCAGTCATGAATATGCAATGCACAAGTAAGGGAGACTCTGAGGGTGTCCTAGCTACCTTTAGGGGTATCAACACCGTCTTAGCTGACTGCCAATACCCGAAGTCCGGCTTCAGTGGTGTCCTAGCCACCTACCAGGGATAGCCACGTCGTCCTAAGCTGACTGTCGTTTTCCTACTCTGTGGACGCTGTCCAATGCCGATTACCCACCCTGGTGTCCATGTACTCGCCCACTATAAAACCCCCAATCTGCATACGGTCATGAATGTAGTCCTCCCTACAGTGGATCATACTGTGGTCGAACAATGTATGGATGTGTGTTGTTTAACACGGAATCCAAGACAAGCACATCTTGCTAGAATAAAATATACATTACAAGCACGATGAGGGCTACTCCATGTCAAGCCTATTTTAAGATGAATCCAAGAATTCCTACGGAGTAGTCCTCCAATAACATCCATACATTAACATAAGTCTAGCCATACACGTCCATCAAGTACAAGATAACCAAGGTACCTAAGGATACACTCTAGGTTCGGTCCAACAGATCTAAGTCTAGACAGGTCATATTTATAAATTAACATGTGTTTTATGAGGAGAGTGTACAAGGTGAGCATAATAGCGAATATGAGATTGTAAGTCATCGAGAGATGTACGAGTGAAACATAGGTTAAGGGGTTGTTCATGTGCATGGTACGTATCGTCAACCAAGTCCGCATGGAACATGAGTTATTATAGCCTATTTGGTGAGCCCTTGGTGTATAGAAAGTTATGGAGCATTGATGACTCATTTCCACTCGTACTCGATTAAGTCACAGATCCCGCACTTAATCCCCGGACACTTGACGAAGTGCACCAAGCCAGACATGCTCCGTTTTTATTTTCCCCAATTGATTATGCATGTGTAAGGTCAATGGGTTCCACACCTAAGACCCAAACCTAGGTTAGAAATCCCCTTTCGAAATGAGAACTTGGGTCCTTACGATCAGCTGTTGATTAGCCCATGGCTAGCTGTAAGTGGCGTATGGCTAGCTATGAGGCTCTCCATAGAACAAACAACAGTCTACTAAAAAATAAGAGTCCGTGAGACAGAACCTTGACAGGTTCTGTTTAAGGGTCATAGCTAGCCGTGAGCTAACCGTAGGTTTGCTGGAATGAAATTCCAAGTGCATTGCATGTCAGAAATTAGGCAATTCATCTCTTAGCTTCAGCTCATAACCCACATCTCAATTAACTCCTTATAAGACTGCCCGATCCTCCAATTAAGTCCAATTCAATTAATCCCTAAACTAGCATGTGGAAATCCAATATAACATGATCAAGGTTGTCATTAGAGATTATTTGTATAATTACATCCATAAGTAACAACCAATTCTACATGCATGCCCGATATACAATGCAAACCACCTTGCCTTAATAAAAATGGAAGAAGATTGGGGAAAAGAGGTACTCCGAACACATTCTCCACCCAAGCTAAGCTACCCACTCTCCAAATCTCACCTCCACCACTCTTAGAGTACAAAAGAAAAACAAAGGAAATAACCCACATGGAAGCAACTAATAGTATCTAAGAGGGGAGTTGAAGGAGTTAGAGATAAGGAGAACTAACCATAATGGAATCGAAGGAAAGAGGAAGGCTGGAGGAAGAAAATGATGGTGGATTTGGCCTCCAAGCTTGGATTTCACCTCAAATTAACACATGCAAGGAGGGAAAGGGAAGAAGAAAGCTCCAACAAGTATCTTACGTAGAAAAAATGAAAAGAGGAGGAAATGAAAGTTGGACGATGGGTTTATATAAGCTAGAATTTTGGAAATTGCCTTTTAGCCAAAATCGAGTGAAATGATTGAAATGAGATTAGTTTAGGGACTTAGAGACGTCGGATTGTGACATTCTAAGAGAGAAAGTTGAAGAACGCGATGAGACCTTTCCAATGAACCTAAAATCGATGAAAACTGATTTTTCAAAAAAATCCACTCATTTTTTTTTTATAAATTGCAAACTATCAACCTGTTATACCTAAACGTGCGTGGAATAGCACGAAACTCCACAGACACCTTCTTAATGACGAAATAAACTTGCTCAAGCACTAAACCCACTTAATCAGCTAATGGGATAATTAATTAGACTAAACCCATAATTAGTCAAATTAAACACACAAGGTTGGGGACCTTAGACTTCGGGTTCGGGCAACTAGGAAAGATAACACTTATCAAGGCTTGCTCTCCGACCTAAGTACGTTTCGGGCAAAAAGGGGAGGAAAGGGGGAAAATGTAAAACGAAGGCTCTGGGGTTGAAACTTCTTGTATTCCATCCTTTGAACATTACAGAAAGATGTGAAGACGACTCGCGCGAATGTTTGCTTGCATAAGAGGAGTCGTCCCCACTTTTATTTACATGGGTTCTTTGTTGCTTCACTTTCTGCTTGCAGGTTGTTTACAATTTTTCATACAACCCCCTCGTCAAGCCTAAGAGATCAAAGCAAAGGAGATATACATTGAAGGGAGAGAAGAGGAGTCTGTTGTCTTCAAGAGTTTGCTGGAGATGGAATTGGAGAAATCTGCAATTTGGCTCCTGCGGTCAGCCTTTGTAGTTCACCACTTAAGGAAGAAGGATTAATCAAAGAAGTATGCTTCAAAATAGCATAGACAATCTCCGTCCTTCCTCCATGGTGAGAGGAACAAAGGCTGCCTCTCAGAAGCTATCGCACAGGGCCAAAAAGAAGCGTCCACTACTGCTTGATTCTCACCTTACTGAGGAAGGAGGAGAGAGTTTCAAAAATGGTAGGGCTTCATGGCTTTTTTGTGCTAGCTTTCCGGGGGTTTCACGTTCTCCCAAGTCTCCCTTTTATATTCTTTGAGGAGCCAAAACTGCTGGAGATCATGGAGGAGTGGAGGTGGTTTCAAAGCTGTCTTCAGTGGGAGACGTTGCAGGTCCCCTGTTGGTAGTTCAGCGGCCATGAGAAGGAGAAACCAACCAGCTCGTGGGAGATCATGGGCATCAAGTAGCTAGGACGAAAGAAGTGCGGCGGCCAATGTACATGACGTCCAGCGGTCACTTCTTGACTGGAGACCAGTGGCTTCTTCATTACTTTGAGTGGCCAGTGCGTTCAAGGGTTGCAACGGCCAATGGGCCTTGTAGTCAGTAGTAGGTGGGGAGTTCTCTTGCTGTGGCCGGCCAGACTTCAATGTCATCATCTCCCTATGTATTTTTGTGGAATTCCTGGATGCTCAAGCCCAAAGGGGCATCCAGGAATTCCACTTTGTCTGAGAATTCAGGAATTCCCTAGACAGGAATTCCCGGAATTCCAGCAAAGAAACAAGCCCTAAGTTCGCATACACTTATCATGGTTTCACCTCATGCTTGTCTTCGAACAATCCTAGAGGTAATCCCCGTGTAGGTCCAAGTCCAAGTTACACGAGTCTAGGTTATAAGTTTTTAACCATGTCCTAAAGTTCATGATTCTAACCCAAAGGACCAAGGGTTTTGGCTCACCGATTGGTAAATTGGAGGGGGCAAACAATGGTACGTTGCACAAGTTCCCAAACCATCAATTGAAAATGTTGAAGGGAAGGGGGGCCAATTGCCATGCAAACAGGCCCCAAAAGGGCTTGTTCGTAGGTTGGTCAGATAAGGCAGTCTATGGCCCATGTGTGACTGCATGCTAGTCAGACATGGGTCTCAGATTCGTGTCCGATTGCACACTATACTTTGCACTCTGCATTGTGTCCAACTACATGCGAACTTGGTCTACTTTCTTGTTGATTCTTACCACTTCTTTTGCCAACCTTTCGGGGATTTTTTTTGCACTTGTTTGATGGTCTTTTTAACACAATAACTACCTTAATCTAAGCTCTAATTGAGTTACAACAATGAGCAAAAACTAACATGAGCTACAATGGGTTTCTAGCACCAATAAGGGAGTAGGATTTGAAATCAACCAAATGCTTACATGCATGTTATGAGACTCACATTAACCACATGCCTTGGCTCTTTTTGGGTCACAAATCAACTCAAGAACACCCTAGAGTCACCTGAGAAAAACTCCAATACAGAAATCCCCAAAATCCTACATGAAAAACCAAAGAATCTAAAGAACTACGAAGAAGGAAGAAAGAAGGCTTGCATGTATGGCCATGGGACTAAAATGGACTCCTAATAAGCTCGCTAGAAGTTATGGAGAGGTTCCTTATCTGAAGGGGGCATGTCTGGGTTGCATTGGGTAGGGAGAAGGATTGTCAAGTTTGAACTTAGGTGAAAAGAAGATCAACGTGGAGAGGAGAAGGTGAGGAACTCTATGGGGACCTTGGCCAAGCTCTTTGAGGCTCCAAGTCTCTGATGGCTGAGCAAGGAGGAGAAAATGAGAGGAGTTGTTGCAAGAATGAAGAAATGAAAGAAGGAGGAGATCGATCGGCTTATATCCACTTAACTTTTATGGACATGACATTTGTATCCTGTTTAAGTGAAATTCTGGATAGGCTAAACGACTTGACTTCGGGACCTCAGATTGGTCTGAGTTGATGGACCCGCATTTGCGCTCGGCGCTACTAAGGTCGACGATTGTGAGAGTCCATGGGGTTCAACCCTTTTATGACCGGAGGCAAAGCGAACATCAACTTTTTTGTATGGGTGTGCTAGATTTTCTACTCTAGTTGGAATTGCAAGTGATGGTCCGGAGATCCACCTTCGCTGGTAGAAAAGGAAATCAACTTTTTTTTTAGTTTTCATTGCACATATAAAGAAAAGAGACATGTTTGTTTTTGAATGCCGTGAAAGGTGATTTCATTTGTTTTGCCGTGAAATGCGATGTTTGGCATTTATAGCCGATTTACAATTCTTATCAATAGTGAAAGACAAGAGTTGTGATTTTTTTTGTCTCTTTAAACATTACAACATACATTGCAAAACAAGAAAAAAGAATCTAACTTCTCAGGAGATTGTGGGGACTCGTTATGTATCCGCTTTTTTTGCTCATTGCTTTGCTCATCAACTTTAATTGACTCTTGTGGTTTAATATCTTGATCTTTCCTTTGCAATGCTGATGACAACTCATTTGTGATCCCCAAGATGTTTTTCATCAAGTGTAAGCTAAAGATAAAATCAAAAGACTGCACCGACCCCATAAGAAAACGAGCTTCAGTTCTTTGCTCGGAGAGTGTGCCATCATCTTGAACAAACTCTAGTACATCAATTATAGAAGAATACATCACAATCAAGTTCAAAATAGTTCCATAATGTGATCCCCACCGTGTATCACTCGCCCGTTTAAGACTAGTTTCTTGATCCAAACCTCGTCCACTTGAAAGTTCACCAGCAATATTTAGTCCTTTACTAACTTTAGCAACTTGTGCATCTCGAAGAATATCCCTTCATTTACAAGAGCCTCCAATAACATTCATCAAACTAGTAATCAAGCACATAAGTGAAGCAATATCAATGTGATTTTTAGCATCGTTGGAGTATAGTATTGAAAAAGATGCAGCATTTTGGTTGTGTTGCTATCTATTTAGGCCTGATACAGGCAAGCAAGTGGGAGGTGATAGTTTTGTGACGGGGGAACTCATAGCCTGGAATAAGCATGAAAGGCTACTTGTTCATGTTGGAGCCGCTAATAGTGTGCATAACCAAGGTTGGAACAAGTGTAAAGATCTAATGAAGCAAAACCAACATAGTCAAAGTGTTTTTCCGAACAAGCTAAGATTGAATATCGGACTCGTTTAAATGCATCGATTGATTGCATAAGATTCCTACTGCGCAAAGGAATAGATTTTTGTGGCCATGATGAATCTGAAGATTCAATTAGTAAAGGAAATTTCCTTGAGCTACTACAATTTTTAGCTAGTCATGACAATGAACAATTAATAAAATTTTGTTGCGAAATACTCCGAAGAATAACAAGCTAACCCATCATGATATTCATAAAGACATTGTTAATGCTTCTACTTGTGAAACTACCAATGCTATCATCAACGATCTTGGGGATGAATTATTTTCCATTTTAGTGGATGAATCTCGTGATGTGTTGGTCAAAGAACAAATAGCTGTTGTTGTGCGTTATCTGGACAAGGGGGGGGGGGGTTGTTATAGAGCGTTTTCTTGGTATTGTACACGTGGTAGGTACCACCGCTCTCTCAATCAAGGGGGCAGTTGATTTATTATTCTCTAGGCAATAGGCATGGACTGAGTTTATCAAGATTGTGTGGGTAAGGTTATGATGGAGCCAATAATATGCAAGGTGAATTCAATGGTCCTAAAACTTTGTGTGTGGACTTCTCCATCATCCATGCAAATGGGAACAGATGATGCTTTTGATTCGCTTGGCTCAACTTAACCTCGGAATTTTAGAGAACGAAGACCAAGATGAGGCCCTATGTCCAATAAAAAGCTAAGTAGACGGGCTGAAAAGCCACGTCTAAGGCATGTAGATAGGAGAAGGAAAAGGCCTTGGGGGGGGGGGATGCCCCCCAAAGGACTTCTGTCACCTTGTAGTGGTGGTCAATGCAGGACTTCAGCAGAGTTTTCTCTTTTTTGTGAAACTTTCTGATGGATTTTCCGTCTGGATTTCAGGATCGATTCTTCTTGGATTGCTCTCCTTTATATGCCTTTGGTAGCCATTTAGGAGAGTTTATGGGCTTTAATTGTAATAAAGCCACATAAAGGGAGGAGTTACAAGTTTTATTTTATTTATTTTGTAACTCCTTTTCTTTGGCTTCTGATTGGCCGGTGGAGAATTAAGGGCCTCTAATCGCCTTTAAGCTCCATGATGGGAGGAGTTACATGGGTTACTGCCGTGTTTATGGCTAACCAGTAACTCCTTTTATCTTGATTCTGATTGGGTCGTCCAAAATAATGAGTTAATGACTGCATTAAGTTGCCATAAAACGAGTCAATCAACTACATTAAGTGGTCGCAGGGGCAGTTGAAGAGTTGCGGGCCGTGCCGCGTCTTTTGGAATTCTTCTTGTGATGATCGCCGCTAGATCTTCATGCTGATCGATGTCGAATGACCATGCAACTTCAGACATTGATTGCTACCAATGGGCCGGTGCCATCTGTCCTATCGATTTCTCGATTGATTTGGCAGAAAGTGTGCTTTCTTGGTCGGCCGGTTGGCGATTTCGAAGCGATCAACGATGATTTGATGCTTTTGAAGACGGATCCGTGATGTTGACGAAGATCGACAGATTTGGTGCCTCAAAAGTTAGAATTTTGGAAAACCACAGGGGCCAGACATCTCAAAATGCGAAAAGGGGCCGAAAAACGCCCTTTCGGAGGAAATCCAGCGATCCAGATTTCCATGGTCGCCGGTTTTTTTTCCCTGTCGGTCGCCGATTTTCGGCCTTTTTTTTGTATTTTCCGATTCTTTTTTCTTCGATATTTTTACTGACATTTTTGTACACATTTTGACCTGATTTTCCTGTAGAAAACTTGACAAGAATCCTTGTACATTGGAGTGCAAAGTTTCCGATTTTCCGGGAAAGCCGAAGACTTTGTTGCGCAAAGTTGTCGATTTGTCATCAGAAGCCAAAACTGGGTCAAACGATGTCGGAATGACCTGAGATTTGAGGTGAAGCCTCCTGAGCAATAAATAAAACCAACCATAGGCTTTTGTTTGAGTTTTAAAGCCGTGTGGGGTCTTGTCGCTAGTAGATTTGATTCTGTCACGATGAAAATGTCGCGCTTTGATGTACGGTCAACCGATGTCCAATTGACTTGAATTTTGGCAGGGAGCCTATTGGAGCCATTTTTAGACCATCCATAGGCTTTGATAAAAAATCCGATGTCTTTGATGCTGTCGCCGCCGACTCCCGTTCAGTTGTTGGAAGAGTGAAGTTAGGCCAAACAATGTTGAAATGGCCCAAAACTTCATGTCTACTCTTCTTTTGGCTGTTTTGAAGGATCTTGTAGTTTTTGTTTGATTCTGACAAGATTTGATTTTTTGAAGTAGCATTGCTTGTTTGTGGTAGGCTGTGGCTTCATTTAGCTTCTTGATCTTGAAGAGGCAAAGTGGCATTTTTATTGTCAACAAATGCCCTCTCGAGGTACAGCGACGAGTTGCTTAACTTTGTAGTCGATGTGCCTCGAAGAGAACTTTGAAGGAGAGCTTCTGATTTGACCAAGAGTCTTAACCATTTTTCTTCTGGTTGAGTAGCCTTTTGAGTTTCCAGGGGAATTTTATGGTAGTGAAAGGGATCACGTACCATCTCAAGGCAAAGTTTTGGAAATGACATGAGGGTTTTGGATTTGGGTTTTCGAGTTTTCTTTTTGACCTTGTGACCTAACAAGCTGTATGTGGCAGGTTTGGGGGTGAGGTTTGGTTTTTTGGTTTTGACAATGTGACCCAACAAGCTGTATGTGGCTGGTTGGGGGGTCATGATTTGGTTTTTGACCTTGTGACCTAACAAACTGTATGTGGCAGATTATGGGATCAGGATTTGATTTATGATTTTTGCCTTGTGACGTAACAAGCTGTATGTGGTAAGTTAGGGGTTCAGGATTTGGTTTTTGGTTTTGGCCGTATGACCTAAAGGGCTGTATGTGGCAAGTTAGGGGACCAGGATTTGGTTTTTTGTGAAATGTCAATTTCAAGATTTTGGCTAAATTTGGTTCATGAGGTTGGATGGTTTGGATTTTGAAAGCTTAATTTTCTAAAATATCCTTATTTGGAGAGAATCTCTCATGTTCCCTTTATTTTGGGAGAGAATATCTCAAAGAATCTTTCTTTGGGAGAGAATATTTCAAATCCCCTCTTTTGGGAGAGAATCTCTCAAATTTCCTCTCTTTTGGGAGAGAATCCCTCAAAGTATCTTTCTTTTGGGAAAGAATCTTTATAGTTGCTTTCTTTTGGGAAGGTTGCTAATTTGTAGCACTTACCTTCTTTCTTTTCTCCTTGTTTCCTCATTTGGCTTGCTCTCTTCTATAAAAGCAAAGGGAGATTGGTTCTCTTGCACTTATTGCTTTCTTTTGTAACAATCTCACGAGTGCTTCAAGACTAAGAGTTCTTCAAGAATCTTCAAGCTTTTCTTCTTCTTCTCCATCAATGGCTTCAAGTAAGTCTTAGTTTCCAAGAAAACTCCATTGTAGAACTAGGATGGTAATAAAAGTTCTTCTTTTCTTTCTTTCTTTCTTTTTTTTCTTTCTTTTTTTTTCTTTTATATTTTTTGGAAAACTCCATTGTAGAACGATTTTTTTTTCTTCTTCACGTTTTTTTTCTTCTTTCTCTCCCTTTTTTTTTCAGGTTTCTTTTTCTCTTTTTTTTATGGCCACTCGACCATTATTCTGCCTTTTTTTTTCTTTTTCTTTTTTTTTTGCATTTCTTTCCTCACGATGCGACTGATGATTTTTATGCAAGACAAAATGCGCATGCATTTCTTGAGTGAATGATATCAAGAAAAAGAGGCTAAGGCTCAATGTTCAATCAAAATGAATTTTGATTTGAACAAAATTTGATTTTGACCAAGTTTGTGTTGGAATTGGTCATATTTTGGAAAATGCTTCCTAATTCCTAATGCATGAAGATTTATGTAAATGCATGACTTTTTGATGGAAAGGAATTGGATGGCATGGAATGGCATACCTGAAAGATTGCAGCCTTTGGAGGTTGAAGCTCACGTCAGGGGACGACAAGAGTCGTCTTCTAATGCCTGTTTCCATTTTGATGCCAGCAGCAGGGGATGGTGATTTGGCGGTGATGGATCCGATTGTGGCATCTGAAAAAGGACTGAGGGACTTTGGAGTGATTCCAGAATCTCCAACTGGTATGACTTCTTTTGCTTTTCTTTTTTGTCTGTGTGGTTGTTTGCTAACATGCTGCTTGGTTTCTTGTCAGCTGACTTGCCACAAAATTTCGATGACTTTGAACCATCCATGGATGCAATTATTGGCGATGCTTCAGATGAGTTCATGGAGGAAGAAAGTATTCCGCCAGCCATTGAAGAAAGTACTTTGTAGTGATAATCCTGATGATAATGATTTTTTTTAACAGGATCATTCATACCTTTTTGTATTTCATTGGCAGGTTATGAAGTGAGAGGAGAGATCCCATCGCTTTCTTCAGAACCAGAGCAAGGGGTGTCAGAGGTTGATTCGGAGGTAGGGACTTCTACAACTAGTTCTAACATGGCAGAGGGGAGACCTCGTGCTGAGATTCCTTCCCCAACAGTTTCAATTGAAAAGAGTTCTTTTATCACTCTTCTAACGGAGCACGACATGAACAGCCGACCGACGGAGCGGGGCGAATCTTCATTGGGGCCATATCTTCTGTTTGCGAAGAAGGTGCTGGCGCGGGTTTTGAGCTCTTGGATCGAGACTCTCCTTTCTGGACACTTGGATGCCGGATTCGGCATGGTCCAGCATGTGCAGGATATTCTCGGTGATACCGAAGAGGCTGGTCTGGATGTCACAGGTGCCAGTGTGATCGTTGGTCATTGCACTAGGCAACAAATGGTCCAAGACCACGACTTTCGCTGATGGTAACTTCTTTAAGGAGATGTTCTTGGACCCTGCTAATAAGGCTCACTCTGACATAGACGAGACTACATGGAGCAGGAAATAGGGAGAGGTCTCTGATTCGCCAGGTTGCAGACGCCGATCGAGTTCTCAAAAAGAGGACTAGAGAAAAAGCACAATGGTGAACTGCTTGGGAAAAGCTTCCCAGTGTAGAGGAAGGGTTACAGTATTTTCCAGCATCTCATGGCAATTTCTTGAAGAAGCGTGCCTTGGAAGCTTTGACGGCCGAGGCCAGGAGTTTGCTTGAGGAGCTGAATCTTTGGTTGGAGACCATTTTTGGTTGAGCTCCTTGTTTCTCTTTTTATAACAAAAACTCATTTTATTTTTGTACCACATGTATACACATTTTTTTTGTGTAATGCTTGTAAGCACGTTTTTTTGTATTCCCTCCTTCCACTTAAATCTTTTTGTGATGAAAGCAATAGTTAAAATGGGAATGCTTGTTTGAAAATTTGATCAAAAGTTTGTCATGTTATGAACATCTTTTGTCAAATAATTGTTTTGGCATGGGAGCCGGATTTTGTTTGTGGCATGAGAGCCAAATTTGGGTTTATGGCATGTGCGTCAAAATTTTATTTTTGGCCCCAAGGCCAAGGTTTGTTTGTGGCATGAGAGCCAATTTTTGTGTAAAAGCCAGGTTTTGTGGCATTGATAGCCGATTTTTGGCGTGAAAGCCATGTTTCTGGCATGAGAGCCAGTTTTTTTTGGCATCTCTAGCCAATTTTTGTGGCATTGATAGCCGATTTTTGCATGAAAGCCGAGTTTTTTGAAAGCTAAGTTATGATTTGTTGGCATGAAAGCCAGGTTTTTTGTGGCATTTATAGTCGGTTTTTATGGCATTGATAGCCGATTTTGGCGTGAGAGCCAGGTTTTGGTTTTCAAAAATGCAAGTATCGACTAAAAGTCGCCTCCCTGCTGAATGGTCTTGCAAGTATCGATGGAATGCCTCCTTGCTCATTTGGTTGCAAGTATCGATAGAATGTCGCCTCCTCGCGGTTTGGGTGCAAGTATCGACTAAGCGTCGCATCCTTGCTTTTCAAAAATTTCGTTTTACGAGTACTGACTTGATGTCGTTTCCCCACGATTTTTGAAATTTGTGGTTTTCTCGAGCCTTTGAAATTTGGGTTGTGGATATTAACTGAAATGTTGCATCCCCATGATTTTTGGAATTTGCAAGTATCGAAGAAATGTTGTTTTGCTGCGATTTTGGAAGTGTCGAATGTGGTTCGCATTCTTCCAATTTTTGGGTTATGCGAGTATCGACTAAGCGTCGCTTCCCCCCGGTTTTTTGAAAAACCAATTTTGTTTAAAGACACAAGGGTTGTAAAGGCTGAAAGTCCTGGGGATCCTAACCCTAGAGGGGGTGAATAGGGTGAGCTACTAATTAGTGACCAATTATGACCAATTTTAACTTCTTTAAATTAACTAGTCACTTGTGATGATTAACAAACAAAATGCGGAAGCTAATAAACAAAATCACCACATAGCACACACCATAACACAATGATTTATAGTGGTTCGGCCTCAATGCCTACATCCACTACCGGCTTGTGTTCCTCACACTCCACCGGATTTCCACTATTATGCTTTTCAAAAGGCTAAGCAATAACCTCTTTAACTATGCTTTTCTAGGCTAAGCAATAACCTTACAATGTGCTTTTATAGGCTAAGCAATAACCTTTACACAATGCTTTTAAATGGCTAAGCAATAACCTTACAACAATAGATTTTTCTCAAAGAAAGTGTCTTCACAAAACACTCTAAGAGATTACAATTTAAGCTCAAATAAATTACCTCTAAATAGGCGGATGTGAAAGAGAAAAACTAACTCACACAACACTCTATGAAATGCAAAGATGTATGCTCATGATGTGTGTGTGTGAATACTTCAATCAAGTTAAAAATGCAAGGTCAATCAATTTATGCTAATAGCATTTAAAAGTTTAATGCACATAAAAAGATATGATTGAAGTGTAATGCAAATCACTTGTAGAAAATGCAAACTTGTTAATGATTATGAAAATCAAAATGTCACAAGTTGAATGAAACTAATTAAGATTAAAACAAGTGATGCATGTTCAATGTTGTTTTCAAAAATAAATTTGTTTAACTAAACTTAAAATAGATTGAAAACAACAAAGAGGATTCAAACAAGTTATAGAAACATGTTATTAAGGAAATCAAAGATTTTGACTAAACATGTTTAAGAAGTTTTCTAAAATAACCTTGATTTGAATCTAAGTGAAGAATCCAATAAAATCAAAGATTATAAGAAGAATGGATTCAACACATCATAGTTATCATGCTATTAAACATTTCCCAAAGATTTAAACAAAGCATATAACATATGATTAGTTTAAGTAAAGCTTACTTAGAGATTTAACTTCATTAATCCAAGCTTGAGCTTTACTAATGACCCTCTTGGTCTCTCTTAGTTCATCCCCTTTATCTTCTCTCCAAACTCCTCAAAGATGGCTTGGAAGCTCCAAAATGTTCAACACTTTTCAATGGGAATGAACCCCTTTTTATACTCAAAAGTTGAGTTCCTGCGTGTCCTCGGTCGACCCCCAGCTTGGCTCGGTCGACCGACCCTTAATGGTCAAAAATCAGACCGTTTGAAAAATGCTCAACGGACACTTTCTCGGTCGACCCACAGTGTGGTCGGTCGACCGAAAGCATGGGTTCGGTCGACCGACCACACTGCGGGTCGACCCGAGCCCAAGGACCAAAAATCCCATTTTTTGCATATTTAAAGAGATTTCTTTGTGGGATCTTTGGGCCACTAAATCAAGCTTGGAAACATGATTTTAAATCATTCTAAGTATTTTAAAATCATGAAACATAAAAAGCCAAAAATCATTTGAAACTTTAAATCATTGGCTAGCTTGATTTGTAAAAATTCTTTTTCAAATAAAATGCATCCAAGATGAAAACCAAAACATGCATGAAACATATGATTTACAAGATTTAAAACAATGCATGTGTAAATCAAGATTTCAAGAATTTCTAAATCAATGCATGTGTGAAAATTCATGAGATTAATAAAATGCTAATGCATCCATCAAATTGCAATAAACAAAATCCTAACAATCTCCCCCTTTGCAATTTGATGGCAAACCTTTCTCACACTAAATCTTCACACTAAGTCTTCAGCTCCTCCTTGGCTGGACTAGGCTTAAAATCTTCTTTGGATGCTCTCTTTGTCTTGGCTTGGGCTTTAGCTCTTTTCCTTCATTCTCCTTGATGCTTGGAGCTTGATCATTCTTCAAGCTTTCATTCCATCTTCCTTTCTTTGGCCAAGCAACTTCTTTAGCTCCCAAGCTTTCTTCTCTTCATTTCTCCCCTTTGACCATGCACTCTCCTTTTGGCAAGATGTGCATTCTCTCCACCTTTAACACTTTCTCCCCCTTAATTCTTTCTCCCCTTTTGCCATTAAGCTTGAGAACTTTCTCCCCCTTTGCCATTAAATTGCAAAGGTATCATTTGAACAAGGGAACCTACACACATGAAACAAGGAAATACCTTTTAGTAGCACCTGTTAACAAAGGAAATAAAAATGTAATATATAACAGGTTATCATGCATGGTTGATAAGCTTATAAGGGTATCAGAGCTAATATAAGGTGAATTTGATCAAAACTAATACTTCCTATGAAGTTTTACTCCCCCTCAATCCATACTTCTCCTTTTGTCAAATATTTAACAAGAATATAACTATTTGGTGCAAGAAGATGGTTTAACCAATTGAGGGTTAACTTCAAGTGAAGGATTAGATTCCAAATGACTAATAAGCTCAATATGATCAAATTACCAATATAGAGCAAGGTCAAGGGATATACTAAACATAGCATCAATCAATATAACTATGAAAATCATATGCTATGAATATTTTTGAAATCATTTCATCCAATCATCAAATATGACTATCATGTGCAAGATGAGTGAAATGAAGTTCAAACATGAAGCCTACCTCAACCATTAACCAACCAAGATTATGAATACATAAGTATGGTGGTCATGAGATATACCAATAAGTGCAATGAGAGGAGGCAACATGTAGATTATGATGCTAATAAAATGTGACAATTACAAAAATAAGCATCACAAAAGGATATTCATCACTTTAAATGATATAACTAATGAGCATAGTGATGAGCATCATAAATTGCATTAAAATGATATAACTTTGTAAAGCATGCAATTTTCAAAGTGTCAAGATCATATGAATTCAACATCTAAGACATCCATCAAACAATAGATATAACTAAGAAATACAAGGAATGGATTTCAAAGAGGTTCATATGATCAAGCACACTACTATGAAGTTGAAGCATGTATAAAGAATGATATCAATAAGAAAAATACACATGAATCAACATCATAACCATCCATAAAAAAATGACTAGAAAGTATAAGGGATGGATTTTAGAGTTCTAGTATGGTTTCTACAAATGTAACTAATAATGCAACCATACAAGAAACTATATGATATTTGCACATCAAGAATGAAACTAAATGAGCAATGTTGCAAATAGCATATAACAAGTATTTCCTTCTAAAACATATATTTATTAGCACAAGGAAATATACTCAAAAGAAAATGTTTTAATGAATATAACTAACAAAGCTTGAAAAACATTTTCAATTCATACAATCTTCAAATCATTTCAATACACAAAATCCAACAATGAGCATAAAGAGGATGATTTTGAAGATAACACTTTTTCAACTTGCATTTTAAAAGATATAACTTATTTGAAACACATACAAGTTGGTTTTTCAAAACAATAATTTTCCATATGAAAATATAACTTAGAAATCTATGGAAAAACTAAATTGTTTCAAATCATTTGTTTTTCAAAACAAATCTTACTAATACATCCAAACAAATGATTTTACAATATCAATTGATTATGAAAGATCTAGCTAATAAAGCTTTGAAACCATAATCAATTGAACATGTATAGAGTTGCAAGAGATATAACTAAATGAACAAGAAGCAAATCTAACATGTTGAAAATATAATCAAATGATTTTGAAAACCATGATATGTAACTAGATAAGTACATGAAGACAAAATCAATTGATTACTAATAAACATTGCATTTTAATAAATGTAACTAAGAAAGAACAAAATGCAAATGCAATATGACCAACAAAAAGATTTACCTATAAAGGATAGGTTGGTCAATGAGGTCCAAGGCCTTAAGGTTTGACTAAGTAAATAACTTTTGGAATCCACCTAAGGTCTTGGGAGGGTTGGTCTTTGAGGTCCATCTTAAAAATCTTACCAACTATTGGAGATTTGACTTGATAAATTTTCAATTTAGACTTATCACCATGATGTTTAGATTTAACTAAATTTGTCTTAGAATGGTGATTAGTCTTTTGAGGTTGGTGACTTTTCTTATTAGAGGATTGAGCCATTTTTCTTTTCTTCTTATTTTCTCCCTTTATTTGACTTTTGAATTTTAGATTTAACTTTGCAACTTTCTTCAAAAGTTCTTTCATGTTTTGATTTAAGGGAGATAGATTGAGAAGCTTTTTATTTATAGATTCTTTTAAAGTTGGTTTAACTTGTTTAAACTTTTTAGAATCTATTTTAGGAGACTCCTTTTTAATAGGTTTAACTTGTTTAATCTTTTTGGAGTCTTCCTTGGTTTTTAGTGTCTTAATCATCATAGTATTTGATTTTACCTTTTTAGGTTCAAATATGGATTTAGACACATTGCTTCTTCTTAATTTGCACTCAAACCTAAAATCTCCTTCAACGCCACAATAATTACATTTAGGCAATGGCAAGGAAGTGTGAGTGCTAGAGAAAGAGGACTCACCTTTCACAAATGTGTTGGTGATTAAAAGATCATAAGAAATATTCCTATTAAATCCAAGACCCGTCCTATCTCCTTTTGATTTACCCAATTTAAATAACTTTTCAAATTTTTCTTCACTATGGGTAAATTTGCACTCATATTTATGTTTGTAGGTTTCAAGTTGAGTGACTTGGTTTTTAAGGGTAGAATTTTCAAGTTTAACTTTTGTTAGTTCTTGTTCAGTTCCCTTAAATTTGCTTAGCTCTTCAAGGGCAAGTTTTAATTCAAATTTAATTTCATTAATCACATTAGATCCAAGTTCTAGGTTTTTTATCTTAATTTGTGCATTAGATAAATTTTCCATATAAGTTGTCAACTTGGATTCTAGGTTGTTAATGTCTTCATCTTGCCTTTGTAATTGATCTCTTAATTTTAAGTTTTCCTTATTAAGATTATCACAATCTATCTTTGATTCTCTTATGTCATCTTTAATATTAGATAGATTATGTAAAGAGATCATGAACTTAGATTCTACATAATTTATTAATTCATCTTTTTCTTTAAGTTCATTTTTAGAAGAGACTAATTCTTGGTTTAGCCTTTTAGATTCTTCTTTTAATCTTTTATTCTTCTTAGAAAGCTCTAAGGACCATGTGTACAATTCCTCATAAGCTTCATTTTCATCATATTCTTCTTCTTTTAATTTAAATTTAGATTCATTAATTTTAATGTTAGAATCTCCAATAGATGGAAGAAGAAGGGGTCTAGAGGAATCTACACAAGAATCTACAAGGTCTATCATAGTGGAATCCATTCTAACGATTTTCATAGAAAAACACAACTAGGGTTCTAACTCTAGGTTTTTACACCTAATCAAGAGTTCCAAACACTTGATCCTAATAAAGAACACGAGGCTCTGATACCAATTGAAAGTCCTGGGGATCCTAACCCTATAAGGGGGGTGAATAGGGTGAGCTACTAATTAGTGACCAATTATGACCAATTTTAACTTCTTTAAATTAACTAGTCACTTGTGATGATTAACAAACAAAATGCGGAAGCTAATAAATAAAATCACCACATAGCACACACCATAACACAATGATTTATAGTAGTTCGGCCTCAATGCCTACATCCACTACCGGCTTGTGTTCCTCACACTCCACCGGATTTCCACTATTATGCTTTTCAAAAGGCTAAGCAATAACCTCTTTAACTATGCTTTTCTAGGCTAAGCAATAACCTTACAATGTGCTTTTATAGGCTAAGCAATAACCTTTACACAATGCTTTTAAATGGCTAAGCAATAACCTTACAACAATAGATTTTTCTCAAAGAAAGTGTCTTCACAAAACACTCTAAGAGATTACAATTTAAGCTCAAATAAATTACCTCTAAATAGGCGGATGTGAAAGAGAAAAACTAACTCACACAACACTCTATGAAATGCAAAGATGTATGCTCATGATGTGTGTGTGTGAATACTTCAATCAAGTTAAAAATGCAAGGTCAATCAATTTATGCTAATAGCATTTAAAAGTTTAATGCACATAAAAAGATATGATTGAAGTGTAATGCAAATCACTTGTAGAAAATGCAAACTTGTTAATGATTATGAAAATCAAAATGTCACAAGTTGAATGAAACTAATTAAGATTAAAACAAGTGATGCATGTTCAATGTTGTTTTCAAAAATAAATTTGTTTAACTAAACTTAAAATAGATTGAAAACAACAAAGAGGATTCAAACAAGTTATAGAAACATGTTATTAAGGAAATCAAAGATTTTGACTAAACATGTTTAAGAAGTTTTCTAAAATAACCTTGATTTGAATCTAAGTGAAGAATCCAATAAAATCAAAGATTATAAGAAGAATGGATTCAACACATCATAGTTATCATGCTATTAAACATTTCCCAAAGATTTAAACAAAGCATATAACATATGATTAGTTTAAGTAAAGCTTACTTAGAGATTTAACTTCATTAATCCAAGCTTGAGCTTTACTAATGACCCTCTTGGTCTCTCTTAGTTCATCCCCTTTATCTTCTCTCCAAACTCCTCAAAGATGGCTTGGAAGCTCCAAAATGTTCAACACTTTTTCAATGGGAATGAACCCCTTTTTATACTCAAAAGTTGAGTTCCTGCGTGTCCTCGGTCGACCCCCAGCTTGGCTCGGTCGACCGACCCTTAACGGTCAAAAATCAGACCGTTTGAAAAATGCTCAACGGACACTTTCTCGGTCGACCCACAGTGTGGTCGGTCGACCGAAAGCATGGGTTCGGTCGACCGACCACACTGCAGGTCGACCCGAGCCCAAGGACCAAAAATCCCGTTTTTTGCATATTTAAAGAGATTTCTTTGTGGGATCTTTGGGCCACTAAATCAAGCTTGGAAACATGATTTTAAATCATTCTAAGTATTTTAAAATCATGAAACATAAAAAGCCAAAAATCATTTGAAACTTTAAATCATTGGCTAGCTTGATTTGTAAAAATTCTTTTTCAAATAAAATGCATCCAAGATGAAAACCAAAACATGCATGAAACATATAATTTACAAGATTTAAAACAATGCATGTGTAAATCAAGATTTCAAGAATTTCTAAATCAATGCATGTGTGAAAATTCATGAGATTAATAAAATGCTAATGCATCCATCAAATTGCAATAAACAAAATCCTAACAAAGGCATGGTGGAATAGGGTGGGAATCCCTGAATCTTGATTTTTGTCTCAAACCATGAATTTTTGGTTCAAGCGTTGAAAATTTTGGTCAAGTTAGGGAGAGGCTCCTAAACTTGGATTTTTTTTTTTAACAATGAAATGATAAAAGTAAGCATTGTTTCGAGTTTCTTTTTTTAGGAATTTCAACATAAGGATGAAAATTCCAAAAGGAGTGGCTTTGACGAGCAAGTACGTGGGAATAGGCTTTGGTTGTGCAGGCATTGCTCTGACCCAGTTGGGTAAGTCTTCATGGGTAGTACCGCTTCAAGAACTTGTCGTTGATGGGCAGCATACATTTGTCACCCTCCATGTTTAGGAGAGCATATGCGTCGTTGGAGAAAACCTTGTCGATGACGTAGGGTCCCTCCCATTTTGGCTCAAACTTACCTTTGGACTTCTGAGCGAAAACCATTGGTCTTTTAATCGCAAGAACCAAGTCATCCTTTTTTATAGGCGCGTTGCCCTTGTCGAAAGATCCTGCCATGTGTACTTGGTAAAGTCCAATGCTTTGTCGAGCTTCGAGTCGTCTCTTGTCGAGATTGTCCAGCTCTTGGAGTCGCAACTTCATGTTGCTTTCTTGAGTCATGTCATTTTGCAAAGATACCCTTAGGGAAGGAATTTGTACCTCCAAGGGAACGACAGCTTCGCATCCATAGTGATGGATCTCGCATTTCGCTCTCGGCTCTACGGAGGTCGGCGGACGTGGGAGCCCGTTGGGTACGACCCCTTCACGCCCGGGGGGCGGAAGCGAGCATCAATTTTTCTTTTTGGGTGGGTGTGCCAGATTTTCTATTTTACTTGGAATTGCAAGTGGTCATCCGGAGATCGACCTTCGCAAGTAAAAAGGAAATTAACTTCTTTCGAGTTTTCGTTGCACATATATTTAAGAAAAGAGACATGGTTTTGAAATGCCGTAAGAGGCGATTTCATTTGATTTACCGTGAAAGGCAACTTTTGGCATTTATAGCCGATTTTTGCCGTGAAAGGCGATGTTTGGCATTTCTAGCCAGTTTTTGGCATTTATAGCAGATTTATAATTCTTATCAATAATGAAAGACAAGAGTTGTGATTTTCTTGTCTCTTTAGAAAAATACAAACTACAATGAAAAGCAAGAAAAGGAGGGTCTAACTTCTCAGGAGATTGTGGCGGACTCGTTCAGATTGACGGTCGCAAGCCATGTATGGGCTTCGCCATCATCCATGCAGATGAGAACAGAGGATGCTCTTGATTCACTTGGCTTGACTATAACCTCAGATTTTTAGAGGACAAAGACCAAGAGGAGGTCCTATGTCCAATAAAAAGCTAAGTAGACGGGCTGAAAACCCACATCTAAGCCATTGGAAGCAGAAGGAGAAGGCAAAGGACCTTGGGGGGGAATACCGCCCAAGGGACTTTTGTCACCTTGTAGAGGTGGTCGGTGCACAATTTCAGCAGAGTTTTCTCTTTTCTTTCTCTCGGATTTTCTGTACTTTTTTCTGATCTATGCTTGGATTTTTCCGGATATGTTCTTCTTGTAATGCTCTCCTATTTATAGGCCTTTGGTAGCCATTTAGGAGAGTTTATGGGCCTTAATTGTCATAAAACCACATAATGGAATGAGTTACAAGGTTTAATTTCTTTATTTTGTAACTCCTAGATCTTGGCTTCTGATTCGCCGGAGGAGAATTAAGAGCATTTAATCGCCTTTAATCTCCATCATGGGAGGAGTTTCAAGGTTTAAATGTCAAGAAATCTTTGGTTTGTAACTCCTTTTGCTTGCTTCTGATTGGGCCGTCCAAAATAACAAATTAATGACTGCAGTAAAGCTAGTCAATTAACTGCATTACGTGGTCGCCAAGCAGTTGAGGAGTCGCAGGCCGTGCCACATCTTTTGGAATTCTTTTGGCGATGATCATTGATGGATCTTCATGCTGATCGACATTGGATGACCATGCGATTTCAGACATTGATTGCTAACAGCGAGTCGGTGCCATCTGTCCTGTCGATTTCTCGATCGATCGGGTAGAAACCACACTTTCTTGGTCAACCGGCTGGCGATCAATGTTGATTTAATACTCTCGAAGATGGACCCATTATGTTGACGAAGATCAACGGATTTCATGCCTCAAAAGTCAGAATTTTAGAAAACCACAGGGGCCGGAAGTCTCGAAATGCTAAAAGGGACCGAAAAACGGCCCTTTGGTGGAAATCCGGCGACCCAGATTTCCAGGGTCGCCGGCGACCATGCACCCAACATTTTTGGTGTCAACAAATGCCCCCTCGAGGTACAGTGACGAGTTACTTAACTTTTGTAGTCGATGTGCCTCAAAGAAAACTTTTGAAGGAAAGCTTTTGACTTGACCAAGAGTCTGAAAGTCCTGGATCCTAACCCTAGAGGGGGGGTGAATAGGGTGAGCTACACTTAATGACTAATTATGTCCAATTTTAATTTCTTAAAAAAAATTAGTCACGGGTGATAATTAACATACAATATGCGGAAGCTAAACAAATACAATCACCACAAAACATTCACCACCGCACAAAGATTTATAGTGGTTCGGCCTCAATGCCTACATCCACTACTGCTTGTGACTCAACACCCCACCGGATTTCCATTATGTATGCTTTCCAAGGCTAAGCAATAAACTTATAATATTATTTTTAAAGGCTAAACAACAACCTATGCAAGATGCTTTTCTAGGCTAAGCAATAACCTTTTACACAATGCTTTTATATGGCTAAGTAATAACCTTACAATAAAATGATTTCTCTCAAAGAAAGTGTCTTCACAAAACACTCTAAGAGATTACAATTTACGCTCAATTAATTTGCCTTTAAAATAGGCAGATATAAAAGTGTAAATCAACCACACAAACACACTAAGATTTACAAAGATGAATGCTTATGAAGTGTATGTGTGTGAAAACTTCAATCAAGTTCAAAATTAAGCTCATTCAAAATATGCTCAAATCATTTTAAAGATTAATGCACACAAAGATATGATTAAAGTATATGCAAATCACTTGAACAACTACAAACTTGTTAATGGTATGAAAATCAAAAGATCACAAGTTGTATGAAAATGTTTTAAGCCTAATCAAGTGATGCATGTCCAATGTTGTTCTCAAAAACTAATTTAACTAAGATTTAAATGAATGAAAACAACAAAGAAAGATTCAACCAACAAATAGAATCATGCTAAAAAGGAAATCAAAGATTTTCATAAAACATGATTTATAAAGTTTTAAAACAAAACTTGGTTTGAATCTAAGTGAAGAATCATATGACTTAAAATCAAAGATCAAAGGAAGTAGAGGATTCAACACATCATAGTTAATATGCTTAAAATCATTTACCAATAATTTAAACAAAGCATAAAAACATATGATTAATAAAGGCAAAGCTTACTTGGTGGTTTAACTTCATTAATCAAAGCTTTAGCTTTTCCTAATGACCCATTAGCCTTCCTTAGCTCTTCCCCTTTATTTGGCCTCAAAACTCCTCAAGAAGGGCTTAAAAATCATCAACTTTTGCCAAATGAAAGAGCTTGCTTTTATAGAAAATTCAGCCCAACGGCTACCTGTCGGTAGACCGACAAGAAGACCGACACCTCAACGGTCTGAAAGCAACGGTCACATTTTTCAAAAGATTTTTGACCAAATGCTCTTGTCGGTTGAACGCCATTTGTCGGTCGATTGACAAGGAACCGACAGCACTAAAATATGAAATTTGTAGCACTCTGGAAATGGAACCGACAGAGGCTCTCGGTTGGCCTGGGTTCTCTGTCGGTCAGCCGACACCTTGTTGTCGGTCGACCGACAGCCTGTGACCAAAAATCCTATTTTTATCATAATTCTAAGGGCTCTTGCATGGGGATTTTTGAGCCATTAAACCAAGCATGTAAACATGATTTAAACCAATCCAAGTGCTTAAAAATCATGTAACATAAAAAGGCAAAAAAAATTTTGAAACATTTAAAACCAATGGCTAGCTTGATTTATAAAATCTTTTTCAAACTAAAAATACATCCAATGTTTAAAACCAAAACATGCATAAATCATAAGGTTTATAAGATTTAAAACAATGCATGTATAAATCAAGATTTCTAAAATCAATGCATGTGGAAGATTCAAATAAATGAATAAGATAAATGATGCATCCATCAAATTGCAATACAAAATCCTAACAGAGTCTTGAGCACATTTCTTTTGGTAGAGTAGCGTTTTGAGTTTACAGGGGAACTTTATGGTAGTGAAAGGAATCACGTACCATCTCAAGGCAAAGTTTTGAAAATGACATAAGGGATTTGGATTTGGGTTTATGGGTTTTCTTTTTGACATTGTGACCTAACAAGCGTATGTGGCAGGTTAGGAGGTCAGGTTTGGTTTTTTTGTTTTGACCTTGTGTCCCAACAAGCTGTATGTGGCAGGTTGGGGGGAGTCAGGTTTTGAATTTTGGTCTTGTGATCTAACAAGCTGCATGTGGCAGGTTAGGGGACCGGGATTTGGTTTTTTATTTTTGCCTTATGACCTAACAAGCTGTATGTGGTAAGTTAGGGGACCGGAATTTGGTTTTTTTAGTGAAATGTCAATTTCAAGATTTTGGTTTAATTTGGTTCATGAGGTTGGATGGTTTGGATTTTGGAAACTCATGAGGTTTGGATTTTTTTAATGGTCCAATCAAGTCAAAAGAGGCATGGAACCATTTTTGTATACTCTTGGTAATAGGGATTTCTCTTTGAATAAAAGCCTCTTTTAGTGCCTAGGTGGTCAGACTTGGCTCATGTGGGCTAACCCTTGGGACCTTATGCTTTTAAGATGGCTTAAATCTCATGTAGTGTCATTTTTGTAAAGAATATCTAAAAATATCTTCTTTGGATAGAGAATATCTGAAAATATCCTTACTTGGAGAGAGTTTCTCATGTTCCCTTTATTTTGGGAGAGAATATCTCAAATTCCCTCTCTTTTGGGAGAAAATCTCTCTAATTGCTTTCTTTTGGGAGAGAATCCCTCAAAGTATCTTTCTTTTGGAAAAGAATATTTCTAATTTCTTTCTTTTGGGAAGGTTGCTAATTTGTAGCACTTACCTCCTTTCTTTTCTCCTTGTTTCCTTCCCCTGGCTTGCTCTCATCTATAAAAGCAAAGGGAGGATGGGCCTCTTACTCTTATTGCTTTCTTTTGCAAAAATTCCGGAGTGCTTCAAGACCAATAGTTCTTCAAGAATCTTCAAGCTTTTCTTCTTCTTCTCCATCAATTGATTTAAGTCTTCTTTCCCAAGAAAACTTTATTGTAGAAGTAGGATGGTAAAAAAAAGTTCTTCTCTTTTTTTTGTTCTTTTTTTTCACGAATTTTCGTTTTTTTTTTTTACACATTCCCTTTTTTTTTCTTTTTTTCACGTGTTTTTCTTTTTTTTTCACACGTTTTCCTTTTGGGCCGTACGGTTTTACGTATTTTCTTTTTTCTTTTTTTTTACACATCCCTTTTTTTTCTTTTTTTTTTTTGTTCATTGAGCCACGGCCTGTGGCCAATCCCCCCCCCCCCCCCCCCCTTTTTTTTTCTCACCATGATAATGCATTTTTTATGCAAATCAAGATATTCATGCATTTTTTTTATGCATCAAATAGAAGGCTAGGATTTCTTGGTCAAGCCAACATGAGTTTTGGCTTAGACAAAGTTTGATTGGTTTTGACCAAGTTGGGTTGGAATTGGTTAAACTCTTGTCAATGGTTCCTAGCATCTAATGCTTGACAATTTACTTTCTATGCATGATATTTGTAAATTGAATTGGATTAGGGAAGCTCTCTTCAGACTCAGGTACATAACACAATCCTTTGCACCCTTACTCTGCCTCTCTTCTTCCTCCATCATACTGTTGAGTTATCGAACTGACTTAGGCATCGGAGGGCCTTGCGCTGACTACAGCCAGGGTCTTTGACGATTGTCTTCTTGTCTTCTTCCCTTTCAAGTTCAAGGCCTCTTATCGTCATTAAGGAGTCTCAAGGAGATCCTAACCCTCTATAACTAAGTCCGTAATTTTTAGCACTTACACAACTAAAGACCAATTGACGGATAATATAATAAAAGGATTATCATCTTCCTAGTTTCTATTGCTCAGGTTCAAACTTGATTTTTCATTTGCACCACCAAGTTTGAGGGGCCATGTACAACTACATAGATGCAATCTCGATCATTATAACAAGTCAGGTCATCCATTCCTTAGTTTAAGGGATATTGATCATCTATAAATAGTATATACAGTCATTAATTCATTGTAAATATCTCTTATAAATATATTTGATATCCTCAACGAAAGATATTGTAACACTAAGACCCTTAATCCTATATTGATTATAATTAATGGCTTGTTAGTTAATTAAGTGTGTTTAGAGTCTTAGCTAGTCGGGTTTGACGCTTGAATCACGCGTACGAAATCTTGCATGATTCAGAGTGAGTTTGGGTAGAGTAGGGGGTTGGTTTGCAATTTCAAAAAGTTTCTAGGGGTTTTTATGAGATTATGAGTTTTTGTGAGTTTGAGTGCATCGGGTAGGTCTCAGCATTTTACGAAAGTTAGTCTTTTGTCGCGTTTCAATTCAACGCGTCAAAGGGGCCCAAATATCATCATTAGTGGACAAAGGACTAAATTGGAATTTCTCATTAAGCCTAACCAAATAAAACCCATGCCTCATCTCTTTATTCTCTCTTTCTTTCAGTCCCTCATTCACTCATCCCCCTCATTACCTCCTCACCTTTTCCTGCCACCGGAGCTTTGACATCGCTGGTGGACATTTCGTTCTTCTTCCTCAAGCTGTCTTAATCTCTCCCATCTCTCTCTTGGAGCGTTCCATTCACAACCCACTTCAAGGTAGGATCCCAAAGCTTTTAAACTTAGGCTTTTCTTCCTCCTTTGCTAAGAAATGGAATAGATGAGCTCACCCAACCCAATTGCATCCATTTTGTAGATTGATTTTGGGTTGAGAGGTTGTTTTACACATTTGAGCTCAAAAGAGGATTTTCCCTAATTTCTCTTGGGTTTTGTCTAAGCTCTTCATCAAGACAAGTGAATATGTATCATTAGGCTTGGATATGCTTGTCTTTCTTAATTGTATGACTTAATGATGGTTTAGATAACCTCTTGCTTAATTGATAGGTTGATTTGAAAACACGATAATTAGGTTTATATGTTTAATGAAATGGTTGGTTGGATTGTAGGATTAGATGGGCTTATGTATGAACTTGTAATTGGAGGATGTTTATGGCATTGGAGAGGGCTAGGCCCTGTTTCTATTTGTCTATAGGTATGGATGTGAAAGGGAGGTGTTTGTCCCTTAATTTAAACCGAAAGAGAATTTTGATGGAGAATTATGTAGCTTCACGGTTAGCCGTGAATGCGTAGCGGCTAGCCGTGAGCGCCCTGTGCGGCTAACCACGAGGTAACTGTAGAGGTTCTGTCTTCAACTTTTGATCCACGGTTAGCTCACGGTCAGTTCGCGGCTAACCGACCTGTAGTTCGGTGACCTGGCGGTCACATTTCTAGAGAGCACCCTTTTCGGTCTTTTGCACAAGCGGTCTCCTCCGCGGTTAACCGAATTGGTCGATTAACCACCAGTGCTGTTTATTTTCAGTTTGAATCCCTTTGGAAAGGAATTTTCTAGACCTAATTTGGATGGACTTTGGCTACCCCTTCAAGGATTCATTTGACTATACGTGAGAATGTTTTGAGCCGACGTTTTCTCACGGTTATTTCGGTCATATTGGGATTCAACCTAGTTCAATCGTGAATGATGTAGGGCAACGAGATACCCTTTCTTTATATATATACACGAAGATGATTCGTCTAGGTATCACGAATCCTAATTCCTTTAGTTGACAGTAGGGATGTACGATGCTTCAAGAATGACATTATACTTAGGTTTGAATTGTTTAACGCTTCTGATTTCGAATTGTACCGTCTGGTACGTGTCTACAATATGCAATGGTCATGTTCTTTAGCTTCATTTACTTTGCTTTGTTTGGGATCACATGGAGAACTTAGATGATGGACTTAGGATCCCCTTTGATGTTCCGTTTATTCTGAAGTTTGTTTGAAGTGTCGAGTCCAGGTGGTTTTGATTGTATAAGCTAGAAGAGGAATGCTTTGATATTTGAAGTTCCGCTTGCTTGTTTGATTTGACTTGATTTGATGAAAGGTAGTGGTCTCTCTTTTGTTAATGAATATTGTCCACACAAGAAAGCCTAGCCCCCCACTATTGTATGACTAGGACTCTTATGACAGGCACCACTCAACTGTACCGTTCGACACAACTGGTGCATCACTGTGATAGGACCATTAATATTGGCGGTCTGCAGTTCGGAGATTTGATGGATGTACACCATCGGATACTTTTGACGATGGGAGGTTTTGATGATTGTTTGCTTGTACTCCATGTATCCACTTTTGCTTGCTTGGCCGGGCTTTTCTCCAATGCATTTTCTCTACCACAACTCGGTTCGAGTTGGGAGGGCATTGATACATCCCATGGTGATTAGCTTATGTGGACCGCCTATTTTGTTAGATGATTTTGTTAGATCGTTTATGATTCCGATGCTATGCATTTCTTATGATCTTATATATCGTTTACTTCACTTCGTACTGTATATCTATTGATGTTAATTATATATATTGCTTGCCGACCGTCGTGTCTGATGTTGCTACTCTTGGTGCATAGGTACCGAGCCCTTCTTTACTGAGGATGAGACAACGAAGGAAGTTCAGGCAGATCAGCTTGATGACCTCCTAGACTACTGTACGGACGGTGTTATATAGTCGTACTATCCCCGTACCTGAGAGCCACATGGTTATACTTGCCTACATTCATCTTTTGGTTAATTTGTCGTTTTGATTAGGCCCGAGTTTCTGTGCAGCCTTTGTTGTAAATAATACTTTTGATTAACTGTTTCAAACTTGGATATTAGATAATGTTTCAGTATTTACTCTTAACTAGACTTTATGAGATACATCTTGTATTCTTGAAGCTTCTGCTATACGTCTTATGTATTTGAGAAAATGTTGTACCTCATACTGGTCTTCAATCCTTTTGGGACATGATTGGGGCCATGTGTTGTTTGCTAATATTGGAAAATCTTTAATTGGCCATAATCTCACGCATAATCTCTGGTTTTATGATTGGGGGTGTGGTAAATATCTTGAAGAATCATTCAACATAAGACTTGTGATTATATTCTAATACTCCAAAACTGAAGTTTGCATTACTACTAGCATTTTGGCTAAACCATTATCAATGACAACTGATTTTTGAATTGACATTGCTTTAAATTGCTCAATCATCAATTCGTGGAGTGATCTTCAATCAGAAAGCACCAGTAGGAGTCCAAATGACTCTAAAAACATCAAACAATTCATAGCTCTAAAACCTAACATACCGTAAGCAGTCCCACAAATAAAAGAAACCTTTTGGCCCGAAATGCTTAATAAAAATTTCGTAAATACATATTACTTGCTATTCCTTTTGTTTTTTTGTTTTTTTTCTTCCTTTTCACCACTTTAAAATTTTCGTAAATACATATTAATTACTTGCTATTCCTTTTGTTTTTTTATTTTTTTCTTCCTTTTCACCACTTTATATGTGCGTCTCCCTTTCTTCTTTCTCAAATAGAAATCCAAGTCTTTTGCAATAGTTTTATACTTTTTGGAAAGAATTGGTAACTTGTAAGTGTGAAGATTTTGAACAAGAAGAAGTATGAGATGAAGAAGTCGATGGTAGAGCTAGATTCCTTTTTTATTATTATGGGAAAGTGAGGAAAGAAGAGAGCCAAAGGAGAAGTTGGTGTGGGTTGAAGAAGATGCAGGAAGGCAATGTGAGTTGGTTGGGTTCAATTTTAGAGCAATGAAAATCTCACTGAAAATAAAAAAACATGAGAAGTAAAAGTGCATGTGTTGGGTTCAATTTTAGAGCAATGGAAATTTCACTGAAAATAAAAACATGAGAAGTTAAGTGCATGAAGATGAAGAACACACCAGCTCTTCCAACCTAAATCTGCGGTGGTTGTTTGCAGATGCAGTCGCCCAGTTCAAAGATCACCAAGATCGGTTTTGTAGCAACAATCAAGACCACCTATTATGGCATTTCTAGTACTAAGAGCTAAGCAAGTTAATGAGATAAAATTGAGGATTGGATGGATGGATGAGGATGGTATACATGAAAATTGTAGAAGATAAGTTTTTTTTATTTTATAGAAGGTAGAAGATAAGTTGAAAATTGGAATCCCCGAGCGGTTGGCCGAGTGGTCGGGATCACGGTTCTTTCCTTTTCTGGAGCTAGAGGTCCTGGTATCGATCCCCGATTTCCCCCTCTTCAGGAACCGAAGGTTGAGTACACTAGTGCTACCACCTGGGGGCCACAAGGGTTTTACCCGACTTTTCTCTGTGTAAGACCCCGACCCCCTAATTTCTCTGTTTAGTATTGTTTTAATCGTGGTTTAGCTTTTTAAGCGATATTTGAGTTGGTTTGACTTTGTTTTTGAGTTTGACTAGATTTTTCATAGCCTTGGAGATTTTTAAGACCGTTGACTTTAGTTTGACCCGATCTTTGTAAAATGTATTTTTGTGAGAAATTATTCTTATTTTGGAAAAAATTACAAATTTGCTCCTTTTGACTCATTTTATTGAGTTTAACAACTTTCATGTTTTGACAATTTTGATTTGATGCTCTGAAATCGCGTTTTTCGAGAAAAATGGGCAAAAATGACATTTTCACTAAATCTGCCCATAAATTTCGAAAATTTCAGAATTTGGGGAAAATATACTTTTTGGAAAGTAAATATTTCGTTGATCGTTTTTGTCTTCTTCGTCGATCTCATTCGGGACCCATAAATGTTAGTTTTGGCCTTTGTAAGATTGGGGCCTATGGGGCCCAGCCCACTTAACCCTTTATAAAGCCTTGGGCTCTTCTTCTTCCCCATTTGTTCTTTTTGCAACCCTAGGCTCAAGAGAGAACCCTTCTCCCAGCACTTTCTCTCTCCTCTTTGAAACCTCTCCTCTTGAGTGCTAAATGGAGGATTGAGCTCCTAATCTTCTTCTCCTCCCTCTTGGCTTTCCAAAGATGCCCTTTTCAAGAGATTTGAGCTAGAGAAGATCCCTCTTTCAAGCCCTTCTTCTTTGTTTGAGCTACCAAAGTTAGCAATGGCATTTCTTACTTGAGATCCTTGTTTTTCAAACCATTTGGAGTATTTTCCTCATTTATGCAAAGGGTTTTCATGGAGATTTGAGAATGATTGATTGTTAGGGTTTCTCTTAGTTTGTTTTGGGGCTTTTGTAGATGGAAGACCTTGGACCTTAGAGAATTGTGTTTGGAGTGATTTTTGGGAATCTCTTGACCAAGGCAAGTAAATTTTCAGATAATGAGATGGATTGATTTCCCTTGTAGCAAGTTGTGGATTTTTCCTATGCATCCTTTCTTTATTGTTACTTCTTATATTTGATTAATGGATTGGTTACTTTGATATGTTCATGTAATGGTCCTTATTTACCTACTTTGAGTTGTTGTTTTCAACAATGTAAAGATTTTGGTTTAGTTATGTTCATCTTAAAATCTCCCATGTTTGTAGAATGGATGGAGTTGTTTAGACCTGATTTGTTTTAAGGATTTGAATGGATTAGAGTGATGATTCAGTGGAGTTTAATGGGGCTTCAAATGATCTAAATTGTAAGAAAATATGTATGGAAGAAAAGGGGGGAAAAGGAAAGAAAAAAATGCACAAAAGAGTGCATTTCTGCACTCGGCCCGGATTGGGACAGAGCCTAGTCCGCTCGAGCGACCCAATGGGCCGCTCAAGCGGACCAGGTTCTGTCTGGGCTTTGCTCGAGCGGACCCTGGGTCGCTCGAGCGAGCCCAGGTCTGTCTGGGCCCATTCTTCTGGCCTGTTTTGCGGGCTGTTTCGGGTTCTTTTTCAAGCCTGTTTCAGGCCCATTTCAGCCCATTTCTCCTCCTTGACTTGTGGCCCGTTAATCTCCTTTTTATGCCTAAGAGCCCATGAATGTTTTGGGTAAATTTTGATACTTGGGAAATTATGAAATGGGAATGAGATCAATGAGAGAATGAGCATATGTGAAATTACCCGGGAATCTTTCAAGTCTCAATGCGCACTTTATCATTTAAATGTTGTGGTTTTTCATTGGCATCAAATATATTCTGTTATTAATCAATGTTTAAAGGTTAAATGTGTATTGAGATGGTTCCTTAGTAAGTCATTAAGTCATTCTACACTATTCCATTCCATTTCAAGTCAGAAAATGTATTTGTATTCTTCGGTGAACTAATTTGAATACCATCGGTGATTTGTTTAAAATCATGTGGTTTTCCATGTTCGGAAGGATTGATCGCATGATTTTATATAAACTACTTTGTTGTGTATTTGAGTGGTTTACCCTGGAAATTCGTATGTTTTCTCCGAATCGATTTGGAAGAAGATTGGAGTGGTTCGTCACATTCGGGATTTCATCGATAAGACTAGTACTTTGAAAATAAAACCTCGAGGCAAGACGGGGCCAGAGCTTTGTAGTGCGAGCCCATGAGCCAAAGAGACTATTATTTCAAAAATAAAACCTCGAGGCAAGATAGGGCCAGAGCTTTGTAGTGTGAGCCCATGAGCCAAAGGGATTATTATGGTTTGATTTGTATCGGTTCGAGTTTTGAAAACTAAAGGCACCACTAGGCTTAGGTCACCTTGTCGGGCTGATCACCCGGCTTGGGATCTTTAATTTGTCCGCCAGCTGCAGCTTGGATTCTGTCTGTACTGACCATGGCAACGGTTTTTATCAGCCGGTCCCACGTGCAGTGGCTACGGTCTGATTCTGTTTCCGGTCCCACGTGTAGTGGCTACGGTTCTGTCTGCTCTTATTACTTCGGTAATAGGAGAATATAGCTTGTGTGGTTGCCAATATTTTATCTGTTTATTAATTTGTTTTATGATCCTTGTTTGTTTGTACTCATTATATTCTTTGAATTTGTTAATGTTTATGAAATCGATCTTTTATCGTATTGTCTCTATTATTCAGGATTTTAAATGTATTTCCAATTATTAAATGTTTTGCGTAGGCTGTTATCTTTTCGAGATATTTATACTCCAGAGACTGTTCGTTTATTTGCCTTGATATATATGTTCGGTCTTTCGATCGTTTTATCATGATTTATTACTATTATTGTTTAGATTCTTTAAATGGATTTACAATGTTTCTATAAGGTTTATAAATGCCCATGTTACATATTACTTGTTTATTTGCTTGCCAGACCTTCGTGTCTGACCCTGTTTGTTTGGTGCCAGATTCCTCTCTTTCTGTTTTTAGGTGTTTGATCGGAGGAGGCGGTGGAGCCGCCGGTCTGACGTGAGAGGCTGCCCATTGATATCATCTAGATGTCAAGTTTGGCACCGGAGTTCGTATCTAAATATTGGGGGTAGTAGTTCTGTTTAGTTGGATATTTTTATATGGCTTTGTTAGCCTTTTCTTGGGTTTGTAATTAAGACACTGTTAATTGTAATTTGAATATGTAGGAAATAAATAGTCCTGTTACTACCAGCTCAGTATTCTTTGAATTATGATTTGTGCCAGTCGGCTTATATGATGGCTTTATGATATTAGTCGAGTGCGACACGGAATCCGTTGGTCACGGACTCCGGGTCGTAACACCATGATTAGCTTCCGTGAAAATATGCTCTGATCGTGATGGAATTTCATTATCCTCATTCACGCGGATCTTGGGAAATATAACAAAAGTTTCAAATTTATTCCAAAATTTCGCATTCCGAGATCGGATCACTGCAGGGCCCGGTTTCGGGGTGTGACACTTTGGGTCCCGGAGGGATTAGATCAGTCCTTGAGAACCATCCAAAAAAAAAAAAAAGTTGAAAATTGGAAATGCAGATGAGGGCAGATGAGGATTGTTATGTGCGCCGGACCTTTTGCTTACTAAACGTCTCACGAGAAGCATGTTGTAATTATAGATATTGATGCAACAACTACCATTGGATTTTTTAATAAATAAAATAAATAAAAAAAAAAACCCTACTAGTACTACTACTACTACAACATTGGTCTCCAAAACGCCGTACGAGTTTTTTTTTTTTTTTTTTATTTACTAAGGTATGTAATCCAAATACTACTACTAGTATATATATATATATATATTTTTTTTTTCATTTTCATCATCTTAACATTGTAGTTGGATCAGGTCGACCTTGTGAGCCAACAATTAGTTTACACAAAAGTCACAGAAATGTGTTGACTTTTGGTCTAATTTTTAAACTAGTGGCTGCATCAGCCTTCACATATAAAGTCCAACAGAAGCATAGGCAAAACTATATCATGAGCTCATAATAGTTATGACCAAATCACGAAGGAATAGCCAAAACCATAATTTGGTTTTAAAAAAAGTAGGAGAATTTTGTGAAAGCCTTAAAAAATATAAATATGAGAATTTCCATTTTATAGAAATTTAATTATATGAATAAAATTTAACAATACAATCTACTAATATTTAAAATATAGTTCATGGGTTTTCTTTTGCTTAGTGGGCCCTATTATAGAGCTCCACTCTTAATTTAAATATGGGATATTTTTTTATTTTGACTCCCGTAAAAGTTGGTCTCAGTTTAAGATTGATCATGTGATGAATGGCGTGATTAATACAATCTTATGCATTGTTAATTACATCATTCATCACATGATCAATCTTATAATGGGGTCAATTCCATTTTAGAGTAAGATTTGAAGATATCTCATACACAGTCATGTGTTTATTTTGAGCGGTCAGATTTTCAAAAAGTGAACCCCACTATGAAGTTCCTTATCCAAGCCAATGAAAGAGGGTCGGACTCATACGAACCTTGCCCGACCTATTCCACTATTGATATGGAAAATCAACCCAAGCCAACTCGTTCACTAATTGGATGCCTCCTTACCTATTGACTTTAATAGGAATTGATTTTAGGTGAGGGAACCACAGTGCTCAATCTGACCTCAATGGTCAAATTATTTCGTTGAGTTCTTTTTTTGCTTGATGAATTCTTTTTCGTTACATGTCCTTTTTGTTGCATAAAGGTCATTTTTGTCATTTTGTCCGTGACCCCATGGGGGAGTGACAGAGAACTGGAGGGAATTCTCTGAACCAGCACTTCGTAAATCCATCAAAGGTGGCCCACTTTCAAACTCAAATAATCAATCAATACCTCTATAAAAGTCACCATCTCAATTTTTCAGATCATATACCCAAATCTCAATTCAACCAGATTTATTTTGACCGTCGGATGGACAACATGATATTTAAGTCCTGCACACAGGCTTTGCAGAAGAGAGCTGCTAAATGCACACTAATGTTTGCTCAAGAGTTGCTAATGCCACAGGCAAAGTTTCTCCTTCCACATCCCTTCTTTTTCCAAGATTTCTCTCTCCACACCCCTTATTTTCAAAATATCATTTTCTCCCTTCTCAGATCACTCCCCTTCTTCCCCCTCCCTATCGCCGCCCGCTGCCCTCTCTCTCTCTCCATCTTATCTCTCTCCCTCTCCTACCCTTTCTCTCTCTCTCCCTGCCGCCGCCCTCTGCCTTCCTATCCCTCTCTCTCCTTCTCCATGTCTCTCTCCCTCACCCCGTCCCCCTCCGGCGGTGGCTGGGCTGGGGATTGGGGTGGAGTGGGTGCATGTAGAAAGAAGGTGAGGAGGGACATATTTTGATAGATGTCCTTTTAAGTAATTTTAAATAGGGATATTTTTGTCATGAAAAAAAGGATGTGGAAGGAGAAGCTTTGGTTGTGGCATTAGTAGCTCCCTTTTTGCTCTCCACACACTATACTTTTATGACCAATATACCCCTATATTAAATTACCTAAAGGGACATCTCTCATTTGTCAACTTCACCCATCCTAGAGAGAAGTCGAGAAATGATAGTTCAGAAAAAAAAAAAAGGGATGTGTGGAGAGTAATTTTTTTAAATTTTAGACTTAAATGATGGACGAGGAGAGAAACCGTGTGTGGTTTTTAAACTTAAAGAGCTTTTTGTTTATACCCCCTAAGGTTTGTAGGATTTGTGTATAGGCCCCTAAGGTCTTAGTATTTGTAAATAGGGCCCTCCTTTTCCTTTGTAATACCTTTCATGTCCCCAAAATTAATATTCCTAATAAGAGTGGGCAGCCATCATGAAATTTGTGCTGGATTTTTATATAAATGACAGCTTTGCCCTTACAACCATAAAATAAAAATGAGTATATTATTATTTACAAAATTACCATTATTTTATCTCAAGTCCTAATGGTTTTTCTGAATAACTCTCTCATGCAAATGACCAAGGGTGGACTTAGGTACAAAGGCCCGAGGACTGGAGCCCCCACACATATATAAGAAAAGTTTAAACCCCCCCTATAAAATTCTAAAAAATAATATATATATATATATTCTTACATTTTCCCCTTCCCTCAATATTTCTTTTACATAGAGCCAAACACCTTTACATTTGCCTGTTCCCCAATATATCTTTTGCACCCCCCTACACATGAAGCATCATCATGTATTTTGAAACTTTCATCAATCTAATGGTGGGTTATGTATAGATTGGATAAATTATTACCGGTTATAAGTACAGGTGTTGGTTGTCATCATGATCAATTTGGATTTAATGAAATGACTCATGTATTGATAAGAAAAAATAAATTTATGTCTGGTAATTCTCTCCCACTAAGTTCAATTTTTAATGTTACATGCTTTATAAAAAAAACTGAGTCCAAGCTTTTGAAATTTGCATATAAGGATAAAAGAGATGGACAAAAGTGTTATTTTATTTTAAAAATCTACATGGTTGGAAGACTATTGATTTTAAGGACACATTAGGTATTAAAATGAAGATGCAAGGGCCTATTTGCAAATACTAAAATCTCATATGCCTATTTATAAATCTTAAAAACCTTAAGGGGTATATATAAAGAGTCCTGCTATTGGCACACAAAATTTATCTTTTCCCACACAATTCCTCTCCACACACATTACTAAAATTTAAAAATTAAAGTATTTCTTTCCACACACATCAAAAGTTCCTAAACTGCCCTTATCTTCATTCCCCTCTTTTTTCTTCCCACGCACATCTTCTTCATATTCTTCCCACACACAAACCAAAAGTGACTTCCACTCCACCGACTGGATCATCATTTTCCGGCGATTCTCCAGCGTGCCACCGGCGTTCCTATTCCTCTAGACATCCTTCTCTTCCAAAGGTAAATGGATCCTTCCAACATTACCATTTCTTCTTCTTTCCTATCTATTCTTTACCATGTTTTTCCATATTAGATTACCTATTTTCCATGAAAACTTGTTATTATGATAGATTTTCATTCAATGTAAGTTTTGACAAACAATGTTACTGTTTTCTAATATTTTTGGGTTGCATTTGATCTACCATCCTCGCGGTTTTAGGTTCAGAAATCGCGACTGTTCGGCTCTGGTTGACCGAACGGGTTGCAAATGTTCGGACACTAACGTCCGAACAAATTGGTTTTGTTCGGAAACTAATATTCGAACATATCAATTTGGTCGGATACTCAGGTCCGAACAAAAGTAATATGTTCGGACACTCAGGTCCGAACATATAGAGATCTAGCAGTCAAATAAATTTTTTTTCTTTCGTATTTTAGAAATGGACCGGCCAAGCTCTTCTAGGGTGCGACCTAATGCTTCAAATAGGAAACGACGTCAGATAGTAGAAGAGGTTGTGGAAGACCCAGAGGTATCTGAGGAAGAGGAAGAACAACAACAAGAGATGGAAGATAACCAGCCCTGGGGCCACAAGATAGGTCATTATTGACCAGCTTTGATACAAATACAGCTGGGTACAATTGGATTGGACAGGTGTGTTTCACTTGTTTCATATGAAAGTTTTATTCATTTGTTAATTTATTTAATTATGTATTAATAGTTGAATGCAGGATCGAGGCCCACTGAAATGTCTAAGTCATGGGCAGAAAGTGCCTTTGTGGCAACTGAATGAGTCTGACAGGTTTAGAGATTTAGTCTCGAGGTCCGGATTGGCTCCATTAGTGACTGCATCTTACCGCTCCGTCAATAAGATTACTGTATCTGGTTTTGTGGAAAGGTGGCAACCTGAGACGAACACCTTTCATATGGCTTTTGGTGAGATGACCATCACCTTAGATGATGTTGCATCTATCCTAGGCATCCCAGTGATTGGGCGGACGGTTTTTTATAATGAAAGAATGTCATATGAAGAAGCTCAAGCACTCCTTGTTGATGCACTAGGAGTAGAACCGGTAGAAGCACATGACGAGCTGATACAAGTGCAGGGCCAATCAGTTAGATTGGAGTGGTTACGGGAAAGGTTTGCCAGTTTGTCTGACGATGATGGGGACGAGATGATAGACTCTGCAGTAAGAGCTTACCTTCTGTACTTATTAGGTTGTACATTGTTTACTGACCAGAGTGGCACACGGGTGCCGATCATTTTCCTTACAAAACTCGTGGATGTAGAGGCCATACGTTCATATGCATGGGGTGCTGTTGCACTAGCATACTTATACAGGCAGTTGGGGTTAGCAAGCAGGCATGAAGTGAAACAAATAGCCGGCTATTTGACTCTACTAGAAGCTTGGGTGTAGGAACACTTCGAAAGTTTGACTCCGACTCCAAACTTACTCTATCAAGCCATTCAGCCCCGGGTCCATCGTTGGTTTCCTCGTAGAGAGTCTGCTCCTTTATAAAGCATACGAGAGAGAATTGATGTCATGAGTGCTGATCAGGTAATTAACTTGACGTTTCTTTTAAATAGTGTGTCGGATTAACTTTTTATTTTCTATTATATACTTTCATATCTTACGATTGGATTAACTACTTTCAGGTGACTTGGGACCCATATCGTGATGTTAGACAATATCATCCTTTCAATGGAGTTGCATACTACTGTGGGTGCATCAAATGCATGGATGTTGTTGAGCCTTATCACCCAGATAGGGTGCTCAGACAGTTTGGGAGAGTTCAGACGATTCCTCCACCGCCATTAGCCCCTATTCGTGCTATGCGAGGTCCGACTGCCCGTGACTATCAAATCGCGTATCAATATATCAATCAAGTTTGGGAGGGATGGCCTAATCACCTGCTATCTGCATTAAATCGTAGTCAACCAGTTAGGCGTCCTGCATTTTGCGTTCCCGGGTATATGGATTGGTATGCACGAGTATCGTGGAGGATATTACAACACCCAAACTTTCATTCTAATTTCGCGCCCCGTCCCGAAGAAAATGAGCCAAGCGATAGCGGTATGATTGACTATCAGCAGCGTAATTCGGATGCACTGATCATTCTTGATGAGGTGACAGGAAGAGGTGAAGACCATTGGGTTGAAGACCCGCGGGGATTATATACCCATGTGAATCAGTTGGCACATGTGTTACGGGGAGTTTCAATCGAGGATACTCAACAAACCTTTCGACATCCCCACATGAGTTCACAAACTTACAGCCGCACTAGGACTAGGTGGGGAAGGGACAGTTGAAGAAATGTAAACAGTTGTTATAATTGACCAAAAATAAATAATCATTGTAATATTTTTTTTCAAGTACTAACATGGTTATTTTAAGACGATGTTCTTGTATAATTTGAATATGGATGTACTTGCTGGCAACTGTGTTTTAGTTATTTGATGTTATCTTTAATTACTTTGGATTGTGCTTGATTTTTTATGTACAGGTTGAAATATTTTCATTATAAACTGTCAAAGCAGGATAACTGAACCACCGTTCGGATACAAAGTGCCGAACAAAACCTTGTTGTTCGGACACTCAGTTCTGAACAGGTGCATAACGTTCGGAACTTCAGTGCCGAACATATCCGTAATGTTCGGATACACAGTACCGAACGATGTGGACATGTTCGGTACTGTGTATCCGAACGGTGTTACAGTTACGAACTTGACTTTCTTTTAATGAGTCTGCATTCAATTTAATATACACCCACCCAACCACATTCAACATAAAGGAGCTTATTTTAATAGAATGCAAAAAAAAAAAAAACATCTTCAACTTCATTAAATGATTAAAAAAAACATTCCGATACAGAAACATAAAGGAATGAACAATTTGGTATTGATACGTTCAATTACATTCAATCCAAATCAATTGTCTCTGCTATTGATACGTCTGGAGTTACGAGCTCTTTGAATTGAATAATTCGCTCCCTATATGGAGTCTCCCATCCATCCGCACAAGGATAATGAAACTGTCTCTACTTATTTGCAATAGGCGGAGTTGGATGACCAGGTATTAAAAATAATTGTACAAAATGATTCCCATCAACAAAACCGATTGTTCTCTCGTTCCGAGAAGGCATCGGCACTGGCACAGATCGCAAAGGCAGGAAAGTTAGGCATTGTTCTCTGTTGGAATTTGAGATGCCTTGAGAAGTCTTATGAAGCATTGAAGTGTTTAGTATCTCAAGTATCATTTTGTGTTGGAATTATTTGTCAACACAATGTCGCAAGTGTGGTGTTGATAGAGCTTCAAAGAGAAAACAGAGCTGAAACAGTACAGGAAATCAGAATTCCTGAAGCAGTGTGGCCCGGTCGACCGGGGACCCCACGCGGTCGACCCGGCAAGAGAAATCTACAGAAGACAGTCTCAGTTAACTCCCAGTTATTTGTTGCCACAGTGTGTCGCCGGTCGACCGAGGACCCCACGCGGTCGACCGAGCACGGGAAACTAGAATTGCGCAGAAATAGAAGTTTTGCACGAAAATTCAGGAAACTTATGTATTTCGTTTGGGACTCTTTCTAAACGAATTCTAGCCTAATTTGAACACTCTTTAGGGTTACCATAACCTATATAAAGGCTTGCTAAGTTCGTTTTCATTAGGAGAGAAGAGAAGAGAGAACAAAAGAGAGGGTTTTGGAGAGAAGAGTGATTGGAGAAGAAGGTGCTGCTGTGTGCTGCTGTGCTGCAAGTTTCTACAGCAAGTTGGACGAAAATATGCTCATGAAGATGATGATTCGTCCATAGATAAGTTGTCTCTCTTTTAAGCTTTTAAATTTCAATTTGTAAGGGATTGAGAGAGAGAGAGATTGTAGAGGGGAAGGGCTGTAGAAAAGTTCTCTACTTTAATTCTGTAGAACATCAAGTTGGTGGCTTGGTGTTAGGGGTTTGGTGATCCTATCTGTTGGTGCAGATAAATTGTAAAGGGGGTAGGTGCTTCCTAGATAGTTGGTGCTATTTGAAACTTAAGGGTTGATGCTCTTTGTCGTTGGTGCGACTAAATAGATTCAGACCTGTTCCGGATCGGTGTTCGGACAGTCTTTGAACCGTGGACGTAGCCTTTTGGTGAACCACGTTAAATCTGGTGTCCTTATGTGATTTGATTTTCTTTTATTGTTAAATTGGACCTGTTTTTAAGGGATCACTGATTCACCCCCCCCCCCCCCCTCTCAGTGATCGCGATATCTAACATTCTCTGCTCAAATGATATAACACCAAATTATAACGTGATGCTATGAGATGTCCCATGTCAGGCATAGTCATCCAATAGTCTATCAATGGGTTGTCATCCATGCATGATAATGTTTCAACCAATTCCTCAACTCTGTCCTCCACTCCATATAATTGTCTGTAGTGGTCTACATGTGCAAGCAACTCTTGTAATAAATCGCTTTTGACTTGTCTCCATTCATCCTCGGCTAGGCCTACCAATCCAGCGATTGCTCTGAAGCCACAATTACCATCAGCTGCAACATCCTTTACAACTTTAATGTAAGGTGTCAACCCCACGGGAAATGAGTCCACATAATTATTGATGTTCTTTGACCTCATACGAATCGCCCTTATCTTTTCGTTTCTCTTTGGTCTGAATCCCATTTGTCCTTTATTTTTAACATCTTTCACTGCAACTGATTTAGGAGAATAGATATCCTGTGTAGACGGTACCAATTCAAAAGCGCTTGGATCTCGTCGAGTTGATGTGTCAACTTTCATACTTGGTCTACCTCTTGTTCTTGATATTACCTCGGGTTCAATCAAATGAGTGCTGTCTGGCATAGATAGCTCTCGTATCTTCTTTAGAAGTTGCAATTTTCTGGTTGGAATCATACTCATTGAACCGTTTTTCAAGTAACTCCAAATCTGCCTTGCAATCCAAACCCATAGAAGAACTCGTCATCGATGAGGCAGTTTGGCAACATATTAAGCTTACACCAATGCTGATGTACACAGCTTAGAGGAATAGGCCGCCCTTGACTTATATATTCTGCAATCTCATGCGCACATGGTAATCCATGTGTACGTTGAATAACACAACACACACACCTGTGTCAATTCCAACTAGATTAGCTCTCTTGGTTTCTGTTAAATCTTATCAAGTGCATTTTTAGAGACTTACCACGAAGCTCTTTGTATTCTGCCGGCTTGAAATTATGTTGCACAACTGTCTTACTTTTCTCAAACAAAGCTTTGATATTGGTATGCTGCAACTCAAGCAAATTGTGGATTTTAGACCAAACTGCTTCAAAATTCCTTGACTTGATCCAAGCTTTCTTTGAGCTGTGCATGTGAACTCTCGGCCCTGCGTTGGATTATTAGAGGTAGTCTTATTAATTAATAAGCATAAATCAAATAAAGAACTTTTTAAAAAAATTACCTGTTCGAGGTAGTATTCCTAAAATGGACACAATTGTCTGTCCATGCGGAGACAAATCTCTTCTTGTAAGCATCCAGCCAACTGCCTTTCACGTAATTGAGTGCATCAGGGTATGTGCTGAATTCATTATTTAGCTTACTGAGTTGTTCACCAAACTCATCTTCTGTGGATGAAGACACCAACATATTCCAGCTCATAATAAACCTGTCTCATTTTTCTTTTGTTTCGAACAACTTCTTGCATCTCGCCAATTACGTTTCTATTAATGTGCCATTTGCATAATAAATGAGTAGTACCAGGGAATATCTGTTAATGGCGTCATGAGTGACAATTCTCTATCCGTCACAATGACATCAGGAAGAATACCATCGCCAATAATAGAACGCAATACACCTAGTGCCCATGCATAATTTCTTCACGTTCAGCATGAAGGTATGCAAAGCATACAGAAAAAAGTCATGTCTGTGGATGTGACTCCAACAATCTCCAGAAGAGGCATGCGATAACGATTGGTCTTGTAAGTACAGTCCATTATCAAGACAGTGAAAATGTACGCAACAAATCTATACTTTTGGGTGCGTCCAAATTATGTCAGTTACAATCCTCGCTATCCTCACAATTCTTATGCCATTCTATGTAATCATGCTCTGCTAACTTACCAAGTAGTTGTTGCATCTGACTTCTTCCACCCCGCTCATTAACTTTATATCTGTAGCGTGCATTGTATATGGTCTTCATTGTGGTTACATTTAATTCACTTCTCTGTTTCAACGTAACCAAAATTTCTTTTGGTCTAACCATGCTCTTCGACATGTCAAACCAGCAACTTTGTTTCTCCTCTGATAATCTTCCTGCAAATGAATGCCCTTCTAAATATTCCGCGGCCGAATTGTTATGCACACCACATACGACCTCCAACATCCAATCATCATTTGAGTCCTAATTTTTTACCCTTTAGTTCGAAAGGACATCACACATTTCTTTGAACCGGTTGTTTGATCCTCTTTCGCTTTTGGCACTCTTCTTGTTTATATTATCCACTTCTCCTCGCAAGCAAGGAGTACTCTAGCTTGACACCCACTCGAGCAGCATTTGAAACCTTTATCACAATAACAAACCCGTTTTTTCCTTCCTACTCCACGAGCCCAACTGATCAACGAATCGCGGCTGTGAAAAATCTACAATAAATAAACAAATTAAATACGACTTAGTAATAAGTAAATGTAATTCGAATAATAAATTCACAGTTGGTCTTACCTCTTGAATTATAAACTCACTGGTATAATCCATGACAAATCCGATCTAACCTGACTTTCTTGCGTAGAGACCTGCATAATGTATTAATTTAATATCACTGTCCGGATATTTACTTCCGAACATATAGCATATGTACGAACTCTCAGGACCGAATATGCTATATGTTCGGAAGTATATGACCGAACATAGTATATGTTCGGACGTATATGTCCGAACATATCATATGTTCGGTCCTATACTTCCGAACATATGGTATGTTCGGTTCTGAAATACCGTACATATCGGGAGGTACGAAGTTTCAGGCGAGATGAAAATTTACAAAAGATACAAACATGAAAAAAAAAAACCAATGAAACATACCTTTCCACTACTGCTTTGATTAAAAGGCACCATTTGATTGTTGTTTTCGTCCATCTCTTCCTTCATTGTACAATCAAATGGAGGAATGTGAATGAAAGATGAGTTGCCAAGGAAGATGAAGGAAGTGGAATGTGAGATAGGATGCCCAGAAAAAGAAAATGCAAGTGAGTGAAGATGAGTTGCCCAAGGAAGATGGAGGAAGTGAAGAGTGAGAAATAGAGAGTGAGGTAGGAGAAGCTCTTTAGGGAAGAAGAATGGAGATTGTGTGTGAAAAGAAAATCTGATTTGAGTTTTTCTTTGGATAATGGCTATTTTAGTCATTTTATAAAGGGATAAAAATGTAATAAGAAAAAAGAAAAAATCTTTGTGTTTGAAAAGAAAATTTTTATGTGCCAACAGCAGCACTCTGTATAAAAGTCTCAAACTTAGAATGATGGCTGAAGAGAAAAAACCGTATGTGGAGAGCAAAAATCAGATTTAGCGGCTATTTGTGCCGTCCTTAGATAATTCAGATTCTTAATTCTTCTATTAAGAGTACAGAGACAGATGAACAGCCGACTTCTCCTATGTATAAATATAGGTAGCAATGGAAGCTATCCGTCCCCTTAAGCCGAAGCGTTGGTGGAGAAGTAAAGGAAGGCCTTATAGAGAGCAGATTTCAAATGGCCGACCTTTTCCGCTGTCTCTACAAGATTCATTTTCTTCTGCTGCTTCTCCTCCTTTCAGGTTTCTTGTCTCCTCTTACGCGTTTCTTCTTCTTCTTCTTCTTCTATTCTCACTTTTTAGCAATATCTTCGTACGGATCGGAAATGAATAGAGATACGATATTGTTTCCTTTTCATTGCTTCAGATCAGAGATTTTCAAACATCAGTTTGTTATTGATCTTCCTGCGCTTTCTTTGTTTATCCTGTACTTGTCGTTTTTTTTTTTTTTTTTTTTTTTTTTTTTTTTTTTTTTTTTTTTTTTTTTTTTTCAGACAAGATCAGAATGTTGGTTCTTGAAATTGGTTTTGAATCCCCAGTTTAGGCGGTGAAAGCAGTGTAGAATTCGAATTTCATTTTTTTTTCTGCAATTCTTCAAGTTCTCGAGCTCTATACATCGAAAATGGAGCTTCGTTTGCGGTTTTTTCTTCTTCTTTTCTTTCGTTTGGATCGGAGAATTCCCTACTTTGCATGAAGATTCCATTTCCGTTCCCTTTTGTTCTAATTACTGGAGCTGAAAGCGGCCCCACGACTCGATTTTGAATTTTAAATGGAATCTTGTTTTTTAAGTCGAAGATGGGGATGTTGATTGTTGAAATTGATTTGAATCTCATGTTTCTGGAACCGAAGCAGTGTGGCATTTGAATTCAATGTATTGTTTTTTCTGCGATTCTTTCTTTTGAATCGGAGAATTTCTTCCTTGGCATGAAGGTTGCTTTCCACATCGCTCGTTTTTTGTAGCTGAAATCGGTTTAGAATTCGGTTTTGATGTACTATTCTTCTGTAAGACCTTCTAGATCTCTGTAAGTCGAAAATAGATCTTGTCTGCGTGTTTTTCTTCGTCTGTTTGAATGTGGAATCCCTTTCAATCTCTTTTTCGGAGCTGAGAATGATGAAAAATGGCTGCCTTATGTCGTATCGAAGCAATTGGTTGTTGAAATGGAGGTTCAACTGTATCTTTTTGAGAAATAGAGTTTTTCTTAACAAGTTTGTGATTTTGTTTTTCTATGGTTGTCTTTAAAACATTTTTCCATGTTGAAATCTGTTACAATCGCATTATCGGAGCTGAAAACGACGTGGAATATATTGTCTCGGGTCGACTTTATGCGATTTCACTTTCTAGATTCTTTATAGATGCGAAATAGAAATTTACGGTGGTGGCTTTTTGGGGAAAAGTAAAAGAGATTTTGAGATTTTCTCCACAAAGATGAAAGTTCTTTAAATTGGTCCTTCCAGATCTGAAAGTAGAGTTTGGTGATTTTTTTATTTTTTTTTTCTAGATCTATAAGGTGATCAGCTATGGTATGGAAGTTTTCATGAATTGCAGAGATTCTCCTCTGTTATGTGAGAACTAACTTGTTCGAAAACTTTTAAAAAAAAACCAATTGTTGAAAACGATTTTCCGGATCTCAAGCCGGGTAGAGTATGGGGCTGCAGAGATCTTGTTTGCTTCTTGTGTTTTGATCTCTATACTCTGTATATGGTGGTATGGAGGATTGTCATCTTGACATCTTGAGAGAGGAAGGCTTGAAGTCCTCTTGTGCTAGGACTTGTGGGTGGCATTACTTGTGGAATCCAAACCGCTCAAATCAATAGCTCCTCTTTATTGGGTTTGAGCTAAAACATATTTGTGCCAACCATTTTGGATATTTTGATAAGGTGTTTTAAATGTAATCAATCTGAACGTGGGCCAAACTAGACGTACCTGGAATTTGTCCCGGTCCTAGTCGAGGCACACTATGATGAGCGGTTTGGATTTCATAATGGGGTCCGACGCATGAATATATAGGCCCACTCCATCATACTTTCAAATTGCCTGGGTCTATGGGAGCTAAAAAAAACGTTCTGGGTCAGCATAGTTGGATTTTAGCTTTCTATTCTCTTTTTCCTTTGGGAGTTTCTCTTTTTAATATTTGTGTTGGAACCTGGGCCATTTTATAGATCTTTGTGAGATTGTACATTGAAATTGTCTTTTTCACTTGAGTTTGCTAAGATATTCTGTTCAAATGCATAAAGCCACAAACATTAGAGTATGGATCTTCGGATGTAATTCTGAGTCACTGTGCTTTTTAGTCTTATGGAGCTCGTCAAGACATTGTTGTATTCCTTGGGGTATTTATGGCTGGACACCAGTTCCTCTGTTCTTTTTTGGTTGGCTTGAGCTGAACAGAATAATATCTTCACCTTTTTGTAATTGATCAAAATTTAAAATTTAGTGCGAAAATGGCTTCATTTAACTTGGTGTAGTTTTGCTTGGAACTTTGTTTCTCAATCTATCTCCCGATTCAGTACAGAAATGAATGAGATCTTGTTTTTATTCGGGAGTTAATTTCTGAATGTGATCTGTTCTTGGGGTTTTCCTGGTGATTGGGGTCTAGAAATGAATGTTGCTACTAGATTATTACTTCCCTATACTAGAGAGTGCTCCATCCTTGAATTCCTTGAACCTATGATATCCGGATACTGCACCAATACTTCTAGGGTATAAGTTTAGCATATCCTACTTAGCAAGTCCATTATTTCATTTAGTTTTTAAAATTTGTTACTTCTCAACATAGAAAATGTTAGAAAGGAACATAAACAAGAATAATTTCATTAATTTATACGTGATCTAAAATGAAAAATTGGAACATCAATATCTGTATCCATGTCCTAAATTTCTTAAAGTGCGGAGTCGTATCCCCTATCCCCATTTCCATGTCTGTACTCCATACCTGTATTCATATCTGGGCATCATAGGCTAAAAACTCCCCTTTCTTCATGCAACTCTAGTGTATGCTCCTGATTTTTGTTTTAACCATATGAATGTTGCTGCCTGATTAGTCTTCTCTATAAAGGAGAGCCCTTCCTTAAAGCTACAGAATGTCCCTGTTTTCAGCAATTCTAATATATGCTCTCCACATTTTTTTAACCGTAACTTTTTTTTTACAGGTCCGGTTCTTCAAACCTTCGGTCATGGTATTGGGATTAACTATGGCCAGATTGCCAATAATCTCCCTTCACCCTCCCGTGTTGCAGTTCTTGTTCAATCCCTGAGTATCAATAAGGTGAAGCTCTATGATGCTGATCCCAATGTCCTGAGTGCCTTCTCCAGCTACGATGTTGAATTTATCGTTGGCGTCGGCAATGAGAACATCCAAAACATGATGGATCCAACCAAAGCTCAGGGCTTGGCTCAAAGAACACATCCAGCCTTACCTCCCACAAACCAAAATCACTTGTATTACAGTTGGAAATGAGGTCTTCTCTGGAAATGACACCAATTTAATGTCCAATCTCCTCCCTGCAATGCAAAGCTTGCATGGAGCCCTTGTTTCCCTTGGATTGGACAGCCAAGTGAACATCTCCACTGCACATTCCCTTGCAATCTTATCAAACTCTTTCCCTCCTTCTGCTGGGTCTTTCCGACCAGATCTCGCTGGATACATTCAACCTCTCCTCAACTTCCATGCTCAGATTAAGTCTCCTTTCCTCATAAATGCTTATCCTTACTTTGCCTATAAGCAAACCCAAATCAAGTCTCATTGGAGTATGTTCTTTTCCAGCCCAACGCTGGGATGACAGATGCCAACACAAATTTGAAGTATGATAATATGTTGTATGCTCAAATCGACTCTGTCTATTCTGCAATCAAAGCAGTGGGGCATACAGATATTGAAATCAAAATTTCAGAGACAGGGTGGCCATCTAAGGGGGATTCTGATGAGGTAGGTGCTACACCAGAAAATGCAGGGATATATAATGGGAATCTACTGCAAAGGATAGCAGAGAACCAAGGCACTCCAATGAAGCCATCTGTGCCAATCGACATCTATGTTTTTTGCACTATTTAATGAGGATTTGAAGCCTGGACCAGTTTCAGAGAGAAATTACGGCCTGTTCTATCCGGATGGTACTCCCGTCTATAATATTGGTTTCAAAGGATATCTTCAACAGCTTTCTTCAGCTTATAGGACAGTGGTAAGGAACCCTTCTGAATAGGCTCTTTTCTTTTACTATGTTGATCCTAGTCGTCCTTCTAGGTAAATTTTCTGGTCACTGTGCATTTGCAAAAGTAATCCAAAATTATGTTTTGACTGTGATTTAAGTACATGATAGAGCCAATATTGTATTCATTCCTTCCTCGCGTTTTCTTTTCTATTTCCCTTTGGTTAGTTGCAATAAGTATCTTATTTGGGGAACAAATCCCCTCTATCGACATACCTCATATATTGGCTCCCGAGGAACCAATGACATCTGAGAATCTCGCCTGTTTTACAGATTTTCATGCTTCTAATGAAGAAAGTTCACTCATCTAACATGATTGTAATCATGTTATATTGCCATTATGTTCAATGTTTAACAATTGGATCTACTGTTAAATTGGACTGTAATAATTTAGTTGGAAAAGTGGAAATGACCAAATTTACTTTCCTTTGATATTGTTGATGGTTATCCAAGTACCAGGCTCCAAATTGAAATTGCTTCATGTTCAAGTTTCTTTGAAGGAAAACTTGATTTCAATTGGACTCTCCTTTATTATTTTCTTCCTTTTTTATATTTGTTGTTGTGGTTGTTGTAACTACTAGTACTACTACTACCGACTACTATTATTATTATGGTTTGGTGTTGGATGGGAGGCCATATACTAATCTAAATTCTAAAAATTTCATTTCAATCAAAACTTTACTTGAATAAAATTTGAAATTTTGGTTAAAAGCATCCAAACAGAACCCAAGGCTTATTTGGATAGCTTGTCCTGCACTCAGCCTACCTGTAGCCTCTCTATAACTGAAATTGTCACGGCAAATAACAAAACAACTGTCACAGGAAAATCCAAATGTATAAATCCTATTTATTTACCCAAAACAGGCCTCAAAGTCATGTTGCTCAATTGAGGTGACCAGGTTTGGCCTTTCTTCTTGTTATCATGCTTTATTTCTAATTCAATGAGTTTGCTATTGGTGATGTCATATCAAACAATGAAGATCTGTTACCAAAATTGTGGACATTATGCATCTGAATCTGAATTATTGGGTTTAGTAGCATGTGATATCATGTTCAGTGTTTGCATCTGAATAATTGAATTAAGTCTTATCATCTTACTGGTGCTCTCGTCCTCACAGGCAGCGTCTATTCTTGGATTTCTTATCACGATAGCAGCCTTTCTAATCTAACCAGGTTGGATTCGGGCAGAGAGAGATCAAGAAAGAAGTTGGTAAGAAAAAGAAAGGAATAGACCATCTGGGTGGAGCTGTGATACAGAGAGAATTCGGTTTTCCTTCCAGGGTATTAGAGGAGTCTGATCCTTCCTGGTAAGAGAGAATCTTTTGCTATCACCCTCAACGTGGCCCTCTTCATGTTATTTTCTAAGTGAAAATCACGCATTCATCTTCTAGTGAGCAATATTCTTCTTGTCTGAAATGAAGACAATATTCTTTCCTTATCTTTTTGGCCGGCATTTGCTTTTTCCTCATCTTTTCAAATTGCACAAAATTTCATCATACCAACAAAAAGTAATCCATGAAAAGCATTTGATGCCCACCATCCCTATCATGAACTGTAACGACCTTCCTTTCTTTTCCCAATATGCCCCTATCTCTTTCTAAAAGTCCTGATAATGGAATGACCTCTCCCCTGTCCCATTACCTCCCCTGTCCCTGCTTCCAATCGAATCTTACCCCATTGCTCAGGATGGGGTCCCAAGTATAACCAGACCTGACACTACTATTGAAAGGGACCCAGGCCGAAGCCCTTACCTGACTTAGGTCCAGGGTACATGGCCTGGGTCTAAAACCTGACCCAGATAAAGAGCTTAAAGCTGAATCCATTGGGGCCTTGAATATATTTATATACATTTATGTATTTCGTATTCGCATATTTATATACAATATGCAGTGGAAAATGGGTATTTGAGATTGTCAGGTATGAACCATGGGTGTGAAACAAGACCTGAATTTATTGTCCTTGACCAGACAAAAATTAAAGATGGGCCCAAATGATCGATGTATACCTTTTATATTTTTTTATATTTTGGTGTGTTGGGGTCCAGGTATTTTTGCATTCATTTTTTCTCCCTACTCATAAGTTCATGAGTTGCCAACTGGATGCTTGTTTAGAGCCCTGTAATTTATATGGGTTACCAAAGAGTGCAGCAAGGGCTCACATGGGTTGGGGGCTTGGGTCTGAAGGCGCCCTGCTACTGCATCAACCAGAAAGAAAATACAGTGTCTGGGTCAAAGTGTAGATCCAATGAATGGAGCTATGGTTTAGTGGCAAGTACAAGCTGGACCAGATTTGGTCCAAGTATCATAAAATCAAAGTATTGTCATAGTATATTTGTATAGTACTTACATGCTACTTTGGTTAAAATTATTAGACTTGACCCCAAGTGATAAATCTGATTAAATATCACTTGGTCCAGTTCTAGGTTTGGATCCTATGTTCTTACCCATATCTGTTTATGTCCCTCATCTAAACTGTGTGTATGATTTTTCTTCTTTGATAGAACATCTCATCTGCTTTCTGCTCTTTTTATATATTTCTTAATTTATCTTTGACTAATCTGTTGTCTTTTTTTTTTTTTTCCTAATCTGTTGACCTGACTGACTGGATGCAGGCTTCCAAGTTCCACCCCCAAGAGAAAAACCATCATTTGTTGTGTTTACACTAACTGGAATAAGGGTAAACTACAAATACCTTTCCATTTCAAAATTCTTTTGGCATGAGATTATCAGTAAAGCGAAAGCACCTGGAGGTTGGTTGGTGTTCCAGCAGCAGAAGGGATAGATGTGCTGTTTCTTGTTGTAGTATTAGTTTAACTTAAATGTATCTAATAGATTCTTTCTATGTTGAGTCAGCGGTTCATCAATCGTCATTAGTGTAATAGATAAAGTAATAATTAGAAACCATTTTACAAAGTAGTAGTAGTAGAGGTGAGTCTGGTGAAGTCTGAAACCTGTTTACAACAACGTGTAAAAGTAGGATCCTTCTTAAGCTGGCAAAGGCAAATAAAACTTTTCTGCTAACTTTTGTGTGGACTGGTTCGCTGCAATTGCAAACGATAGGACGTGCAGATAGCGTGGTTGTTACTACTTTGGACTCATCACATGCAGGGTCTTTTTCGGTTTAAAGCCAAAAACTTATTTTTTTGTCAACTATATCAAGATATAGTAGGAAGTGACGATTTACAAGTGGTAATAAGAAAGTGAGAGACGATGAACAAGTGGTGAAGGGTCTGTTTCACTGGAACAAGTGATCGGCTAATGGACAAACAGCTAAATGTCACGGGGCTATAACATTTGTACAGAACTTGCTGAAGCAACCGAATTATAAAAGAAGGCAGAAGAAACTAAATATGCAAATTCACGTAAAACCACTTATAACCTGGTAACATTTTTTGGTGGAGCACCTCCTTTTTCGTCCATAATTAAAAGTGTCATTTCTATTCTTAGTACGTGTGCTACTCCTCCTTTTCTTTAAGATTTTCAATAGGATTAGTGTCATTCTCTTATTCGGGCTAGTATGGGACCACTAGGGATTTCTTAGAATTTGGCACCAACTGGGAATTTGGACCCCACATCTTATGTGAACTTCGGACCCACAGTTAATTGCAAATAAGTCTACTATATAAATGCAATTGCACTTCAGTCTTAGAAATAATTAAAAGAAGACCCCAATCTTCCCAATTACCGCAAGTAGGCCCCTCCATCAATTATATCCATGGATCTCTTGGAATAAATTTGTCCAACCAAATTAGATCTACATCTTATTATCGTTGTGACCCAATTAATCACAGTAATCATCAGTACCATCCAATTAACTCTTATTTGAAATGGATGCCCACTTACCAATGATAAAATCCATTAATTGGTACAAGGGGATATTAAGGGGATAGATTTCATCTTGAGAATTATATGTTCCCACAGTCCTAAAACCAAGTACTCAAGACGCCAAGGTGTTAACCTACAATTGGCCTCACTCATTGATGACTCAAAGTAAATACATAGTAGAAACTTGAGTCCATTAATCTCAGGATTAAGAGCCTATTGCTTTGGAATTGTGAGAGGAGTCCTTAAATCAATAATAGATTTGGATAAGGTGCTACTAATGGTCCTTTAGTACATCTAATGCACTAGCACAATAATCCAAAGTCTTACACTCTAATGATTGAGATAAATCACACTATCTCATAATAATTGCATTGCTACAATCTTTATTAGATGAGATGCCCAGTCTCATCATTAGTTGTGAAAATACTTTAAGTATAAGATTTATGATCCATGTCTCATCTATGTGAATCTCATCCACACACATGGATTACATCTAATACACTTGTGCGCTCCGGTTCATCTCATGACCATCATATCATTTTGTATTGGTTATGTGCAATTATAGAATAAGATATCATTCATCACATGAATAAAGCATGAAAATATAAATTAATAAAATAAACCAATTATTCGGATCATCCACTGAATTGAGGACATAGAATCTAACAACAACAATGACCTGTAAAAGAAGCAACAGGGTGTAATGTGTGGCTCTTAATTACTAGCCCAACACCACCATGCTTCTGCTACGTTCCACTAGTGTAACCCTCGACTATATAATCTTATGGAAAATCTGTTTAGATTTCGAGGGCAACTTGATGAAAATCCGATCGAACCCTTAGCAGGGGCGCACTTCCCGTGCACCCCCAGTGAGCTCACCGAGAAAATCGACCCCATGGTGGAGCCTTCCACACCCCTACCCTTTTTGCCAGAACCCAAGTTAAGACTTCGACCCACTTTAACTTATTGAACTTGATATTAGTTAGGGGTGTTTGTTAAGCTTGGTCTTCATCTCGGCGGGTTGGCTGGAGGCTTATAGGTGTACTAAGGACTTAGGTATATGCATGATTAGGGTTTTAGGAAGCCGAACAACGCAATTCAGCACTAAGGAACAAAATGACTGGTAAATGGACCCTAAGCACGTGCAATGCCAAATCCTACCACCCCAACATGCACGTGCAATGCCCATAGCTTAAGATTAGCTATTTGTAATGTATTCTTGATTGTTATACAAAATTATCCTGTTCTAACCCCTAAGTTATCCTGTTCTAACCCCTAAGTTATCGTTTATTCGCGTACACAGTGTATGCCATCCTTGAATTTATATAATTCCTTCGTGTACCCTCCGTACCTGACCTTCACACAGCATGTAGGACTTGTTCCTTGCGCATGGGTTTTAGCGAGCATTTGGTTACCGGGCTCCCTCTCGATCACACATATCCGCCCTTTTACCTTCTTACCCATTTGGGTTGTCATTCCATGATAGAATGCTGCCTGACTTACTAGAGACCCTAGGACCTTGATCAATCATGTTAGTCCCATCATGTTTTCCTGACTTATAATGGTTTATGATGTATTGCTCCACGTATGCATGTCATATTCTACTAGGGTCCATGAGGGTTACAAACCGAGCATGTATGATCACGTAAGCATTGTTTTGTCAGAAATTTGCCCCTCAACCGTGACCATCGATCATTATGTCCAGTGTATTTGATATTGTGACCTAAGTCGGCACCATTAAGTTTGGGCACCCTCTTCAGTCGAATCAATTGATTTGGGGTCCTTAAATTCCTATAACCAACTACATATTGGGGTTTTATTTCTGTATGAGATCCTCTCCGGAGCCATGGCTAATGATAAGTCCACAAAATTGTAATTCTCATTCATCATTTTATGTTACTTTGTGGACTTAATTAGGGTAATTTGCACTCAATTTCATAAAATTTCATAATATCATGCATTTGAGCATTAAAGTTTGAATTTTAGTCAAAATCATCAATCTTGCATGAATTCTATGAAATCATTGGTTTACATCATCTTAGTGTCACACCAATTAGCCTTTTGATTCTGGCATCATCAATTAGTTCATGGAAAATCATCCAGTTTGGTGCATTCATATGCATGATCTCATTCGGGTCCCATGCATGACATTTATGAATTTTGTACATATGCTGAATGAATTATTCTTTTTATTCTTATAGGGAATCTTCAGTTAATTGGGACATGCTTTGAAAAGAAATTGAGAGAAGAAATTCACAGAGCAATCCAAGCCAAGCTAGAGCCCATGTGAGGAGAAGAACGTCCAACACAAGAGGTGGACCCACTCTTAGATCCAAGTCCAGCAGCACTCAAGGAACCCATACATTCTCACGTGATGATTATACATAGCCTCATGGTGGACTACATGAGAAAGAAATGTCCAATTATTGCCTTGCCATTATTTTGTCAACATGATCACTAAAAAAAGGGAAAGACCAAGTCAAGAAGTTCTTCACATGGAGAGAGGAACTTGGAAAGTCTTATCATGGTACACATGGCACTCATGCCTGGCAACTATTGTGCATTGAATAGTGTTGAAAGGGAATGAAGTCCGAGTTCTTATGGGAAGCCTCATTCTTGGCACGTTGAGGATTTTTAGTGGAGATTTTATTGGAAGAATGTGCACACCATACACATATTCTTTGGAAAGTCTTTCTAAAAGCAACTATGAAAGATTTTTTTGGAACCTAACTTGGCAAGATTTGGAGCTCAAAAGTTATAAATAAAGCCACATAGGGCTGTGAATGGGGAGCTCATTTTCTACACAAAGAATCTCACGTCTAGTCCCTCATGTAACATCACGACCCTTAGCCTATTATTATTATTAATTAATTGTATGATTAGTTAATAAGCGTGTTTAAAGTCTTAGCGAGTCATGTTTAACGTATGGATCATGCGTGCGAAGTCTCGCGCGAGTCCGAGTGCGTTTGGCAGAGTAGGGGGTTGGTTTGTAATTTGGGAAGTTTTCAGGGGTTTTTATGAGATTATGAGTTTTTGTGAGTTTGGGTGCATCGGGTAGGTCTCAATATTTCATGAACTTTAGTCTTTTACCGCGTTTTGATTCAACTCGTCGAAGAGGCCCAAATAATCACATTTGCCCAACAAAGGACTAAACTCATATTAAACCATAACCTTGACCTAATATAAACCCATGCATCCCTTTCATTCGTTTCTCTCTTCTCTCTTTCACTGTGCTACCTCAAACCATTTCCTCTCACTGCCTCCTTGCCAACGAAGGTTACCGAAGCTCCAATCCCACCGGATAAGCTCCGTTTCTTCTTCCTCAAGCTCTCTTAAGTCCAACCATTCTCTTTTCTAAGGTTCCCATTGACAACCCACTTAGATGTAAGCTTCCCAAGCTTTTAGGTCTAGTCTTTCTTCTTTCTTTTTCATAGAAATGGTTTAGAGAACCTCACCCCAGCCCATTGCATTCATTTTTGTAGAAAGATTTTGGGATTGAGAGAGGTTTCCTCCATTTTGGGCTCAAAGAGGGATTTTCCTTAATTTCCCTTGGTTTTCCTTTAGCTCTTCATCAAGGCAAGTTAATGTATGTATATTATGTTTTGATATGCTTGTTTCTTCCTTGATTTGATGCTTAATAATGTCTAGATGAACATATTGCTCAACTTGATTTAATTTGTTTTGAAAACATGATAATCTTGCCTAATTGCTTAATGAAATGGATTGGAAATTAAATGGATAGATTGATAGGTTTATTAGACTTGATAAGAGGGGGTATGCATGTTTGTGGTGAGGGCATGGCCCTATTTTCCTTGTTTACAGGTGTGAATGATGGAAGGGAGTGAAACTCCCCGTTTTGTGAACCTGCACAGAATTTGTTTCAAAATTCTGGGCGCAGTCGGTTAACCGAACCTGGGTGTCGGTTAACTGAACTACAGTTCAGTGACCCTCGGTGACCTGTCGGTTCCAAGTCCAGAGGACTGCAACTTATTCTGATGGATGTTGTGAACTCGGTCACCTTGTCGGTCGACCCTCGGTCACCTTGTCGGTTGACCTTCGGTCGACCGAACTGCACTCGGTGACCTGTCAGTCCCATTTCCAGAGAGCGACATTTCTGGGCATTTCGTGCGGTCGGTTGCTATGTTGGTCAACCCTCGGTTAACCGAACTGGTTGGTTAACCGAACCCTGTGTTTTCTTGACCAAATTTCCCCTTTTTGTAAAAGGATTGTCCCTTGGTCTATGGACTTAGGTGGAACCTTGATTACCTTTTTGGACTCATTTGAATTGATACGAGGGATGTTTTGGGCAAACATTTTATCGTCGTTATTCCGGCTTTCTCGGGTTTTCAACTTATATCTCTTGAATGGTACGGGACAACGGGATGTTGGGATTGGTGTATGCCCTAAAGCCCACTAGCTGCACTCTCATCTTTTGTTACTGGATATTTACTAGTTATTTAATGGAACGACTCTTTTCTGCTTAAACATGTATATATGTATGGTTGTGTGAGGCTCATTGTTTCTAGTAAATGAATTAGGTGTGTAGTGTCTACACACAGATAGGTCTAATTCATGGATGCCGGAAACAACATATTTGTTCATAACTGAAAGATGGAGCTGGGCACTTCATCTTGGTATAAGTTATAATGAGAGACTCTCCTGTATTCAGGGTGACTTACCTAAGTCATGGGAGGACTTTCCCGGATTTATCTCATTAGTGCATATGCAATGCATTGAACAGGACCATGGTAGGTGTGATCTCTAAAATAGTACTATCACTGAGAGAGATCAAGTCACCTCATGTTACTGAGTGACCAGTGCTCTTAATCTTGAGCATTTGTGGATGAACTGACGAAGTCAAGTTCTTGTGCTTTAATTCACTATGGGTGAGATTCTTTTCATTGGTCAACAGCTCTGTGTTTTGGGTACTCGGACTTGATCAGTTGGGACGTGCAGATACAATAAAGAATCTATGCCATCTAATGATAGAATGATCGTCCCCTTAGAATTATCCGATTGATCATCAAAATCTAAGATCTTAGTATATGGATGTTCCATATGGATATTGAACTTGTGGGTCGCTCCTTAGACCAAGAGAATGATATCCGGATGATTATGTTAAGGATATGAAGTTCTAAGGTTTAGATGTAATCGAGAAGGTTGATAGTACATGTGATAACCTGACTTGATTATGGATGTTACATAGAGGGGCATTCAGGTCATTACACTTAGTAGGTCGAAGACAACTGTCATTTTATGATGAGCTTATTATATTATATATTTATCCCTGGAGTTCAACCATAACTCTTTAGTGGAATGAGTTAAGGTTAAAATGGTCTTTATGTTGCTATGGGTTTAGCATGGACGTTTTGGTCATTTTGGGAGCCAAGGGCAAATATGTCTTTTGGTCCCTTCCCTAGTCACTTTCCAAGATTGGCATGATTTCCTAAAATGTTTAGATGACATTTGGATGAATTATTTTAGTGGAAAAATAACTTTGAGTTTAAATTCAAATAGGCCTTTGATGGCATACATGAATTTAATTCTAGATAAATTATTAGTGGGCCATGGTGTGCATTAGTATGTGGGACGTCCATAATGGGATTTCCATGGGTAAGGTTTCCAACTTTGAGTAGGTCTCTCTACGTAGAAAGTTGGGCTCCTCTTTGGATTAGTATTCCTATAAGAAAGTTTCCTTTTTGGATTAGAAACTTAAATTAGTAAGTGTTGTGCAACTAGGATTACTAATTGCTAAAGTTTGTGGGAATTTCCTTTAGTTTCCTTTTCTAATTGGAGTGTTTCTAAAAGGAAATAAATCTTTAGATTATACTTCCTTTTAGGACATCTATGAGAATTAGAAGAGATAAACTTTTAGGAAAGGTTTTCAAAGTTTCTATAAAAAGGAGAGTGTGCAACCCCTTGGACGTCCAACATAGAGTGAGAGCAAGAAGTCCCTGTTAGTTTTATGGTCTCAATACCAGCATATGATGTAATAAATTGATTCATTTATTTATTAATCAATATATTCATGCTTTCCATTTCATGAGATGAATGATGTTTAATTATATACTTGCACATAACCAATACGAATGACATAATGGTTCATGAGATGAACCGGAGTCCATAAGTATACTAGATATAATACATGTGTATGGATGAGATCCACATACGGGAGACATGTATAATAAATCTTATACTTGAATATCTTCACAACCAGTGATGAGACTGGACATCTCATACTGACAAGGTTGCAGCATTTTGATCACTATGAGATAGTGTGATTTGTCTCGATCATCAGAATGAAAGATTCTGGATCATAGTGCTGGTACGTTGAATGTATTGAAGGACCATGAGAAGCACCTTATAAACACTGTCTTTATATTAAGGTCCGCTCTCATAATTCCCTAGCAGTAAGCTCTCAATCCTGAGACATTAATGAACTCAAGTTTCTATTTATTCATTTACTTTGAGTCACCAATGAGTGAGGCCAACTGTAAGTCAACACCTCGGTGATTTGGGTACGTGGTAGTAGAGCTGTGGGAACATTCAATGGTTAAGATGGAATCTATCTCTAATATCCCCTTATGCCAATTAATGGATTTAATCATTGGTAAGTGTACACCCATTCTGATTAAGAGTTAATTGGAAAGGTACCATTGATCATTATAATTAATTGGGGCTCAAGGACAATAAGATATGGATCTAATTTGGAAGACAGGTCCAATTGATCCATGGATATTGATGGAGGGGCCTACTTGTGGTAATAGGGAAGTTTAGGGTCTTCTATGTAATTTCCTAAGACTAGAGTTCAATTGCATTTATATAGTGGAATTATTTGCAATTAACTGTGGGCCCGGATTGCACATGAGATGTGGGGTCGCGTGTTCCAGTTGGAGCCAGCTTTCTAAGGAATCCCTAGTGGTCCCCACGCTAGCCCAATCATCAGACGGATACTAATTCTAGTTGAACTCTAAAAGGAAAGTTACTATTTCTATTTGAAGTGAGACTTCTAATAGTGGTAATAGTATGTTTCTAATTATTAATGGAAGTGAGACTTCTATTGTAATTAAGAAAGAGAAGAAAGTAACTAATTAATTTGGAAGTGAGACTTCTAATTAAATTAGTAAAGAGTAGTTTGCAAAAGCTATAAATAGGGACCAAAGGGGGCTTGGACGTCCATCCTTGGACTTCACGCCCAGCCCCCTTTTGTGCAAGAGTTGCACTTCTCTTCTCTCTCTTCTAGTTCCTTTAAGTTCCTAGTTGTCTTCTCTTGAAGATCCCACCCATCTTCTTGAGAAAGAGATTCTGATTCGGGTAATAGCGTGGAAGGGCATTGGGTTTTGGAGAAACCTATTTGATTCACGAAAGGGTTCGTCATCAAAGAAAGTAGCAAATTCTCCATTAGAGCACAACCGAGCTCCAAAGGTATAATCTATTTCCTTGTATGATATAGATCTTTGTTGCATGTTTGTTACTGATTTTCTATCTCCTAGATAGATTATATTACTGATCTAATAGATGAGATAGAGGGTTTGCATCTTGGACACATTGATAGCCTTATGGATAGTTGATCCCTGTATCAAGTGGATCAAAAGTTTTTGAAACCTATCCTAAAGGCCCACCTAATTTCCAACAGTCCCACACGTCCAGCCTTGGGTGTTTTCTTTTTCATTGAAGAAACTTTAAGGTCTGAGATTTTTTTCTTAGAAAAATAGTTCTCAATTCCTAGATTAAGATCCCACCATCTTAGCCAATCATATTTGGAAGTGAGATAGAGAAGAATATCAAAGGCAATACTACTGCAAATAATTCCAGTAATTTGTTTGCTAATTGCAAGTCTGAGTTCGGCCCTTTGGATCTATTATTTCAGAGATTTGAAGTCTACAAATCTTCAAGGTAATAGTCTTCTTGGTTCTCCTTAAATTATACACTTGTTGGTCATGAATTCATGGAGTTCTTTTGCGATCACTATGGCTGATTTATGTTGCCCAAATCAGATTTTTTAAAATCTGTCATGTTACAAATTAGCCATGAATGTGTTCCGCTAGTGATGTTCAGATCTGAATCGCAGTTTCTTTCACGGGATACCCTCCCTTATATCTATGCACGAAGATTGTTTGTATGGGTATCGCGAACCTTATTCCTTTCGTTGACTGAGTAAAGTTGTACGAGATCACGGTAATAACATTGTACTTAGGATTGAATTGTTTATCGCTTTCAATTATTAATTGTACCATCTGGTACTTATCTACATGTTATGTACATGTTCTTTAGCTTCGTTTACTTTGCTTTACTTTGGGATTACTTGATGAACCTAGGTGTTGAACTTAGGATCCCCTTTGATGTTCCGCTTGTTCTTGATAATTGATGGAAGTGTTGAGGCTAGGTGGCTTTGATTATAAAAGCTTGACGAGGACTACTTATGGTATCGATATTGTTATTGAAAGCTTGCTTGTATTGTCTTGTCTTGACCTTGATTTGATAAATGGAAAAGTAGTCTCTCTTTGAATAATAAATCCTGTTCACACAAGAAAGCCTAGCACTTCATTATTGTTTGTCTATGAATCCTTGTGTTAGGCACCACTCAGTTGTATATCGCCCAACACGGATGGGGCACTATCCGTGTTAGAACTTTGATGAACGTTTGCATAGTACGACTTGTTACTTAATGGATCTTGCATGTTGACCGGGTCATTCCTGTGCCTTGTTGCCGAGTTCACACTCGTGCCTTGTTGCCGGGCTTTTAACCCTGTGACTTGTTGCCAGGAATACCTTGTGCCTTGATAAGTTGCTTACTCACATCAAAGATGTTTAGTTGAACTGTCATGGTGTCAGGGAGCACTACTGAGTTAAAATTTAAATCTGATTTTTTTTAATCAAAGATTACTGAATAATTGAGATCTAAGAAAATCTAGAAGAATTCAGAAACAAACTAATCAAATATATATAAAAAAAATAGATCGGAGCATCCAGAATCCATGAAGCAAGATAATTAATCCATCATGCAATTATTCTACTATTTGTCTCAAAATAACTCAGATCAGAAATAAATCAATGTTTCGGGTCCGGATGATTTGTCTTTTGCAAAAAAAAAACCAGATTTTAATAAAAAGAATAAGATCACAACCCAAGACCTCCTTTACCTCATAAAAGAATGAAAGATCATAAGCATGACTCATCAAATTAAGCATAAACTATCAAAGGATCTCAACCCTAAGCATAATCTATCAAAATAAGTATAAATCATCAAACTATTTTCATTAGAAATCAAAATAGAGGCTGCCTAAGGCATGAAGACAGATCTATTACTCTAATAGAGCATGCATTTAAAAGAGACAAGAAAGTAATAGAAAAATTACATAAATTAAATTAAAGATCTACTTAGTTTCATCTGTGTGCTCCAATCCAGAAATCTAGCCAGCCATTGAAAAGAACTCCATAAGTAATTTCATTAATAGCATCTCCTTATACAATGGTCTCTCAAAAATCTCTCTTCTAAAAATCCTAATTTCTGAAACAGGGCTTCAGAATACCCAAAAATAATTCTTAAATTCTATTAATTAGGAAAAGAGAAAAAATGAGAGAGAAAAATGGTGGACGTCCAAGGGAGGGAGTGTCTCCCGTATGCTTCCTTTTGGTTCCTCTTATAACCCCGGTTATCTTACAGATACATTGAATCTGGACACCTTCTCTGCAAATTTGATTTATCTTCATAGATAAGGTATATCTCTTATCTCTTTTGAATTTGAATGAGGTGGAAGCTTCTGAAAACCTCTGCATGGCTTGACTAATCTTCAGATGGGGTCCCACAAGGGATGTGCAACAATTGATTATCAACGGTGTGGATTTAATTGCAACCCCGTCTAAAAATGAACATGAAAATATCCAGGCCCGTAACTTTATCAATTTAGCTCTGATTTGAACATTCTTGGGTCCACGGAAATCTACTCTGAATAAGCTTTCCAACGGTAGGTAAATTTCATCGATCCGACGGTTGGATTGAAAGTTATGGCCATTTGAAGATGAGTTATCCTAAGAAAAACGGGATTAACTTTTGAAATTTGATTTGCAAAGGATTCTTTCTCTCCATAACTCTTATTTTCCAAAGGAGATTAAAGGTGGATGATTCAAACTCTTCTTCTTTTATTCCAATCATAATTGTACTCTTTGAATTATCCATTAATAATTTCAAATCTGCAACTACTGCGGACCCTGCCATGTAGGACATTTCATCTGCTTGAATAGTGGGCCCTATGAGAAGTCTTCTATTGTAGTTAGGACTCTTCAACTGACATGATGAGTGGACCCCTCCTTTGATTGATATTCACATTGCTTGTGTGTGGGGTCCACGTGGTGAGTTCTTCTTTTCAAACTTCAATTCAGCAATGCAGGGCCCATGGTGACTAGGTGTGCTTGAAAGTGGGTTCCATGACAGAGGCCTGCAATTCTTGTTTTCTGCACATTTTAATTCAACACATCAAATACGGAAGAGCCCATATTGAAGCGGGACCCATCCGGACAGAGTCCTACTCCAACTGGGACTCTTCGAAGAAAATTTGCAAAACATTCTAAATTAATGCAGAAAATGTATGAAAAGTATGAAAATTCAGGTTTCTAGGAGAAAATGCATGAAATGATGGAATTAGATGAATAATGATGCAATTCACCTAATCAAACCCCTAATTTATCCTAAAATGATACATAAATGTGCAAATTCATGAACTCAACATATCTCCACCACGACTCCATGCAAGTATGGGAGGGAAACACTATCTCGTGGTAATTAGCATATGTGGACCGCCTATCTTGCTAGATGTTTATGTTAAATTGATTATGATTCGAATGCTATGCATTTCTTACGATCAGGATGCTATGCATTTCATATGATTATGTCACTTGTCTACTCTTATTCGTATTGCATATCTTGTTGATTTATATATATTACTTGTCGACCGTCGTGTCTGATGATGCTACTCTTGGTGCATAGGTACCGAGCCCTTTTTTATCGAGGAGGAGACGACAGAAGCAATTCAGGCGGATCAACCTGATGACTTCCTATACTATTGTAGGGACGGCGCTGTATAGCCATATAGACCCCGTACACGAGTGCCTCATGCATATTTTCGGATAGATTCATCTTTTGGGTTTCCTTTTGATTATTATTTTGGTTAGGCCCAAGTTTTGGTGTGGCCTTTCATTGTAATTAATACTTTTGTTTAACTATCACAACTTGAACTTTAATTATATATTTACATATTGCTCTTAATTATACATTTTGAGATACCACTTGTATTTATAAGCTTCCGCTATTTGTTATTATTATATGAGGAAATGTTTACACCTCACAGCGGTCTTCGATCCATTTGGGACATGATTGGGGCTAAGTTGTATTTAATTATTGTTGAAAAAGTTTTAATTAGCCCTAATTTCACGCATAACCCCGGTTTCACTTCTGGGGGAGTGACACCTCATGTGAGAATCTTTCTTTATCCTTTATCATCTCTCTATTTTCTCTCTCTAGAGAAAAAAAAGGGAAAATATGTGGGTAATCTAGAGCCCTGTTCCAGAACTAGTCTAGAAGAGTGTGAGAGAAAATTGTAATTGCCATGAAGTTCTCAATGAAAATCGTATTTTTTTGCAATGGAGGAGTAGATCACTGGATCAGATTGTCAGATGAAGTTAAGTCTTTCTCCTCATTAATTTATGTGATATTTTTATTTCTTGCACATTGATTATAATAATAAATCTGCCTTCTGTCATCGACAACCTATGTTATTCAATCTTTTTAATTTGAACAATGCTTTCTGATGGGCCAGCGCATTCTGTTCGCTCGGTTCTACCGAGGTCGGCGGACGTGGGAGTCCGTTTGGGTCCGACCCTTTCTAACCGGAGGGGGCAGAGGCGTGCATCAACATTTCTTTTGCGTGGGTGTGCCAGATTTTCTATTTTACTTGGAATTGCAAGTGGTGATCTGGAGATCAACCTTCGCAAGTAAAAAGGAAATCAACTTCTTTCAAGTTTTCCATTGCACATATATTTAAGAAAAGAGACAATTTCTTGATTTGCCGTGAAATGCGATTTTTTTGGCATTTATAGCCGATTTTGGCGTTTATAGCCGATTTTTGGCGTTTATAGCCGATTTTGGCGTTTATAGCCGATTTACAATCCTTATCAATAATGAAAGACAAGAGTTGTGATTTTTGTCTCTTTTTAAAAAATACAAACTATAATGAAAAGCAAGAAAAGGAGGATCTAACTTCTCAAGAGATTGTGGGGGACTCGTTCAGATTGACGGTCGCAAGCCATATGTGGACTTCGCCATCATCCATGTAGATGAGAACAGAGGATGCTATTGATTCGCTTGGCTTGGTTATAACCTCAAGTTTTTAGAGGACAAAGACCAAGAGGAGGTCCTGTGTCCAATAAAAAGCCAAGTAGACGGGCTGAAAAGCCACGTCTAAGCCATAAAGCCACGTCTAAGCCATTGGAGGCAGAAGGAGAAGGCAAGGACCTTGGGGGGGGTACCCCCCAAGGGACTTTTGTCACCTTGTAGCGGTGGTCGGTGTAGAACTTCCGCAGAGTTTTCTCTTTTTCTTTCTCTTAGATTTCTGATGCCTTTTTCTATCTGAGTTTCTGGATTTTCTGCAGTCTGTTGTGTCTTTTCTTCTTGGAGTGCTCTCCTATTTATAGGCTTTTTGGTAGCCATTTAGGAGGGTTTATGGGCTTTTATTGTCATTAAGCCGCATAATGGGAGGAGTTACAGGATTTAATTCCTTTATTTTGTAACTCCTTTTTCTTGGCTTCTGATTGGCCGGAGGAGATTAAGGGCATTTAATCGCCTTTAATCGCCATGATGGGAGGAGTTTCATGGTTTAAATGTCATGAATCTCTTGACTTGTAACTCCCGGATGCTTGCTTCTGATTGGGCCGTCCAAAGAAATGGATTAATGACTACAATAAAACTAGTCAATTAATCGCATTTAAGTGGTCGCCGAGCAGTTGAAGAGTCGCGGGCCGTGCCGCGTCTTTTGGGATTCTTTTGGCGATGATCATCAATGGATCTTCATGTAGATCGACATCGGATGACCATGTAACTTCAAGTGTTGCTTGCCAACAACGGGTCGGTGCCATCTGTCCTGTCAATTTCTCGATCGGTCGGGTAGAAAGCACACTTTTTTTTGGTTGACCGGTTGGCGATCAATGTTGGTTTCGATACTCTTGATGATTGACCCGTGATTTTGACGGATGTCAGAGCATTTGGTGTCTCAAAACTATGAATTTTGGAAAATACCAGAGGTTAGATGCTTCGAATCGCAAAGAAACAGTGAAAAACGGGGTTTTCGGGGCCCTCCCGACGATCCCGGGCTCCAGGGTCGTTTTGTGTCCCGTTTTGTCCCGTTTTGTGTCCGTTTTTACTGTTTTTTATTCTTTTTTCTTCTGTATTTTTCCTTGAAATTTTTGATCACTTATTGGCCTGATTACCCTGTAGAAAACCTGATGAGAATCCTTGCATTTTGTTTTGCAAAGTTTCCAATTTTCTGAGAAAGCCGAAGACTTTGTCGCGCAGAGCTGCCGATTTTCCGTCAGAAGCTGAAACTGGGTCAAACGATGTCGGAATGACCTGAAATTTGGGGTGAAGCCTGCTGACCAATAAATAAGACCAACATAGGCTTTTGTTTGAGTTTTGAAGCCGTTTGGGGTCATATCACCAGTAGACTTGATTTTATCGCGATGAAGATGTCGCGGCTTGATGTGCGGTCAACCGATGTCCGATTGACTTGAAATTTGACAGGGAACCTATTGGAGTCATTTTAAGATGATCTATAGGCTCTGTCTTAGAAACCATGGTCCCGGGGAGCTTCGCTGCCGAGAGGCCTGATTTGGCTTCCGAGCGTCAAAGTATGGTCAAATGTTGTCGAGATGACCTGAAATTTGACGTGTAGCCCTTTGTAAGCATTTTGAAGTCGTCCATGTGCTCTATCTGATGAGAGATGGCCTCAGTGGTTCTCGCCGTTGAAAGGCTTGATTTAGCTGTTCGAGGGTTGATGTAGGGTCAAACGTTGTCGGTTTGACTCGAAACTTGACGTGGAGCCTTTTGGATGTATTTTGAGACCATCCATCGGCTCTGATCGAAGATTTGGTGTCTCCGATGCTTTCGCCACCGGGAGCTCCTTTTCAGCTGTCGGAGAAGCGAAGTTAGGCCAAATGATTTTGAAATGGCCTGAAACTTCTTGTGTACTCCTCTTTTGGCTGTCTTGAAGGATCTTGTAGTTTTTGTTTGATTCTAACAAGATTTGATTTTTTTAGAAGTAGCATTGCCTATTTATGGCAGGTTACGACTTCATGCAGTTCTCTGGATCTTGAAGAAGCAAAGTGACATTTTTGGTGTCAACAAATGCCCCCTCGAGGTGCAGCGACGAGTTGCTTAACTTTTGTAGTCGATGTGCCTCGAAGAGATTTTGTGAAGGAGAGCCTGTGACTTGACCAAGAGTTTTTAAGCAGTCTTTCTTTTGGTATTTGTAGCCTTTTGAGATTCCAGGGGAATTTTATGGTAGTGAAAGGAATCACGTACCATCTCGAGGCAAAGTTTTGAAGATGACATCAGGGATGTGGATTTGGGTTTTGACCTTGTGACCTAACAGGCTGTATGTGGCAGGTTAGGGGGTCGGGTTTGGTTTTGACCGTGTGACCCAACAAGCTGTATGTGGAATGTTGGGGGGTCAATTTTGGTTTTGATCTTGTGACCTAACAGGCTGTATATGGCAAGTTAGGGGATCAGGTTTTGATTTTTGGTTTTAGTCTTATGACCTAACAAGCTGTATGTGGCAAGTTAGGGGACCAGGATTTGGTTTGGATTTTTGTGGAATGTCAATTTCAAGATTTTGGCTCAATTTGGTAGATGAGGCTGGATGGTTTGATTTTTGAAAGCTCATGGGGCTTGGAATTCTCTTTTGTATGGTCGAATCAACTCAAAAGAGGCATGGAACCATTTTTGTATGCTCTTGGTAAGAGGGATTTCTCTTTGACTAAAAGCCCAAATTATTATTTTTTTAATGCCTAGGTGGTCAAACCTGGCTCATATGGGCTAACCCATGGGACCTTAAGCTTTTGAAATGGCTTAAATCTCATACGGTGTCATTTTTATAAAGAATATCCAAAAATATCTCCTTTGGATAGAGAATATCTAAGAATATCTTTACTTGGAGAGAATCTCTCATGGTCCCTTTATTTTGGGAGAGAATATCTCCAGATATCTTCCTTTGGGAAAGAATCTTTCATTGATCCTATCTTTTGGGAGAAAATCTCTCATTGATTTCTTTTTGGGAGAGAATCCCTCAAGATATCTTTCTTTTGGGAAATAATCTTTCTAATTTCTTTCTTTTGGTAAGGTTACTAATTAGTAACACTTACCTCTTTCTTCTTTCCTTCTTTGGTTTGCTCTCTTCTTTAAAAGCAAGGAGGAGGTTGGATCTCTTACTCTTATTACTTTCTTTTGCAACAATCAACAATCCCAAGAGGGCTTCAAGACCAAGAGTTCTTCTTCTTCAAGATCTTCAAGACTTTTCTTCTTCTTCTCCATCAATGGCTTCAAGTAAGTTTCCTTTTTCAAGAAAACCCCATTGTTGGAAAAAAGTTCTTTCTTTTTTTTTTGTTCCTTTCTTTTCTTTTCTTCTTTTTTTTCCACGTGTTTGCTCTTTTTTTTACACGTTTTTTTATGCTTTCTTTTTTTTTGCATGTTTTTTTTGTGGGCCGTACGGATCTGGCCGTACGGCCACGTGGCCTGTGGGCCAGCCCCTTTCTCTCTCTCTCTTTTTTTTCGAGAAAGTTTCTTTTTTTCCTTTTTTTTTCTTTTTCTTTTGCTCATCATGATAATGCATTCTTTTTTTTTTGGCAAAACAAGATGTTCATGCATGTATTTTTTTTTTGTAAATTGAATTGTAGCATGATGTGATAGCATACCTGGAAGTTTTTGCAAATTTGGGAATTTGGAGCTCGCAGCGATGTTGAACCCTTCCTGATTTTGCGGAGACTTTGAGGTTTCGAAAGTTTGGAGTTTCGGAGCTCGCAGCAATATTGAGCCCATCTACAAGCTTTCTATTTCTTTCGGGATAGTTCCTTTTCTTCGGAATTGCCCCGGCATCATGTCAAAATTTCGCCAGATTTTTTTTTAGCGAAATTCTGTCATTTTGATGTTTGATCTTTTTCTTTTCCATCCTTTGCAGGTGGTTCTTCCAGAATGAACAATGGTAAAGAGCCTGCTATAAGCGTACCTCGTCGATCTGCTAGATCTTCTAATCCGGCCGTTCAGCAGGCCTGGGAGAAGGTCCAGTATGTTGAGAGAAATCTGGAAGAGTGCGACTCCCTCAACAGAGATGAGATGAGGCAGTGACTGATCGCTCTCAAGGGAGAGGAATTCTATAAGATCATGGTAAGCAGTCGTCCATGGGTGATGGAAGATCAAAGTGTTTTACCCAAGCCTACCTTCTTCTTTGGTGATGTCGTCCCTGATGACATGACATACCAGAGGAGATGTTTTCAGTTCTCTTTCAGAGCAGATGGTGAGAAGAAGACTGTTGCTACCCAGACGACGTTTGATCGCACCGTCTTGATCATAAGCCTTGCCCCCACGTGCTCTAAGAGGGAAGATCCTCCAAGCTGGGTGAGAATGACAAATGTAATCAAGACTGGGGTTTTTGTTGGCGGTTCTCCTAGATATGCGGAGAAGTCACCTACTGACTTAGACATGTTGATGCCGGCCAGTGGTTACCAGGGCTCTGATTATCCATCGGTCGATTTGAGACCGGCGGGCCTTGGTATTTTCAGCAGTGACGGCAGCAATTGGATAAAGCCTTTTCGACTTCGTGGCCGTTTCAATGCTGACTCCGAGTGGAAGTCGTGGACTGATCCCGTCCTGCTGATTGGTGGCGCCGTTTTGAAGGAAGCCAGGATTTTTGATGCGGTCCGCGCCTTTAGGGAGACAGTGATCTTTTCCGACGAGGCCTTCATGGCTATGTTGGAGTCATTCCTTCCACAAACCAATACATTCGTTGTGACGGATGGTGAGATTGGTTTTTCTTTGAAGGAGCTGAGTGCCATTACTGGATTGCCCATCCTTGCCAAACTCTATGAGGAGTTTATGCCGATTGACAGCATCCTTGAGGAGCAGTCTGAGGAGTTCAGGCTTCTGTACTTTCAGCTCGTCGCCTTCTATGATTTTTTGAAGGAGAAGGAGGGTTTGAAAGTTAGATCCAGCAGTTGAGAGAGTTCTAGCTCTTCGTTCCTGATGGACCAGCGCTTCCGCTCGGTTCTACCGAGGTCGGCGGGCGTGGGAGTCTGTTGGATCCCACCCTTTCGTAACCGGAAGGGGGGCAGAGGCGTGCATCAACATTTTTTTTTGTGTGGGTGTGCCAGATTTTCTATTTTACTTGGAATTACAAGTGGTGATCCAAAGATCAACCTTCGCAAGTAAAAAGGAAATAAACTTCTTTCAAGTTTTCCGTTGCACATATATTTAAAAAAAGAGACATTTTCTTGATTTGCCATGAAAGGCGATTTTTTTTGCATTTATAGCTGATTTTGGCGTTTATAGCCGATTTACAATCCTTATCAATAATGAAAGACAAGAGTTGTGACTTTTGTCTCTTTTGAAAAAATACAAACTATAATGAAAAGCAAGAAAAGGAGGATCTAACTTCTCAGGAGATTGTAGGGGACCCATTCAGATTGACGGTCGCAAGCCATATGTGGACTTCGCCATCATCCATGCAGATGAGAATAGAGGATGCTATTGATTCGCTTGGCATGGCTATAACCTCAGGTTTTTAGAGGACAAAGACCAAAAGGAGGTCCTATGTCCAATAAAAAAACTAAGTAGAAGGGCTGAAAAGCCACGTCTAAGCCATTTGGAGGCAGAAGGAGAAGGCAAGGACCTTGGGGGGGTACCCCCCAAGGGACTTTTGTCACCTTGTAGCGGTGGTCGGTGTAGAACTTCCGCAAAGTTTTCTCTCTTAGATTTCTGATGCCTTTTTCTATCTGAGTTTCCGGATTTTCTGTAGTCTGTTGTGTGTTTTCTCTGCTGTCTCTGTGTGTGTTTCTTCTTGGAGAGCTCTCCTATTTATAGGCTTTTAGGTAGCCATTTAGGAGGGTTTATGAGCCTTAATTGTCATAAAGCTACATAAAGGGAGGGGTTACAAGATTGAATTCTTTATTTTGTAACTCCTTTTTCTTGGCTTCTGAATGGCCGGAGGAGATGGAGGGCATTTAATCGCCTTTAATCGCCATGATGGGAGGAGTTTCATGGGTTAAATGCCATGAATCTCTTGACTTGTAACTCCCGAATGCTTGCTTCTGATTGGGCCGTCCAAAGAAATGGATTAATGACTGTAATAAAGCTAGTCAATTAATCGCATTAAGTGGTCACCGAGCAGTTGAAGAGTCGCGGGCCGTGCCGCGTCTTTTGGGATTCTTCTGGCGATGATCATCGATGGATCTTCATATAGATGGACATCGGATGACCATATAACTTCAGGTGTTGGTTGCCAACAGCGGGTCGGTCCCATCTGTCCTGTCGATTTCTCGATCGGTCGGGTAGAAAGCACATTTTTTTTTGTTGTCCAGTTGGCGATCAATGTTGATTTCGATACTTTTGATGATTAACCGTGTTTTTGACGGATGTTAGAGGATTTGGTGTCTCAAAAGTATGAATTTTGGAAAATACCAGAGGCCGGACGCTTCGAATTGCGAAAAAATGGCGAAAAACGGGGTTTCCGGGGGCCTCCCGGCGATCCCGGGCCCCAAGGTCGCCGGCGACCCTGGCCCAGGGTCACAGGGGCCAGTGACCCTGGGCGAGGGTCGCAGGGGTCTGCGACCCTAGGGGGGGGGTTTTCCCCCTTTTGTCCCGTTTTGGGTCCATTTTTGCTGTTTTTTTTTCTTTTTTCTTCTGTATTTTTCCTTGACATTTTTATTATTTATTGGCCTGATTTCCCTATAGAAAACCTGATGAGAATCCTTGCATTTTATTTTGCAAAGTTTCTAATTTTCTGAGAAAGCTGAAGACTTTGTTGCGCAGAGCTGCCGATTTTCTGTCAGAAGCTGAAACTGGGTCAAACGATGTCGGAATGACCTGAAATTTGGGGTGAAGCCTGATGAGCAATAAATAAGACCAACCATAGGATTTTGTTTGAGTTTTGAAGCCGTTTGGGGCCCTATCACTAGTAGACTTGCTTTTATCGCGATGAAGATGTCGCGGTTTGATGTGCGGTCAACCGATGTCCAATTGATTTGAAATTTGACAGAGAACCTATTGGAGTCATTTTAAGATGAACAATAGGTTCTGTCTTAGAAACCATGGTCCCAGGGAGCTTCGCCGTCGAGAGGCCTGATTTGGCTTCCGAGCGTCAAAGTATGGTCAAATGTTGTCGAAATGACCTGAAATTTGACGTGTAGCCCTTTGTAAGTATTTTGAAGCCGTCCATGTGCTCTATCTGATGAGTGATGGCCTCGGTGGTTCTCGCCGCCGATAGGCTTGATTTAGCTGTTCGAGGGTTGATGTAGGGTCGAACGTTGTCGGTTTGACTCGGAACTTGACGTGGAGCCTTTTGGAAGTATTTTGAGACCATCCATCGGCTCTGATCGAAGATTTGGTGTCTCCGATGCTTTCGCCGCCGGGAGCTCCTTTTCAGCTGTCGGAGAAGCGAAGTTAGGCCAAATGATTTTGAAATGGCCTGAAACTTCTTGTGTACTCCTCTTTTGGCTGTCTTGAAGGATCTTGTAGTTTTTGTTTGATTCTGACAAGATTTGATTTTTTAGAAGTAGCATTGCCTATTTATGGCAGGTTGCGACTTCATGCAGCTCTTTGGATCTTGAAGAGGCAAAGTGACATTTTTGGTGTCAACAAATGCCCCCTCGAGGTACAGCGACGAGTTGCTTAACTTTTGTAGTCGATGTGCCTCGAAGAGATTTGTGAAGGAGAGCCTGTGACTTGAACAAGAGTCTTTGAGCAGTCTTTCTTTTTGGTATTTGTGGCCTTTTGAGCTTCCAAGGGAATTTTATGGTAGTGAAAGGGATCACGTACCATCTCGAGGCAAAGTTTAGAAGATGACATCAGGGATGTAGATTTGGGTTTTGACCTTGTAACCTAACAAGCTGTATGTGGCAGGTTAGGTGGTCGGGTTTGGTTTTGACCGTGTGACCCAACAAGCTGTGGAATATTTGGGGATCAATTCTGATCTTGTGACCTAACAGGCTGTATGTGGCAAGTTAGGGGATCAGGTTTTGGTTTTTGGTTTTGGTCTTGTGACCTAACAGGCTGTATGTGGCAAGTTATGGGACCAGGATTTGATTTGGATTTTTTGTGGAATATCAATTTCAAGATTTTGGCTCAATTTGGTAGATGAGGCTAGATGGTTTGATTTTTGGAAGCTCATGGGGTTTGGAATTCTTTTTTGTATGGTCGAATCAACTCAAAAGAGGTATGAAACCATTTTTGTATGCTCTTGGTAAGAGGGATTTCTCTTTAACTAAAAGGCCATTTTTTTTAGTGCCTAGGTGGTCAAACCTGGCTCATATGGGCTAACCCATGGGACCTTAAGCTTTTGAAATGGCTTAGATCTCATATGGTGTCATTTTTGTAAAGAATATCCAAAAATATCTCATTTGGATAGAGAATATCTAAGAATATCTTTATTTGGAGAGAATCTCTCATGTTCCCTTTATTTTGGGATATGATATCTCAAGATATCTTTCTTTTGGGAAAGAATCCTTCATTGATCCTATCTTTTGGGAGAAAATCTCTCATTGATTTCTTTTTGGTAGAAAATCCCTTAAGATATCTTTCTTTTGGGAAAGAATCTTTCTAATCTCTTTCTTTTGGTAAGGTTACTAATTAGTAACACTTACCTCTTTTTTCTTTCCTTCTTTAGTTTGCTCTCTTCTATAAAAGCAAGGAGGAGGTTGGATCTCTTGCTCTTATTACTTTCTTTTGCAACAATCCCAAAAGGGCTTCAAGACCAAGAGTTCTTCTTCTTCAAGATCTTCAAGACTTTTCTTCTTCTTCTCCATCAATGGCTTTAAATAAGTTCCATTTTTCAAGAAAACTCCATTGTAGAAAAAAAAAAGGTTCTTTCTTTTCTTTTGTTTCTTTCTTTTCTTTTCTTCTTTTTTTTTCTTTTCCACGTCTTTGCTTCTTTTTTTTTCCCATGTTTTTTCTTTGTTTTTTTTTCTTTTTTTTTGCATGTTTTTTTTTTTTTGTTTCTTTTGTGGGCCGTACGGACAGATCCGTACGGATCTGGCCGTACGGCCACGTGGCCTGTGGGCCAGCCCCTTTTTTTCTTTTTCTTTTTCTTTTTTTTGTTTTATTTTTGTCTTTTTTTTTTGAGAAAGTTTCTTCCTTTGTTTTTTTTTTGCTCATCATGATAATGCATTTTTTTTCCGCAAACCAAGATGTTCATGCATGTATATTTTTTTTTGAAAATTGAATTGTAGCATGATGTGATAGCATACCTGAAAGTTTTCGCAAATTTGGAAATTTGGAGCTCGCAGTGATGTTGAGCCTTTCCTGATTTTGCGGAGACTTTGAGGTTTCGAAAGTTTGGAGTTTCGGAGCTCGCAGCAATGTTGAGCCCATCTTCAAGCTTTCTATTTCTTTCGGGATAGTTCATTTTCTTCGGAATTGCCCCGAAGTCATGTCAAAATTTTGCCAGATTTTTTTTAGCGAAATTCTGTCATTTTGATGTTTGATCTTTTTCTTTTCCAACCTTTGCAGGTGGTTCCTCTAGAACGAACAAAGGTAAAGAGCCTGCTACAAGCGTACCTCGTCGATCTGCTAGATCTTCTAATCCGGCCGTTCAGCAGGCCTTTGAGAAGGTCCAGTATGTTGAGAGTAATCTGGAAGAATGCGACTCCCTCAACAGAGATGAGATGAGGCAGCGACTGATCGCTCTGAAGGGAGAGGAATTCTATAAAATCATGGTAAGCAGTCGTCCATGGGTGATGGGAGATCAGAGTGTTTTACCCAAGCCTACCTTCTTCTTTGGTGATGCTGTCCCTGATGACATGACATACCAGAGGAGATGTTTTCAGTTCTCTTTCATAGCTGATGGTGAGAAGAAGACTGTTGCTACCCGGTCGACGTTTGATCGCACCGTCTCGATCATGAGCCTTACCCCCACGTGCTCTAAGAGGGAAGATCCTCCAAGCTGGGTGAGAAGGACAAATGTAATCAAGATCGGGGTTTTTGTTGGCGGTTCTCCTGGATATACGGAGAGGTCGCCTGTTGACATGGACCTGTTGATGCCATCCAGCGGCTACCAGGGTTCTGATTTTCCGTCGGTCGATTTGAGACCGGTGGGCCTTGGTATTTTTAGCGGTGATGGCAGCAATTGGATAAAGCCTTTTCGACTTCGTGGCCGTTTCAATGCTGACTCCAAGTGGAAGTCGTGGACTGATCACGTCCTGCTGATTGGTGGCGCCGTTTTAAAGGAAGCCGGGATTTTTGATGCGGTCCGTGCCTTTAGGGAGACCGTGATCTTTTCCGACAAGGCCTTCATGGCTATGCTGGAATCATTCCTCCCACAAACCAATACCTTCGTTGTGATGATGATCCTCTGATGATTCGGCTGGCTAAGGGCAAAGCCGTGTCCGAATCACTTTTGTTTGCCCGCATGAGGATCCGACGGTTCAGGGACGTCGAAAGGGGCAGTCTTCAGTGAAGCTTTCTCCGGAGTTGCGGAAGAAGGCTTTTGATTTTGGTGCCTCCCGAGACTCTACCAGGGCGGGGTCAGGAAGGCATTACTCTTTTACGAATGCAGAGAAGGAGTGGCTTTTCAGCATACGTGTCAGCACGATGGTGTACCGCAGACATCTTTTCGTTGACATCCAGCCGTATGTACCCTCTCGTTTTGCTTTGCAGTTGGGTTTTTCTCAAGGCGTTATTGGAGCGCCTTCAAGCATGGTGAAGCGCTTTGGAGGTTTACAGGATGGGAGAAATGCATGGGCTTTATATAGTGCTGAAGACACTATAGCCATGATCTCTTATCCTGTGTTGTCAACTTCCCGGACTGCCGGCTTTGCGAAGTGGTTCGCGGAGAGCTTTTCGGCATATCGGGGGCTTTCCAAGAAGGAGCTTGATGTGAAGCTGGCATCTGGAAAGGGCCTTGGAAAGTCGGATGGCATCCGGCGAGAGGAAGTTTGGGCCTTCCTTTCTGGAGAGAAGCACAAGATAGGCTTTCTCGGTGACCAGGGCGTCATTGGTTCTGAAGCTGTTAGAGAAATACCTGATGAGGCTTTAGAGCAGCTAGAACAGGAGGAAGTCGAACTTGGTGCTTGGATGCAAGCGGCACAGAGGCAAGCTTCCGTGGAGTCTACTGGCAAAAGTAGACCATCTAGTGAGGAGTCAAGTGGGAAACCTGACTCTGACAGCGGGGCAGGTTTGTCTAAGAAGCGAGCCCGTAGGTGTAAGAGGAGGAGGAGTCATCATCGCAGCAAGGGGCAGCATGAGGACTCTCCTGACTTGGAAGTCCCTCTTACTATCAATGAGGAAGTGCCAGTGGATGCTGACGAGCCTCCAGAAAAGAGAAGCCGAGAAGAAGTGACCGTCGGTGAAGGTATGATTCTTCCTTTTTCTCTTTCCATTTCTTTTCATGGGATTTTTCCATGTTCTGATTTGCTTCTTGTTTCTGCTTTTCTTTTTTTCTTTTTTTTAGCAGAGGAAGATTTGGCGATGCCTGAGGTTCCAATCGATGAGGTGGTGACGGATCCTGTTGGGGCACCTGAAGAATAACCGAGGGACTCTGGAGTGAATCCAGAATCTCCAATTGGTATGACTTCTTTTGCTTTCTTTTTTTTTTTTTTGTCTGTGACTTGGTTTGCCAACATTTTTTCTTGTCAACCGACTTGCCACAGGATTCTGATGACTTTGAACCATCGATGGACGCAAATGTTGATGATGCTTCCGATGAGTTCATGGAGGAAGAGAGTCTTCCGCCAGTCGTCGAAGAAGGTATTTAGTAGTAATAACCCTGATAATGATTTTCAAACAGGATCATATTCATACCTTTTTGTGTTTTTTTGGTAGGTTTTGAAGTGACAGAGGAGGGTCCGTCGCTTCCTTTAGAACCAGAGCAAGGGATGCCAGAGGTTGATCCAGAGGTAGAGACTCCTGGGACCAGTTCTGACACTGTTGAGGAGATACATCGTGCTGAAATTCCTTCCTGGGCAGGAGCAGCTTCAACTGGAAAGAGTTCTTTTGTTACTCTTCCAACTGGTGATGACATGAGCAGCCGACCAACAGAGTTGGGCGAATCTTCAGCTGGGCCATCTTTTCTTTTTGCAAAGAAGGTGGTGGTGCGGGTTCTGAGCTCTTGGATTGAGACTCTGCTTTCTGGGTACTTAGATGCCGGATTTGGGATGATCCAGCATGTGCGTGAGATTCTCGGTGATGCCGAAGAGGCTGGTCTGGATGTCACAGGTGCCAGGGCGGTCGTTGATAGGATCATTGAGCTGGGTGACAAGTGGTTTGAGACCATGGGTTTTCCTGACGACCAGTTCTTCAAGGAGATGTTCATGGACCCTGCGGATAAGGCTCAGTCTAACCTGGATGAGGCTACACAAAGCAGGAAGCAGATAGTCCGAGAGAAGAACTTAGAAGAGCTAGCCATCATTGGGCTAACACATGACCTTAACATCCTTGATAGGGAGGTCGAAGAGGCCAGGAAACGTCTTGAGCATCTGCAGGCACAAGTCGCTGCCAAGTGGGCTGCAATAACAGAGGCTCGTGACAGGGAGAGTGCTCTGATTCGCCGGGTTACAGATGCCGATCGAGTTCTTAAAAGGAAGTCTGAAGAGAACAAACAATGGCAAGCTGCTCGGGATAAGCTTCCCGGTGTAAAAGAAGGGTTACAACCCACCCCAGCATCTCATGGCAAGTTCCTGAAGAATCGTGCCCTAGAATCCCTGACGGTTGAGGCCAAAAGTTTGCTTGAGGAGCTGAACTCTTGGTTGGAGACCATTTTTGGCTGAGCTCCTGATTTTTGTAGCAGAAACTATCCTTCTCTTTTTTTTTTGGTACCACTTGTATTTTTTTTGTAGTGCTTGTGAACACTTTCTTTTTTTTTTTTTGTACCACATGTATTTCTTTTTGGTACTCTTTTTTTGTTTTCCCTACGCTCACTTAAATCTTTTTGTGATGAAAGTAATTGCTAAATGGGATGTTTTTTTTTGTTTTGTTTTTTTTTTTGTTTTCCCTACGCTTACTTAAATCTTTTTGTGATAAAAGTAATTGCTAAATGGGATGCCTTTTTCTTTTTGTTTTCCCTACGCTTACTTAAATCTTTTTGTGATAAAAGTAATTGTTAAATGGGAATTGATCAAAAGCTTGTCATTTTGTGAAAATCTTTTGTCAAATGATTGTTTTGGCATGGAAGCCAGATTTTTGTTTGTGGCATGGAAGCCGATTTTTGGCATGAGAGCCAGCTTTTTTGTGGCATTGATAGCCGATTTGTGGCATTGATAGCCAGTTTTGGTGGCATTGATAGCCGAGTTTGTGGCATTGATAGCCGAGTTTTTTTTTTTTTTGAAAGCCAAAGTTTTTGGTTTGTGGCATTGATAGCCGGTTTGTTTTGGTGGCATCTATAGCCGGTTTGTGGCATTTATAGCTTGTTTTGATGGCATTTATAGCCGGTTTGTGGCATTTATAGCCGGTTTGGTTTTCAAAAATGCAAGTATCGACTAAAAGTCGCCTCCCTGCTGAATGTTCTTGCAAGTATCGATGGAATGTCGCATCCTTGCTCATTCGGTTGCGAGTATCGATGGAATGTCGCATCCTTGCTCATTCGGTTGCGAGTATCGACGGAATGTCGCATCCTCGCGGATTTGGGTGCAAGTATCGATGGAATGTCGCATCCTTGCTTTTCAAAAAATCTTGGTTTTGCGGGTACTGACTTGATGTCGTTTCCCCATGATTTTTGAAATTTGTGGTTTTCTCGAACCTTTGGGTTATGGATATCAACTGAAATGTTGCGTCTCCATGGTTTTTTAGGTTTTTTCGAACCTTTGAAATTTGGGTTGTGGATATCAACTGAAATGTTGCATCTCCACGATTTTAGATTTTGCAAGTATCGACGAAATGTCGCTTCCCTGCGATTTTGGAAGTGTCGAACGTGGTTCGCATGCTTCCGATTTGTGCGAGTATCGACTAAACGTCGCTTCCCAGCGGCTTTTTGAAAAACCTTTTTTTTTTGTTTAAAGACACGAGGGTCATAAGTTTTGACCTAAAACCATTTAGGCGGTAAAAGGTAGGGTAGACTAGGGTGGAAATCCCTGAATCCGGATTTTGTTTCAAACCATGAATTTTGAGTTCAAGGGTTGAAAATTTTGGGCAAGTTAGGGAAAGGTTCCTAAACTTGGGTTTTTTTTTTTTTTGAACAATGAAACGATGAAAGTAAGCATTGTTTAAATTTCTAGAAATTTCAACATTTGATATGAAAATTCTAAAAAAAAGGTGGGTTTAGCGAGCGTGTACCTGGAAACCGGTTTTGGCCGTACAGGCATTGCTCTTACCCAGTTGGGTAAGTCTTCAAGGGTAGTACAGCTTTAAGAACTTGTCGTTGATGGGCAACATACATCTGTCACCTTCCATGTTTAAGAGTGCGTATGCCCCGTTGGAGAAAACCTTGTCGATGACGTAGGGTCCCTGGCATTTTGGCTCGAGTTTGCCTTTGGACTTGTGAGCGAAGACCATTGGTCTTTTTCCAGCAAGGAACAAGTCACCCTTTTTGTAGGCGCGTTTCCTGACGTTTTTGTCAAAAGATCCTGCCATGCGTGCTTGGTAAAGTTCAATGCTTTGTTGAGCTTCGAGCAGTCTCTCATCGAGATTGTCCAGCTCATGGAGTCTCAATTTGACATTGCTTTCTTGAGTCATGTCATTTTGCAAGGATACCCTCAAGGAAGGAATTTGTACTTCCAAGGGCACGACTGCTTCGCATCCATAGACCAAGGAGAATGGTGTGCTATGGGTTGGTCCTCGAACGGTGGTTCGATAGGCCCACAAAGCTTCAGACATTTTGTCGCTCCAGTCTCTTTTGTGACTAGAGACCATCTTCTTGAGGACTTTGCAGAGTGTCTTGTTGAAAGCTTCTGCTAATCCGTTTGCTGCCGGATTGTATGGAGTCGAAGGACAGCTTTGGATTTTGTATTTGTCGCAGAACCTGTAGAATCGATGATCCCGAAATTGTGGTCCGTTATCATGGATGAATCTTTTGGGTATGCCGAAATGACAAATGCTGTTGGTGCGCAGGAACTGAAGGACTGATGAGGTCTTCATTTCGTTGACCGTAAATGCTTCTGACCACTTGGAGAAATAATCCGTAGCGGCGAAGATGAAGCGATGACCTTTGCTCAAGGGGGAGAAATAGGACCTATGATGTCCATACCCCAGGCTTCGAAAGGCCATGAAATCGCTGTAGGATGCAGCCATTCTGGAGGCATGTGAATGTAATCTCCATGAACTTGGCATTGTTGGCAGCGCTTAGCAAATTGCATTGCGTCAGCTACCATGGTAGGCCAGTAATAACCTAACCTTTTTATCTAATCATAGAGCTTGGGACCAGCCTGATGAGCTCCGTAAAGACCAGCATGAACTTCTTTGAGTGTTTCTTCAGCCTCTTGTTGTGACAAGCAGCGTAGAAGTACTCCGTTGAATGATTCCTGTAAAGAGTTTTTGAAGGAATACCCAAATGAAAGCTTGGGGTTCGCTTTTGGATGCTTACCCGTTCTTTTGGATCTTCAGGTAGGATTCCGAACATAATGTAATCAATGAACGGATCCCTCCAGTTGCCGACTGAAGTTTGAAGGATTGAAATCCGACTTCCAACCACTTAGTGGCATTCAGCAACTGCTTGGTGTGTGTTAAGAGGAGGAAGGATTCTTCTTTCGCACACTGTGATTTGCATGTTTTCCCCTTCCTAGATTGCCATAGATGCGGCAAGTCCAGCCAGGGCATCTGCACGTATGTTTTCACCTCTATGAATGTGGGCGATGTGACAGATGTCAAACTTTTGCAGAAGCGATTGTGCTTTGTTGTAGTAAGGGAGCAAATCTGGCTTCCTGACTTCAAATTGCTGATTCATCTGGTTGACGATCAGTTGAGAGTCTCCAAAGACTTCCACATTGGTGATACCGGATTCGATGGGAGCTCCAAGACCATGCAAAGCAATAAACGAACTCACGAAGAAAGGCGATATACTCGGGTAACTCATCATCCTTTATATTCTTGCTTATGAATACAAGATGTGGGTTATCTAGTGTTCCCAAGTCTATCTTTTGAACAGGATCTTCTGTTGGAAGGTTCGAAGGTGGTTCCTCCATAATATTTTCGGAGGCTTCCAGCTCAACGAAACCTTCTGGGGTTTCAAGGGCATTTCCAAACCAAGGTTTTGTTCCTTTCCACGGGTCTTCTTGATCGGCAATTTTCTCAAGGTTTGCTATGAGATGATCCCAATCGCCTGTTGAAACCGGGTCGAAGTAGGGTACTTCTTTTGGAGACGAGGATTCTTCTGGGTCAGAAGACCACATGTCTGTGCCATCGGACAACTCCTCTTCATTGTCAGAGAAATCGTACCAATTGGATGAGCTTCCTGGATCTTTGTCAGGTGACTCATCAAAGAGATATTCAGGGAGATCGATGTCTTCATGGATTTGAGATGTTGAGGCTTGGTCAGTAAATTGACTTTTAAGCCTTTGTGTCAACTGTCTCAGAGGAGTGTCAGGATCGTACCCTAGCCCGTGTGAAGACTTTTCTACACAGCCATAGAGTCTCCAATCTTCCAGCTGGCTTTTGGTCAAGACGGGCCCCAATGGCGTGAGAATACCGTGGCCTTCTCCCAAACCGACTGGGTTTTGAGCATCATAGCCCATTTTCTTCATAATAGCTTGTGCCACAGAACTATATAAGGATAGTTGAGGCATACCTTCATTTTTGAAAGGGTCAAGCATGGAGTTTGATGAAGAGGCATCCGATCTATGGAAGAAGATCGGCTTTTCCTTTGCTGAAGTTGCTGGAACAACGAAGGAAGCTGACGTAGGATCTTCTATATCAGAAGTTGTCTCCATTGGAGTGAGAGCAGGCTGAACTTGTTGAGTGTCAGCTTGGCTTGATGATGTATCGTCTTCTGGCTCTGAATCCGAATCCGTGTCTTGCATGATAGACACGAAAGAGACAACAAGGTTTGAAGGTTTGAGGGAGATGATGAAAGGAGTTTGAATGCTCTCTTCGGATTTACCGGATGGTTTGTCTTCTTCCGGTGATTGTTGAGGAGTATCTTTCTGGAGATTTTCGGAAAAGGGTGTTGTGTGCTTCTCCTCTTCTTCTTTTTCACCTTCATACATTTGTGAGTCTGCAAAGTGGACTTATTTACCTTTAAAGGGTTTTCTGTCCTCAAAGACTCGATGTATCATGCCGTCGTCGCTAACAAACTTGATGCATTGATGTAAAGTTGAAGGGACAACACCATTCTCGTGGATCCAGGGGCATCCGAGAAGGATGTTATAGCATGAAGGGGTTTTTATTACATACACTGTGACCTCAGAGATAAGATCACCGATCTGCAACTTGAACCTGATTTTGCCAATAGGCCTTTGAGTACTCCCATCGTATCCAAAGATAGATACAGATGTGTGGCTCAGCTTGCTGGGTGGGATGCCCAACTCTTCGAGAGCCGATGTGGAGATGAGGTTGAGTGCAGAACCTGGGTCAATCTGAACTCTGTGCATAGGCATTTCCTTGATGTACCCTGTGAAGTACAGGGGTCGGTTGTGCCTTTTTTCGCCAAGTAGGAGATCGTCCTTTGTGAAAGCGATGGTTGCACTGGCTGCTTTTTTAACCGAGAGGCATTCAATGCATGACCCCTCAGTTTTCGCCAAGTAGGAGATCGTCCTGAGTTTTTGACCCGGTAATCCATTTCAATTTGGAAGACTTGCGGGGCATGTTTGTCGACATCCTCATTCAGCTTTTGTAATTCTGAAATGAGATTATCATGAGTGTACGGAGACATTCGCAACAAATCTAGGATGTGCAGACGTGCAGGTATGTGCTAGAAGTGTTCAATCAAGTCATACTTGAAAGCCTCCTTACGGCCTACATGTTCATCATTGTTGCCACAAGGGGCGCTTACAACATCTTTTCCAAAAGGATTTACATATGTAAAGGAAGATTGGTTGTAATTTTTGTGGTAGTCCCGGCCAGAACGGGTGCCTTTACCAACTTCGAGAGCTTCTTGAGAAGGGTCTTCGTTTAGAAGATTGTCTTCAGAATCAAGAGGCTGTCGTTTTTCATTTGCAGAGGATGTATCAGCAGCAAAGTTGCCATCCTCAGTGATTGTGTTGCACGGAGCATTTTCCGAGAACAAGTCATGAACAGCATCAAGCAACCTTTCTTCTTCGTTGACCAATTCATCGTCCCAAGCATCAATAGCTGGGAATTCTTCAGTCAGGAAGGGTGTGAACTTTGAAGTCACGGTCTAAGGAGAAAAAACCTGAGAGGGTGTCGTCTCAGCGAGAGTTACGTGAGATGAGGTAGCTCCAGAAGATACATTGCTAGGCGTCGCCGGAGTGTAAGTGATCTCATCAGACGATGCTTCGGAAGAGCTATAATCCCGAATTATCACATTACAGGAAGCTCTGACAGGAGACGTTGCCTGATCGGAGTCAGACTCATCCTCGGATGTAAGAGGATCGTCAATCCAGCAATTTTCTCCATTTTCAGGAGTTAAGGGAGGATGTACCTGATGGTATTCAGGGACTTCAGGCTCTGGATTACGAGGAGGCTCGTTGACGCGGTCTTGCTCTTGTTCTAGAGTGAGACGTTGCAAGATCCTTGCATATTCTTCAAGATCAGGCATGGGAGCCAGATCTTCTTCTTCATCAACTCATTGTGGCTCAACATTGTTGATTTCCACTGGAGCAATGAGGGGTGCAGGTTCAACAACATTTTCTTGTACAGCCTCTTAGTCTTCTTCATCATCAGACCAGGATCCTTGTGGCTGTAGGGGGTTATACTAGATTACTGGCAAAAGATGAGTCTCAGGAACCCATTCTTCATCGGAGAGATATTCTCCTGTTTCAAAGGACTCCTCCCATTCGTCGGTGTAGTTGGATTCGAATCCATCATCGGTGTCGCTGGATTCGTATCCATCAATAGAGAATACAACTACCGAATTGCAAGAGTATGATGCCCCCTGCGTGGCTTCTTTGAATTGAGGTGGCATGAAATCACTGAGAGTGAATTTTCTTACCCCCTTTGAAGTCTCTGGAAGGGATGTTTTTGTTGCCTCCAGTGAAGCGGTAAAGGAAGCCTCTGCCTTTTCTTTGACTTCTTGTTTTGGCTGGGTCTTCTCTTGCCGTTTGAGCTTGAGGAGATATTTCCTAGCCTGCCTTCGCTGTTGAGCTGTAGGCTTTGTTTTCCCGACCTCCCAATTTTCATCTTCCAGGAGATCGGGATGCACCCATGTGGGTTGTCCGTCTGGTGTCGGGTAAGGAACCAGTTCTTCGGACGCTTGGATTGTGTTTATCACCTTGAAGGAAGTAGTGATCTTCTTCTTCGGTGATTTTGATGTTTGTCCACATGTCACCATGTTGATGGAGGCAGACCCATAGTTTTTGTCAAAGGTGATGACTCCGTTTTTCCACCTCTCGTTTATTTTCTCCCTCACAACGAAGCATTGATTGAGAGGATGCGAGATCATCTGATGGTATGGACAGTACCGAGTCCATGCAAAGGCCGTACCTTTTAGGGTACTTGCAAAGAGGCGGATCTTGAGTGCATCTTGATCTGTGATAGCTCCCGTCAGGATCTTGAAGTGGATGATGTGCTGTCTGGCTCATCATTTCCCCGTATATATTTGGAGAGTAGGATGCTTGAATTTTGTAGGGAACGGGACCGAGTCCATCCATAAGGGATATGGTGGCTTGATCCCATGCTCCTTGAGCATATCCTCTTCTTTTGCTTTGGCGAGGATACTGTCTACATCCTTTTTGGTAAGGGCGCGTGACTCATTTTCTTCTCCATTTACCTCATCGTCTTGATGATTCGGAGGAGGTTCATTGTTCGCCTAATTTTGGAAGGCGAGGAGAAGGTTTTCCATCAGAGTTTCAATCCTCTGCTGGCCTTGTTCCAACTGCTGGATGCGTGTGATCGCATCATCTTGAGGTGGATTGCGGGGTGGTGGCTCAGAATTTGTAGCCAGGATGTTCATCCTTCGGGATTCGAACGAGGAAACTGTCCTGGTGACTGAGCTGGAGCTCATTCTTTTTGAAGAAGAGCTTGAGGAAGGATCACTCTGCCGTCCTTTGCTTGAAGGAGCAGGGGATTCTTCTGAACGTCTTCTTGTCTTAGAGACGCTGCGGGTCATCGGACGTCGGACATGGATTTTTGTTGCTGACTTTTGGCGTCTTCTGGTTTTTCCAACCATATGGACAGCAGCAATTTGGTTGGGTCTTTCTTTTTCGACCCATTTGGGAGAGACTTGAAGTGTAGGAGGCTGGGTCCTTTGCTTCTCTAGTCTCTTTTGCTGATACGACGCGCGGCGGCATATACAACGAGTAATTTAAGCTTCGGTCAGCTCTGGCTGGGCTTTGACGATGAAGGATGTGCTCACTCGGGCACAGCAGCCGAGCATGTCTTCTTTGTAGCTGGGCAAGGACAGGATGCGAACCAGGTCCTTCGCCTGTTGCAGCAAAGCTTTGAATTTTTGGAGTTCGGCCCCTGTAGAGATGAAGGGTCGAACTGTAGGTTTGTAGGCCTTAGCAGGTGCTTGCAGAGGCCTTGTGATGCATGACTTGATTTTGGGCTTGTAGGAACAAGCCGGTTCATGTTGGGTTGACTTGAGAGTCGGATTGGAGATGGGTCTCTCCTCTTTCATGTAAGCAAGAGGGTAGAACTGGTTCTGCTTGAGTGGGGCCAGGAATGCTGGCTTGGTGGATGTTTGGGACCTTCTTTATTTTGGTGAAGGTCTTGGGGACCAAGTCTTGGGATAGACCTGGTTGTTTGCTGGTCGAGACTTCGTGGGGGTGCCACGGGCTTCAGGCCTTCTGGTGCTCGCCTTTGGTGTCACGGTAGTGACACATTGAGAGGCGAGTTTCTGCTTCTTGGAATGAGCAGTTTGTTCTTTGGGAAGTGGGAATGGTCCCAGCGTCCCAAAGACGATAGTCCAGGGAGTCGGGGTCAACCCGGAGTTCAGAGAGTTGCCGAGGGAGTTGACGCTTCGGCAGCTGATGGGGCGCTTGTAGGTGCGCGTAGTTTGCTTCTGTTGAAGCATAAGTTGGTGCTTGCTCTCGTCGAAGGTAATGGTTAGTGAAGCTGCCATTGTTAGTTTTCGAAAAGTTTCTGAAACAAGACCACATCCATTCGTAATCACAAGAATATAATGATCATAAATGGGAAGTTCTATGGTTTTGTCTTTTCAAATTGCTCGAGGGAGATGACCCAAGCAATATGAAGAAGGCAGAAAGCCATAGAGGGTACAATTGTTCTGATCGCAGGTATGGTAAGCCCAGAATGAGCGTCCCAGTGACTGCTAGAAGCAATTGTGAACTTAAATTCGACTTATCGAGAAGCAGAGCTTGCTCGAGATAAGAAGAATATAAAGTTGGAGTTACAAATGTGCCGGTCGCGAATACAGTAGACCCTGAAAGGGCGTACTAGTACCGCTAGACACAAATGTTTGGAGACTGCATCCATGAGATGAGATTCCCTATTTTGAAATGTCAAGATTGGATTCATCAAAGAGAGCAGATGGTATTCCGATCCAAATACGGTCTCAGCGATTTCCGCGAGCGCTAGTACTCAGAAGGAAATGAACCATAATTTCTCGGATCTGAATCCAAAAATGACGATTTTTTTTTTGAAACGCCAATATCGGGTTCATCAAAGAGAGCAAAAGGCACTCCAATCTGAACACGGGCTCAGCGATTTTCGCGAGCGCCAGTGCTTAGAAAGGAGGAGACCAAAATTTCTCCAATCTAAACCCAAAAAGACGGAAGTTTTTTTTTTGAAGATTTTTTTTTCAAGATTTTTTTTTAAAAAAATATTTTATTTACTTATTTTTTTTTAAGATTTTTTTTTTGAAAATTTTTTATTTTTTATTATAAAAATTTTTATTTTGAAAAAAAAATTTCTTTAAAAGACGAGAGAGTACACATAGGCCTCCTAACCCGGTCTTATGAAATCTCGATTGATAGAATTGCCCCCAGGTAAGGGTGGGATTACTTAATGAACCCGTTTGGAGGACCCTTGCCTAGAACAGTCAAGCTGTCTCCACACTCTGGACAAGGCTTTTCTTGAATCAACCATGATCAAAGAACGCAGTTAGTTTAACCTTAGTGTTTTATGTCTTCTTTTTATATATATATATTTTAGATCTTTTATGAACTCATCGAAGAGAAACGATGGCCCAAAACCTTAGTCGAACAGGCTCAACATTTCTGCAAGCACGATGAACGATAGGAAAGGATCAATGTTTCTCAATTTTGAATCCAAAATGAAAAATCTGATTTTTTATTTTTTTTTCTAATGAACTCATCGAAGAGAAACGATGGCCCAAAACCTTAGTCAAACAGGCTCAACATTTCTGCAAGCACGATGAACGATAGGAAAGGATCAAGGATTCTCAATTTTGAATCCAAAAATCCAATTTTTTGTTTTTTTATTTTTTTTCTTTTTTCTAATGAACTCATCGAAGAGAAACGATGGCCCAAAACCTTAGTCGAACAGGCTCAACATTTCTGCAAGCACGATGAACGATAGGAAAGGATCAAGGTTTCTCAATTTTGAATCCAAAAATTTAATTTTTTATTTTTTTGTTTTCTTTTCTAATGAACTCATCGAAGAGAAACGATGGCCCAAAACCTTAGTCGAACAGGCTCAACATTTCTGCAAGCACGATGAACGATAGGAAAGGATCAAGGTTTCTCAATTTTGAATCCAAAAATATGATTTTTTTTTTATTTTTTTTTCTAATGAACTCATCGAAGAGAAACGATGGCCCAAAACCTTAGTCGAACAGGCTCAACATTTCTGCAAGCACGATGAACGATAGGAAATGATCAAGCTTTCTCAATTTTGAATCCAAAAATTTGATTTTTTGTTTTTTAGTTTTTTTTTTCTAATGAACTCATCGAAGAGAAACGATGGCCCAAAACCTTAGTCGAACAGGCTCAACATTTCTGCAAGCACGATGAACGATAGAAAAGGATCAAGGTTTCTCAATTTTGAATCCAAAATGAAAAATCTGATTTTTTATTTTTTTTTTCTAATGAACTCATCGAAGAGAAACGATGGCCCAAAACCTTAGTCAAATAGGCTCAACATTTCTGCAAGCACGATGAACGATAGGAAAGGATCAAGGATTCTCAATTTTGAATCCAAAAATCCAATTTTTTGTTTTTTTATTTTTTTCTTTTTTCTAATGAACTCATCGAAGAGAAACGATGGCCCAAAACCTTAGTCGAACAGGCTCAACATTTCTGCAAGCACGATGAACGATAGGAAAGGATCAAGGTTTCTCAATTTTGAATCCAAAAATTCAATTTTTTTGTTTTTTTGCATTCTTTTCTAATGAGCTCATCGAAGAGAAATGATGGCCCAAAACCTTAGTCGAACGGCTCAACATTTCTGCAAGCACGATGAACGATAGGAAAGGATCAAGGTTTCTCAATTTTGAATCCAAAAATCTTATTTTTTTTATTTTTTTATTTTTTTTCTAATGAACTCATCGAAGAGAAACGATGGCCCAAATCCTTAGTCGAACAGGCTCAACATTTCTGCAAGCACGATGAACGATAGGAAAGGATCAAGGTTTCTCAATTTTGAATCCAAAAATCCGATTTTTTATTTTTTTGTTTTTTTTTCTAATGAACTCATCGAAAAGAAACGATGGCCCAAAATCTTAGTCGAACAGGCTCAACATTTCTGCAAGCACGATGAACAATAGGAAACGATCAAGGTTTCTCAATTTTGAATCCAAAAATCCAATTTTTTTTGTTGAAAAGAGAGAGTGGAAATAAATTCAAAGAATTAGAAATTTCCAAAAAATCTCATCTCATTTTTTTTTAGATGCGGAATCCAACATAGGCCACCAATTAGAAAGTAGCAAAGGAATCAAAAAAAGAAGTATAAGCATAGAGCAATAGATATGATATGCAAATATTTCATTTCTAGCATCGTGTTCTCAAATGAACGGGTCCCACCGGGTGTGCCAGCTTGATGGACCAGTGCATTCTGCTCGCTCGGTTCTGCCGAGGTCGGCGGATGTGGGAGTCCGTTTGGGTCCGACCCTTTCGTAACCGGAGGGGGCAAAGGCGTGCATTAACATTTATTTTGTGTGGGTGTGCCAGATTTTCTATTTACTTGGAATTAAAAGTGGTGATCTGGAGATCAACCTTCGCAAGTAAAAAGGAAATCAACTTCTTTTAAGTTTTCCATTGCACATATATTTAAGAAAAGAGACATTTTCTTGATTTGCCGTTAAAGGCGATTTTTTTGGCATTTATAGCCGATTTTGGCGTTTATAGCCGATTTTTGGCGTTTATAGCCGATTTTTGGCGTTTATAGCCGATTTTGGTGTTTATAGCCGATTTACAATCCTTATCAATAATGAAAGACAAGAGTTGTGATTTTTGTCTCTTTTTAAAAAAATACAAACTATAATGAAAAGCAGAAAAAGGAGGATCTAACTTCTCAGGAGATTGTGGGGGACTCGTTCAGATTGACGATCGCAAGCTATATGTGGACTTCGCCATCATCCATGCAGACGAGAACAGAGGATGCTATTGATTCGCTTGGCTTGGCTATAACCTCAGGTTTTTAGAAGACAAAGACCAAGAGGAGGTCCTATGTCCAATAAAAAGCCAAGTAGATGGGCTGAAAAGCCATGTCTAAGCCATTGGAGGCAGAAAGAGAAGGCAAGGACCTTGGGGGGTACCCCCCAAAGGGACTTTTGTCACCTTGTAGCAGTGGTTGGTGTAGAACTTCCGCAGAGTTTTATCTCTTTCTTTCTCTTAGATTTCTGATGCCTTTTTCTGTCTGAGTTTCCGGATTTTCTGCAGTCTATTGTGTATTTTCTTCTTGGAGTGCTCTCCTATTTATAGGCTTTTTGGTAGCCATTTAGGAGGGTTTATGGGCTTTTATTGTCATTAAGCCACATAATGGGAGGAGTTACAGGATTTAGTTCCTTTATTTTGTAACTCCTTTTTCTTGGCTTTTGATTGGCCGGAGGAGATTAAGGGCATTTAATCGCCTTTAATCGCCATGATGGGAGGAGTTTCATGGTTTAAATGTCATGAATCTCTTGACTTGTAACTCCCAGATGCTTGCTTCTGATTGGGCCGTCCAAAGAAATGGATTAATGACTGCAATAAAGCTAGTCAATTAATCGCATTTAAGTGGTCGCCGAGCAGTTGAAGAGTCGCAGGTCGTGCCGCATTTTTTGGGATTCTTCAGGCGATGATCATCGATGGATCTTCATGTAGATCGACATCGGATGACCATGTGACTACAGGTGTTGATTGCCAACAGCGGGTCGGTGCCATCTGTCCTGTCGATTTCTCGATCGATCGGGTAGAAAGCTCACTTTTTTTTGGTTGACCGATTGGCGATCAATGTTGATTTCGATACTCTTGATGATTGACCCGTGATTTTGACGGATGTCAGAGGATTTAGTGTCTCAAAAGTATGAATTTTGGAAAATACCAGAGGTCAGACGCTTCGAATCGTGAAGAAATGGCGAAAAACGGAGTTTCCGGGGCCCCCCCTGCGATCCCGGGCTCCAGGGTCGCCGGTGACCCTAGGGGGTTTCCCCCCTTTTTGTCCCGTTTTGTGTCCGTTTTTGCTGTTTTTTTATTCTTTTTTCTTCTGTATTTTTCCTTGACATTTTTGATCATTTATTGGCCTGATTAACCTATAGAAAACCTGATGAGAATCCTTACATTTTGTTTTGCAAAGTTTCCAATTTTCTGAGAAAGCCGAAGACTTTGTCGCGCAGAGCTGCCGATTTTCCGTCAGAAGCTGAAACTGGGTCAAACGATATCGGAATGACCTGAAATTTGGGGTGAAGCCTACTGAGCAATAAATAAGACCAACCATAGGCTTTTGTTTGAGATTTGAAACCGTTTGGGGTCGTATCACCAGTAGACTTGCTTTTGTCGCGATGAAGATGTCGCGGCTTGATGTGCGGTCAACCGATGTCCGATTGACTTGAAATTTGACAGGAAACCTATTGGAGTCATTTTAAGATGATCCATAGGCTCTGTCTTAGAAACCATGGTCCCGGGGAGCTTCGCCGTCGAAAGGCCTAATTTGGCTTCCGAGCGTCAAAGTATGGTCAAATGTTGTCGAAATGACCTGAAATTTGACGTGTAGCCCTTTGTAAGCATTTTGAAGCCATACACATGTTCTATCTGATGAGTGATAGCCTCGGTGGTTCTTGCCGCCGAGAGGCTTGATTTAGCTATTCGAGAGTTGATGTAAGGTCAAACGTTTTCGGTTTGACTCGGAACTTGACGTAGAGCCTTTTGGATGTATTTTGAGACCATCCATCGGCTCTGATCGAAGATTTGGTGTCTCCGATGCTTTCGCCGCCGGGAGCTCCTTTTCAGCTGTCGGAGAAGCGAAGTTAAGCTAAATGATTTTGAAATGGCCTGAAACTTCTTGTGTACTCCTCTTTTGGCTGTCTTGAAGGATCTTGCAGTTTTTGTTTGATTCTGACAAGATTTAATTTTTTGGAAGTAGCATTGCCTATTTATGGCAGGTTGCGACTTCTTACAGTTTTCTGGATCTTGAAGAAGCAAAGTGACATTTTTGGTGTCAACACTTTCATCATGTATGTTTTCATAATAGATTATTATTAGACTGAAGTTCTTTGACAATTTATCTTTGATTAATATGTGATAGTTAGTTAAGTTCATAATTTCATTAGGTGAAGGAGATTTTTGCCTTAAATAAATTGTGGAAAATTGTGCTCTTTGATAGACAAATTATCCGAATAAAAAACATTGATTTGTTTCTGATTTGAAGGATTTTTGGAAAAAAATTATTTTATCTATTGCATAGAAGGATGATGGGACTACTTAATGTATTCATGATATTCTGATCTGTATCTTCTCATATTTTTTTTCTGCATTTTTTTTCCAGTATTATTATTGTTTGTTATTGTTCTTTTTATCTCTCTTGTCATTATCATTGATAAAAAAAATCAGATTTTAGTAAAAGAAAAAAATAGATTTCAATAGTGCTCCCTATGGGATTCGACATGTACTTGTCACTGTCTCGATAAGACAGCTGTGCACTTGCATTATTAAAAGATTGGATTTAATTTCACATCAGCTAATGCCTTGTATGTATGTATGCGCCAGCTAGAAAGCCTTCTTGTGAGGTTTGACTTACTATAATTATATAAGTTTCCATATATGTATGCTCCATTTACCTTGTGTATTGGCGAGAATGTAGCTTCATGTGGTTTTATTATTTTGCTAGGACTGATATTATGTCAGATATGCTTTATTGACACTCATACACCTTTTTTATTTCATTATGTTATTCACATATGATCATGCCTTGTCACCCGAGATGTGTATATGCTCTTTATTTTCTATTTAATTATTACCATAGCAAACATGTTATTTTACTCTCATTAAATACTTGCCAACCGTCGTGCTAGACTCTTTCCCTTTGGTGTTGTAGGTATTGCACCAATCCCTTTGAGGTGGAGCCACAGGAGGCTGCTGATGAGCTGCAATACTTGAACATGTAGTGCGCAGATGACGTCGCCTAGATGTCACACTTGCACCAGAGTAGCCGATCATTTTGGGGAGTGTTTAAAATCTTTTGGGGTGTTATTGTAAAATCCGTTGTTGGCTTTATTTTGGGTTGTAACTAAACTTTACTTGTGTGTGTATGTTCTAACTTAATGTTATGGGAATGTCATGTTCTGAATGCGTCTATCCTTGATGCATGTCTCTCTTATTGTTTATACTCCATATGCATGATTTGCTACAAGCTTCCATTGAAACATAACTCATGTTAGAGTATGATTCCTCATGGGATCCTCACGGCGGAACCTATATAAAATCATGCGCGCGGGCGAAATGTACCGTACCGTTTCGCGTGCACAGCTCACAACCCCTGATTGATGACTGTGATCATTCCTAATCCGATTTGGGGTCTTGGCACCACCTCCAATGGGGTTTCTAGCATAACATGACGGTAGCCCCAAGGTACATATTCCACACATCAATCCATCAACTTAATGGCCTTTAATCTATACACCATTAATTCATTAAAATCCTTATGTACCAACTCATATCATCATAAATTAGCTCAAGATGGGTAGGTAGCATGAATATCATGTGGATGAAAGAAACTGCAACTCAGATCTGAACATCACTAGTGGAAGACATTCATGGCTAATTTGTAACATGACAGATTTTAAAAAATCTGATTTGGGCAGCATAAATCAGCCATAGTGATCGCTTAATAACTCCATGAATTCATGACCAACAAGTGTATAATTAAAGGAGAATGAAGAAGACTATTACCTCGAAGATTTGTAGACTTCAAATCTCTGAAAAATAGATCCAAAGGGCCGAACTCAGACTTGCAACTAGCAAACAAATTGCTGGAATTTTCTGCAATAGTATTGCCTTTGATCTTCTTCTCTATCTCACTTCCAAATCTGATTAACTAAGATGGTGGGATCTTAATCTAGGAATTGAGAACTATTTTTCTAAGGAAAAATCTCAGACCTTAAAGTTTCTTCAATGAAGAAGAAAACACCCAAGGCTGGACGTATGGGACTTCTTGCTCTCTCTTAGTGTTGGACGTCCAAGGGAAAGACCACTCTCCTTTTTATAGAAACTTTGGAAACCTTTCCTAAAAGTTTATCTCTTCTAATTCTCATAGATGTCCTAAAAGGAAAGTATACTCTAAAGATTTATTTCCTTTTAGAAACACTCCAATTAGAAAAGGAAACTAAGGAACTTCCCATAAACTTTAGCAATTAGTAATCCTAGTTGCACAACACTTACTAATTTAAGTTTCTAATTCAAAAAGGAAACTTTCTTATGATAATACTAATCCAAAGAGGAATCCAACCTTACAAGTAGAGAGACCTACTCAAAGTTGGAAACCTTATCCATGGAAATCCCATTATGGACGTCCCACATACTAATGCACACTATGGCCCACAAATAATTTATCTAGAATTAAATTCATGTATGCCATCAAAGGCCTATTTGAATTTAAACTCAAAATTATTTTCTCACAAAAATAATTCAACCAAATGTTATCTAAACAACTTGGGAAACCATGCCAATCTTGAAAAGTGACTAGGGAAGGGACCAAAAGACATATTTGCCTTGGCTCCTCCCAAAATGACCAAAATGTCCATGCTAAACCCATAGCAACATTAAGACCATTTTAACCTTAACTCATTCCACTAAAGAGTTATGGTTGAACTCCAGGGACAAATACATAATATAATAAGCTCGTCATAAAATGACAGTTGTCTTCGACCTACTAAGTGTAATGACCTGAATGTCTCTCTATGTAACATCCATAATCGAGTCAGGTTATCACATGTACTATCAACCTTCTCGATTACATCTAAACCTTAGAACTTCATAACCTCAATCTTAATCATCATCCGGATATCATTCTCTTGGTCCAGGGAGCGACCCACAAGTTCAATATCCATATGGAACAGTCATATACTAAGATCTTAGATTTTGATGATTAATCGGATAATTCTAAGGGGACGATCATTCCATCATTAGATGGCATAGATTCTTTATTGCATTTGCACGTCCCAACTGATCAAGTCCGAGTACCCAAAACACAGAGCCGTTGATCCATGATAAGAATCTCACCCATAGTGAATTAAAGCACAAGAACTTGACTTCGTCAGTTCATCCACAAATGCTCAAGATTAAGAGCACTGGTCACTCAGTTGCATGAGGTGACTTGATCTCTCTCAGTGATAGTACTATTTTAGAGATCACACCTACCATGGTCCTGTTTAATGCATTGCATATGCACTAATGAGATAAATCCAGGAAAGTCCTCCCATGACTTAGGTAAGTCACCCTGAATATAGGAGAGTCTCTCACAGTAACTTATACCAAGATGAAGTGCCCAGCTCCATCTCTCAGTTATGAACAAATATGTTGTTTCCAATGTCCATGAATTAGACCTATCTGTGTGTAGACACTACACACCTAATTCATTTACTAGAAACAATGGGCCTTACACAACCATACATATATACATGTTTAAGCAGAAAGAGTCATTCCATTAAATAACCAGTCAATATCCAGTAACAAAAGATGAGAATACAGCTAGTGGGCTTTAGGGCATACACCAATCCCAACAAACTCCCACTTGCACTAAAGATCACTACTTCCTAACCTAACACCCATAGACTCAACATGAGAAGTAAAGACTTTCTCAGTAAGAGTCTTTGTGAATGGGTCAGCTAAGTTATTTGCTGAAGCAATCTGCTCCACCACTATTTCTCCATCCTGAATGAATTCCCGGATCAAGTGGTACTTTCTCTGAATGTGCTAGCCTTTCTTGTGATTCCTGGGCTCTTTGCACTGTACTGCAGCACCAGTGTTATCGCAGTACATGACAATCGGTTTTTGCACTGCAGGAACAACTCCCAATTCCAATATGAATTTTCTGAGCCATACTGCTTCCTTCGCAGCTTCCGATGCCGCCACATACTCTGCTTCCATGGTAGAATCAGCAGTACAGGATTGCTTGACACTTCTCCATGATATAGCCCCTCCTGACAGAGTAAAGACGTACCCTGAAGTAGACTTTCTGGCATCACTATTAGATTGGAAATCAGAGTCTGTATACGCCAAAGGCGTTAGATCATCTGCTCGAAAGGTTAGCATATAATCTTTCGTTCTCCGAAGATACTTGAATATATGCTTAACAACTGTCCAATGCATAGGTCGAGGGTTTGACTGATATCTGCTAACCATGCCAACGGCAAAGCAAATATCTGGTCTCGTACATAACATAGCATACATGAGGCTTCCAACAGCGGATGCATATGGAACTCTCCTCATGCTCTCTATTTCTTCAGATGTCTTTAGACATTGATCTCAAGACAGTGGTACTCCATGTCTAGAAGGTAGCAAGCCCTTCTTGGAGTCATGCATGTTAAACTTGACCAATATCTTCTCAATATATGAAGATTGGGATAGGGCTAACATCTTATTCTTGCGATCACGCAAAAGCTTGATCCCTAAGATATAGCTGGCCTCACCCAAATCCTTCATCTGAAATTGAGAGGATAACCAAACCTTTGAGGATGACAATAAACCAACATCATTCCCAATGAGCAATATGTCATCTACATACAGAACCAAAAATGCAACTGCTTTTCCACTTCCTTTCTTATACACACATGGTTCATCAATGTTTTGATCAACGCCAAAAGATTTGACTGCCTGATTAAACTTGATGTTCCATGCTCTAGATGCTTGCTTAAGTCCATAAATGGACTTCTTAAGTTTACAAACCATGTTATCTTGGCCACTATCAATGAAGCCCTCTGGTTGCTGATGGACCGCGCTCCTGCTCGGTTCTACCGAGGTCGGCGGACGTGGGAGTCCGTCGGGTCCGACCCTTTCGTAACCGGGGGGCAAGGGCGTGCATCAACATTTCTTTTTTTGTGGGTGTGCCAGATTTTCTATTTTTACTTGGAATTGCAAGTGGTGATCCGGAGATCAACCTTCGCAAGTAAAAAGGAAATCAACTTCTTTCAAGTTTTCCATTGCATATATATTTAAGAAAAGAGACATTTTCTTGATTTGCCGTGAAAGGCGATTTTTTTTGCATTTATAGCCGATTTTGGCGTTTATAACCGATTTTTGGCGTTTATAGCCGATTTTGGCGTTTATAGCCGATTTACAATCCTTATCAATAATGAAAGACAAGAATTGTGATTTTTGTCTCTTTTGAAAAAATACAGACTACAATGAAAAGCAAGAAAAGGAGGATCTAACTTCTCAGGAGATTGTGGGGGACTCGTTTAGATTGACGGTCGCAAGCCATATGTGGGCTTCGCCATCATCCATGCAGATGAGAACAGAGGATGCTATTGATTCGCTTGGCTTGGCTATAACCTCGGGTTTTTAAAAGACAAAGACCAAAAGGAGGTCCTATATCCAATAAAAAGCCGAGTAGACGGGCTGAAAAGCCATATCTAAGCCATTGGAGGCAGGAGGAGAAGGCAAGGACCTTGGGGGGGGTACCCCCCAAGGGACTTTTGTCACCTTGTTGCGGTGGCCGGTGTAGAACTTCCGCAGAGTTTTCTCTCTTTTTCCTTTCTCTGGATTTCTGTCTGTGTGCTTGTGCTTTTTTCTCTGATTTTTCTGATGCTCTGTGATTCTGTCCTTTCTTCTTGGAGAGCCCTCCTATTTATAGGCTTTTAGGTAGCCTTTTAGGTGGGTTTATGGGCTTTTATTGTCATTAAGCCGCATAATGGGAGGAGTTACAAAATTGAATTGTTTATTTTGTAACTCCTTTTTCTTGGCTTCTGATTGGCCGGAGGAGATTGAGGGCATTTAATCGCCTTTAATCGCCATGATGGGAGGAGTTTCATGGGTTAAATGCCATGAATCTCTTGACTTGTAACTCCCGAATGCTTGCTTCTGATTGGGCCGTCCAAAGAAATGGATTAATGACTGTAATAAAGCTAGTCAATTAATCGCATTAAGTGGTCGCCGAGCAGCTGAAGAGTCGCGGGCCGTGCCACGTCTTTTGAGATTCTTCTGTTGATGATCATCGATGGATCTTCATGTAGATCGACATCAGATGATCATGTAATTTCAGGTGTTTGTTGCCAACAGCGGGTCGGTGCCATCTGTCCTGTCGATTTCTCGATCGGTCGGGTGGAAAGCACACTTTTTTGGTTGACCGGGTGGCGATCAATACTGTCTTTGATACTCTTGATGATTTACCCGTGTTTTGGACGGATGTCAGAGGACTTGGTGTCTCAAAAGCATGAATTTTGGAAAGTACCAGAGGCTGGGCTCCTCGAATCGCGAAAAAACGGCGAAAACCGGAGTTTCCGGGGCTTTCCCGGCGACCCCGGGGTCCAAGGTCGCCGGCGACCCTGGCCCAGGGTCGCAGGGGCCTGCGACCCTGGGGGGGTTTTCCCCCTTTCGTGTCCCGTTTTGCGTCCGTTTTTGCTTTTTTTTTTATTCTTTTTTCTTCTGTACTTTTCCTTGACATTTTGACCATTTATTGGCCTGATTTCTTTGTAGGAAACCTGATGAGAATCCTTGCATTTTATTTTGCAAAGTTTCCAATTTCCTGAGAAAGCTGAAGACTTTGTCGCGCAGAGCTGCCGATTTTCTGTCAGAAGCTGAAACCGGGCCAAACGATGTCGGAATGACCTGAAATTTGGTGTGAAGCCTCCTGAGCAATAAATAAGACCAACCATAGGCTTTTGTTTGAGTTTTGAAGCCGTTTGGGGTCCTATCACCTGTAGACTTGCTTTTTGTCGCGATGAAGATGTCGCGGATTGATGTGCGGTCAATCGATGTCCGATTGACTCGAAATTTGACAGGGAACCTATTGGAGTCATTTTAAGATGATCTATAGGCTCTGTCTTGGAAATCATGATCCCGGAGAGCTTTTGTCGCCGAGAGCTCCTTTTCGGCTGTCGGAGAAGCGAAGTTAGGCCAAATGATTTTGAAATGGCCCGAAACTTGTTGTGTACTCCTCTTTGGGCTGTCTGGAAGAATCTTGCAGTTTTTGTTTGATTCTGACAAGATTTGATTTTTGGAAGCAGCGTTGCCTATTTATGGCAGGTTGCGACTTCATGCAGTTCTCTGGATCTTGAAGAAGGCAAAGTGACATTTTTGGTGTCAACAAATGCCCCCTCGAGGTACAGCGGCGAGTTGCTTAACTTTTGTAGTCGATGTGCCTCGAAGAGATTTTTGAAGGAGAGCCTGTGACTTGACCAAGAGTCTTTGAGCAGTCTTTCTTTTTGGTATTTGTAGCCTTTTGAGCTTCCGGGGGAATTTTATGGTAGTGAAAGGGATCACGTACCATCTCGAGGCAAAGTTTTGAAGATGACATCAGGGATGTGGATTTGGGTTTTGACCTTGTGACCTAACAGGCTATATGTGGCAGGTTAGGGGGTCGGGTTTGGTTTTGATCGTGTGACCCAACAAGCTGTATGTGGAATGTTGGGGGATCAATTTTGGTTTTGATCTTGTGACCTAACAGGCTGTATGTGGCAAGTTAGGGGATCAGGTTTTGGTTTTCGGTTTTGGTCTTGTGACCTAACAGGCTGTATGTGGCAAGTTAGGGGACCAGGATTTGGTTTGATGGAATGTCAATTTCAAGATTCTGGCTCAATTTGGTAGATGAGGCTGGATAGTTTGATTTTTGGAAGCTCATGGGGCTTGGAATTTTCTTTTGTATGGTCCAATCAACTCGAAAGAGGCATGGAACCATTTTTGTATGCTCTTGGTAAGAGGGATTTCTCTTTGACTAAAAGCCCAAATTTTTTTTTTTTTTGTGTGCCTAGGTGGTCAAACCTGGCTCATGTGGGCTAACCCATGGGACCTTAAGCTTTTGAAATAGCTTAGATCTCATATGGTGTCATTTTTGTAAAGAATATCCAAAAATATCTCATTTGGATAGAGAATATCTAAGAATATCTTTACTTGGAGAGAATCTCTCATGATCCCTTTATTTTTGGGATAGAATATCTCAAGATATCTTTCTTTTGGGAAAGAATCCGTCATAGATTTTATCTATTAGGAGAAAATCTCTCAAGATCCCTTTATTTTGGGATAGGATATCTCAAGATATCTTTCTTTTGGGAAAGAATCCGTCATAGATTGATTTTTGGGAGAAAATCCTTCAAGATATCTTTCTTTTGGAAAGAATCTTTCTAATCTCTTTCTTTTGGTAAGGTTACTAATTAGTAACACTTACCTCTTTCTTCTTTCCTTCTTTGGTTTGCTCTCCTCTATAAAAGCAAAGAGAAGGTTGGATCTCTTGCTCTTATTACTTTCTTTTGCAATAATCTCAAGAGGGCTTCAAGACCAAGAGCTTTTCTTCTTCAAGATCTTCAAGAGTTTTCTTCTTCTTCTCCATCAATGGCTTCAAGTAAGTTCTCCCCTTTTTTTTTCTCAAGAAAACTCCATTGTAGGAAAAATAAAGTTCTTTCTCTTTTTTTTGTTTCTTTCTTTTCTTTTCTTCTTCTTTTTTTTTTCTTTTCCACGTGTTTGCTTCCCCTTTTTTTTTTACACTTGTTTTTTTTTTTTTTTTGCTTTCTTTTCTTTTTTTTTTTCATGTTTTTTTTTTTTGTGTGTGGGCCGTACGGACAGATCCGTACGGATCTGGCCGTACGGCCACGTGGCCTGTGGGCCACGGCCTGTGGGCCAGCCCTCATTTTTTTCTTCTTTTTTTTTTCTTTCCCTCCCCTTTTTTTTTTTTTGAGAGAGTTTCTTTTCTTTCTTTTTTTTTTTGTTTTCTTTCCCCCTTTTTTTTTTAGAGAAAGTTTCTTTTTTTTTTTCTTTTTGCTCATCATGATAATGCATTTTTTTTTTCGCAAATCAAGATGTTCATGCATGCATTCAATTTGTAAATTAAATTTGTGGCATGATGTGATAGCATACCTGAAAGTTTTCGCAAATTTGGGAATTTGGAGCTCGCAGTGATGTTGAGCCCTTCCTGATTTTGCGGAGACTTTTAGGTTTCGAAAGTTTGGAGTTTCGGAGCTCGCAGCGATGTTGAGCCCATCTTCAAGCTTTCTATTTCTTTCAGGATAGTTCCTTTTCTTCGGAATTGCCCCGTCATCATGTCAAAATTTCGCCAGATTTTTTTTTAGCGAGATTCTGTCATTTTGATGTTTGATCTTTTTCTTTTCCATCCTTTTCAGGTGGTTCCTCCAGAGCGAACAAGGGTAAAGAGCCTGCTACAAGCGTACCTCGTCGATCTTCCAGATCTTCTAATCCGGCTGTTCAGCAGGCTTTTGAGAAGGTCCAGTATGTTGAGAGAAATCTGGAAGAGTGCGACTCCCTCAACAGAGATGAGATGAGGCAGCGACTGATCACTCTCAAGGGAGAGGAATTCTATAAGATCATGGTAAGCAGTCGTCCATGGGTGATGGAAGATCAGAGCGTTTTGCCCAAGCCTACCTTCTTCTTTGGTGATGCAGTCCCTGATGACATTACATACCAGAGGAGATGTTTTCAGTTTTCCTTCACAGCAGATGGTGAGAAGAAGACTGTTACTACCCGGTCGATGTTTGATCGCACCGTCTCGATTCTGAGCCTTGCCCCCACGTGCCCTAAGAGGGAAGATCCTCCAAGTTGGGTGAGAAGGACAAATGTAATCAAGACCGGGGTTTTTGTTGGCGGTTCTCCTGGATATACGGAGAGGTCGCGTGTTGACATGGATTTGTTGATGCCATCCAGCGGCTACCAGGGCTCTGATTATCCGTCGGTCGATTTGAGACTGGTGGGCCTTGGTATTTTCAGCGGTGACGGCAGCAATTGGATCAAGCCTTTTCGACTTCGAGGTCGTTTCAATGCTGACTCCGAGTGGAAGTCGTGGACTGATCGCGTCCTGCTGATTGGTGGCGCCGTTTTGAAGGAAGCCGGGATTTTTGATGCGGTCCGCGCTTTTAGGGAGACCGTGATCTTTTCCGACGAGGCCTTCATGGCTATGCTGGAGTCATTCCTCCCACAAACCAATACGTTCGTTGTGACGAATGGTGAGATTGGTTTTTCTTTGAAGGAGCTGAGCGCCATTACTGGATTGCCCATCCTCGGCAAACTCTATGAGGAGTTTATGCCGATTGACAGTGTCCTCGAGGGGCAGTCTGAGGAGTTCAGGCTTTTATACTTTCAACTCGTCGCCTTCTATGATTTTTTGAAGGAGAAGGGGGGTTCGAAAGTTAGATCCAGCAGTTGGAAGAGTTTTTGCTCTTCATTCCCCAACTTTTTTGATAGCAGGGAGTCTTCTGATAGCGTGACCCAGGAAGCCGGAGCTCAGGATCCAAGTTCAAAGAAGATCTTGGCCATGCAAGAAGAGTTGAGAGATTTCTGTGCAAGTACAAACGCCATATGTCCTGACATTGCATTGCGGAGAGATCTCGCTGTTTACCTCACTTATTGGCTTGGTGAGGCTGTTTTTGCTGGAGGAGATGGAACGCACATCAGGCCGCATTGTATTTTTTCGGCTTGTCAGATGGCGTTTGGAGAGCAGCTTGCTTTGGTGCCAGCTCTTTACTCCTACCTGTGTACCGAACTGCAGGCTGCTGCTTTTCTGGTTCGGCTTGGGCTTCCCATGAATAGGGTATTTTCAGCCCATATCTTTTATTCGTGGTATGTATACCACTGTCCTGGCTTCCATCGGCTGGGTGCTGCACAGGATGATGATCCTCTGATGATTCGACTGGCTAAGGGCAAAGCCGTGTCCGAATCACTTTTGTTTGCCCGCATGAGGATCCGACGGTTCAGGGACGTCGAGATGGGGCAATCTTCAGTAAAGCTTTCTTCGGAGTTGCGGAAGAAGGCTTTTGATTTTGGTGCCTCCCGAGACTCTACCAGGGCGGGGTCGGGAAGGCATCATTCCTTGACAAATGCAGAGAGAGAGTGGCTTTTCAGCATACGTGTCGGCACGATGGTGTACCGCAGACATCTTTTCGTCGACATCCAGCCGTATGTACCCTCTCGCTTTGCTTTGCAGCTTGGCTTTTCTCAAGGCGTTGTTGGAGCGCCTTCAAGCACGGTGAAGCGCTTTGGAGGCTTACAGGACGGGAGAAATGCATGGGCTTTCTATAGTGCTGAAGACACTACAGCCATGATTTCTTATCCTGTGTTGTTGACTTCCCGGACTGCTGGCTTTGCGAAGTGGTTCGCGGAGAGCTTTTCGGCATATCGGGGGCTTTCCAAGAAGGAGCTTGATGTGAAGCTGGCATCTGGAAAGGGCCTTGGAAAGTCGGATGGCATCCGGCGAGAGGAAGTTTGGGCCTTCCTTTCTGGAGAGAAGCACAAGATAGGCTTTCTCGGTGACCAGGGCGTCATTGGTTCTGAAGCTGTTCGAGAGATACCTGATGAGGCTTTGGAGCAGCTAGAACAGGAGGAAGCCGAACTTGGTGCTTGGATGCAAGCGGCACAGAGGCAAGCTTCCGTGGAGTCTACTGGCAAGAGCAGACCATCCAGTGAGGAGTCATGTGGGAAACCTGACTCTGACAGCGGGGCAGGTTCCTCTAAGAAGCGAGCCCGCAGAGGTAAGAGGAGGAGGAGTCATCATCGCAGCAAGGGGCAGCATGAGGATTCTCCTGACTTGGAAGTTCCTCTTACTATCAATGAGGATGTGCCAGTGGATGCTGACGAGCCTCCAGAGAAGAGGAGCCGAGAAGAAGAGACCGTCGGTGAAGGTATGATTCTTCCTTTTTCTCTTTCCATTTCTTTTCATGGGATTTTTCCATGTTATGATTTGCTTCTTGTTTCTGCTTTTCTTCTTCTTTTTTTTAGCAGAGGAAGACTTGGTGATGCCTGAGGTCCTAACCGATGAGGTGGTGATGGATCCTGTTGAGGCACCTGAAGAAGAACCGAGGGACTCTGGAGTAAATCCAGAATCTCCAATTGGTACGAGTTCTTTTGCTCCTTTTTTTTTTGAGTTTGTGACTTGGCTTGCTAACACATTATATATATTTTTTTTTGTCAGCTGACTTGCCACAGGGTTCTGATGACTTTGAACCATCGATGGACGCAAATGTTAATGATGCTTTCGATGAGTTCATGGAGGAAGAAAGTGTTCCGCCAGTCGTCGAAGAAGGTATTTTGTAGTTATAACTCTGATAATGATTTTCAAACAGGGTCATATTCATACCTTTTTGTGTTTCCTTTGCAGGTTTTGAAGTGGCAGAGGAGGATCCGTCGCTTCCAGAGCAAGAGATGCCAGAGGTTGATCCAGAGGTAGAGATTCCTGGGACCAGCTCTGACAATATTGAGGAGATTCCTCGCGCTGAGATTCCTTCCCGAGCAGGAGCAGCTTCAACTGGAAAAGTTACTCTTTCAACAGATGATGACATGAGCAGCCGACCAACGGAGTTGGGCGAATCTTCAGCTGGGCCATCTCTTCTTTTTGCGAAGAAGGTGGTGGTGCGAGTTCTGAGCTCTTGGATTGAGACTCTCTTTTCTGGGCACTTGGAAGTCGGATTTGGCATGATCCAGCATGTGCAGGAGATTCTCAGTGATGCTGAAGAGGCTGGTCTGGATGTCACAGGTGCCAGGGCGATCGTTGATAGGATCATTGCACTGGGTGACAAGTGGTTTGAGACCGTGAGTTTGGCTGATGACCAGTTCTTCAAGGAGATGTTCCTGGACCCTGCTGATAAGGCTAAGTCTGACCTGGATGAGGCTACAGAAAGCAGGAAGCAGGCAGTCCGAAAGAGGAACTTAGAAGAGATAGCCATCATCAGGCTGACACATGACCTCAACATCCTTGACAGGGAGGCCGATGAGGCCAGGAAACGCCTTGAGCATTTGCAGGCACAAGTTGCTGCCAAGTGGACTGCCATAATAGAGGCTCGCGACAGGGAGAGTGCCCTGATTCACCAGGTTGCAGATGCCGAACGGGTTCTCAAAAGGAAGTCTGATGAGGATGAACAATGGCAAACTGCTCGAGGCAAGCTTCCTGGTGTGAGAGAAGGGGTACAGCCCACTCCAGCATCTCATGGCAGGTTCCTGAAGAAGCGTGCCTTGGAATCCTTGACGGCTGAGGCTAAAAGTTTGCTTGGGGAGCTGAACTCTTGGCTGGAGACCATTTTTGATTGAGCTCCTGTATATTTTTTTTTTACAGAAACCGTCCTTCTCTCTTTTCTTTTTTTTTTGGTACTACTTGTATTTTTTTGGTACTTATTTTTTTGTAGTGCTTGTGAACACTTTCTTTTTTTTTGGTACCACATGTATTTTTTTGGTACTCTTTTCTTCTTTTTTTTTGTTATCCCTACGCTCACTTGAATCTTTTTGTGATAAAAGTAATTGCTAAATGGGATGCTCTTTTTTTTTGTTATCCCTACGCTTACTTGAATCTTTTTGTGATAAAAGTAATTGCTAAATGGGATTCGATCAAAAAGTTGTCTTTTTGTGAAAATCTTTTGTCAAGTGATTGTTTTGGCATAAAAGCCAGGTTTTTTGTTTGTGGCATGGAAGCCAATTTTGGCATGAGAGCCAGCTTTTCTTGTGGCATTGATAGCCGAGTTTTTTTTTGTGTGGCATCTATAGCCTGTTTTGTTTTGGTGGCATTGATAGCCGTTTTTTTTTTTGGTGGCATTGATAGCCGGGTTTTTTTGAAATCCAAGTTTTTTTTTTTGTGTGGCATTGATAGCCGGTTTTGTTTTTGGTGGCATTGATAGCCGTTTTGTGGCATTTATAGCCTGTTTTGATGGCATTTATAGCCTGTTTTGATGGCATTTATAGCCGATTTGGTTTTCAAAAAATGCAAGTATCGACTAAAAGTCGCCTCCCCTGCTGAATGTTCTTGCAAGTATCGATGGAATGTCGCATCCTTGCTCATTCGGTTGCGAGTATCGATGGAATGTCGCATCCTCGCGGATTTGGGTGCAAGTATCGATGGAATGTCGCATCCTTGCTTTTCAAAATTTTGGTTTTGCGGGTACTGACTTGATGTCGTTTCCCCACGATTTTTGAAATTTGTGGTTTTCTCGAACCTTTGGGTTATGGATATCAACTGAAATGTTGCGTCTCCACAGTTTTTTAGGTTTTTTCGAACCTTTGAAATTTGGGTTGTGGATATCAACTGAAATGTTGCATCTCCACAGTTTTGGATTTTGCAAGTATCGACGAAATGTCGCTTCCCTGCGATTTTGGAAGTGTCGAACGTGGTTCGCTTGCTTCCGATTTGTGCGAGTATCGACTAAGCGTCGCTTCTTCGCGGGTTTTTTTTTTTGAAAAACCAATTTTTTTTTTTTGTTTAAAGACACGAGGGTCATAAGTTTTGACCTAAAACCATTTTGGCGGTAAAAGGCAGGGTGGACTAGGGTGGAAATCCCTGAATCCGGATTTTTGTTTCAAACCATGAATTTTGGGTTCAAGGGTTGAAAATTTTGGTCAAGCTAGGGAAAGGTTCCTAAACTTGGATATATATTTTTTTTTTGAACAATGAAACGATGAAAGTAAGCATTGTTTTAGATTTCTAGAAATTTCAACATTTGATATGAAAATTCTAAAAAAAGGGTGGGTTTAGCGAGCGTGTACCTGGAAACCGGTTTTGGCCATACAGGCATTGCTCTTACCCAGTTGGGTAAGTCTTCAAGGGTAGTACCGCTTTAAGAACTTGCCATTGATGGGCAGCATACATCTGTCACCTTCCATGTTTAGGAGTGCGTATGCGCCATTGGAGAAAACTTTGTCGATGACGTAGGGTCCCTCCCATTTTGGCTCAAATTTGCCTTTGGACTTGTGAGCGAAGACCATTGGTCTTTTTACTGCAAGAACCAAGTCATTCTTTTTGTAGGCGCGTTGCCTGACCTTTTTATCGAAAGATCCTGCCATACGTGCTTGGTAAAGTTCAATGCTTTGTTGAGCTTCGAGCCGTCTCTCATCGAGATTGTCCAGCTCATGGAGCCGCAATTTGACATTGCTTTCTTGAGTCATGTCATTTTGCAAGGATACCCTCAAGGAAGGAATTTGTACTTCCAAGGGCACGACAGCTTCGCATCCATAGACCAAGGAGAATGGTGTGCTATGGGTTGGTCCTCGAACGGTGGTTCGATAGGCCCATAAAGCTTCAGACATTTTGTCGCTCCAGTCTCTTTTGTGATTAGAGACCATTTTTTTGAGGATTTTGCAGAGTGTCTTATTGAAAGCTTCTGCTAACCCGTTTGCTGCCGGATTGTATGGAGTCGAAGGACAGCTTTGAATTTTGTATTTGTCGCAGAACCTGTAGAATCGATGATCCCGGAACTGTGGTCCGTTATCATGGACGAATCTTTTGGGTATACCGAAACGACAAATGATGTTGGTGCGCAGGAACTGAAGGACTGATGAGGTCTTCATTTCGTAAACGCAAATGCTTCTGACCATTTGGAGAAATAATCCGTAGCGGCGAAGATGAAGCGATGACCTTTACTGGAAGGGGGAGAAATAGGACCAATGATGTTCATACTCCAGGCTTCGAAAGGCCATGAGATCGTTGTTGGATGTAGCCATTCTGGAGGCATGTGAATGTAATATCTATGAACTTGGCATTGTTGGCAGCGCTTAGCAAATTGCATTGCATCAGCTACCATGGTAGGCCAGTAATATCCTAACCTTTTTATCTGATCATAGAGCTTAGGTCCAGCCTGATGTGCTCCACAAAGACCAGCATGAACTTCTTTGAGTGTTTCTTCAGCCTCTTGTTGTGACAAGCAGCGTAGAAGTACTCCGTTGAAGGATTTCCTGTAAAGGATTTTTGAAGGAATATCCAAATGGAAGCTTGGGGTTCGCCTTTGGATGCTTACCCGTTCTTTTGGATCTTCAGGTAGGATTCCGAACATAATGTAATCAATGAACGGATCCCTCCAGTCGCCAATTGAAGTTTGAAGGATTGAAATCCGACTTCCGACCACTTGGTGGCATTCAGCAACTGCTTGGTGTGTGTTAAGAGGAGGATGTACCTGGTGGTCTTCAGGGACTTCAGGCTCTGGATTGCGAGGAGGCTCGTTGACGCGTTCTTGCTCTTGTTCTAGAGCGAGTCGCTGCAAGATCCTTGCATATTCTTCAAGATCAGGCATGGGAGCCGGATCTTCTTCTTCATCATCTCTTTGTGGCTCAACATGGTTGATTTCCACTGGAGTGATGAGAGGTGCTGGTTCAGCAGCATTTACAGCTTCTTGGTCTTCTTCATCATCAGACCAGGATCCTTGTGGCTGTAGGGGGTTATACCAGATTACTGGCATAAGATGAGACTCAGGAACCCATTCTTCATCGGAGAGATATTCTCCTGTTTCAAGGGACTCCTCCCACTCATCTGTGTAGTTGGATTCGAATCCATCATCGGTGTCGCTTGATTCGTATCCATCAATGGAGAATCCAACTACCGAATTGCAAGAGTATGATGCCTCCTGCATGGCTTCTTTGAATTGAGGTGGCATGAAATCACTGAGAGTGAATTTCCTTACCCCCTTTGAAGTCTCTGGAAGGGATGTTTTTGTTACCTCCAGTGAAGCGGTAGAGGAAGCCTCTGCCTTTTCTTTGACCTCTAGTTTTGGCTGGGTCTTCTCTTGCCGTTTGAGCTTGAGGAGATGTTTCCTAGCCTGCCTTCGCTGTTGAGCTGTAGGCTTTATTTTCACGACCTCCCAATTTTCATCTTCCAGGAGATCGGGATGTACCCATATCGGTTGTCCGTCTGGTGTCGGGTAAGGAACCAGTTCTTCGGACGCTTCGATTGAGTTTATCACCTTGAAGGAAGTAGTGATCTTCTTCTTCGGTGATCTTGATGTTTGTCCACATGTCACCATGTTGACGGAGGCAGACCCATAGTTTTTGTCAAAGGTGATGACTCCGTTTTTCCACATCTCATTTATTTTCTCTCTCACAACGAAGCATTGATTGAGAGGATGCGAGATCATCTGGTGGTATGGACAGTACCGAGGATCGTTGGTTTTGCCAACATCACCCGGTCTTTTTGGTTCAGGCAAGGTGAGCTTGCCGTTTGCCACAAGAGCCCCGAAGATTTCATCAACATTTTCATCAAACAGGTATTTCTTCTCTACTCGTTCTTTGAAGGCATCAGAGAGTTCAGGTCTCTTACCAGCAGCTTTGTTTTTCAGCTTTCTTTGGTGGCTGAGGAGCTGACTTGGTCTGCACATTGAGGACCTCTTTCTTCTTTGGTTTAGAGGTTGCAATGGCGGTTGGCTCTTTTCTTGATGATTTATGACTGTTGAGGGCTTTAATCACCGTTTTCAGCTTCCATGGAAGCTTCTAGGAGTTCTCCCAGGTTTTTTGATTTGTTGCCGATGATCATGGAGCGGATTCTGGCTCTCATGTTGTTTCGGCAGATGTCGACTAGCGACGCTTGTGGCAATACATCAGAGCATTTGTATGCCATTGCTTTCCACTTGTGAATGAAGTCATATGTTGATTCATTCTCCCCCTGTTTTAGGCTGCACAGCTGAGCCATAGTAGCGGGATGATCTTCACCTTTGAAGTGAGTCAGGAAGCGTGTCTCTAGCATGGCCCAATTTTGGATTGACTCCTCCGGCAGAGTGGAGTACCAATCGAAGGCCGTACCTTTTAGGGTACTTGCAAAGAGGCGGATCTTGAGTGCATCTTGATCCGCGATAGCTCCCGTCAGGATCTTGAAGTGGATGACGTGCTGTCTGGCTGATCCTTTCCCCGTATATGTTTGGAGAGTAGGATGCTTGAATTTGGTGGGGAACGGGACCGAGTCCATCCATAAGGGATATGGTGGCTTGATCCCATGCTCTTTGAGTATATCCTCTTCTTTTGCTTTGGCGAGGATACCGTCTACGTCCTTTTTGGTAAGGGCGCGTGACTCATTTTCTTCTCTATTTACCTCGTCGTCTTGATGATTCGGAGGAGGTTCATTGTTCGCCTGATTTTGGAAGGCGAGGAGAAGGTTTTCCATCAGAGTTTCAATCCTCTGTTGGCCCTGTTCCAACTGCTGGATGCGGGTGATCGCATCTTCTGGAGGTGGATTGCGGGGTGGTGGCTCAGAATTTGTAGCCAAGACATTCATCCTTCGTGATTCGAACGAAGAAACTGTCCTGGTGACTGAGCTGGGGCTCATTCTTTTTGAAGAGGAGCTTGAGGAAGGATCACTCTGCTGTCCTTTGCTTGAAGGAGCAGGGGATTCTTCTGAATGTCTTTTTGTCCTTGAGACGCTGCGGGTCACGGACGTCGGACATGGATTTTTGTTGCTGATTTTTGGCGCCTTCTGGTTTTTCCAACCATATGGACGGCAGCAACTTGGTTGGGTCTTTCTTTTTCGACCCATTTGGGAGAGACTTGAAGTGTGGGAGGCTGGGTCCTTTGCTTCTCTAGTCTCTTTTGTCTATACGACGCGCGGCTGCGTATACGACGAGCAATTTGAGCTTCGGTCAGCTCTGACTGGGCTTTGACGATGAAGGATGTGCTCCCTCGGGCGCAGCAGCCGAGCCTGTCTTCTTTGTAGCTGGGCAAGGATAGGATGCGAACCCTGTCCTTTGCCAGTTGCAGCGAAGCTTTGAATTTTTGAAGTTCGGCCCCTGTAGATATGAAGGGTCGAACTGCAGGTTTGTAGGTCTTAGCAGGTGCTTGTAGAGGCCTTGTGATGCATGACTTGATTTTGGGCTTGTAGGAACAAACCGACTCATGCTGGGATGACTTGAGAGTCAGGTTGGAGATGGGTCTCTCCTCTTTCATGTAAGCAAGAGGATAGAACTGGTTCTCCTTGAGTGGGGCCAGGAATGCTGGCTTAGTGGATGTCCTGGGACCTTCTCTGTTTTGGTGAAGGTCTTGGGGACCAAGTCTTGGGTAGACCTGGTTGTTTGCAGGTTGAGGCTTCGTGGGGCTGCCACGGGCTTCAGGCCTTCTGGTGCTCGCCTTTGGTGTCACGGTAGTGACACGTTGAGAGACGAGTTTCTGCTTCTTGGAGGGAGCAGTTTGTTCCTCGGGAAGTGGGAATGGTCCCAGCGTCCCAAAGACGATAGTCCAGGGAGTCGGGGTCAACCCGGAGTTCAGAGAGTTGCCGAGGGAGTTGACGCTTCGGCAGCTGATGGGGCGCTTGTAGGTGCGCGTAGTTTGCTTCTGTTGAAGCATGAGTTGGTGCTTGCTCTCGTCGAAGGTAATGGTTAGTGAAGCTGCCATTGTTAGTTTTCGAAAAGTTTCTGAAACAAGACCACATCCATTCGTAATCACAAGAATATAATGATCATAAATGGGAAGTTCTATGGTTTCGTCTTTTCAAATTGCTCGAGGTAGATGACCCAAGCAATATGAGGAAGGCAAAATGCCATAGAGGGTACAATTGTTCTGATCGCAGGTATGGTAAGCCCGGAATGGGCATCCCAGTGACTGCTAGAAGCAATTGTGAACTTAAATTCGACTTATCGAGAAGCAGAGCTTACTCGAGGTAAGAATAATATAAAGTTGGAGTTACAGATGTGCCGGTCGCAATACAGTAGACCCTGAAAGGGCGTACTAGTACCGCTAGACACAAATGTTTTGAGACCGCATCTATGAGATGAGATTCTCTGTTTTGAAAGGTCAAGATTGGATTCATCAAAGAGAGCAGATGGTATTCCAATCTGAACACGGGCTCAGCGATTTTCGCGAGCGCCAGTGCTCAGAAAGAAATGAACCATGATTTCTCGGATCTGAATCTAAAAATGACGAGTTTTTTTTTTTGAAAGGCCAATATCGGGTTTATCAAAGAGAGCAAAAGGCACTCCAATCTGAACACGGGCTCAGCGATTTCCGCGAGCGCCAGTGCTCAGAAAGGAGAATACCAAGATTTCTCTAATCTAAACCCAAAATGACGGAAGTTTTTTTTTTTTTTTTGAAGATTTTTGAAGATTTTTTTTTTTTTTTTAAATCTTTTTTATTTATTTATTTTTTATTTATTTATTTATTTATTATTATTTTTTTTTAAGATTTTTTTTTTGAAAATTTTTTTTTATTTTTTATTTTTTATTTTAAAATTTTTATTTTTAAAAATTTTATTTTTGAAAAAAATTTATTTAAAAGACGAGAGAGTACACATAGGCCTCCTAACCTGGTCTTATGAAATCTTGATTGATAGAATTGCCCCCAGGTAAGGGTAGGATTACTTAATGAACCCGTTTAGAGGACCCTTGCCTAGAACAGTCAAGCTGTCTCCACACTCTGGACAAGGCTTTTCTTTGAATCAACCATGATCAAAGAACACAGTTGGTTTAACCTTAGTGGTCTATGTCTTTTTTTTTATATATTTTTATTTTATGAATTCATCGAAGAGAAACAATGGCCCAAAACCTTAGTCGAACAGGCTCAACATTTCTGCAAGCGCGATGAACGATAGGAACGGATCAAGGTTTCTCAATTTTGAATCCAAATTGAAAAATTTTAAATTTTTTATATATATATATATATATATTTTTTCTTTTTTTTTTTTTAGATTTTTAATGAACTCATCGAAGAGAAACAATGGCCCAACCCCCGATCCGAACACGGTCTCGGCGATTTCCGCGAGCGCCAGTGCCCAGAAGGGAAAGGATCAAAGTTTCTCAATTTTGAATCCAAATTGAGAAATCTAAAATTTTATATATATATATATATATATATTTTTTAATGAACTCATCGAAGAGAAACAATGGCCCAGCCCCCGATCCGAACACGGTCTCGGCGATTTCCGCGAGCGCCAGTGCCCAGAAGGGAAAGGATCAAAGTTTCTCAATTTGAATCCAAATTGAGAAATCTAAATTTTTTTTATATATATATATATATATTTTTAATGAACTCATCGAAGAGAAACAATGGCCCAGCCCCGATCCGAACACGGTCTCGGCGATTTCCGCGAGCGCCAGTGCCCAGAAGGGAAAGGATCAAAGTTTCTCAATTTTGAATCCAAAAATGAAAATCTGATTTTTTTTTGTTTTTTTTTTTTTTGAAAAGAGAAAGAGTGGAAATAAATTCAAAGAATTAGAAATTTCCAAACAAAAAAATCTCATCTCATTTTTTTATTATGCGGAATTCAACATAGGCCACCAATTATAAAGTAGCCAAGGAATCGAGAAAAGAAATATAAGCATAGAGCAAAATATATGATATGCAAATATTTTATTTCTAGCATCGTGTTCTCAAATAAACGAGTCCCACTGGGTGATGCCAGCTTGATGGACCGCGCTCCTGCTCGGTTCTACCGAGGTCGGCGGACGTGGGAGTCCGTCGGGTCCGACCCTTTCGTAACCGGGGGGCAAGGGCGTGCATCAACATTTCTTTTTTTGTGGGTGTGCCAGATTTTCTATTTTACTTGGAATTGCAAGTGGTGATCCGGAGATCAACCTTCGCAAGTAAAAAGGAAATCAACTTCTTTCAAGTTTTCCATTGCATATATATTTAAGAAAAGAGACATTTTCTTGATTTGCCGTGAAAGGCGATTTTTTTGGCATTTATAGCCGATTTTGGCGTTTATAGCCGATTTTTGGCGTTTATAGCCGATTTTGGCGTTTATAGCCGATTTACAATCCTTATCAATAATGAAAGACAAGAATTGTGATTTTTGTCTCTTTTGAAAAAATACAAACTACAATGAAAAGCAAGAAAAGGAGGATCTAACTTCTCAGGAGATTGTGGGGGACTCGTTTAGATTGACGGTCGCAAGCCATATGTGGGCTTCGCCATCATCCATGCAGATGAGAACAGAGGATGCTATTGATTCGCTTGGCTTGGCTATAACCTCGGGTTTTTAAAAGACAAAGACCAAAAGGAGGTCCTATATCCAATAAAAAGCCGAGTAGACGGGCTGAAAAGCCATATCTAAGCCATTGGAGGCAGGAGGAGAAGGCAAGGACCTTGGGGGGGGGTACCCCCCAAGGGACTTTTGTCACCTTGTTGCGGTGGCCAGGTGTAGAACTTCCGCAGAGTTTTCTCTCTTTTTCCTTTCTCTGGATTTCTGTCTGTGTGCTTGTGCTTTTTTCTCTGATTTTTCTGATGCTCTGTGATTCTGTCCTTTCTTCTTGGAGAGCCCTCCTATTTATAGGCTTTTAGGTAGCCTTTTAGGTGGGTTTATGGGCTTTTATTGTCATTAAGCCGCATAATGGGAGGAGTTACAAAATTGAATTGTTTATTTTGTAACTCCTTTTTCTTGGCTTCTGATTGGCCGGAGGAGATTGAGGGCATTTAATCGCCTTTAATCGCCATGATGGGAGGAGTTTCATGGGTTAAATGCCATGAATCTCTTGACTTGTAACTCCCGAATGCTTGCTTCTGATTGGGCCGTCCAAAGAAATGGATTAATGACTGTAATAAAGCTAGTCAATTAATCGCATTAAGTGGTCGCCGAGCAGCTGAAGAGTCGCGGGCCGTGCCACGTCTTTTGAGATTCTTCTGTTGATGATCATCGATGGATCTTCATGTAGATCGACATCAGATGATCATGTAATTTCAGGTGTTTGTTGCCAACAGCGGGTCGGTGCCATCTGTCCTGTCGATTTCTCGATCGGTCGGGTGGAAAGCACACTTTTTTTGGTTGACCGGGTGGCGATCAATACTGTCTTTGATACTCTTGATGATTTACCCGTGTTTTGGACGGATGTCAGAGGACTTGGTGTCTCAAAAGCATGAATTTTGGAAAGTACCAGAGGCTGGGCTCCTCGAATCGCGAAAAAACGGCGAAAACCGGGGTTTCCGGGGCTTTCCCGGCGACCCCGGGGTCCAAGGTCGCCGGCGACCCTGGCCCAGGGTCGCAAGGGTCTGCGACCCTGGGGGGTTTTCCCCCTTTCGTGTCCTGTTTTGCGTCCGTTTTTGCTTTTTTTTTATTCTTTTTTCTTCTGTACTTTTCCTTGACATTTTGACCATTTATTGGCCTGATTTCTTTGTAGGAAACCTGATGAGAGTCCTTGCATTTTATTTTGCAAAGTTTCCAATTTCCTGAGAAAGCTGAAGACTTTGTCGCGCAGAGCTGCCGATTTTCTGTCAGAAGCTGAAACCGGGCCAAACGATGTCGGAATGACCTGAAATTTGGTGTGAAGCCTCCTGAGCAATAAATAAGACCAACCATAGGCTTTTGTTTGAGTTTTGAAGCCGTTTGGGGTCCTATCACCTGTAGACTTGCTTTTTGTCGCGATGAAGATGTCGCGGATTGATGTGCGGTCAATCGATGTCCGATTGACTCGAAATTTGACAGGGAACCTATTGGAGTCATTTTAAGATGATCCATAGGCTCTGTCTTGGAAATCATGGTCCCGGAGAGCTTTTGTCGCCGAGAGCTCCTTTTCGGCTGTCGGAGAAGCGAAGTTAGGCCAAATGATTTTGAAATGGCCCGAAACTTGTTGTGTACTCCTCTTTGGGCTGTCTGGAAGAATCTTGCAGTTTTTGTTTGATTCTGACAAGATTTGATTTTTGGAAGCAGCATTGCCTATTTATGGCAGGTTGCGACTTCATGTAGCTCTTTGGATCTTGAAAAGGCAAAGTGACATTTTTGGTGTCAACAGTTGCATCATGTAGATGCATTCGTCAAGACTTCCATTAAGAAAAGCTGTCTTGACATCCATTTGCCATATCTCGTAGTCATAATGACATGCGATGGCCAAGAGAATCCTTATGGACTTAAGCATAGCCACTGGTGAAAAGGTTTCCTCATAATCGATACCCTCTTTCTGAGTATATCCTTTCGCCACCAGTCTTGCTTTGAAGGTTTCCACCTTCCCATCCACTCCTCTCTTCCTCTTGTAGATCCACTTGCACCCTATGGGTTTAATCCCTTCAGGTGCATCTACAAGTTCCCAGACTTGATTGGAATACAAAGAATCCATTTCAGATTTCATCGCTTGCTGCCACATGTCAGCATCTATATCCGTTACTGCATCATCATAACTAGTAGGATCCTCAACCAGATCTTCAGAGTCTGTCTTAAAAGACACTCCAAGATATCTTTCTGGCTATCTAGAAATTCTCCCACTACGACGAGGCTCCGGAGTGTTAAAAGGAATATCCTGTTCATCTACTGTCTCAGGATCTGGTACAGATGTTATAGGAGATCCCGGAAGAATCTCCTCAAGGGTTTATTTACAACTAAGCTCTTGGTGCATCATACAATTATCCTCCAAGTACCTAGCATGAGTCCTGATAAGCACTTTTTGCTCCTTTGGATGATAAAAGATGCCACCTCTCGTTTCCTTAGGATACCCAATGAAGTAGCACATTTCCGATCTGGGTTCCAGCTTGGTAGCTTTATCATTCAGTACATAGCTGGACAACCCCAAATGTGGATATGTCTTAAACTAGGTTTTCGACTTGTCCACATTTCTTGCGGTGTTCTAGGTACTGATTTAGAAGGTACCAGATTTAAAATGTATGATGCTGCTTCTAGGGCATATCCCCAAAAAGATATAGGTAGGGTTGCATGACTCATCATGGACCTTACCATATCAAGAAGGGTACTGTTTCTTCTCTCTGCTACACCATTTTGCTGGGGTGTACCCGGCGCAGTCAACTGAGACACAATCCCATGTTGTGTGAGGTACTCTTTGAACTCACCCAGTAGGTACTCGCCACCTCGATCAAATAGAAGGGCTTTGATATGTTTCCCTAGTTGTAGCTCCGCCTCAGCCTTGAATTGCTTAAATTTATCAAACGCCTCAGACTTGCGTCGCATTAAGTACACGTATCCATACCTAGAGTAATCATCGGTGAAGGTGATGTAATACTCATGCCCTCCTCGAGCCGGTTTGTTCATAGGACCACACACATCAGTGTGAATCAATTCTAACAACTCCTTTGACCTTAGTCCCTTTCCAGAGAATGACCTTTTGGTCATCTTTCCCTTGAGACAAGATTCGCACTGAGGAAAAGGTTCGAAATCTAATGAGCTCAAAGGCCCATCTTCTACCAACCTCTGAATCCGTTTTAGGTTAATGTGACCCAAACGTAAGTGCCAAAGATATGTGTCATTGATTGAAGATACCTTCCTTTTAAAGGAAGTTGAGTTTTCTTGTTGTACATTATGCAGTGTGGGAGCAATAGGATATATATAAAATAAGTTGTCATGTATTCTACCGGAACATATAATATTTCCATCTCTACTGATATCAACACCAGAATGGAAAGAAACTGAATAATTAAATTCAATTAGTCTGGAAACTGAAATTAAATTCTTCCTCATGTCCGGAACATAGAAAATATTATTTAAAACTAATATCCTATCACTTGGAAAATGTAAGGTAACAACTACTGCAACTGCCCAAACTTTAGCTCCAGTTCCGACTCTAAAGGCAAACTCTCCTTTCTCAATTCTCTGCATTATCTGAAACCCCTGCAATGAATTGCAGATATGATTAGTGGCTACTGAGTCTACTATCCATGAGTCAGTAGAATCAACCACCAGACAAGTTTCAATGTAGTATGAAAAAGATGTACCTTTCTTAACTGAGGCTAGGAACTTGGGACAATCTTTCTTCCAATGACCTTTGAGGCCACCCTTAAAGCATTTCCCTTTGGGCTTTCCATCTGTACCCTTGTCCTTCTTATTACCAGTATTGTCCTTTTTTCTGCCTTTTTCCCTTATTCTGCTTCTTTTTGAGATTTTTCCCTTTCGGGTTTAGTTTAGAGGAAGACTGGAAAAAATGAGCTTGGGCTTTGGGCTTCATGATGGCCTCCGCCGCCTGGAGTTCTTTCATTAACTCAGGTAGAGTCATGTCCATCTTGCTCATATTGAAATTGAGCTTGAACTGATTGAAAGAGTCCGGTAGAGTTTCGAGAATCATATCAGTTTGACTCTCTGCATCAATCTCAGCCCCTAGAATCTCAGCTACATTGAAACAATCCATCAACTTAAGCATATGCTCTCTGACAGGTGTTCCCTCGGCCATTCTAGTATTCATGATAGTCCTCATAGCAGCTTGCCTAGCTGGCCTGCTCTTGTCTGCGAACATCTCAGACAAGGACATCATGATTTCATAGACTGTGTCCATATGCTCGTGCTGTGTTTGCAACACGTTGGACATGGAAGCGAGCATGTAGCATTTAGCCATGCTATTCGCTTTCTTCCATTTCCTCTCAGCCTCTAACTGGTCATCGGTAGAATCAGCATCAATATCAGGACATGTTTCCAACAAGACATACTTGTACTCCTCAGCAGTGAGTACTATGTCAAGATTTCTCTTCCAATCTACGTAGTTAGGTCCAGTCAGTTTGTTCTCACGAAGAATGCACATCAATGGACTAAAAGAATCTTTACCCATGTCTCTCTGGATATGAAACGGTTTATAATTAGACATACAGTATATATGTAATATGCATATGGTGCTTGTTATAAAAGGAAAAATAAAGCACAAAACTTTTTACATTATTTAACCCCAATCATAATGTATCAGTGTTTCAACCTCCTCATAGACCTGCCATCGAAGGGATGGCTTAGCCTACAGTCACGTTGAATTAAGATATGCTTATTTGGATTATCACTATCTGGATACACATATCCAGTGGTAGTCCAATCACTGATTGGTTTGGCCTCATATGACAAATAACCCTTAACTCCTAAGGAGAGGTCATTACCGTCTTATGTCAACTTATGAAATTTCCCAGAATGTCTATGATTAAGTCCTCCGAAGGGAAGAGACTTTTATCCATTCTAGAAGTGACCTTTAGTAAAGAGCTCCACCGAAGGGATGGCCGCTCCCACCAACACTTCATTGACATTCTATAGAAGTGATCTTTAGTAAAGAACTCCAACGAAGGGATGGCCGCTCCTACTAACACCTCATTACGAATATTCACATTAGTTCACCCATTAACCCATCAAAGCGGTCTTTAGTAAAGAACTCCACCGAAGGGATGGCCGCTCCTACTAACACCTTAATGAGATAACATAAACCGAAAATGGAAGGCCGTGGGGTCTTTCCAAAACCCCTCTCCCACTTGATTATTTATCACTAGGGTTTATACTTTTTGACCTTTACATTGTTTACTCAAAAGCTCTTTTAAATCTAGCAAACTTGGTTAATTAAATTTATGACTCAATGACTTGAGTCATCTTAAAAATAAATAACCTTTGCTTTAAAACATTTGAGCAAATCCCTTTAAAGAGTCAAAGACCTAACTTGGGTTATGGAAACCCATAGGTAGCATCTGATTAGATTTTAGTTTAGCCTCTTTTGAAAACCAAGGGTACCAAGATAAACTAAACCCTATCCAATTTTAAACTTTAGACTAAATAGAAGGTGCTGGTCTAAGTTCCGTTTAAAATAATTTGCCAAACTAAAAACAATCTAATATAAAAAGATGCCAATTTTAGAACCTAATGGTGACCATATTTCTAGGTGACAATTATAGCAATTATATAAAGCATTCATCCATGCATTCCATATATAAAAGCAAATAAAAGTATGCAATCCTTGATGGCTCCCTGCTCTTCGGACTTCTAATCCTTATCGAACTAGGACATCAAGAATAGATCTCATCTTTCACCAAGAAGTCTTGTCTCCTCCACCACTAAGGAATCCAGTTACGTGCAACCTTTCTTGCTTGAAACTTTCTTCTTCTTGCTTGTTCCAATAAATTAAATTTATACAAGCAAACCCATAAAAAAACAAAAACCCAAAATTACATTGGAGATACCTATGCTTTTTAAGAAAGCTTACATCAAGACTAGTTGGAATAAAAGTAAAGAAAGAATTACAACTTCCTATGATTGCTAAACGCGCAATCGTACACTTTCCAACTAATGAAAAAACATCCAAATCCACATAACAATCATGTGAACCATCAAGGATGCAATATACGGCTGCAAACAAAGAGGTTAGTGCATGCAAAAATACTATGTGCATCATTAAACAAATCTAGAAAATAAATTCCAGCAATGTTAATGAAACTTGCACATAACATGCATCACAACATAACTTTATTAGGGTGCTACCATGCCCATAATCAATCTAGGATTAATTATACACAACATGGGATCATGATTTCACATGGAGTGGCTCTGATACCACTGAAAGAAACTGCGATTCAGATCTGAACATCACTAGCGGAAGACATTCATGGCTAATTTGTAACATGACAGATTTTAAAAAATCTGATTTGGGCAGCATAAATCAGCCATAATGATCGCTTAATAACTCCATGAATTCATGACCAACAAGTGTATAATTAAAGGAGAATGAAGAAGACTATTACCTTGAAGATTTGTAGACTTCAAATCTCTGAAAAATAGATCCAAAGGGCCGAACTCAGACTTGCAACTAGCAAACAAATTGCTGGAATTTTCTGCAGTAGTATTGCCTTTGATCTTCTTCTCTATCTCACTTCCAAATCTGATTGGCTAAGATGGTGGGATCTTAATCTAGGAATTGAGAACTATTTTTCTAAGGAAAAATCTCAGACCTTAAAGTTTCTTCAATGAAGAAGAAAACACCCAAGGCTGGACGTGTGGGACTTCTTGCTCTCTCTTAGTGTTGGACGTCTAAGGGAAAGACCACTCTCCTTTTTATAGAAACTTCGGAAACCTTTCCTAAAAGTTTATCTCTTCTAATTCTCATAGATGTCCTAAAAGGAAAGTATAATCTAAAGATTTATTTCCTTTTAGAAACACTCCAATTAGAAAAGGAAACTAAGGAACTTCCCATAAACTTTAGCAATTAGTAATCCTAGTTGCACAACACTTACTAATTTAAGTTTCTAATTCAAAAAGGAAACTTTCTTATGGGAATACTAATCCAAAGAGGAATCCAACCTTCCAAGTAGAGAGACCTACTCAAAGTTGGAAACCTTATCCATGGAAATCCCATTATGGACGTCCCACATACTAATGCACACTATGGCCCACAAATAATTTTTCTAGAATTAAATTCATGTTTGCCATCAAAGGCCTATTTGAATTTAAACTCAAAATTATTTTTCCACAAAAATAATTCAACCAAATGTTATCTAAACAACTTGGGAAACCATGCCAATCTTGGAAAGTGACTAGGGAAGGGACCAAAAGACATATTTGCCCTTGGCTCCCAAAATGACCAAAATGTCCATGCTAAACCCATAGCAACATTAAGACCATTTTAACCTTAACTCATTCCACTAAAGAGTTATGGTTGAACTCCAGGGATAAATACATAATATAATAAGCTCGTCATAAAATGACAGTTGTCTTCGACCTACTAAGTGTAATGACCTGAATGTCGCTCTATGTAACATCCATAATCGAGTCAGGTTATCACATGTACTATCAACCTTCTCGATTACATCTAAACCTTAGAACTTCATATCCTCAATCTTAATCATCATCCGGATATCATTCTCTTGGTCCAGGGAGCGACCCACAAGTTCAATATCCATATGGAACATCCATATACTAAGATCTTAGATTTTGGTGATTAATCGGATAATTCTAAGGGGACGATCATTCCATCATTAGATTGTTGGATATCGCGATCACTGAGAGGGGGGGGGTGAATCAGTGATTTCTAAAAACAGGTCCAATTCAACAACAAAACAAGTCAAACCACACAATGACACCAGATTTAACGTGGTTCACCAAAAGGCTACGTCCACGGATCAAAACCGTCCGAACACCGATCCGGTACAGGTCTGAATATATTTAGTCGCACCAACGACAAAGAGCACCAACCCTTAGTTTCAGATAGCACCAACTATCTAGGAAGCACCGACTCCCTTTACAATTTATCTGCACCCACAGATAGGATCACCAAACCCCAGACACCAAGCACCAACTTGATGTAAAAACAGAATAGAAGATAAACTCTGTCTACAGCCCTTCCCCTCTACAATTCTCTCTCTCTCAATCCCTTACAAATTGAAAATTAAACATTAACAGAGAGACACTTATCTTATGGACGAAATACCATCTTCAAGAGCACATCCTCGTCCACACTTGCTGTAGAAAGACGCAGCACAACAGCACACAGCACCAGCACTCTTCTTCTCTCCAAAACTCTCTCTCTTTTCTCTTCTCTTCTTTCTCTCTTTGGTGTCTCTTTAGAAACGACCCATACATGCCTCTTTATAGGTTTTGTTAACCCTTAATTATATTCAAAACGGGCTACAATTCGTTTAGAAAGAGTCCCAAACAAATTAGATAAGAGTGCTGAATTTTCGTGCAAGACTTCTATTTCTGCGCAACTCTGATCCCGTGCTCGGTCGACATCCTTGCTTGCTCGGTCGACATCATACACTGTCTGGAATCAGTCAGTCATCGCGCTCGGTCGACATCCTTGGGTCCCGGTCGACCGAAGACACACTGTGTCACGAAAATAACTGAGAGGTGCCTGAATCTGTTTCTGCAGGTTTCTTCTTGCACGGTCGACCGCATGGGGTGCCCGGTCGACCGCATGCTCTGCTTCAGGAATTCTGAATTCCTGACTGTTTGAACTCTGATTCTTCTTTTCAGCTCTATCAACACCAGCTTATTATCATCATGTTTGTGACAATGTGTTGACAAGAATTCCAACTCAAATTAATACTTTGAGATACTAACTCCTTCAATTCTTCAAAGACTACTCAAGTCATCTCAAATTCCAACAATCTCCCCCTTTGGAATTGTTGGCAACACTATTGGAACTTCAACACTCACTTGGAACCAATTCTGAAATTCTGAATAACAACCATCATGCACTGTCAACAATCTCCCCCTAGCTTTCATAGCATCTTTGAGATACTAACTCCTTCAATTCTTCAAAGACTACTCAAGTCATCTCAAATTCCAACAATCTCCCCCTTTGGAATTGTTGGCAACACTATTGGAACTTCAACACTCACTTGGAACCAATTCTGAAATTCTGAAATAACAACCATCATGCACTGTCAACAATCTCCCCCTAGCTTTCATAGCATAACATCTCTCCTTGCTATCATAGCATAACATCTCTCCCCCTTTGACAACAAGTCCAAAGGGACCAAACCGAGGAGCGAATAGGATATTCAATGAATGCATTGCTCCCCCTTTCAAGCACAACTCCTACGGTTTAGGAGAGTGAGTAACTCCTAACTTTTTCCGGAGATACTCGAAGACTTCCTTGGGCAGAGGTTTCGTGAAAATATCAGCCACTTGCTCAGTTGTTGGAACATATTCCAACTTGACCTCTCCATCAGCAACTTTATCTTTAAGAAAATGATAACGAATTGCTACATGCTTTGTTCGAGAGTGCTGAACAGGATTCTTAGATATATGAATTGCACTCGTGTTGTCACATAGGATCGGCGTAGGATCCGTTGTAGGAACTCCTAGATCAGAGAGCATTTGCCGCATCCATAACACTTGCGTACAACAAGTTGCCGCTGCAATATATTCCGCTTCCGCTGTCGAAAGGGATATTGAGTCTTGCTTCTTACTATGCCAAGCAACTAATCTTTCTCCAAGATAAAATGCGCCGCCGCTAGTACTCTTGCGATCATCTATGCATCCAGCCCAATCGGCATCAGAATATGCAACAAGAGTGAAGGATTTGCCTTTGGGATACCAGATACCAAGCTCCATAGTACCTTTCAGATATCGAAGGATTCTTTTCACTGCTGTAAGGTGCGTTTCAGTTGGTGCTGCTTGAAAACGTGCAACCATACATACTGCTTGTAGAAGATCTGGTCTTGTAGCAGTCAAGTAGAGCAAGCTTCCTATCATAGAGCGATAGGTGGTATGATCAACGGACGAGGCCTTATCATCTTTGCTAAGCTTCGTGTTCGTTGACATTGGTGTGCACACTGGCTTGCTGTCTTCCATATTGAACCGTTTCAGCATTTCCTTAATGTACTTCATTTGTGATATGAAGATGCCATGTTTCAGCTGCTGCACTTGTAAACCAAGAAAGAACTTTAGTTCTCCAAGCATCGACATTTCAAATTCTTTCTTCATCTCTTCAGCAAAATTCCTGCACATCTCCTCATCATTGCCACCAAAGATTATGTCATCAACATAAACAATGACAACCAGCTGTTTGCTTAACTCAGTTTTGACATACAGATTGCTATCAACCATTCCTTTTCCAAAACCGATCTTGCGGAGATAGAGATCCAGCCTTGCATACCATGCCCTTGGCGCTTGTTTCAGTCCATAAAGAGCCTTTTTCAACTTGCACACTAGATCTGAATTTTTGCTGATGAGAAAACCATCAGGTTGCTCAATGTAGACCTCTTCTTCAAGTAAACCATTCAAGAAAGCTGACTTTACGTCCATCTGAAATACCTTGAAGGTTTTGTATGCTGCCAATGCAAGAAACATACGAATAGCTTCCAGACGAGCCACCGGTGCAAAGGTCTCTTCAAAATCTATGCCTTCAACTTGAGCATAGCCTTTACAAACCAACCTTGCTTTGTTTCTAATGACTTGACCATCTTCATTCAGCTTATTCCGAAAGACCCATTTAGTACCAATAACATTCTTATCAGTAGGTCTAGGAACAAGTTCCCATGTGGAGTTCTTCTCAATTTGCTCCAACTCCTCATGCATAGATTTCAACCAACTTTCATCGAGACTGGCTTCAGCCACAGTCTTGGGTTCAATGGTGGACACAAGTGAGTAATTGCTAACTACACTTTGTCTAGTTTGAACGCCTGCCTTAGGATCTCCAATGATTTGATCCTTAGGGTGTTGCTCTACCCAAGTGCTGTGCTTCTTAGGTGTAGTATCTTCTGAGTCATCCTTTGATTTCTCAGAATCATTAGATTCAGCCATCTCATCATCAATCTCACTCGAGTCCTCATAAACTGGACTGTCATTATGAGTTGCATTCTTTGGTTCAATATTCTCATCTATTCTCACATCAGCACTTTCTATGATTTTTCTGGTTCTTTTGTTAAGACACCTATATGCCTTGCTAGTAGAGGAGTAACCCAGAAATATACCTTCGTCAGCTCTTTCTTCAAATTTGCCCGGATTTTGTTCGAGCCGCTTGATGTAACACTTGCTGCCGAAGACTCTGAAGTGCTTGACTGTTGCTTTTCTTCCAAACCATAGCTCATAGGGAGTTTTGTCTTCATGTGGCCTGATCAAGCATCGATTTTGAATGTATACAGCCGTATGAATTGCCTCTTTCCAATACTTGTCAGCCATCTTGCTTTCACTTAGCATCGTACGAGTCATCTCTTGTACGGTGCGATTCTTCCGTTCCACAACTCCATTTTGCTGTGGAGTTCTAGGGGCTGAGTACTGTCTTTGAATGCCATGATGTTCACAATATTTAGTGAACTCTTCAGATGTGAACTCGCCTCCACGATCAGACCTTAAAATCTTGATACGTTTTTCCAATTGATTTTCAACCTGTGCTTTAAACACTTTAAAACGATCAAGTGCTTGATGCTTATGCTTAAGAAACAATACCCATGTCATACGAGTATAATCATCAATGCATAACATGAAATACTTATCTCCATTAGTGCTTTGAGTTCGCATCGGTCCACAGAGATCAGTGTGCACTAGCTCAAGAGGTTTCTTGGAATGATGCTCCTTTGACTTGAACATAACCCTCGTTTGCTTTCCCTTTTGGCAAGAGTCGCAAATGGGATTTGAAGGCTTTTCAACTGTAGACATGCCTCTTACAGCCTTTGAATTGCAAATCTTTGACATGTTATCAAAGCTTAGATGCCCAAGGCGTTTGTGCCACAACCAACTTTCCTCTGTCCGACTCATTAAGCAGGTCTTTTCAGCTCCATCTGACAATGTATAGAGATTTCCAGCAGTTCTTGATCCAGTTGCCACTGTTTTGCCGTTGCTACTCTTCTTGATGGCAAACCCATTCTTTGTGAAGATAACTTCGTGACCCTTGTCACAGATCTGGCTCACACTAAGCAGGTTGTGTCTCAATCCAGACACATATAAGACTTCTTCCGATCTGATCTTGTTGGCCATAAGCTGAATAACACCTTTTCCGCAGATTTTGGCACCATCATTGTTGCCAAACTTCACTGAACCGCCTTCATAGTGCTGTAATTTGATGAATTTCTCTTTATCACCAGTCATATGGCTTGAACAACCACTATCAAGGACCCATGGTGCTGCCTTCTTTTGTGCATTGAATGCCATTTGCACAATGAGAGATTCTTTGGGACTTTCTGCACTTTGCTTTGCTCTCCAAGCCTTGACTAACTTGGGTTTCTTTTCAACCTGAAATTTGTTAGCAATATGCAACCTACAATCCCTAGCCAAGTGTCCATAATTATGACACATATAGCACTCAATTTTGTGGCTGTTTAGGATTGAAAAAGGATTCCTAGTCACAAATGGGCTGTTTCTTACATAGAATTTGCAATCAGCTCTTTTATGTCCAAACATATTACAATGAAAGCAATAACCATAGAATTTGTATCTTCTTTGTGGCTGGTTAGTCTTCATTACCTTTCTAACAGGAATGGACTCCTTTCTAGGTTGAGTGGGCTTCATAGAGTTAGAAGGTGCAGTGACTTGCTTCACAAACTCTTTCTTTTCAGGAGGTGCAATCTTAGAGGATTCACCTTTCTCAAATCCTAGACCAAATCTGAAGTGGGCAGGTCTTTGAACTTTCAGTAGTTCATCGAGTTTCATAGTCCCTTCAATCGCTTGGAGCGCTTTGAGTTTTTTGCTATTTTCCAAATTTTCAGCCTTTGCTCTAGCGATCTCAGTTTCAAGTTTCATAGCCTCTTCCTTTTTGATACTTATTTGGTTTTCAAGGACTTCTACCATTCTTTTATATTCCTCTACTTGAGTTTTCAAAGCAATAATAGAACTTTCAGATTCATGGAGAAGTTTCAGATTTTTCTTACTTGTTTTGCGTGCCATGCTAAGCTCCTCAAGTGCGGCTATGAGTTCCTCTTCAAGATTGACTTCAGCCTCCTCTTCCTCTTCCGGATCTAGCTCTTCTTCTTCTTCAACAGTGACCATGAAGAGAGCTTCGGTTGATTCATCATCGTCTGAAGTTTCAGACGTGCTGTCATCTTGTTGACATAGAAAGTTTTTAGCTTTGCCTCTTTTTCTGAAATTTCTCTTTCCTTTACTCTTTTCAGCATAAGAGTCATTATCATTGTCTTCTTTTAGCGGACACTTCGCAGCAAAGTGACCAACACCTCCACAATTGAAGCATTTAAAGGGTAGCTTCCCTTTGTACTTGCCATTGCTTCCTTTCTTCAACTTTCTAACAAATTGAGCCTCAAGCTCATCATCATCAGAATCAACATCATGACCAGCAGTCTCTTTTGCCTTTTTCTGAACTTTGAAGGCCGCTTCTTTATCAGATGAAGACGTCTTTCCCATGCGCATCTCATAGGCAGTTAGAGAACCATGTAATTCATCCATGGAAAATGCATTCAGATCTTTGGCTTCTTCGATGGCTGAGACTTTTGAATCAAACCGGGGAAGAAGAGATCTTAGAACCTTTTTGGCGATGACCGGCTCTTTAATCTCTTCCCCTAGTCCACGAATGTCATTCGTGACTTCATTCACTCGTTGCATATACGAGTCAACATTCTCGCTTTCCTCCATGCGAAGAGACTCGAATTGAGAGCGATGAGTTTGCAATTTGGCTTCTTTAATCTTCTCATCACCTTCATGTATGCTTTGCAACTTGTCCCAAATTTCCTTGGCTGTTTTGCATGCAATTACTTTGACAAGCTCGCTGTCCACAAGGCCACTAAAGAGTGCATTCTGCGCCTTAGAGTCGTTGTCTGCCAACTTCTTTGATGCTGTATCATTGGGTACGGTGGCAGCATTGTAACCGGCTCTGACAGCCTCCCAAACATCATAGCCAAGAGATTTGATGAAGGCTTGCATCCTAATCTTCCAAAAAGAGTAATTAGAACCATCAAACAGAGGTGCTTTCATATTCCCTGTATTGACTGCCATGTGATTTGACAAGAGATCACCCTTAGCGTATTAAACTGATCAAGGGAGCCTCGCTCTGATACCAATTGTTGGATATCGCGATCACTGAGAGGGGGGGGGGTGAATCAGTGATTTCTAAAAACAGGTCCAATTCAACAACAAAACAAGTCAAACCACACAATGACACCAGATTTAACGTGGTTCACCAAAAGGCTACGTCCACGGATCAAAACCGTCCGAACACCGATCCGGTACAGGTCTGAATATATTTAGTCGCACCAACGACAAAGAGCACCAACCCTTAGTTTCAGATAGCACCAACTATCTAGGAAGCACCGACTCCCTTTACAATTTATCTGCACCCACAGATAGGATCACCAAACCCCAGACACCAAGCACCAACTTGATGTAAAAACAGAATAGAAGATAAACTCTGTCTACAGCCCTTCCCCTCTACAATTCTCTCTCTCTCAATCCCTTACAAATTGAAAATTAAACATTAACAGAGAGACACTTATCTTATGGACGAAATACCATCTTCAAGAGCACATCCTCGTCCACACTTGCTGTAGAAAGATGCAGCACAACAGCACACAGCACCAGCACTCTTCTTCTCTCCAAAACTCTCTCTCTTTTCTCTTCTCTTCTTTCTCTCTTTGGTGTCTCTTTAGAAACGACCCATACATGCCTCTTTATAGGTTTTGTTAACCCTTAATTGTATTCAAAACGGGCTACAATTCGTTTAGAAAGAGTCCTAAACAAATTAGATAAGAGTGCTGAATTTTCGTGCAAGACTTCTATTTCTGCGCAACTCTGATCCCGTGCTCGGTCGACATCCTTGCTTGCCCGGTCGACATCATACACTGTCTGGAATCAGTCAGTTATCGCGCTCGGTCGACATCCTTGGGTCCCGGTCGACCGAAGACACACTGTGTCACGAAAATAACTGAGAGGTGCCTGAATCTGTTTCTGCAGGTTTCTTCTTGCACGGTCGACCGCATGGGGTGCCCGGTCGACCGCATGCTCTGCTTCAGGAATTCTGAATTCCTGACTGTTTGAACTCTGATTCTTCTTTTCAGCTCTATCAACACCAGCTTATTATCATCATGTTTGTGACAATGTGTTGACAAGAATTCCAACTCAAATTAATACTTTGAGATACTAACTCCTTCAATTCTTCAAAGACTACTCAAGTCATCTCAAATTCCAACATAGATGGCATAGATTCTTTATTGCATCTGCACGTCCCAACTGATCAAGTCCGAGTACCCAAAACACAGAGCTGTTGACCCATGATAAGAATCTCACCCATAGTGAATTAAAGCACAAGAACTTGATTTCGTCAGTTCATCCACAAATGCTCAAGATTAAGAGCACTGGTCACTCAGTAGCATGAGGTGACTTGATCTCTCTCAGTAATAGTACTATTTTAGAGATCACACCTACCATGGTCCTGTTCAATGCATTGCATATGCACTAATGAGATAAATCCGGGAAAGTCCTCCCATGACTTAGGTAAGTCACCCTGAATACAGGAGAGTCTCTCACTATAACTTATACCAAGATGAAGTGCCCAGCTCCATCTCTCAGTTATGAACAAATATGTTGTTTCCAATATCCATGAATTAGACCTATCTGTGTGTAGACACTACACACCTAATTCATTTACTAGAAACAATGGGCCTTACACAACCATACATATATACATGTTTAAGCAGAAAAGAGTCATTCCATTAAATAACCAGTCAATATCCAGTAACAAAAGATGAGAGTGCAGCTAGTGGGCTTTAGGGCATACACCAATCCCAACAGTAGAGTCAAACAAACAAAGAATAAATATCATATTAAATATATTTATTTACTTGCCTTTGGTAGTTTTTCACAAAAATCCTCTTTTTGGTGCTTAGGGTTTCCTGGATCTTGCTCTCCACCACATCTTCTTACACTCTAATCCAAGGTAACAGCCCATATTCTTACATGCCAAAGAAGAGAAGAACATCACAAGAAGAGAACAACATCACCAACCCATGAATGTATGATCCTGGCATGAATAATGAACTATACATGAAGATTGAGGAAGATTGACTTACTTAGAAAGTAAAGAGGAAGAAGAAGATGATGGGGAATATGAAGATGAAGGCTTGGGGTGTTGAGGAAGCTTGATCTTAGCTTGGGATCCTTGGCAAAGTTGAGCTTGGTTGTGAGGGAAGAGGGGGAGAAGTAAAGAGTGGAGAGGGAAAATGAAGGGGATGAGGTGAAAATGGGGAGAATGAAGGGGATAAGGCTTTGGTAGAGATAGTTTAGGAAAATTACAAATAAGGGTCTTGTTCTTTGTAGAGAGTTTTGGGGAATTGAAAATAAGGTCTTGGGTAAAAGTGAAATGGGTTTAAGGTGTCCAAAATGAAAATGAGTTCCTGGGTGGGTTTTTTGGGCCGACGGGTCATGTTGGGTCCAACATAGGGATGTCATGCATGATGAGAACTATCCAATGCACCAATTATGCTACCAAGCTCATTTAATTAACTCTAATCTTAATAAATTATGCTAACCCACCTAATTAAGGCCAGGGGCCTTACACAAAGGTTGATAATTTTTTATCAAATTTGGAAATTTGACATATTTTATTCTAAAAGAATGAGGGAATTCCTGGGTAAATTTGGCTAAATTGATCTAGTTTAATTTTCTTTTGATAATATAAGTGAAATCCAATTGAAAGTTAGATTCCTCTCTCTCTCTCTAACCATTGACTAATAGTCAAGTTGATTGATTGGGATTTTTAGACTAATAGATATGATTAGTTGCCAGAAAGGAAGAGTGCAAGGGGTTATTGAATAAGTAGAGAGTTTTCAAAATAAAAGGTGATGCAATAATTTGAGGAAGACATAGATCCGGTTATGAAGTTATGACTACATAGGAATTCTCATCGTAAGTGTTTAAAAATGAAAATCAAAGACAAATAAACAAAAATGACCATCAAATAACCTTCCTTTTAATGGAGATCAAATCAAGAGAAGATGAGAAATGATAATCCAACTATCACCCTAGTAATTCAATATACAGGAAAGTCAAGGTCCCTATCTACGTTTCCTGCTTATATCCTTCATCCCTAGCCTCATGTAATTTATAACTCACATATTTAATAATACTTAGGTGGAGCTCATTTGACTATGAGTCTTATATGTTCAATTCCTATGTGTTCTAATGCAAACAAACATACCCTTAGTGTGATTAAAATAAAATTAAAAATTAAAAAAATGCAAATAAATTTAAAAAAATGCAAATACATTTTCCAAAACTAAGATAACCCAATTTTCCAAATTACCGAAAAATCTTGCAAAAACTCATGTATTTTTTTCAAAAACTCAGTTAAAATTATTTCAAAAAATACAAATAAATTTCAAAAGACACAAATAAAATTTAAAAACACAAATAGATCTAAGAAAATACAAATAAATTTTCCAAAAACATAGAAAGATTCGTTCAAAAACTCATTTAAAAATTTTAAAATGGAGATAAATTTGTCAAAAACTCACCTAAATTTTTCAAAAACTCGAATAAATTTACCAAAAACTCAGATATATTTGTTTAGAGCTCAGTTAAATTTATTGCAGAACTCAGATAAATAGCAAAAAATCAAATAGATTTGTCTAGAACTCAGATAAATTTATTTCAAAACTCAGATAAATTTGACTTTGACAGCTCCAGCAAACCGCGTAGGTCCAAAACACCACTCTCCCTAAAAGAGAAAAACCAAGAAATCAAAACCAATGCAGCCAAAGGCGGACCAATTGAGAAGAGACGCCGATTTCGCCCAAAAGAAGAGGATGGGTCAGGTGGAACTAACCCAAACAGAACCTGAAATTGAGCCTGGCCTAACCTAGGCTGTGGGCTGGGCTTTGGGTGTGCGGGTCAGGTTGACCTGGACTTGACCCAAACCTGGAACTAAACCCAACCTTCTTGATCTTCATTCTGCTTCTGGGTTCTGTAACAAAAACCATAGAAAACAACCAAGACATGTTGCACGAACAAGAGAAAAAAAAAAGAACCGAAGTTCTTCGTTTGGCTTCTGGGAGTACAAACAAAAGATAAGTGATTTTTGTCTCTCAGTGCCATTAAGAGAAAAAGTAGTCTGCCCTTTTTTTCCCACATGTTGAAGAGAATGGCTTGCTAGAAAGCCTATGAAATCAGAAGATGGGTGGCTGGTTCGGTTTTATCAAGAAATCGTGCATAAGTCCGGATAAAATAGAAGTGGGAGAATGGAAGATTTAAACTTTTATGCATAATCAGTTGAAAGGGCAAATCAGTCAATGAAAATGTATGAGGTGGCATATCTAGGGACCTCTCGCCATGAGGTGGCGTATCTAGGGACCTCCCGCTGAAATATATCCAAGTTGTATGGACTACAAGCCTTAGAGAAAAAGTTGATGGACTGGAGGCCTTACAAGACCTCTATGAGGGACCTTTTGCTAATTATCTCTTATTTAAATTTCATATTTATGCTTGATTCTTTGCTTTATGTGCATGTTATGTTTTTCCAAAATCTGATCCGAATATAGCAGGTTACAATAATTGGACAAATCAATTTAATGTTTTGAAAAGGTTTTAAATAAGTAATGAGTATTGGTGGACCCATGACATGGACGCACTGGTAATACTAATCTTATCAATTGGACTTTCCATTATTTTAAATTTGGCTTGGATCTATTCATTGTTTATATCATGAGATGATTTGATGCTTTATTATGTGGGCCCATTAGACCATAAATGAAAATCCTCAATTCTAAAATATTAAGTGGGAGTAGGGCATTTTAATTATTAAATCCGCATGGTTTTCCACCGTTGGTCTTTTGCAAGGCGGGTGGGTGCCTCATGCCATCTTAGAATGGTCGTTCCCTAAGGGAGCACTTACTTTTGCTGGTTACTAGACATGGATCTCCCTTAGATGGTGTCGGTGAAACGGGGTGAGGATGCACTCCCCAAGGAGGTACTACTCGCAACATTTGTCATGCGATGCTAATCGGTGGGTTACACTTAACTAAAGTAATGATGTATTTTTCTCAAGGACTTGCGTCATGTACTTTGGAAACCAACGTAAGTCGGGAGTCACGCATTATCTGGTATGATATAACTAGATGATAATGGGTGATAAGGGATCATGGATTGTCAATCTTAGACCTTTTGATAGACTACTATTGATCAGCACCAATCTAAGGGACATTTGCAGTCCCCAAGGAGGCATGTCCTAAGGGATTAGGATTCTGAAGCATTATGAATTTTAGTGGTTTGAGGAATCCACAACAAAATTAGTAGAATGCTAAACCTAATGTAATTTATATTTATTGATTGCATGTATGGTTGTGTGCAATAATTTTTCAAGCATGAATTCATCTACATTCAATCTCCTAGCAACTATCCTGACTAAAGATAAGTTGGTAGGATCCAACTATTTGGACTAGAAAAGAAATTTGGATATTGCCCTGACTACTGCATGACACAAATATGTCCTTACCTCCTTTTGCCCTAAAATACATGGGCCGGATACACCCCAGGATGATAAAAAGCTTTATACCAAGTAGCTGAAAGATGAAGGGACTGTAAGTCGTGGATCCTTACCCTAGATGGGGGTGAATAGGGTGATCTACAAATAATTACCAATTATGACAAATTTTAATTTCTTTAAAACTAACTAGTCACTTGTTATGATTATCAAACAAAATGCGGAAGCTAAATAAAAACAATCACCACATAGCATACACCATCACACAAGGATTTATAGTGGTTCGGCCTCAATGCCTACATCCACTACCGGCTTGTGGTTCAACACCCCACCGGATTTCCACTATGTATGCTTTTCAAAAGGCTAAGCAATAACCATTACAAGATGCTTTCCAAGGCTAAGCAATAACCTTACAATGTTGTTTTTCTAGGCTTAACAACAACCTATCAATATGCTTTTTAGGATAAGCAAAAACCTTTATATAATGCTTTTCTTAGGCTAACCAATAACCTTTACAATAGAAGATTTTCTCTCAAGAAAGTGTCTTCACAAAACACTCTAAGAGATACAATTTAAGCTCAAATTAATTGCCTCTAAAATAGGCGAATATGAAAGTGAAAATCAACTTGCACAAACACTATGAATGCAAAGATGAGTGCTTATGAAGTGTGTGTGTGAAAACTTCAATCAAGTTTAAAATGTAGGTCCAATCTATCTATGCTCAAAGCATTTTAAAGTTCAAGGCACATAAAAAGATTTGATTGAAGAGATATGCAAATCACACGTATAACTACTAACTTGTTAATGATATTAAAATCAAAGGTTCACCAGTTGTATGAAATTAATTTAGTCTAAACATGTGATGCATGTGCTATATTGTTTTCAAAACAAACTAATTTAACTAATGATCAAAAGAGATTAAAAGCAACAAATATGATTCAACCAAGTAAATGAAACATGTTATAAAAGAAATCAAAGGTATTGATAAAACATGTTTTATAAAGTTTTGAAACAAACTTGGTTTGAAATCAAATTGAAGAATTCATCACAACTTAAATCAAAGATAGAATGAAAGTAATGAATTCATCACATCATAGTTATCATGCTAAAATCATTATCCAAAGATTTAAACAAAGCATATAACATATGATTAGGTTAAGTAAAGATTAGTTGGAGATTTAACTTTATTAATCCAAGATTTAGCTTTCTTAATGACCATTTGGTCTCTCTTGGTCCATCCCCTTTTTCTTGTCTCCAAACACCTCAAAGAAGGCTTAAGAGTTCTAAAATGTTCAACCCTTTTTCTCATGGGATGAACTTATATTTATAGTCAAAAAGTGACTTACAGCGTGTCCGATGTCGACCCCATACAAGCCCCGGTCAACCTCATAAAGGCAGTCATAAACGGTCACAAATATGACCGTTGGAGAGCCAACGGCTCTCTGCCCAGTCGACCTGTAGTGTGCCAGGTCGACCTGGTCCATGGGCAGGTCAACCTAGTACACTGCAGGTCGACCTGGGACCAAAATTCCCATTTTAGCATATTTCAAAGTGATTCTTGAGGGAATTCTTTTGGGCCAAAAAATCAAGCTTGGAAAACATGATTTAAATCGTTCTAAGAGGTTTAAAAACATGAAACATAAAAAGCCTAAAATGATTTGAAATATTTAAAACCATAGGCTAGCTTGATTCATAGAAATTCTTTTCAAGATAAAAATGCATCCAAGATTAAAACCAAAACATGCATGTAACATATGATATACAAGATTTAAAGCAATGCACGTGTAAATCAAGATTTCAAGATTTCTAAAACAATGCATGTGTGTATAATACAAATGATTAATAAAATGAAAATGCATCTATCAAATTGCAATACATAAAATCCCTAACAATCTCCCCCTTTGCAATTTGATGGCAAACCTTACTCAACACTAAATCTTCGCACATAGTCTTCAGCTCCTCCTTGGCTGGACTTGACTTGAAATCTTCTTGGATGCTCCTTTGACTTGGCTTGGGCTCTAGCTCTTTTTCTTCATTCTCCTTGATGGTTGGAGCTTGATCATTCTTCAAGCTTTCTCTTTATCTTCCTTTCTTTAGGCCAATCATCTTCTTTAGCTCCCAAGCTTTCTTTTTTCAACTCTCCCCCTTAGATCATGCACTCTCCCTTTGGCAAGATATGCAATCTCTCCCCCTTTGGAAGATAATACAAAATCTCCCCCTTTGACATTCAACTTGACTATTCTCTCTCCCTTATTCTCTCAATTTTCTCCTCCTTTGACATTAAATTGCAAAGGTATCAATTGAAGAGGGGTAGGAATATCTTCAAGTAGTACCTACACACATGAGACAAGGAAAATACCTTTTAGTAGCACCTGTTATCAAAAGAATTCAAAAATAAAATACTTAACAGAGTATCATGTATGGGTAGCAAGTTATAAGGGTATAGAGTCACTGCAAGGGTGAATTTGATCAAAGCTAATTCTTCCTTAGAAGGTTTACTCTCCCCCTCAATCCATACTCTCCTTTTGTCAAACTTTTGACAAGATTTTAACTATTTGGTGAAAGAAGAAGATGGTTTAACCAATTGATGGTTAACTTCAAGGGAAGGATTAGATTCCAAATGACTATAAAGCTCAATATGATCAAATTACCCATATAAAGAGCAAGGCCATGAGGAAAAGCAATCATGGATGCTAATTGGGATAAAGAATACCAATTGAGATTCAAGGATAAAACTATTAACTCAATCACTCTAAAATGGAGTTAAAAAGAATATAACTATTAGGATTAATCCAAATTAGAGCTATCCATGATGTAATGGGGTTTACTAAACATAGCATCAATCAATCTAACTATGAAAATCATATGCTATGAATATTTTGAAATCATTTCATCCAATCATTAAATATGACTATCATGTGCAAGATGAATGAAATGAAATTCAAACATGAAGCCTACTTCAATCATTAACCAACCAATATTATGAACACATAAACATGGTGGTCGTGAGATTTACCTATAAGTGCAAGAAAGGTGGCAAACATGAAAATTTATGATGCTAATGGAATGTGACATGGAATAAAGATATATTACAATCAAGTTCAATCCGATGTACACAAGGTCTATCAGATTCACAAGATATGACATCAATTGGAAATTATACTAATTAAAAATGATACCAATTGATTACCAATTGAATTTGACAACATGATTAAGAGCATAGATGCGACAAACACAAAATCCATCAAGCATCATAAATGAATATTCATCACTTTAAATGATATAACTAATGAGCATAGTGATGAACATGAGAAATTAATTGCATTTTGAAAATATATGACTTGTTGGAACATGCAACATTCAAAGTGTCAAGTCATATGAATTCAACATCTAAGAAATCCATCAAACAATACATATAAATATGAAATACAAGGAATGAATTTCAAAGAGGTTCATATGATCAAGAACACTACTATGAAGTTGAAACATATATAAAAATGACATCACTAAGAAAATACACATGAATCAACATCATAACCACCCATTTCATAAATAATGACTAGAAAGCATAAAGGATGGATTTGAAGATAACACATAATCAATTATCAATATGTTTTCCAAAGAATATAACTATAAGAGTTCATACAATTGATTTAAAAAACTAATCAAACTTGATACCAATCGGAAAATGCATTTAACCATAACACATTCAATTAAAGAAAATATAACAATAAGGTTCTACCAATTGAATCTCAAGTATATCAAGGAATTGAATTTTCATATCAAAATTCTAACTTAGTAAGCATAGAATGAAAATCAATTTTTTTATATGCTCATATATAATCAATGAGGCACAAATATTTTTCAACTTGCATTTTAAAAGATATAACTTATTAGAAACACATACAAGTTGATTTTTCAAAATAATTTTCCATATGAAAGTAAAACTTAGAAAATCATGGAAAAATTAAATTGATTCAAATCATTTGTTTTTCAAAACAAATCTTACTAAGACATGCACACAAATGATTTTGAAACATCAATCGATTATGATAAATCTAGCTATGAAAGCTTTTGAAATCATAATCAATTGATCATGTATAGAGATGCATTGCAAGAGATATAACTAAATGAGAGCAAAAAGCAAATCTAACATGATGAAATTATAATCAAATGATTTTGAAAACCATGATATCTAACCAAAATGGTGCATGAAGACAAAATCAATTAATTACAAATAAACATTGCATTTAAAGAAATGTAACTATGAAATAACAAAATGCAAATGCAACATGACCAACAATATGATTTAACTATAAAGGATAAGTTGGTCAATGAGGTCCAAGGCCTTAAGGTTTGTCTAAGTATCTAACTTTGGGAATCCACCTAAGGTCTTGAGATGGTTCATCTTTGAGGTCAAGTTTAGAAGTTCCACCAACTTAGGAGATTTGACTTGATAAATCTTAGATTTGGACCTATCACTATGAGATTTTAATAATTTAAACTTAGGTTGGTGATTTGTCTCTTGGGGTTGGTGAGATTGTTTCTTAGGGGATTGGTTCACTTTTCTTTTCTTCTTATTTCTTCCCTTTATTTGACTTTTGAATTTTAAATTTACTTTGGCAACTTTATTCAAAAGTTCTTTCATATGTTGAGTTATGGGAGGCAGGTTGAGAAGCTTTGGGAATATAGAGGGGGACTGTTGGTAAGCCCCCTCACTCCCACCAGGGATCGATCCCTGGTGGGAGGTTTGATTTCCTCCCTCGATCCCTGGTGGGAGGTTTGATTTCCTCCCTCCTAGCCAGTGGGCCACAAGCAAAACAAAAAAGGTTGAGAAGCTTTTTGTTGATATAATCTTTTATGTTAGATTTAACTTTTTAAAATTTTTTTAAAATCTATTTTAGGAGACTCCTTTTTAATAGGTTTAACTTGTTTAGTCTTCTTGAAGTCTTCCTTAGTTTTTAGTGTCTTATCCATTATAGAGTTTGATTTTCTTGGGTTCATAGATGGTTTTAGACACATGGCTTCTTCTTAATTTGCACTCAAATCTAAAATATCCTTCAATGCCACAATAATTACATTTAGTCAATGACAAGGAAGTGTGAGTGCTAGAGAAAGAGGACTCACCTTTCACAAATGTGTTGGTGATTAAAGGATCATGTGAAATATTCCTATTAAATCCAAGACCCATCCTATCTCTTTGTGATTTACCCAATTTAAATAATTTTTCGAATTTTTCTTCACCATGGGTAAATCTGCACTCATACTTTAGTTTGTAGCTTTCAAGTTGAATGACTTGTTCTTTAAGGGTTGAATTTTCATTTTTAACTTTTGTTAATTCGTTTTCTATTCCCTTAAAGTTGTTTAGTTCTTCATGGGCAAGTTTTAATTCAAATTTAACTTCATTAATAACATTAGATCCAAGTTCTAGAATTTTTATCTTATTTTGTGCATTAGATAAATTTTCCTTAGAAATATTCAACTTGGATTCAAGGTTGTTAATATCTTTGTATTGCCTTTGAGATTGATCTGTTAGTTTTAAATTTTTCTTATTAAGATTATCACAATCTATCTTTAATTCTCTTAGATCATCTTTAATATTAGATATATTATGCAAAAAGATTATGAACTTAGATTCTACATAATTTATTAATTCTTCTTTCTCTCTAAGTTCATCTTTTGAAGAGACTAATTCTTTGTTTAGACTTTTAGATTCTTCTATTAATCTTTTATTTTTCTTGGTTATGACTTCACATAGTTTATATAGATCTTCATAAGCTTGTTGAAGGTCATCTTCATTTTCATCATTTTCTTCTTCTTTTAATTCAAATTTAGATTCAATAATTTCAGTGTTTGAATCTCCAAAAGATGGGAGAATGAGGGGTCTAGAAGAATCTACACAATTTAGTATAGTGGAATCCATTCTAATGATTTTCATGAAAGCACAACTTTAGGGTTCTAACTCTAGGTTTTTACACCTAATCAAGAGTTCCAAACACTTGATCCCAAAATAGAGCACGAGGTTCTGATACCATTTGGAAGTCCTGAATCCTTACCCTAGAGGGGGTGAATAGGGTGATCTACAAATAATGACCAATTATGATAAATTTTAATTTCTTTAAAACTAACTAGTCACTTGTTATGATTATCAAACAAAATGCGGAAGCTAAATAAAAACAATCACCACATAGCATACACCATCACACAAGGATTTATAGTGGTTCGGCCTCAATGCCTACATCCACTACCGGCTTGTGGTTCAACACCCCACCGGATTTCCACTATGTATGCTTTTCAAAAGGCTAAGCAATAACCATTACAAGATGCTTTCCAAGGCTAAGCAATAACCTCACAATGTTGTTTTTCTAGGCTTAACAACAACCTATCAATATGCTTTTTAGGAAAAGCAAGAACCTTTACACAATGCTTTTCTTAGGCTAAGCAATAACCTTTACAATAGAAGATTTTCTCTCAAGAAGGTGTCTTTACAAAACACTCTAAGAGATACAATTTAAGCTCAAATTAATTGCCTCTAAAATAGGCGAATATGAAAGTGAAAATCAACTCACATAAACACTATAAATGAAAAGATGAATGCTTATGAAGTGTGTGTGTGTGTGAAAACTTCAATCAAGTTTAAAATGTAGGTCCAATCTATCTATGCTCAAAGCATTTTAAAGTTCAAGGCACATAAAAAGATTTGATTGAAGAGATATGCAAATCACACGTATAACTACTAACTTGTTAATGGTATTAAAATCAAAGGTTCACAAGTTGTATGAAATTAATTTAGTCTAAACATGTGATGCATGTGCTATATTGTTTTCAAAACAAACTAATTTAACTAATGATCAAAAGAGATTGAAAGCAACAAATATGATTCAACCAAGTAAATGAAACATGTTATAAAAGAAATCAAAGGTTTTGATAAAACATGTTTTATAAAGTTTTAAAAACAAACTTGGTTTGAAATCAAATTGAAGAATTCATCACAACTTAAATCAAAGATAGAATGAAAGTAATAAATTCATCACATCATAGTTATCATGCTAAAATCATTATCCAAAGATTTAAACAAAGCATATAACATATGATTAGGTTAAGCAAAGCTTACTTGGAGATTTAACCTCATTAATCCAAGCTTTAGCTTTCTTAATGACCCTTTGGTATCTCTTAGTTCATCCCCTTTTTCTTGTCTCCAAACACCTCAAAGAAGGCTTAAGAGTTCTAAAATGTTCAACCCTTTTTCTCATGGGATGAACTCATATTTATAGTCAAAAAGTGACTTACAGCGTGTCCGCGGTCAACCCCATACAAGCCTTGGTCGACCTCATACAAACGGTCATAAGTGGTCACAATGACCGTTGGAGAGCCAACGGCTCTCTGCCTGGTCGACCTGCAGTGTGCCAGGTCAACCTGATCCATGGGCAGGTCGACCTAGTACACTGCAGGTCGACCTGGGACCAAAATTCCCATTTTAGCATATTTCAAAGTGATTCTTGAGGGAATTCTTTTGGGCCAAAAAACCAAGCTTGGAAAACATGATTTAAATCATTCTAAGAGGTTTAAAAATATGAAACATAAAAAGCCTAAAATGATTTGAAATATTTAAAACCATAGGCTAGCTTGATTCATAGAAATTCTTTTCAAGATAAAAATGCATCCAAGATTAAAACCAAAACATGCATGCAACATATGATATACAAGATTTAAAGCAATGCATGTGTAAATCAAGATTTCAAGATTTCTAAAGCAATACATGTGCGAATAATTCAAATGATGAATAAAATAAGTTGCATCCATCAAATTGCAATACACAAAATCCCTAACAAGGACGACCAGGTATTACATTCTGGCATCTATATCTTGTGTTCTACAGCACCAACATGACTCCTTTAAGACTGCATCGGAGACTATCTATAACTTGAAGGAGATGTTTGGGGATTAGGGCAGGCCTAGACAAGCAGCCATGAAAACAATAATGAACACCAAGATGGCTGAGGGGACCCCAGTTAAGGATCATGTTCTCAAAATGATAGATTCTTTGAACGAGCTGGAGGTCCTAAGTGTTGAGATTGATGCAGATTCTCATATTGATATTATCCTCAAGTTGCTGCCAGATTCTTTTATGAATTTCAAGTTGAATTATAACATGGACAAGATGAATTTGACTATGGCTGAGCTTTCTAGCCAGTTGGTGGCTGCGGAGGGAATAGTCAAAGATCAACCTAGTGCCCATATGACAAAAAAGTCATTTGCTAGGTCTAAGTCGAAAGGCAAGGGCCAGATGGGCAAGAAGAAACCATTCCCTAAAGGCCAAAGGGTAGATAATGGTCCTCATGGCGATGTGGTAAATGGTAGCAAGGGCACGGGTGCTAAGTCCAAGGGAAAGTATTTCCACTATGGTATGACAGGACATTGGAAGTGAAATTTTCCTGACTTGCTGTCTAAGAAAAAGACCACGGGTATGATTGAGTCACTTGTATTTGAAGTTAGTTTTGCAACTAGTACTTCAAAATCCTGGTATGTTGACTCCGGTGCAACTAATCACATTTGTAATTCAGTGCAAGGGTTCGGGAACACCAGAAGGTTTAATGGAGGCGAGATCATTTTAAACCTGGGATCGGAAGCACAGGCAGAGGCGGTGTCAGTGGGAGTAGTAGTTTTACATTTTTCAACTATTAAGTTGATTTTGTTAGACATTTATTATGTGTCATCTTTAAGGCGGAATTTAATTTCAATATCAAGTTTATTGAATAATGGTTATTCTGTTAACTTTAATACTGAAGTGGTAATAAAGAGGAATGGTTCCTTTGTGTGTTCTAGCAAGGCAATCAATGGCTTATATTTGTTAACTCCCACAATATATGAGATGTATGACATCGAAGTAGTTAATAAGTCAGTTGGACCATCATTAAAGAGGAAGTCATTTTCATCTAATCCAACAAAACTTTGGCACTTGAGGCTAGGTCACATTGACCTTGATAGGATTGACAGGCTAGTGAAAGACGGTATTATGCCTTTATTGGTGGTAGAACCAATGTCCATCTGCGAGTCAAGTCTTGAAGGTAAAATGACGAAAAGATAATTTTCTTGTAAGGGCAATAGGGCAAATATTTATTGAAATTAGTGCATACTGATGTGTGTGGACCCATCAATATAAGAGCGAGAGGTGGTTTTGTGTATTTCATCACTTTTACAGATGATTACTCAAGGTATGGATACAAATACATGATGCACCACAAGTCCGAGACTTTTGAAAAGTCCGAGACTTTTGAAAAGTTCAAAGAGTTTCGAGCTGAAGCGAAAACTCAATTGGCTAAAAGTATCAAGGCTAGCTCTTCAATTGGATCGAAAAAGGGAAAACCTCTCTGTTAATTTTATGGGATACTTATCAGAAAATGGGGTTTTATCCCAGTTGTCTATTCCTAGAATGCCTCAACAGAATGGAGTAGCAGAAAGAATGAACATGGCTCTTTTAGATATGGTTAGGTCTATGTTGAGTTTTTCAGGATTACCCATATCCTTTTGGGGGTTTGCGATGTACATACTAAACCTTGTACCATCTAAGTCTATACTTGAGACTCTCCAGAAGTGGTCTGGGCGAAAGTCTAGTCTGCATTATTTACACATTTGGGGTTATCCGCTACATGTGCTAAAGGTAAAGGCGAATAAGTTGGAATCGAAGTAGGAAGTATGCACTTTTTAGGATATCCAAAGGGAGCTAAAGATTAGTTATTCTATAATCCCAGAAAGCGGAAGGTACTTGTCGAAACTAATGCGGTTTTCCTGTAGGAAGATTATATGAATGTCCAAAGGCCTTAGATTGGGTTATCCTGGAAGAGATTCAAGAGTAAACAATTCCAAGTCCAGAACTGAACTTAAGGAGAACCCACTCTTTCCTGATCCTATTGCTACACCGGAGCCTCGTTATAGTGGGAGGATTGTTAGGCCACGTAACAAGTTCACGTTGCTAGAAGAGTCTTACAAGGCAATCCCGGATGAGCATGAACAAGATCCATGTAACTATGATGAGGCTATAGCTAACAAGGATTCAGGACGTTGGCAAGAAACTATGAAAGCTGAGACAAAGTCCATGTACTCTAATCGGGTCTAAAAACTTATAAACTTGCTTGCCAATATTAAGCCGATCGGGTACAAGTGGGTTCACAAGAGAAAAGGAGGACCGGGCGGAAGAGTTGAGACCTTCAAGGCCAGGCTTGTTGCAAAAGGGTATACTCAGAAAGAGGCTATCTATTATTAGGAGACTTTTCCTCCGGTAGCCATTCTCAATTCCATTTGGATACTCTTATCCATTGCGGCGCATCTCGGTTACGAGATTTGGGAAATGGATGTCAAGTCGAAATTTCTTAATGGTCATCTTGAGGAAGACATCTATATGATGCAACCAGACGATTTTATAGCTAAGGGCCAAGAGCAAAGAGTTCGCAAACTGCAAAAGTCCATTTATGGACTGAAGCGGGAGTCTCAGAGTTAGAATATCTGTTTCCACCAGGCAATCAAATCGTTTGATTTTAATCGAAGTCCAGAGGAGTTATGTGTGTACATGAAAGGTGAAAGAGGTATGGTAGTTTTCCTGGTTTTATATGTCGATGACATCCATCTCATTTGGAGTGATATAGGGATGTTGTCAACGGTCAAAGTTTGGTTGGCGCAAACATTTGATATGAAAGTTTTGGAAGAAGCCAACGACATCCTAGGGTTCAAGCCTCATTGAGACCTGAAAAATAGGATGATTGGCTTATCTCAAGCTGCACCTTTCGAGGGACCAGTGTCCTAAAACATCAGAAGAAAATGAACAGATGAAGGTGGTACCATATTGCTTCGGCTGTTGGTAGCCTAATGTATGTTATGCTATGTACTAGACCGGATATCTGTCATGCAGTGGGTGTAGGTCAGCAGATATCAATCGAACCCAGGTCCTGATCATTGGACTGTTGTAAAGTGTATTCTCAAATACTTGACAATGACTAGAGACTACATGTCAAATACCCAGGCCCCTTCTTCTCTCTCTCTACCCCCTCATTTCTCACGTCTGTGTAACTTGACACCCACACTCTTCTTTTTTCCTTTATGGAAACCCACCCTCTCTTTCTCTACATCTCTCTCAAAACCCCACCCCTCTTTCTGTCCTCATTCTCAAATCAACGCGCCCCCCCCCCCGCCCCCCCCCCCAACTCTCCGCTCGAAAACTGAAGTTTGAGATAATCGCTCCAAAGTTTCAGATCTCAAAATAGTCAACAAAGGATTAACCTCGTGATCATGGACTCGAGTGTTTTTCCCCTTTGATTTTTAAAGTTTAGTATTTCTTTCTTTCATAAGCCATATCTCTATCAAGCAAAAATATTTAGATTTTCATAAGCCCACTCCATCGCCCCACTGCTAGAGGTTCTTGCTCATACAGAAACCTCTTATCGTCGCTACATTTAGATTTCATATTACTTGGATTTAACCCACCATTGGACGACCAACATATATTGTCTTCTGCTGAAAAGGGTTACTTGAGTTTGAAAGGTTCCAGTTGTGTTGGAAGAACACTAAGATATAGTTTTGGAACCACATTCTTATTCCATTAAAGCACTAGAACATCCATGTAAATGCTAAAAGATGGCATTCTTATAAAGAACCTTTTCCAAGTTGGCTATTAACCAATGATAAAAAGAGCTTAGACATGAGAGAGAGAGAGAGAGAGAGAGTGTGTGTCAACTGTCAATTCTAAAAAGAAAAACAAAGTTTAGCCTCAGATGGTCTGCATGTTTTGCCTATGTATGGGCAGACCATTGATGCCCTCTGCTTAGCATTCAACAGCCTAAGATGGTCTGCACGTTCAACAACTTGAAGTGGCTACTGACATTGAACAATGTTAGAATATAAAAGGCATAAGTCAACAAAAGTTGCTGACAGAGGAATAATAAAAGAAGAAAAAGTTGACAACGGTTGTAAATGCGTCCCGAGGTAGAAAGGTACCTCGCTATAGCGAGGGTGGTGGACGGTGGAAGAACAGTAGGTTCAGGACTCTTTTTTAGAGTTAGAAAAATGACTCTTATTCTAAGTGGAATATTATTAAGAGTCTTAAGCACGAATTTGGGGCTATAAATTGGGTGTTTCTCACAACCCAAAGGAAGAGAAAGATAGAGATCATCTCTCAAGTCCTGAATTAGTGATTTAATTGAGAGAAATTTTCTCTAGAGATTTTTGAAGAATTGTACTGCCAAGTACTCTAGAGAGCAAGTTTCTTTTGCATCGCTTGAAGAAGATCATCTTCTTGCGTAGAAGACTTGAGGAGTCAAGCGCTGGATCTGTTGCAATCAACAATGTGATGTCGTTGAAGCGTGATGCGACACAAGGTAACTTCAGTCTTTAGATAGGAGATATCTGGGGAAGAAATCTGAGTTTCTTGTAATTGCGAGATTCATAGTGTTTGATTAGATCCAGTTCAGATCGGTGGTTTTTTACCCGGTTTAGGTATTCCACCTTAAATTTGGTGTCCTTGTGGTGTGTGCTTGTGATTTTATTTTCGCTGTGTAGTTTATTATTTTTTGCACACTAGTGGGTTGATTTTTTGAGTGGACCAATCTAGAGATCTCAAACCCTAAACCCTCAAACAATTCCCACATCAAGCCCAGCACTATCAACGAAGCTTCTCTTCTTCCTCTACGATGCTTCTCTTCTTCATTGTTTATAGTTATCCAAAGGTGTGAACGAATTTTAGACAATGTGATTTCAAATGAACAATGACCACCGTTTCAGGCCACTGACAGTATAATTAATGAAGAAACGATGCCCACTTGGACGAGGAAGTGATGGGGAGCGACGCTAGCGAGTGTTGTCCCATTAGAGACGATCGACGCTAGTGTCGCTCCTCTCAAAATTCTAAAAAAAATAAAAAATGGGTTAATGGACCTTTTTTCGTTCTGCCTGAACTACAAGGCCCTTTTTCGTGCAACGGCCACCTGCCGAGAATTTTTTTGTAAAATACTCTAAACAAAATATAGAAAATGATACGTGTTTTATACTGGGGCTACTTTCGTACAAAACACTTAAATAAAATAATATATATTTTTTATATATTAGGGGCTACCATCTTTAATAGTAAACGCATGCAGTCCATTCCGATCTAAAGCATTGATATTGTAGAGCTCAAATTTTAGGGATTAAAAATTCATTGTCAAATACGGTATCATTTAACCAAACCAAACCAAGCTTTTTCCCACTAGGTGGGGTCGGCTATATGGATTTGACGACACCAATCAAATCGGTTTAGGGCCATGTCCTCCGTTAGATCCATGTAGGCAAGGTCATGTTTAATAGTTTCTTTCCAACTTCTCTTGGGTCTCCCTCTCCCTCTCCTACTCCTGACAATCTCCATGCTTTCACACCTTTTAACAGGTGCCTTCGTTGGACGCCTTCTAACATGGCCGAACCATCTCAGTCGATTTTCTCTCATTTTATCCCCAATCAGTGCTATTCCTACTTTGCCCCTAATCTCCTCATTCCTAATCCTATCTCTCCTTGTGATCCCGCACATCCATCTTAGCATTCTCATCTCCGCAACTTCCATCTTCTTGACATGATTATGTTTTACTGCCCAACACTCTGATCCATATAACAACGCTGGTCGTACCGCCACCTTATAATACTTTCCTTTAACCTTGAGGGGGACTTTTCGATCACACAAGACCCTCAAGCACTCCTCCATTTGGTCCACCCGGCTTGAATCCTGTGACTTACATTAGTATCAATCCCTCCATCCTGTTGCACCTAGATCCAAGGTACCTAAAGTTTTCTTTCTCTACAATTTTTTGTATGTCCAAACTTACTTCTATTTTACCAGGTGTCCTACTTTGACTAAACTTGCATTCCATATATTCCGTTTTGCATCGACTTAGCCTAAACCCTTTTGTCTCTAATGTTTTCCGCCACAATTCTAGTTTAGCATTCACTCCTTCTCTCGTCTCATCCACTAAAACAATGTCATCTGAAAATAGCATACACCACGGCACCTCATCCTGGATATGTCTTGTAATCTCATCCATAACTAGGGCAAACAAGTATGGGCTTAACGCTAAGCCTTGGTGTAGACCAATCGTGATAGGAAATTCCTTAGTTTCGCCGCCAGTCGTCCTTATAGATGTCACAACTCTATCATACATATCCTTTATCGCCTCAATATATGCAACACACACTTTTTTCTTTTCCAGAACTCTCCAAAGAATCTCCCTAGGAACCCGGTCATAGGCCTTCTCCAAGTCAATGAACACCAAATGTAAATCTCTCTGACCTTCTCTATACTATTCCATTAACCTCCTCAGGAGAAAGATAGCCTCCATGGTTGATCTCCCAGGCATGAAACCAAATTGATTCTCTGAAATGTTTGATCTTCTCTCAATAACTCTCTCCCATAATTTCATCGTATGGCTCATCAATTTAATCCCGCGGTAGTTCGCACAGTTCTGAATATCTCCTTTGTTCTTGTATATGGGTATAAGAATACTTTTCCTCCATGCATTAGGCATCTTCTTTCTCTTTAGCACTACATTAAAAAGATTTGTCAACCAACTAATGCCATCCTCCCCCAAGCACCTCCAGACCTCAATAGGGATACCATCTAGCCCAACTGCTTTCCTCATTCTTCATTCTTTTTAATATTTGTTTAACTTCTTCCCTACTGATTCTCCTATAGAACATATGATTTGCTTCATCTCTAGAAATGGTAAGCTGCCCCAATTGTATGTCACTACTACTGCTTTCAGTTAAATAACTTATAGAAGTAGCTCTTCCAATGCTCCTTTATCTCCTCTTCCTTTACTAATACCTTTTCATCCTCATCCTTAATGCATTTAACTTGGTTTAAGTCCTTGGTCCGCCGATCTCTGATTTTAGCAAGCTTGAATATCTCTTTCACCTTCCTTAGTGTCAAGTCGCCTATATAGCTCCTCAAATGCCTTTGCCTTGGCCTCACTAACTACCTTTTTGGTTTCTCTTTTTGCTTCTTTATACCTCTCCAAGTTCGCTTCATTTCGATCATTTTGCCAAGTTTTAAAGCACTCTTTTTTAACTCTTATCTTGTCTTGGACTGCTTCGCTCCACCACCATGCCTCTTTCTGTACCGGAGCACCCCCTTTGAATTCTCCTAAGACTTCTTTCCCTACCCTCCTAATACACTCTGCTATCTTATCCCACATATTATTTGCACTCTCATCTATCGCCCAAACGTCTTCCTCTAGTACTCTTTCCCTTAAAGCTAGTTGCTTATCACCTTTCAGGTTCCACCATTTAGTTCTTGAGCATCTATACAACTTCTTTTTTCTAGTCCACCTTTGTGGCTGCACATCTATGATCAACAACCTATATTGGGAAGTCAAACTCTCCCCCGGTATAACCTTGCAATCTTTACAAGCTAAGCGGTCTCTTTTCCTAGTTAAGAAGAAGTCAATTTGTGTCCTCGATGAGCCACTCTTATAAGTCACCAAATGCTCCTCTCTCTTCCTAAAAAAGGTGTTAGTTACAATGAGATCATAAGCTACTGAAAACTCCAATATATCCTTCCCTTCTTCATTTCTATTACCGTACCCATGTCCCCCGTGTACTCCTATGTATCCATCTACGTCGCGTCCTACATGACCGTTCAAATCTCCTCCTATGAAGACCATCTCTCCTTGGGGTATCTCTAGTAGCACTCCTTCCAAGTCTTCCCAAAACTTCTCCTTATGTCCATCTCCTAAGCCCACCTAGGGGGCATAAGCACTAATGACGTTTACTATCTCTTCTCCTAACACTAACTTAATTGCAAAAATCCTACCTCCATAGCGCTTTACATTAACTACATCTTCCTTTAAGTCCTTGTTTACCACTATGCCGACCCCATTCCTCGATCTATTAAGTCCCGTATACCATAACTTATACCCAGTCCTCTCAATCTCTTTAGCTTTGTGTCCCACCCATCTTGTCTCTTGCAAGCAAGCAATTGTGATTCGTCTCCTTTCCATTGTATCCACCACTTCCATAAGTTTCCCAGTTAGGCTCCCAATGTTCCAAGTACCCAATCTCAGTCTTCTATTTTGGACTAGCTTCCTTACCCCCCATACTCGTCCAATAAAGTGTGAGGACCCTTGCCTATTTAGCAATGCACCCGGGCGCCGATGCAGCGGTCCTTGCTCACTTATCACTGTACCCAGACCATACAGTGCGTCGCTAAGTAGGGGACGCCCCCACGAAATTTTATTAGGTCTCAAATCCATAAAGAAATCCGACTGAGTATTGTGCTGGCTGTCGGCTACCTAACGCACAACCCTCCTCCATTGTCCGGGCTTGAGACCGGCTATGTCAAAGATACCCCAACATAGGCGGAGTTACGGTATCATTTAAAAAAAAAAACTTTGATGCTTTTAAATAAAATAAGAAATGATAAATTTCTGTTATAACCACCATTCATTCCCATCAATTAAACAACTTTTTCTATGCGAGCTTTGACGACTTTTATCTAAGCCGATAATGGGCCACAAATTTATTCTAATACTAAACTTATTTTTTGTTTTAATTAAGCGTAACTTATTTAAGTTCAGATCTTTTTTTTTTAATAATATACCAGAAATTAAGAAGATTAAGATACTGAAAATAAAAATAATTTTCTCAATTTCTTTAATTCTACTTATATCGAATTTACATGAAGGAGAAAGTGGATCCTTATATATAAAATAGACATGGTATTTTGATATTTTATTGCTATTCAAGCTTAATTTCATGATGGGTAAACTCATGAGAGAATAAATTTTGGCATTCTATAAAAGAGGAGGACGTGGATTAGAGAAGTCCAGATTTCTAATAAGTGGGTTCATTTGGAAAGAGAGTAATAAGAAAGAGCAGTTTTACGAAAAGAGTAATAAAAAGAGAAGGACAACTTGCATTTATATCTTCATCTTCTAGAAGAATCTACAATGGGATTGCTCCAATCACATGCACTTGTTCCTTCATTATAAATTATTGTTCGTCCCTTTATCATTTTCCAAAACAAGAGAGAAAAAAGGGGCATTCGGCGACGGGTCCATGAACATTTCACTTTGAGGCCTTAAGTCCACAAAAAAAGTCATACAGCCAAAGGTCCCTCTCACACTTTTTGATACCTGAATAGACCAATTTACCCTTTCTTTAATAAACCAAAACTGTCCAGCCCATCTCGTTTCACAATATCTCACGAGTTCTCAAATGCTCTCAGTGCGCGCATGACATTATGCTCCGACATGTTTCATCTTGATATGCGACACGTGTAAAGTTTGAAGACACATGTTTCATTTTGTATTATTCCATGTATACAAGGTGCACTCACACCAACTATGAGGCATTTGATACTCATTGTAAATAACTTGCAACACTAATCACACTAAACAATCTCCTGGTCATCGATTTATGGTCGCAGAAACCAGAATAAATCAGTCCTATTCTGTGTTGCAGACCAAGATAGAACAGGACAAAGAAGGAGGAGGATGGGTTAGGTGAGGGTTGATTCTGACCTTACCAGCTACGGAAGCCCAGCCCATAGCCCATTCCTAGTATGAAAAGAGATCTTCCACCTGGTTTTTCCGTTATCACCCATCTCTCTCTCTGCAACTTCTCATTTGTCTTCCTTTTTTTGTTTTTCTTCTTCTGATTTTGTGGGGTTGATGAAAACTGGGGTTTTTGAAAATTAATTCATCTTCTTCTTCATTGGTTTTTGTTAATTTGAGGTGGTGATGGAGGTGGTCATTGGGGTTTTGATTTGCAGCCGCTCCTGCCGCTGTTTGTCACCGTTCATTGTCGGACGTTAACTGTTCCTATCGCCGAAGGTTGATTTTTCCAAATTTATCTGAGTCTTTGATAAAATTATCTACGTTTTTGCCAAATATATCTGAGTTTCTAACAAATTTATCTGAGTTTTTGTGAGATTTATCTGAATTTTCGTCAAATTTATCTGAGTTTTTGTGAAATTTATTTGAATTTTTGTCAAATTTATCTGAGTTCTGGACAAATTTATCTGAATTTTCTTCAAGTTTATCTGAGTTTTTGTGAAATTGATCTGAGTTTTCGACAAAATTATCTGAATTCTGGCCAAATCAATCTGAGTTTTTGGGGACCAACCCCATGGTCATTTGCAGCAGAAACCTCAGTTGCTGAAGCGGATGACATCTTGTCAGAGACTTCCATGGAAGAAACCTCCAAAAAGCCTATGTAATCATGTTCTTGTGGCCGAGACATTAAACTCCAAGCAAACAGAGAGTGACTCTTCTCAGAGGAATTTTCACAAACATGTAACAGGCAAGCCTTGCAGAAACTGAGAAACCGGATCCGTGTGCATCATCTTTTGTCAATCATTATAGCCATAGGAAGGGTGTCGTTCTCAGTAAAACACATAATTCAACATGTCTCTATAATTCATACATATTCCTCCTGCTATAGAATGAGGTGTAAAACAATTTCTTGGACCTATTATCCAATAGCAATAATCTCTACATTTGCTGTTTGGAACTATGGAGCACTTAACCCAAGATCTTGTCTACCAAAAAAATAAAAATAAAAAGCATACATAAATTGTTGATCACAAAGCATTCAATCACCGTTTGGTCATCTCATCTCCTTCTTTATTATGCCCAGTTAAGACATAACTCATCAAGACCTGAGATTGAGAGAGAGAGAGAGAGAGCAGACCCTTCTTCCTTTTTTTATTTTCTAGGGAACGATAGAGAAAGAGGGTGGGAGAAGGAGAATGAGAAGCAACCGGCAGCAAGAAATCACAGATCTATCCAAGTGAGATGGAGACGATCAGTTGGACGAGACCAAGAGACGCTTGGCTGGACTGGTGATTGGTCCCCTCTCTCATTACTCTTCTACTCCATGCCTTGGTTCGACGACAAACAGTTACAGGGATATTTTTGTCTTAAAAAATGAAAACATGTGAGCTCAGGGACCTAAGGCTATAAAAAGTCTAGCTGAGTGGACCATAAGCCTTAAAAAGTTTTTCCTTGGACTGGAGGATGGAAACATTCAACTCTAGGAACCTTTTGCTAATTTTGAAAAAAAAAAAAAAAAGGGACCATGTCTGGAAAGGAACCAAATGAAATGACAGCATCACTTACCTCAGAAGGTTTCCAGACAAGATTCCTATAATATCACACATCCACACCAAAAGTCCACTCCGCATACAATAACACCGCCCATACACATAAGCATTGGGCAGGCATGGCTCCGTCTTTTCTTTCTTTACTTATTTGTCTGTATATGTCTCTTTCTTCGGGCTAAGTCTGGTTGAATTTCAATGCAACGCAACAAAATAAAAATGACAGATTCATGTAACTGTCACGTCCTAATGAATAACACCCATTTTAAGATAAGGCTACTTTGAGTTGTGTGGAAGCAACTCCAATGCATTCAAAAAAATTCATTTCATTCACATACCCTTTCAAAAACCAGATGGTTATTTGGACTTTTTTTTGCCGATTTGGTGGACTCTGCGTAGGAAATGGAATTGAATGGAATGGCGTTTTACACAACAGAAATGATTTCACGTGTTGTTTGGTCTCATCGAAGAAACAGATTAACACCAGAAGGACTGAGAAATCATTCTCTTCCTCTGGCTGTTCAGAGTTTGACTGTTCATTTGAATCTCTACTGAAAGTAAAAGAAAAACTAAAGCCCCATTGATGGTTTTCACCCAAATCAATCTTAAAACTCTCATCAAATCCACTCCAAACATACCTCAGAGCTATTCTATTCTACCTCATCTTCCATGAAAAGATAAGAAAAATAGAAAAAAAAAAAAAAAAAAGAAGAAGAAAATGTGAATACGCAAGGACAATCTCTCATGGGCGGCAGTAGCTGTTCATTGATTTTTTATTTTTTTATTTAGTTTTTTTTTTGGTAACTAGTGGCTGTTCATTGTTGACTGTAATGAATCAAATACCGTCTCCAAACAGATTATTCTAAAAATAATAGGAAGTTGTGTTTATGGATCTTTCCACAACATTCCACTCTCCAGGTGTTGTAATCTATTAAGTAATGGTGATGTCGACCAGAAGTAACTCCAAGGCATGTTTGAAAGGAATTTTGCTTGTGGACTCATAGCATGCTATTTTGTGGACATCTTGAAGTGTGGATTTCTTTTGGGTCCATAACAAAAAGTGAGAACATACATTTTCTGTTACACCCATCTATGGATTGCAAATCCTCCAGAGCATGGTTTTTAATGAAAAGCATTTTCCAAAAAAAAAAAAAATGTTTCTGCTTCAAATATTTAATTAGCAGGTCAAAGCTGAGTCATTCTTTCAAACAGTCCAAAAAAATAAATAAACCATTGTCCTACAACCAGAAATATTTCTGGTTCATTCTCCTGCTGTAATTCAATGTCTATGGTTCAGACCAAGAAAGTTGGTGAAAGTACCTGCCAACACTGACCAACAGGAGAGTTCCCATTCTACCAAAAAAAAAAAAAAAAACCTTGAAAGTCTCCTTTTGATTGATCAATCCTTGAAAGTCTCCTTTTGATTGATCAGTGCAACTCAAAGTTGGTCAGCATACCAAACATAAGTTTTATTGGTCATTATCATATGGCAAGCAAGTTTAGATAGTATTGATTTTCATTAGCCACTTGATGATATTCAAATCTCTTTTATCTGGCATTGGGAATAACTAAATTGTCCTACTTCTGATTGTAGTACAAATTCCAGCACAATAAAAATTGATTCAAAAGGAATTGATGGTGCTAGGCAGGCAAATGAATTGAAATCTGATACATCTGGGCATTGTGGTTGGATAAACTGGCCTTGTTAAATGGGCATACAAGATTTTGTATTGGTACACTCCTAAAAAATATCAGTATCATTGACATTTCTAGCCGTCTGATGTCATATTGATAAGGATGATAATAGATTTAGTTGTTTTCACCACCATTCATTTCGATTACCTTAGATCGAATGGATATAAACATCAAATTGAAATGATTTTTAGTACATTTCAAATTGGCAGCCCCACCCATGCATCTAGTAAGGCATTATCGGTGCACAAGGATTTGGACTAATCATGGGTAGGCCCATTTAGGAAAGATAAATAGTGTTTAGGGCTTTTGTTTCAAAAGCAATTCCAAGAATTTTGGAGCTTTATTTGCACAACATTGCCATTTTTCCGAGGAAAAATATTGAAACTGGCAAGTATTAAAAGCACAAATGGAACAATGGATCATCAAATTCTATAGAGATCTGATCAATGTAAAGATAATTTGCAATTACTAGTGTCAGCTATTGGCACCATACCAGCCTTTTCACTACCTACTTTCATCTTTTACAGAAAGCAGGCGCTAGATCCTATTCCATCCAAAACCACATTGAAACTGGGCTTTCAAACATTTCATTAACATCCAAAATGCCAAGGGCTGTCTAAATTGACTACGAGTTGCCAAAAACAAAATCTAGCCTTTCTATTAGAGATGTACACTACAATGACAAATGGATATATTCTATCTGATAAAAACTAGGTATGAAACTTCTTTCAATTGCAGGGCGCTCTGAATCCATGGAATAGAGTTTGTTAGTTTCCTAATTTGGATATGGATCATTGTGTTCTGACTCGACAACTTTGATCCAAAAAAAACCATTTATTAAGACGTGTAAAGACTATAGAGCTTGGATCATATTATCGCCTGTGTTTATGGGGCTCGAATGATAGTGAATTTGGATAGGGATAGCAATTCCTGACCTGACCCACCAACTAGATTGCTTAGGGTTTGGGTTGACTTTTCTAACCTCGAGTTCTGTTTGGTTTGACAGTTCTAACAGATTAATAAATCAGGCTGAGGTGGATCCAAACAAGCTGACCCATTAACCTTATTGAACTACGACGCCAACCCAAAACCAACCTGTTAATTTACGGTTCAGGTTGACCCCTTTGTCATTCATGTTGATTCTGGGTTGAGATTTTGAGCCCGATCCATAAACTTCTGGTTGGGCATTTACATACGAATCCATGATGCTCAACCTAACCCGACCCCTTGCCAAACCTGCTTTTGGGAGCCCCATTTGTATACTCAACAGACTTCTTATTTAATGCCCATCAGTCTGGATGTTACTCATATAAAGCCCACTTGTCTCGGATCCATATCCAACACAACATACATATTAAATCCAGATCCAAAAAGAGATCCATCTTGTGAAAATCTGGAGGATCTGGAAACACAATGACTCCACCCCAAACAAGAACCGTTTACATCCCCAGATTCACCCCAAAATGCAGATACCTCGATAAATTTATGGCTCAAGGGTATTGAGGCAAGGAATGTTAAGCGTTCCCCATGGGCCATTTGCATACTGAGCCTCAGACAAAAAAGGAACATGACAATTCATGTGTGTATTGGGTAACTGACAAACTGTTCCACCTCTAACTTGGTACATCAAGAAGCCCTTGGTTATAAAAATGTACAAAACTGCAAATAATTGTAGAAATTACAAGACCCCAACCATACACCAACAGGTCTTCTCCACCACTCATGTACTTCTCTTTCCTGTGCAGCACGAGCAATTGCTTTCCAATTAGCGATGCAGATGATATGTAATACGGTTCAGAAGCCTCCTAGGTAAAATGACGGGCTCTTTTACCCCTATGGAAGGTATATTCGCCTTTAACCAATTGTAATACAGGCCTTTCAATCCGATCTCTCAAGTTCGCTGAATCTGCGTTCCCATTCTCTTGCCTCATAGTCTTGTTCAGATAAGTCTTTCTCAGTGCTATACACAATTCGGTCTGGCGAAATGACTGTTTGCCGGGACAAATCTCGGGCACTCAACAGCTACATAAATTGCATAAGTTAGCAGGAGGTATAAAGATCATACATCAGTGGCAACAGGAATAAAACCAAGCAGGGAAACTAACAAGGAGAAGAAAATAAGAGGTTCTCCAATTCCGCACGTTTAGCACAGGAAAACCATATTGCACAAACACAGGAAGAATAAGGATGTAGGATACAAACTCTTAAAGAAGCCCAATATGTGGAAACATCCATACAACATTTTAGTATGCTATGAAACATATTTCAGTAGTCCATTGCAATTACATACATATAGTAGATGTCCATGTGAATTAGCATATGATGGGATGAGTCTACGAAAATGGTATTCATCTATGAGACCAAATATCCTAGAGCTGTATAACTAAGCACATAAACCCTACTAAAATGAAAGAAAAGTGGTTAAAGGCCTTTCCCCGGATAGAAGTCTCTATTGGACAAAATGCTAATTCACTGAGGCATTAAGCAGTGGGATGGTGACCCCCAACCACATAAAATTTTAAGAACTTCTGCCTAGTGACTGGAATATGAAGTCCCTGGCATTGGGGGGAACCTTTCTGTAACCATTCATTTGTTCGCCTCGGGTATCTAACCACTGTAGTTTGTAGGGAACAGGCCCTTCCAAAGCAGGATCCATCATATGGACAGTAGGAACTGACTTTACAAATGGCAAGTGGCAGAAGGATAATGGATATTTAATTAGAAAAGGTGACACTGAAAAAGCCTAGGAATCACTCTTCTTACTAGAAAAGTGTACTCCATTACTTCACATCGAGAAGAAAGCATGACTTTCACACGCTCCAAGGACATAGGAGAAAAGACATTTTTTTTCCAATAACCGTTACCGCTGCTTATCCATACATAGGAAAAGCAGAGTGCTAGATAACATATATGTATGTATGTTCGTATAGTGAGGCACAACTTGATGGGGCCCTTAGGGCCCCACTAAGCACGAGACTGGGGGATGGAAAGAGACATGTTGGATGGGCCCGGATATCAAGTTTGGGGGTCAATCACATGCTTCACCCCTTCATCGGTGGCCCACAAGTTTAACGACTTTATATTGAAGAAAGAAATTGACAATCTATCCAACGGTCCAATTCAGGGGGGCCCGTGTGTGTGTGGATTGTTCGGATGGATCATAAAGTTGGCCCCATTATGTGTCTCTCACCCTATGGTGAGGGATGGATGCACATAAATATTACATTACACACACATATAGGGAAATATATGTATGTATACAAACATATATGTATGTATACATACATATATGAGAGATGCTCCTATGAGAGCGTCTCTCACCTTACTATGAGAGATAGGGTGGGGGCCGTCACATTTAAGTTGTTGGCATTGGATATAGATGTGAGGGCCCCCACCCTATCTCTCATAGTAAGGTAAGAGATGCTTTCATAGGAGCATCTCCCTATATATATATATATATATATACCTATATATATAGAGGCCAGCTCCCCTAAGCTCAAGCTTAGGATAAGGTAGGCTCAAGTGTGTGGTGGGGCCCACTTGGGGACCCACATGGGGATGGGGTGGGGGGGATTTCAAGAACTCCCTAGGATCTTCCTCCCTGCAAAAAATCAGCCCCAACCGTAATTTTTATCATCTCCATATGGGCCCAAGAGTTTAATGGTCAACAATCCATTCGGATTGATATATAGTCAATCCAACGGTCCAGTAAATTCAGATCTTACCGAAAGTTGGTGGACATGTGCAATTTAAGGGGGTCATATGTTTGGTCCATTTGGATGGACCAAAGGTGGGCCCCACAAGTACGAGCTTATGAAATTTTCTCCCTAAGCTCGAGCTTAGGGTAGCCTTGGCCATATATATATATATATATATGTATATATAAAGGGCAAGGCTCTCCTAAGCTTAAGCTTATGATAAGATTCCGTAAACTAACACTTCTGGGGCCCATCCTTGGTCCATCCAAATGGACCAAACACACGACCCCCTTAAATTGCACATGCCCACCAACTTTTAGTCAGATCCAAATTTACTAGACCGTTGGATCGATTATGTACCGATCCGAATGGACTGTTGACCATTAAACTTTTAGTGCCCAGATGAAGATGATAGAAACCACGGTTGGGGCTGATTTTTTGCAGGAAGGAGGGTCCCAAGGAGTCCTTGAACACCCCCCCCCCCCCCCCCCCCCAAATCCACATGTGGGTCCCCAAGTGGGCCCCACTATGCAATTGAGCTTACTTCAGCTTACCTTATCCTAAGCTTCAGCTTAGGAGGGTTGGCCCCATATATAGGGGGGCCAGTATGGGGCCAGCTCTCCTAAGTTGAAGCTTAGCTTATCCTAAGCTGAAACAGTGCTGGTCCCACAAAAGTCGATTATCGTTGTTTTTTAGGATGACGATCGTCTCCAAAATCAAGATAAATTCAATTAGAATTGGATTTACCAGTTCCATCATGCAAAAAACAGATATAATCAACTTTGATTTGTGGGACCAGCACTATTCCAGCTTAGGATAAGCTATAAGCCTCAACTAAGCCGTGCTCGGGGGCTAGCTCTCATAAGCTGAAGCTTAGCTTATCATAATCTGAAACAAAGTTGGTCCCACAAATCAAAGTCGATTCTTGTTGTTTTTAGCATGATGATCGTCTCCAAAATCAAGATAAATTCAATCAGAACTAGATTTTCTAGTTCCATCATGCAAAAAAAAGATATAATCAACTTTGATTTGTAGGACTAGCACTATTCCAGCTTAAGATAAGCTAGCCCTGCTCATACATATATATATATAGATGATATCTGTGTGTGCGTTTGTGTGCGCGCGCGCACACATATATAGAAAGCGGGTAACAATAATCTGGGTTATGGAATCTACCTTCCGTTTGAGAGACAAAACTGGCAATTGAAGTGCTTGAGCTCGTTGTTCTCTTGCACTATTCCTCTTTTCTATCTCTGCATTCTTCCGGCGTAAAAGAAACCATCGAAATGTTGGGATTGCAAAAAAGGATGCGGCATAGATCTGCTTGGAGTCAATCGAAAAATAAGATAAAGGGGTTAAAACTGAAAGTGTTACCACAGAATGATCAATTTTTACACTGCATAAATGCTTGCTCTCTTTTATTTACTAACATAATCTAAGGAACCATCAGACCAACCCCTAGGAAAACCATCAAAAAAGATGGGAAAAAAAAACCCACTAATGCTTAAGGGGGCAGACTTAAAAGGAGAAATTATAGGATTGAGATAATTCAAGAAACCTCAGTAACCAAGAGCATTCCCTCCAAGTGAGGCCCATGGTTTGGTAGTTAAGCATTTATTTACCATGCCATTTGGATTCCTTATGGAAGATTGGTTAGTTGGGAATAGATTTTCCCAGAAAGCCAACTGATTTGAAAAATGGAAAATGATGATTCTAGTGATTTCTTGGAAATTTGGGAAAGAAAAGAACAAGGGAGTTCTATGGTTAGTGTTTCATTATGCAAGGCGTGATGGTGAAAATCAAGCACCAGCTATTCAACTGGGAGGCAAGATCCAAGGAATTTCCAGGTTTTCCATTTTCTGATTTGGAAAGAGAATTATAGGCTGCAGTAAGATGGAAATACTGTCTAGAAGAATCTTCCAAAAAAAACTAGAAGTGAAGGCGCTGCCATCACTAGGTTTGAAGAAACTAAATATTGATGGCACGACGTTACATTAGTAGCCTTGGAACTTCTGAAATGGGAGGCAGTGAGAATAAAAGGGCGATGCTAACATTACCTACGCTAACCGATGAGAAGAGATAGTTACATAATAACATTTTTTTATCTAGATACCATATAAATAGTGAGGTCTGTGCGGCGGTGATTGACGGAGGAGGCTCAGACAATATTGTGTCCTAAGTTCTAGTGGATCCCTTACGACTGAAGGGTGCACAAACACCCTCAACCTTATTTTGCTCAATGATTGATGAAAGGTGATTGCGTGCAAATTCAACACTTTTCAACTTGGCTTTTGGTCATGATTATTAGGATAAGGTGCGAAGCATCATAGTGCTGAACTGCTGATGGATAATGGGGATGTCCTGTTTGGAAAATCATGGATGTACGATAAGGAGGGGGTCCATCGGATGCAGAATAACATGTACACACTTTTTAAAAATGGAAAGGAGGTCACATTATTTCCTATGAACTAGAACCAACAAAGAGAGGTTTGAGTTTGAGTGCTACAAAGGAATTGCTTCAAATACGACATGCATATATGGGTGATCTAGGTAGGGTGGTTCGATCTCAAGGTTAAGCTCTTTTTTTACAAACAGGGAGAATGATGCAGCCCAAATAGGTCTAGGCCCAACTAATTTGGACCAAGAATTAGGTCCAATATGCCTCGCAGTTCCAAGTCCATGGACAGCACACATATCGCATTTGGGTCAGCAAGTCCCCTTTTTGGGTATAGCATAGAGTAATTGTGTGTAATTGTGTGGGTTTGAAGGTGCATATGTAATGACCCGGTCCTACCATCCACATGATATTGTCTGCTTTGGCTCACGGGATTTCAACCCAATCTTGCCGCACGGTTTAAAATACTTCATGTGGGGTTAATGCTAGGCCGCACTTATAAACCCAAGATCAGAACTTGCATGTTTCCAATGTGGGACTTATAAACCACTACATTCCCAATCCTATAGAGTTTTCCCCGCCCTCTCTCTCTAGGCGGATGCTTGCTGGACCCAATGGCCAAAACCCTTCTACAGGGAGCCACGGGCGTGACATACTATAAACCCAGGATCTGGACTTGAATATTTCTGATGTGGGACTTAGTGTAGTCCAAGCCCCCTGGGAGACAAGCAAGCTAACAAACATGACAAAGGCAAGTGGGATCTCACACTCTCTCCCCTACCGAAAATAGTGTCATCTTCGGCTCTGATACCATTTTGTAATAACCCGGGCCCACTATCCACATGATATTGTCTACTTGGGCACATGGGATTTCAACCCAATCTTGTCACGCGGTTTTAAAAGGCCCCGTGTGGGGTTAAGGTGCCCTAGTGTGGGACTTATGCACCACTGTATACCCAATTCTTAAGAGTTACCCCTGCCCCCTCTCTCTAGGCGGATGCTTACTGGACCCAACGGGGGTGACATACTTCCCCCACCGGAAAACAAAGTCATCCTCGGCGCTAATACCATCTGTAACGACCCCAGCCCACTGTCCACATGATATTGTCCGCTTTGGCTCATGGGATTTCAACCCAATCTTGCCGAATGGTTTTTAAAAGGCCTCATGTGGGGTTAAGGCGCCTTGATGTGGGACTTATGCACCACTGCATACTCAGTCCTTAAGAGTTTCCCCAAACCCTCTCTCTCTCTATAGGCAGATGCTCGCCGGATCCAACGGGCCTGACAGCCTATGCTGGACAGATCCTTCCACCGGTCCGACTACATCAGACTAGCCCCATAGGACCAGCTAGTGGACCCCACAAGGCTTCACGCAATGGGCTTTTGGACAAACTAGAGCACAAAGAATTCAATTTAGAGTCACGAATTTTCTTGGAGTTGTTTCATCTTTAATTGTAATTAGATTTAGGACTCTTTTAGTGAGGGTTTTGTTATGTTTTGATTTCTTGATAAATGGATACGATTTAATTTGGGTTTTACGCCTTTAGAATCTTATATATTCATGTAAAAGGAACGACAGTTTTCATAAAGTTTCACATTTTCCTGCATTTCTTTTTCTCCGTGGTTAAATCCCCCCCCCCCCCCCCCCCCCCCCCCCCTCTCGTCCCGTTGAAATGAAGATTCAGAACAAGGACTTCAACGAATTGTTGGAACTGCATCCGGCACCTTTTTTTTTTTTGAAACGGTATGCATCAGGCACCTTCAAAATGAGTTTAGTTTTGCTTCTTTTGGGCCGACTGGAGTAGGGGATTCTAACAGCCAAAATCATATTGATCAAAAAGAAGGTCTAAGACCTTTTAAGAGTTTTCTTTTATGGCCCCTTGTGGAACGGAATTCAATTGACATCTTCTCTAAGAGAAGAAGGAAGGCAAAAGCAGGAATACTTTATGATGGATGAATTAAAGGAATATCTGGTCTTTTGATGCATCCTTTTCGTATGTTACAAGAGTGTTGATGTTGAAACAGATAAACTAGCAAAATTTTGTGTGGTAAAGAGTTCTGTCAGTTGGAACTTCTTTATATTTGCAGTAAATGTTAAGAATAATGCCCATAGTCTAATCAATCTAAAAAGAACGCCAATACTCTCAATGGCTCAGTTATAGTATAAATTATAATTTGCAAGTTTTCATATCATGTCTTCTATCAATAAAATAAATCTCGTTATACATGACAGTGATTTATGGATCCCATACTAGATGACCATCCCAAAATCATGCAGAATGCTGGAAGATCATACACACAAAACCATTTGCCTTTACTTTCAGATGTTGATGTATTTTGCTTGGGCCATTTATACACCAAACATTTTATAAATAAGAGCTTCCAGTATGGAAGATTGTCAATAGGGAGTCAAAATCATGGATGAAAATATCGGCCGCTACGTAGCGTAGCGGCCGATATATCGGCCGTAGCGGTGGCCACCGCCACGCTACGGCCGATTTATCGGCTGTCGCACCCGTAGCGGCCGCTACGTCCGCTACGGGGCCGCTACGAGCCGCTACGGGGCCGCTACGGGGTGAGAAAAAAAAAAATTTTCAAATTTTTTAAAAATGCATAATAATACTTATTTCTTTTATTCTTCTTTCCAAATAACATTTCTACATAATTCTTCTAAACCCTTTTATGTTTAAAAGAACACTAAAAAGCACATGATCTCGCCAAATTACAGTTGATACAGATAGTTATTCTCTAAGTACATCCTATTAGACACCCCTTTGGTAGATGTATTTTTTTCTCTAGCTACTCTTAAGTCTTGACTTCATGACATAGTTTTTTCTTTATGAGCCTTTCATTAGTTTCTAAGTTAGCATAACTAAACAACATGAACATATGTGAAAAAAATGATCATTACTTTTATTTTCTATTTATACAGCGATACAGGACCTCATACAATGAGGGGACCGCTACGCCCCCTTTTCTTATTTACTTTTGCAAAAGGAAACCACATATTCTTTCATTTAACAATTTTCTGGATTTCTGGAATTTTTTCAGATTTTTGGGCGATTTTTTCAAATCGCACCGCTACGCCGCTACGTATCCCCGCTACGCTACGTATCGCCCGCATCGTAACGGTCTGGCGGCGGGCCGCTACGCCCGCCGCTACCGCTATTTTCATCCTTGGTCAAAATAATCATCTGAATCACCAAACCATGGGCTCCACTGGCATGGAATGTTGCATCAGGAATCAGGAAACTAACCATGTCCTGATGCACGAGGACCTTTCTTTTTTCATGAATTGCTGCTTTCATAAGGACCCTATAAAAACCATCCATGAACATAATTGATGAAGTAATTAAAATATAGGCTGAGTGAAACATCAAACTACACTTATAAAAGTAATAAAACACTTCAAAATTAAAACATAGATGGAGTGAAACATTAGAAAACACCTGTAGTACAGGAAATATATCAGCAACAAATGAAACAACCCCGCCTGGTGTTACTGCAACATTTCTTCAAACAGAAAGGAAACTGTCAACAGAATTGACTTCTTAAAAGATAATAGAAAAAATACACGGAACTGTGACAAAGAATGAAAGAACATACTTTAACATGCTACTGAGGACAACAACCCCAAAGAGATTAAATGCTCCAAGTCCTATAACCATTGCTCTCTCTGAATTTCTTGTTTTACTGAAATATCACAAGCTAAAATCAGAAAGAAAGAACAATAACATAAAGACATGATTACATGTTGTGGACTACTCTCTCCTAGATGTATGTGTGGGTGTGTATACAGGGTTGATCTCCTGCACACCTCTTATCCTAAGCACCCATGCGCACCTCATTATGGGAACCCACCTAGAACCCCACCAGTCAAGGGGAAGGTGGGGAATCCAAAGACCTGGACGGGCCCTACCTCTGCATAAAATTTCAGGCCCATCAGATCATTGTAACCCCTTGATTCGTGGTCCACAAGTTAATGGCTTTAAATCCAAAAAACTTGCCCCTTGATCCCACGGTCCAGTCCCAACGGCGCCGTGCAAACCCATGCGATACAGTGGTATTCAAGGGGTTGGTTGTTTGTGATCAATTTCAATTGGTGAGAGAGAGAGAGAGCGTGGCCTTCTCCTGCACTTGTGCGCTAAAAATGCTTATATACGATGTTGAATCCCATCCTTTGTGGAATGCCCAATGGTTGAGATTGAGGTGTATTTCAAAAGAACCGCCACAAGTATTTATGTCAACCCAAACGCCTCTATCATTCTCCATCATGTCTCAACCCAAGGGCTCTCTCTCTCTCTCTTCTCTCTCTCTCTCTCTCTCTCTCTCTCTCTCTCTCTACTTGGCCAGAGAAACCTTTGCATCTCCATCTCCCTGTTTTTTCTCTCTTCACACTCTCTCTCTCTCCCACTCTCAACCCAATCTGTCTTATTCTCAACTCAGCCAAAGGGGAACACCTAAACGTACCTTAATAAATGAGAGACATTAGGAGACAGATAAAGACATTTGGGCCAAGTAACTGATTGCAGAGGCCATTTCCATAGCGGCAGAGCATGTCTTACAACATATAGAGAAAGAACAATGATATCCACATGAACTCCTATTTGGAAGAGAGGCATTACTTTGTGTACTACCTTGAGATGATAAAACACTCCAAACATGTCTACAAAAAGACTTGTCAACTTGGCCAGTAAATCAGCTGTCTTAGGGAGAAGATTAAGAATCATGTTATCAAGACATGATTTTGTTAAGGAATGGATTGAGATTTGCAAAATCAGGACTTGGGAAGGGAAATTATGAACAGTTTGCCGTGTACGCTATTGATGGAAGCCGCTTCTGTTCCATTATCATATCTGAAGAAATCCATCTTCATAGAGCTATTGAAGATGTCTGAATAAGAGTTCAGATTGCCAAGAAATATGCCAAATACATTGCCATGCAATGGGATGTTTAGGAATTATTGTATATCCTTATGTTGATTTTAATTTTTTCACATTTTATACAATAATTGATCAGATTCTAATCAAATATAGAGCTTCGTCTTTCACATCTTTATCTCTTTTTTTAAAATTTAAAATGTGAGACGTTTGGATTGAGACAGTGAGACCCAACAAATTGCGGACATGAGATGTGAGGTGGGTTTCTGTCTCTTAATCTCTCATTTTGAAGGTTCCTCTAGGTGTTTCCTTCGAGAAAGAAACACAGATATTGATCCGGAGAGAAAGGAAGAGTGATGGATACTTGGAGAGATAAAGAAAGGATGATGGAGGTACAAAGATTTCTTTTTGGGCTTAAGTAGAGAGAGAGAGAGAGAGAGAGAGAGAGAGAGAGAGAGAGAGAGAGAGAGAGAGAGAGAGAGAAGAATAGAGATTGAGATGAGAAATGGAAGAAGATAGAGAGATGGGAAGAGAACGAGAAGAGATGTGAAGGTGTTGAGAGAGAAAAAAAGGTTTTGGGGCAATAGAGATGCGATGGAGAAGAGAAGGATAGGGACTAAGGAGGCGTTTGGGTTGACCTAAATACGTGTGACGGGTCTTTTAAAATGCACCTCATCTCAACCAGGGTATTCCTCAAAGGATCTCTCTCTCTCTCTCTCTCTCTCTCTCTCTCTCTCTCTCTCTCTCTCTCTCTCTCTCTCATGATTGCAAGTTGCCAACTATGCTCATTTCTAACACATAAATTATATAGAGAGGGAGGAAGAGTGTGAGGAAATAAAAAACCATGGGTTTAGTTTTGAAAAGTGCACTCTAGCATGTGGAGGCCACATGAAGGTCTTGGCGTGGATTAGAGAGACAAAACTCATACACGTTGAACAATAATAATCATAGTTATAAAGGGTCCAAAGCTAATCAATTTCAAGTGCAGGTTTTATCATAATTTAGGGGGCGTTTGGATAAATACAGAATATAATATCACCAAATTTGAATATTGCACAAGCTTTCATTATCACAAAATAAAATAGTGTCATATTATAACACAAAATAAATTGTGCCACTTAATGTGTTTGGCAATTTCTACAAATTTCAATATACTTATAAAGTATTTGGCAATATATAAAATTTTCACTAGATGATGCACCGAAAACAAGAAATGAAGAGAGAAATAGGGAAGATTGACCCAATGGGAACCCACTAATTAGTAGTCACACGGGAGTGATTTAATCATTGGACTAAATGTTAAAAACCAAGAGCAATGTTGTTTAATCAATGTGGGTCCAAACATGTTGGAAACTACAACGTAATACATATAATGGTGAGTATAACAGAGGACCCTATCAAGTGTTAGACATCATTGAGGAATTCATCTATGAAAAATCAATGTGGGACCCATTTGATGTTTATTGACCAAGATAATTATAGTAATCACTAGGGGGCATTAAACATTGAGACTCATTTAATGATGGCAAACTAATAATTACAGTCACACAATCCAACATTGGTAATAAGTATGAGACCCACCTAATGTTGGTAAGTACGGGACCCACCTAATATTGGTAATCGTAGTGGAAGTCACCTAATATAACATGTGTAGGACCCACCTAATATCAATAATCAACAAGGGAACTATGTAATTATGACAGGGCTATAGGACCCACATAAAATTTATAAACACAGAAGGGCCCATCTAATATTGAGAGTCCTAGTAATACTACTATAAAAACCATCAACGTGAAAAATTATAGTGAAACCATCAATGATAAAAATTGTAGTGGGCCACCATGGTAGTATTTGCTCATGAACTTGCACTCGTGTTTGCAAAAGCTCTGGGTAGTTTTCTTAACCAAGGATTGTTTTATACAGCACATATTTGAATATTATAATATGAAGGTTTTTGTAAGAAAGTGAGATGTTATATGATACCTTCTAAGTTATCCAAGCACCTAGTTTTTGTGTAGATTATATTCTAAACTAGGAGATAATATAGTAAAATCTTTAGAAATATATGGTTTACAAACACCCCCTCAGTACAAATGTACAAACAATTGGATCATTGTCGAAATGGTGCCATTGATCATGAATGAGCCCCATTGTACATGATAAAAACCGGGCGAACTTTCTAAAACTAATGAAGAGTTTTTTAGTAAACTGATCGCATATAGGAATTCCCATGCGGCCCACCTTGATTAACCCAACTCCCTCATGCTGAATACCACTACTGTTGAATGGGCACTCACGCAGCCTAACTTATGGAGCCCACCTGAGTGCCAGCCAATCACGAACTGTGGGGGAGGATTGAAGGTCTTGGCTTGGATTAGGGGACCAAAAATCATCCCCAATTGGATAAGTATGACCTTGATCATAAAGGGCCCTTTAGTTATTTTATATTGTGAATTCTATTATAGATAACAGCTGGATCATTGTCAAATTGAAACAATTGATCACAGGTGGACCAGTATTAAAAACTAAGCATGGGCTTTTCGCACACCAATATCATATAGAAACTCCAACATGGGCCACCGTGATTAACCCAACTCCCTCATACTGACTACCTCCTGCTGTTGAATTGGCATCCACCCAAGATCGTCACCTGGCCTGCTTACATCCACCATCAGATTGAATCATTAAAAATTGCACTCTAATGCCACAACTTTGTGGTTTTATAGTTACAATGACTCAATAGGGCTGATTTTGGGCACAGACAATAATCCATGAGACCTTTTCCATCCCCCCACCCCCTTGGAAGTCATGCATCCAGGTGGGCCCCATAACAGAGGTGTGCACCTGATGTTTGTTTGTTCTCATGCTCAACTGAATGCAAATGACGAGCCTAAATGCAATATTACAACAAAAACTGAGTTTGCCTTCAATAAAGGGGAAATATAGCCTCTCTAACGGAAGCTGACGTTTGACAGTCCGCAGGGTAGTTTGAGATAAGCAAAGTGGTTTGGTCCAGATCCAGAGAGAGAGAGAGAGAGAGAGAGAGAGAGAGAGAGAGCTTTATTAAAATACCAATACTGAATAATTTATTAAAATGCAAAACTGAACTTTATTCAGTCTTAAACATCAATGACTTGAAAAGTAAATGACTATTTTTGGAAAGACTTGGACAGAAAATTATTTAATGACAAAACAAACCTGAAAGACCATTTCTTTTCCTTGAAAAATTTATCTACTCCAACCCATTCAGCCCATCTTTTCCCAACATATTCCTTTCTTCCACTCCTCTGAGATGAAGCTGTTCTTTGTAAGGATGGAAAACGGTAGAGAATATTTCCCTACAAGGCAGAAGTTTATGTAATTGAATATGAACAGCTTATTCAATCTATCTTATTCTGCAAATGTATCATTTGTTCCAACTAAATTAGCAAATGTGCTGCAGGTATAGAAAATGAAGTTGATGGTTGAGAGTAATCATAAGATGAAATACAATACACTATCAAAATAAAGTTAACACTTCGACGCAGGAGCATCTGACCTAGATCCAATGGATCATATGATGGATCGAGCCTTCAAGTATATAGATCAATTTGATCAGTCCAATGAGGCCTCAGTCCACCTTAGCAAGGGCTAGATCAAGAATAATGAGCAAGAGACTAAGCTGAACAGTTAGGATGGGGCCAAGATAAATTTCAAACATAATTGTAAATCTGCTAAATTAAAAGAGCGTCAATTCAGGTCAATCTTGGCCCATTTCGATCAATCCACAGAAGGCAGCAAGCTGCCAGGTTGCCAAGATCTGAGGGCCAGATAGCACCAAGTGGCTGGTCCTACATACCCAGTGTGGGGCCCAGAGCCTCTGGAGCAAATTCACGCAATGAGCCCGCAAAGAACTTCTCGCATGATTTAGTTACCATCTTATCTACCTATATTTTAGCTCCTTGAGATCTTAAATGCTTATTAGGATTAAAAGACATATCTTTTAAATGGAAACTTACCATGAATGAGGATGATAAATAGCCGGATCATCAAGGAAAATCTTTAGATCCTACAAATGTGTTGGAGGATCCATATGACTATGCATGATTCTACATTAGGAAGTTCCCCAAATTGGTAATTCCCATTAAGATTGCATGTTGACTCTTAAAAGAAGCAAGAACAACATGATATCTCATCGCAACCATCAAGTGGGGTCCATCCCCACACAAACAAGGATGACCAAGTGCAAACGTATTAGTTTGTTTGTTTCTTTATTTTGTTCTTTTCTAATGTGAATGTAATAGGACTCTATTTTTAGGATTTTCCCTATGCTTAAGATCTTGATGGATGGCTAGGATTTCATTAGGGTTTTAAGGATGTTTTACGCTTCATCTATAAATAGAATTGTAAGGATAGTCAATGTATGAATGTGATGGGGACATAAACCCCAATTCCTTAAAGATCTACCAGCGACAGAGGTGTAGAGTTGCAGATCAGCTAAATCTGTAGATGAATGATAATTGTCCAAGCTTTGGACGTCAAGATAGTAAAAACCCACCATTAGAATACCATTCTGACAACATCCAATGGTTGGATCTCTTCCAATCGAGCAACTAATGGACTGAAGGCCCATGTGTGCAATCGCATTGAAGGCCCCACAATGGAAAGTGCCACATGGGAGGAAATAAAAGAATTAAAGAGGTTTCAAGAGGGGCACAAGATGATTTAAAAAGAAATAACAAGAGGAGCCCAAGGTGGTGCCCACAACTTAAGCTGAAAGACCTTGGGATGCGTTCGCACATCATCCCATGCACAAGCCTCTTTTCCTTTCGTTTCTTTTGTTTTATTTTTTTATTCTATTTTATTTATGATGATGTCATTAAGTTAGTGTTTTATGTTATGAGAGAGACCTTGTATTGTCTTATTTTTCTTAATGATGAATGTGAATGAAAACAAAAGCTTGAGTTCTCCATTGAGTTCAGATTGGAGTTTGGCACAAAGGCCAATTACAAGGTATTCCTCTCTATCTTCTTTAATTTTCTTCCTTTGTTTTTCCTCGTTCAAAACCTTAGATCTACACCATCTACACCAACAACCAGCTATTAAATCCTTAGATCTAAACCACCAGCCACCCATCTCCTAGCATCCATATCCAAGCCAACCCACTCAAAACTCCAACAGCCCTGGCCGTCAAATACCCAAGACCCAACCAGCCCTAGCCGAACCTAACTCCACCACAACTGAACCCATCAACGCCCTGGCGGAACCCAATCCTAGACCAATCAGTCATATCCGAACCCCATACAAGCCCTATTTTCACCTCTTTCCCTTCATAAACCTTGAATTACCACTATTCCATTCCACAAATCTTAAATTATTTTGAGCCTTATTTTGTTGTGGGAATTTTATATTTTTTAAGATCTGGATTTTGTCCTTCAATTCCACATCACACATTGACACTTGTTTCCCATTTGAGCCAAAGTTTTGTTTCAAATCCTCACTAAAGGGACGATTAATCTAATTGAATCAGATCATCCCTAGGCAAGTGCACCTTCCATCTTCCATTAGATTCGTCCCTTCTTCCTTAAGGGATCACTATTGTAGGACTTGTGATAAATCCCTGGGCCATTACATAATTTCCCCCAAATTCTTGACATCAAACTGTGTGTGAGTGGCTAATTTATAATTTAATTGAATGATTAATTCCCAATTGATCCTACGAATTCATATTAGGTTAGATTTCATATTGTCCTGCATCAGCTTGGATATAATTTTATCAAATTTGACAAAGTTGCATTGTTGCTTTTTTATTTCTTATTCTCTTGGTTGAGCATCTCCCATTGTATTGAAGATTTCTATGGTGTGTTTCACGACCAATAGTAAGTGATTCCCTATTTTCTCCTTAATTGACGTTTGATTATTGTCGATTGAAGATAATCAAGTTGGGTTCATAAATCAATCAGGTTATGATCAGATTTTGGCTACCCTGATTGAGTCAATTCAACAAACATATATAGTTAGAGAAGCACAAACCCCCATTATGGTGAACCCAACATACCCGATCTTTATTCCGCAAAAAAAAATCAGAAATTTAAGAAAGAAGGAACCCAAAATAAAATGTGCTACTAACCTGCCTTGATTAGAAGCAAAATCTCAATCCAAGGGAGAAGCAGCGTTGATCCAATGGAGAGAAGCAAATCAATTGCTGTTTTGGCTGAATACAATTTTGTCATGGACTGCCCCACTCTCTCAATTTATAACATTCAGAATCCCTAAAATAACTTAGAAACATTCCCAAACAATTCCAAACCCTCTCTCTATTTATAACATTCAAAATCCCTAAAATAACTTAGAAACATTCCAAAAAAAATCCTAACGTAGTGAGAGTAGTGGGTAGTGGGTGTACAGTTGTACCTTGCAATTAGATTCCTCTTCCAACCCAATTAGATAAGTACTAAGAGAGAAAAAATTGCCTAAAAAATGGGAAACTGCACATTGCTGGCCAGTTGGACAAATCTGCAAATAATAATCTGTGGGGACCATTAAATGGCCATGTGGGAACAACTGAAAGCCTGGAATGGGTTGCTGAGTCTGACCAACCCTTTTAAGTGCTGTATTTGGGCCTAGTTCAGTTAGGTCAAACCCAATGGACTGTTGTCCATATATTTTGAACTTTGGATCTATGTAAGTCACATCGAGCTTGGTGGTTTGGGTCAATTGAATCTTTTAGGGACTCATTTTGATCACCAAATAATTCAGAATATGCATAATTAATTAGTGGAAGACTTATGCATCCATCTTGACCATCCATTTTATGTTTTGGTCCATACTTCTTGATCAAACCCTTGGTAAGGTAGATTGAGGCCCCATTTGATCGATCACATCGATCTAAATACTTTAGGAGTTGATTAACGACATGATCCACAAAATCCAAGCTTTCTACTCCGACGTCACACTCTCACCAAAGGGGTGAGTAGATGTTGATACAAGTTCCATAATCAAAATGACTACTGCCACAAACAGAACAAAAAAGTTATAAATCATCTTTTATGAAGACTACCATGTCAACAAAAGGAGTAGTGATGTTTAATCCAGAACAGATCACAATGTGTATCAGGAAAGTGGATTCTATAGCATTTTATCATGAAGATTAATATCACAGTATATCTGGAAAGCACCTCATCATCTACTTCGGGATGCCCATCAAATCGCAATAGCACAGGTAAAATGTATGATTCGTCATCCTGAAACAAACATTAAAAAAAAAGTTCAAAACTTGATAGGCATTTAGAATTTCCTATGGTAATTATTTATGGTTTCTCCAGGACAATGATGCACAACTTTTACTTAATTAATATCTAATATTTTCCTTAAGTTCAAGTATTTTTCCTGATTCTTCTTCGTAATACTTTAAAAATCAGAAGTGTTAGGTGAATCACCTTGCCCAAAATAGAGAAGCCATCTCGCCTCCATTCACGCCTCTTAGAACATAGTAATCTAAGAAGCACGGACACGACACGACACAACACGGACACGCCGACACAGCATTTCTCAAAAAAGTAGGACACAGACACGTCGGGGACATGTTAATATTTAATAATAATAATAATAAATCTAATCATATACACAGACATGGACACGCCGACACAGCAGATCTTCTTCTTCTTCTTCTTCTTTTGTTAGGGCTGGATGGACGAATGGGTTTTTTTCTCTATCGTTTAGGGCTGGATGGACGAATGGGGTTTTGTTTTTCTCTTTCGTTTAGGGCCGAAGCTGGATGGACGAATTAAAAGAGCCCCCTTTTCCTCTTAAGTTATAACATTTTACAAACAACCCCCTTTTCTTTTCTTTTTTTACTCTAATTTTAATTTTTTTTCCAATTAAAAGAGGCCAACGTATCCCCCAGTGTGTCCCAGTGAGTCTCAAGCATGTCCGGAATATAAAATATAAAAAAATAAATAGGATACTCTTTTTGGCATGTCCGACACGTTCCGGAGAGTGTCTGACACAGTGTCCGGAGCGTGTCCGTGTCCGACACGTATCGGACACAGACACGACGGGCCCGGAGAGGTGTCCGTGCTTCCCAGATAGTAATTGTTGAAATATGGAGAAAAAACTAAACATATGTCTACACACAAGCACTGCGGCAAATTCTAAGAAAGAAATTATAAAATTTATAAAACAGAGAAAGACAAATGACTCATCAAAATGCTATGCCTCATTTTTCTGACATCTACTTTACCGCATTACATGTCTCCCTCCCAACACGATAAAACTTGACCTCCATGCAAAAAACTTTCAACTCAGTTTCATTTGTCACTCCGTGCAAGTGCCACAGGCCCCACAGCCCTTTCACCCCATCTTGAGCCGACAAAGAAACCACATCTGAATCTGCCTCTAGGTAAGACAGACCGAGAATGAAAACTGAAAGACTCAGGATTCCCCTTATTTTAGATTATAGACAAAAATTTCCACTCAATTTGAGTTATCGAGCCTAGCTACCCAAGTGAAAGCCAACCACTCATCTCAAGAGCACTTTGCAAGAATGCCACCCATCCTAGAAGTCCCGGGTTACCCAAAGAGCTCCTGTCAATATAAAAGCTTCCACCATCCAGGTAGCATTTCCTTCCATTTTACCAATCTCTAGAGGTCCCACCCCAGAGAAATTGTCCCAGTTCTTGAGAGGTTGGCGGCCACTGAAATGAACCCAAATTCCTGCACCCATTCACCAATTAATAACCATAATATGCTTTCCTCAAAATCCTCTTGTTGTGCTCTTTCAAATTGGCACAGCTCACGAATCATACTACCAAGCTCTTATCAGCATATAGACCAATCTGATGCACACTTGATCTAGAGTGAAATTTATGCATTACAATTGCTTTGTAACCAAATTGAGACAAATGAAATGAGAGAACTTGATACGAGTCAACACTCAAAACAAGCAAAACCCTTTTAGTCAACCAAACCATAGGCCAAATCAATCACAACATTCAGATATACAGTCAAAAGGAATAGAGTTATGAAGAAGAACAAACTTTTGAACAGAATATTCAATAATGAAAAGACAAAGGAGAATTTTTCAGCTCTGCCTCAAACTTCAATGAGTAATTGGGCAGAAGATGAAAACATGCAACATCTTATCAATCAATCAAATCTTCATGCAAACACCACCACCTGAGAAGAAATAATTCACAGCAGTAGTATTTTTCTAGAAATTTAGGACTGTTTTGTAAATATTAGGGGCTTTTATGTAATTTGAGAAAAAAATAATAAAAAGAAATAGTACAGGTGGTCTCCCAACCTTAAGGGATTGTTTGTCATTATCATATGTGATAGGAAAATGGTTCGCATGCATTTTACCTACGCAAATGAGTCGCATGTGAAACACATTCCATTGTTTGTCATTTTCACATCTTTTCACATCCAACGATTCGCCATTCTTCACAAATTTCTCAAAATACATGATGAATCTAAGACATGAGATTGAACTCTAGCCATTTTTTCCCTTCTAAAGAGGATGAATGGTTTGGATCATGAAAATGGGCCCCACGGAATTCCAGAATGACAGATTTAATGGTCTGGCTTTTTTCGCAAATATTTCAAAATCTATGATGTATCACGGTTGGAAAACTCCCCGAGTTGACTCTTGACTCTCCCGAGCCCCAAGTCATCTCATTTTGATGAAGAACCGAGTCAAATATATGGAAGCCTCAGCCGAGTCATCTGATTTTAGTAACTCATTTACATCTAAACCATTTGATAGGTAGATATGATTTTAGACTATTATTGTTTATTTTTAAGTAAGTATGCACAAGGTTTCTAGTTAGCTATTGAAAAAATGATGACTAGAATGTAATTCAAAACTTATATTTGATCTTTACATTCTATATTTGGACTAACAAATTATATAAATACAATATTTTCTTCTTTTATTTTCCTTATTCTAGTATTTTTCTAGCATATATAAATTTATTGATTTGAGTTGATTATTATGAATTCATGTAAATATTCTATATGTATTTGATCTATTTTTAGATATTTTTAAAATTTCTTTAATAAAAACATGACTCTTTCGAGTCACCGTGTCAACTCTATCCGGGTGAAACCTTGCAAAGAACAAGTCGAGTCCGAGTCACGAGTTTTCCAACCTTGTGATGGATTGAGACCTGAGATTTGACCTCCTGGCTATTTTCTGCATTCTAAAGAGGATGAACGGTTCAAATCATGATTTAGGGGCCCATGTCAATAGAAAATTTTAAAAAACCAGGACTGGGCCCATGGGGGTGAAAATCACATTAGGTACATCCGATGGTTTACAATTTTTCACAAATTTCAAGTTATGAAATTTGACCCCATAGCCGTTTTGGACCCTTCTAAAGAGGGTGAACGGTTCGGATCATGAAAAAGAGTCCCACAGAAGTACATAACGGCAGCTTTTAGGGTCCGGACTTCTTCACAAATATCTCAAAATCCGCGGTGAATCAACAACTGACATTTGACCCCTGGCCGATTTTTGCCTTTTAAAGGCATCCTAAAGTTCAGATCTTAATTTAGGGGCCCAACCCGACTGCCCATTTTTTTGCCCAGGTTACAGTAGCAACTGCCCAATAACAGTGACATGCGTATCTATCTGCCAGATCTTCAAATGTGAAAATTTTGGGCCCAAAATCACCTGATTTTCACACCATTCTCACACTACCATTTACGCATGTGATGGGTAAAATGGTGCAAACAAACATGAGATGTGTTATGGTTATGCATAAACCCCCATTTACATATGCACATGGGTGCAAACAAACGACCCCTATTGGGGATCAACACCTCTCACTTTCTCTCAAATTCTTCTCTTCTCTTTTTCCCTACTCACTTTTTCACAATTTCTCAGACCTTCAGTCACTGAAACCTAAATAAATAAAAACCATATTTCCAACTACCATGACTGAGTTTAACGTGAGTCCCAGTGTGTGTTGGGACATCTGAAGTGCACTGGTACTAAACACAGGCTCTATGCGCAAAATATTACCCGTTGTTTGCTCATCTAGAACAAAACCCAACCAACCTCCAAACAAGGAAAACATATGGTGCCTATCCAAAAATGATAAACCATTTATCATGATCAACATACCTTTTTTTTTTTGGTAAAGAATGATCAACATACCATAGTTTCCTCAGGTGGCAATACGTCAAGATATGGCGCAAGCTCTTCTGCTGCAACGACACCACCATTTGAAGCTATGTACTGTCCAATCTGCCAAGAAAATTTGAAAAGTTAAGAACTTAGGTGAATGCATCACAGTAACACCTCCTAACAAAGGTGCTTACACACGAACAACTTCCTGCTTTTTCTCCTTTCTCATTGCACAAGCACACATACAGAATCTAAAAGATGTACCAAGAGTTTATAAAGACATGTCCTGCTTTTAGTTTCCATGGAGATTGAGATTCTGAAGGTACAGCACAATATTTCCATAAACAGAAAAAGCATAGAAACTCATGAATCATTATAACTCGTACAACTTTTCTTTTTAAGGGCATTTTGGATTATCGCGGAGCACATACATAGAAAGTGCAAGTCACCACAAAATAAATTCTCAAGTCATCATCAGGCGCCTCAGCAAAGGGTGGTCAAGATTCATAAAAGATCTGAAAGACTAGAACCTTGTGTGAATATAAAGGAATGGGTATTTCATATGGATGGAAGTGCCATATATATAACCTATAGAAGAATATAACAGAAACAAAAACAAGATAACAGGAGAATGTCTTACTCTTACAATCTTATTAATTTAAGAAATTATAATAACAGCACATCTTGAACACATACTCGACACAACCTCAAGAAAATAAATGCAACTTCATCATTCCCAAGTCCCAAACTGTTACTTAAAAGTTAAAACTAAAGTCTAAATTGACCATGCAATCCTGTGAATACATCTTCTAACTAGCCCTTCAAACCACAAACCTTAAATTCCTAACGTTCAATGCTCCTTACAATGCAGCAGCTGACTTTCAAATATTTTTTTCTCATGGAACTCCAGATTTGCGACCACGTCAGTGGGACTATAGTTGGAAGTTGGAACCCTATATTTGGTTATCTTAGGGTTCAGCCGTAGTTATTAATAAATACCGTTTCATTTCGGCCGAAATGGCCGAACATGTTAAAAGTTTTCAGTTTGACTTTCGGTCAATATCGGCCGAGATTGATATTTTCAGCCGACATCTCCGATTCATCCGAAATGGCAGAAATACAAAATCTCAACCGAATTTCTATTTTCAAAAAATAAAATAAAATAAAGCACAGAGAAAGGAGGGGCTCCATGTAGTAGAGAGAAGGCATCATATCATATATTATTTTCTCACACAACAACATTCAATGGCTAAAAAGGTAACCTAAACCTCTGCTTAGAGAAGGGGGAAAAAGAAAGAAAGGTGGAGATGGAGAGGATCATACCTGGGGGACGACTGGTAGTGGCAATGGCAGAATCTCCTCCTCCTTCCTCCATTTTTTGCACCCTCATTCTCTTCATCTCCCCTTTCTTTTTTTCTTCCCCTTTCTTTTCTTTTCTTTCATTTCATATGCTCTTGGTCTTACCCAGATGAGAAAGGCTGCCTTACCGAGATGGAAAAGGGTGGCCATTTACTACTTTTGGCCTTACCGAGATGAGAAAAGGACAGCCTATTTATTGTAGTTTGTTGGGATATATATACTCAAATCTGTATAGGATAGGATTTTGTCTCTGATTTCTCTCCTTCTATGTATAGGATAGAATTTATTCTTTCCATTCTTTTGTTATTCTGATTTGTACTCTTTACATAATTAGAGCCTTGATTAAGGCATAATATCAATATAAATAGAACAGTCGTTGCTCGATTGATGCACGACCTTCTCCCACAGTTTCTCTTCTTCTTCCTCTCCGTCTTCACATTATATTACATGGTATCAGAGCTCTATAGGATCTCTCCATCTCTCAATTGCAATCCTTTCTCAAGGATCTTGAAAGAGTATCTTTCACTGTGTTGTCATTCATCACTATGTCGACAGTCTGCAGCGAGGAGATCAAGGTGGGCCATCATCAGATCATCCAGATAGCACAGACAACCACCACCATAAGGGTTGAATTCTGGTTATTTTTCCAGAATTTTTTTCACATCTGAGGCAGGCCATCTACTCCTTGTGATTTCCTAGTTTTTCAAGATAGCTTTCATCACATCCGTCCCGTCTTGCGGATTTTCATCAAATTAGTGTGCAACCTGATCTGAAAGTCACTCAGAAGTATCACACAGAGGTCTGTGTTCCCTTATCAGAGTTTTGATCACTCTGTTGGCCCCACGTGTCCACTCCAGCATCCACAAAGGGGGTCGCCTGCCCTGTTTTTTGCACAAATTGGATCTGTTTTTTGTTGGGACATCTCCCTACTGCTTTAGCACCTAATCTGAACCAGATTTCAGATTCTGTTTACTGCCTATTTCTGTCGGATTGCTGTTTCGGCGCGGTTAGTGACAAATCGCACTACTGATTTGCTGAAATTTCTTCTCGGTGACACATTCTACTGCTTTTGAGAACGTGGAAAAGTTTATGATGTTATTCCCATTAAGTTTAATGGGCAAAATTATATGGCCTGATCCTTCCATCTGAAGAACTTCGTAGAAGGACAGGGGCTATTTGATTATCTGGATGGAACAGTTACTAAACCTCCTACTCCAAGTACCACGGACTCCAAAGCCATAACCACCTGGTCCAAGGAAAATGCCAAAGTGATTACTTGGATACTCAACTCTATCGATTCCTCCCTTGTCGTGGCTCTTCAAGCCTATGCTACAGCAACAGATATGTGGGCTCACCTCAAGAAGATCTACCATCAAACCAACAAAGCCCGAAAATTTCACTTGGATAGTGAAATTGCTAAATTTACTCAAAGGGATAGATCTATGCAGGAATACTTTAATGGCTTCCTCACCTTATGGACAAAACGGGAATCCATGTTGATTCAGACAGTCTCTCCTGGCTTTCTCTCCGAGGCTCTTAAACTCCAAGAGGAAACTCACATTAGCCAGTTCCTTATGAATCTACGACCAGACTTTGAATCGGTTCGGTCTGCCCTCATGATCAGAGAACTTTCGGCTAATCTTGATACCTGCTTTCAAGAAATCCTTCGCGAAGAACTTCATCTCACCTCACAGCGTGCTATTCTTGAAGAACCGAAGGCCTTCCTCGCACTCCTTCCGGCTGACTCTGCTCTTCTACCAACCCCCAATCCGAAGCTCACTCAATGCTATGAATGCAAAGACTTCGGTCATATTGCCAAGAATTGCCGCAAGAAGTTGGTTTGCCGATACTGCAAGCAGTCTGGTCATCTTATTGATGACTACCGCAGCCTCCAGCGAAGGAATGAGATACAGCCTAAGAAGCCTCCCTCCAAGCTACCAAGATAGACTATTTCTTCCGCATTCCAGGCTCAAGCACCATCATCTGATGCAAGAAGCACTTCATCTAGGGTTGTATCCATGACTCCTGCTCAGATTCAAGAACTGATCCAGAGCACAGTTACCTCTGCATATGCGTCTATGGGCTTCTCTGGCGGTCGGTATCAAACTCATTCTCATATAGCATCTCCTGTTTTTCATTCCTCTGCATCTCTTTCTTCTCCTATCACCTCTTCCACATGGTTTTTAGATCAGGAGCCTCAAATCACATGACATCTGTAGAAATAGCTTTACAGATTCCCACCCTTACCTTGGAAAAGAGAAAATAACCACTGCTAATGGTGATCGACTACTCATTTCTGGAGTTGGTACCATTACTTTATCTAGTATCTCTGGCCAGTCCATCACCCTTCCCAATGTTTACTTTGTTCCCAAATTATCAGCCAATCTACTTTCTGTAGGACAACTTATTGATGGTGGCTATCTTGTTCATTTTTCTTCCTCGGGTTGTGTTATACAGGGGCGACAAACTGGGAAGGTGATCGCGACGATGAGTAAACATGGGCGCCTATTCTTGCTGGACATTGGACATCATTCTTTCTTTGCTTCTTCTTCTAATTTCAATAAATTGTGGACTGTTTGGCATAAACGTCTTGGTCATGTGAACAATGCACATTTGTTTTCCTTGTTTAAATTTGGTTGTTTGGATTCTAGTATTGATAATAAAATGATGTCTTCTTTGTCTCAATCAAAGTGTGACACTTGTTGCTTAAGTAAAAGTCACATTTTGCCTTTTTCTGTTCATAATGCTCGTGCTTTGGCATCATTTGACATTATTCATTCAGATGTTTGGGGAATTGCTCCTACCTTGAATAGGACAGGCTTTAAATACTATGTGATCTTTATCGATGACCATTCTCGTCATACGTGGATTTACTTTATGCGCATGAAATCTTAAGTCTTCTCCATTTTTCAAAAAATTTATAAAATGGTCCAAACCCAATTTCAGAAAGCAATCAAAATTCTTAGATCAGATTCAGGTGGAGAATACATGTATCAAGAATTCTCTGCCTTCCTTTTTTATAAAGGAATTCTTCACCAAAAGTCTTGTCCGCATACTCCTCAGCAAAATGGGATTGCAGAAGAAAGAACGGACGTATTCTTGAAACTGTTAGTACTCTATTAATTGCTAATGTGATTTTCTTGGAACAGATTCCCTTCTTTTCTTTACGTTTGGATAATCATCCTATTACTGTATCCTATCTGCCACAATTCTCGGAGTCTGCTTCTCCATCACCTTTTCCCAAAGTCTATGTCCGGCGGAACACGGTCCCTCCTCTGGCGACTCCCTCTCCTGATCCTCTCCCAACGCCGCCTACTGCATCTTCAGGTAATAATACTTATTCTGATAGCACCATTTCTCTATGACGCTCTAGTCGTCCTTCTGTTGCCCCTAACCGCTATGGATTTCCTACTCTTCTTACTTCCTTGAATAGTACTCCTATACCCACCTCATATTCACAGGCCTCAAAGATTGCTTACTGGCAGGATGCTATGACTGAGGAATTGGTTACTCTTAAAGCAAACCAAACATGGGAATTGGTACCGGCCCCAGATGGAGCCTTTGTGATTGGCAGCAAATGGATATACTCTGTCAAAGTACACTTTGATGGGAGTCTTGATCGCTACAAAGCCAGATTGGTTGCACAGGATTATAAGCAGGAATATGGAATTGACTATGAGGAAACATTTGCACCAGTGGCGAAGATGACCACCGTTCGTACTCTTCTTTGTGTCGCAGCAGCCCGCCACTGGCCTCTATGGCAAATGGACGTCAAAAATGCTTTTCTACATGAGGACTTGAGAGAGACTGTTTATTTAAAACCTCCTCCAGGATATACTTATCCTCCAAAGCATGTGTACAAATTGCGGAAAGCTCTTTATGGACTTAAACAAGCTCCCAGGGCTTGGTTCGATAAGTTCCGGGCAGCAATCCTTCAAGCCAGATTTCATCAAAGTCACTCTAATAGTTCCCTCTTCCTACGATGGACATCGACGGGCTACACATTCCTCTTAGTCTATGTTGATGATATGATTATCAGTGGCAATGATACTGCCGGCATTACGGATCTCAAACACCACCTTACTCGCCACTTCAGAATGAAGGATCTTAGTCCTCACCTACTTTCTGGGGTTTGAGTTTGTGCGTAACAAATCAGGCATTATGGTCCTTCAGCGCAAATATGCGACAAATTTGATCATGTCAGCCAGGCTTGATGATGCTCACACTTTTGATACGCCTATGGAATTGAACGGCAAAATCAATTCCGATGATGGCACTCCCCTGGATGATCCATCTGTTTTCTGGCGGATAGTTGGTAGTTTGCTCTACCTAACTATGACTTAGCCGGATATTTCTCATGCCGTTTATATGGTTAGCCAGTTTGTTAGCAATCCCCACAAACCGCACCTTGTTGCTGCGTTACGCATCCTCCACTATGTTAAAGGAACTCTTCATCATGGTCTCTTCTTCCCTTTTGATACTTCTCTGCACTTATCAGCTTATGCGGATGCTGACTGGGCTGGATGTCCGGACTCTCGAAGATCTACCACTGGCTAGTGTACGTTTCTTGGAAAGTCTCTGACTTCATGGAAGTGCAAAAAACAAACCACTGTATCAAAGTCTTCTGTTGAGGCAGACTATCGGGCAATGTCATCCGCGAGTGCTGAAATTATCTGACTCCACCGCCTTTTGTGTGAATTAGGTATTCTTGTTGGTAGTTCCACACCTCTCCATGGGGACAATACCAATGCTACCAGAATTGCCAATAACCCGGTCTTCCATGAAAGAACAAAACACATTGAGATTGACTGTCACTTCATCCGTCAACATGTTGTTACTGAGAATATAACTCTGCCTCATGTCTCTTCCTTTAACCAGTTGGCAGATATCTTCACCAAAGCCCTTCCCAAACCACGTCATCATGATCTAACTAGCAAATTGATGTTTTCAACCTTACCACGTCAATTTGAGAGGGGAGTGTAGAAGATAACAGGCCCAACAGGCCCAGCCCATGTACAAAGCCCACATGTGGGATATATACTCAAATCTGTATAGGATAAGATTTAGTCTCTGATTTCTCTCCTTCTATGTATAGGATAGAATTTATTCTTTCCATTCTTTTGTTATTCTGATTTGTACTCTTTACATAATTAGAGCCTTGATGAAGGCATAATATCAATATAAATGAATAGTCGTTGCTCTATTGATGCACGACCTTCTCCCACAGTTTCTCTTCTTCTTCCTCTCCGTCTTCACATTATATTACAGGTAAATGGGAAGTGCTTGGGTCTTACCGATGTGAGAAAGGGCAAGTGCTTTTGGTCAATACCGTTTATTGGCTTTTATGTCAACCTTCCTTGAAAAACGCCATTGCCGTAAATTTTTTTATTTTTTTTACATAATGATTTGTGGCCTTCACAACAGGGACCATCAAATTAAAATTTGGAATCATATTTTATTATAGTGTTACTGGTAATATTTTATTATCACAGTATTAATAATATTTTTTATATTTTCTATATATAAATGTTTTTAATTTATTTTTATATTTTTCCAAAAACTTATTCCGAAAAGTTTCACCGAAATTCCGAAACACCAAAATATTTCATTTTGGCAGACAAACCGAAATGGAGACCGAAATGAGATTGACAACTATGGTTCTAACTTATCGTCTCTTAGAAAATCAAAGAAAGAGAAAGAAAGGGAGGTTCTCACTTATTGTCTCTTAGAAAATCAAAGAAAGAGAGAAAAAGGGAGAGAGAAAGAAGAGGAATTAGAGAAGGAAATAGAAGAATGATAGTACCCTTTAGGGAGAGCGACCATTCCTATATTATTCTATCATAGTTTCTGCAAATTACAAAAAAGCCCCTCAAGTTTCTGATATTTACACCAAGGCCCCCAGCATATTCTCTAACTTATAACAACTATCAGTACTGGAATACAAATCCCTACTAAAAGAACAAGTTCAGCATCAACTTTTCAACCTAACATGTATACTGGTAGAAAAATTAAAACGGCATTGCCCAATCATCAGTTTCAAGGCCCAACAAGAAAATAAGTATCAGTCAACAAGCAAAATGGGTATGAGATAAGTCAAAAGCACATGCACATCAAAATCAATATGGTCTTACATTTAATGAACCAAACAGTTTGGTTATGCAAAGGAAATATTAATGCATTCAACTCACGTTCAATGACTCTTTTAGAAGTTTAACAATAAGTCATCATCTTCTTCAGATAAAGCGACATGAATATCAATTATGTAATTCCAAATGAAAGAAAAATTTTGGAAAAGCTAAAACAAAAATAGGAAAAAAAAAAGGAAAAAGAAAAAGGAAAGAAAACAATGTATTTGACCAATTGACAAATATCAGCATTTTAAAACAACAGACCGCTGCACTCAGTGCTCGAATATTACCGACTTCCATCTCTCCTCTTCGATTCCTTGATTCGGATCACCATCACCAAATACAAATGAGAAAACCTACAAAGAGACACAAGAAAAAACAGTCATTTGTATAGCCCATCACACTTCAAAAGTTAATAAACATTCCACATAACAAAGCAAATAAATTGAGCCTTACTGATTCAATGAAGTTCATTCCGTCATCTGATCTTATCCGCTGCCTCCTATAGTAGTAAGGATCCCAGTACCTGGAACAGACAATTCTTTGGATAAAGAACAAGGACTTGTAATGGAAGAAAATGGAAAAAAATAAAGGATATGATATGAGTATGACCAACAAGAGAAGGAAGAAGCTGAAAATTGAAGTAGAGGGAAACAAAGAAAAGCAACAGTACGGTATGAGCTTTAAGTACCATGCATATCCCCTTATATTATATCACTTGAGTAATGTTTGGCTAGTAACAGTAATCCCTTTAATCAGGGGCCTATGAGTTACAAAGAGAATAGGTAATCCTGTTATGATATACAATGATAATATCTCATCTCCCGTGATATCTTCAAGGATAATGTATAGATATAATACAAATCAAGAGCACTTAGAGAACATTACCATTATATAGTTCTCCTCAAGTATTCCATATATGATGGCACTATACATGTATTAATTTTTTTTTCTTGTTGACTTGAATAGTTTGGTTGTGTACATTGCATCTTCTCATTACTTGATGGAATCTTCATTACTAAAGGAAATTGGATCAAATTCAGAAATTAATCTACTCCTTTGATCCTTTTAGACTCTTGGCATCTTTTATTGTATGATGAAAGTCCACAGACTATTACATTGTTGATTTCCTGCTGGTAAAGGAAAGGTTTTCTGTGGAGGCTTGCCTCAATGCATGAACGCATCCTGCTCTGTGAGAACTGATTCTCTTAAGCATTATAAACTACATATATGTGCTTGGAACAAATTAGCATTCTCAAAGAACGAACACATTAAAATCATTCTGTACTCTGTGGAATTTGCTGCCAATTTTCTTAGCATTACCACCAGGATTTTTTGTCATCATACAGAATTTTTGTAGCGGCAGGTTTGGGCCTATTTGAGAAGTACAACAGGCAAGTGATCTCAGGTTTGTATGCCGTTGCTTGCATGAAGCATCTTAATTACTACATGTCTCATAAAACTCATGATAAGAAGTGGAATGGCATTCAACCACTAGTGATGGCACTCTAAGATAGATCAAGGTAGTTTTTATACCCTCGAAAAACATAAAAACCAAGCACAGTAATCAACTGTTTACATGAGGCAAAGTGAAAGGTAGTCAACCTCGCATTACAAATACCAAATGAGCTGATTAGCATTGCTTGCAGCATAAATTTTCAAAATTAGGTAATAGCAGCGTTGAAGTTAAGGACATCAAACGATGGATAAAATTAAAATGTGAGAAGCTATCAGGTCTAAAAAATATTACCAAAACAAATCAGATGGGCGAAAGAAGAAAGTGAACCCCGAGTCATATGATCTTCCTCCACGTCTTCCACGGTTATCTTCATCACTGTTACAACAAACAAAAACGCATGAGTGTGTTCACAAGAGAAAATTGACAGTGTTGAAACATCAATATTAATTAGTAGAAAAATGTCAACATTGTACACACTTTATGCAGATGAAGGAGGGGAGTTGATGGAACAGAAGCATGAAAGGCGGAAACAGAATACCTTCTACTTGAAAGAAGAGCAATAATTGTGGTGTACACAAGAACAATTGAAGCAATTAGAGCAGTTCCAAAGGAAACCCTGATTACATACTCAGCTGCCGCCTGCAAAGAGCAGATTAGCAAACAAGAAGGTTTGACAGAACATGCAAGAAATTCAGTAATACCTTCGATTTTTCAAGCAAGGGTTCAATTTTCATCCTAAAAGATTTGGCAGCAAGCTTAGGTCGATAATCTCTTGTGAAAACATAAAGCACATCCCCTTCATCTGAAACCTGCCAATGCCATCTTGAGAAGGATTGCATTCACGAAATCAAGAACTTCAAAGAGCTAACAGAAATCTGAAAACAAAAACTATGCGCAAGATTTGTATTGCATGGCCAAGATATTGTGAAAATGTGAAAGATAAAAAATACAAACCACCAGACTTTAAAACATGAGCATAGATGCCAGGCCAATAGCAGTGATCAAAGCGACTCAACATGAGTAAGAGACTGCCAAAATATCAGCCACAACATACAGGTTTCTCTTCTTCAAATAGAGGAAAAAAGTAAAATAAAAATTAAAGGAGAACATCATAGGGACGATGTCACCTAATCATATATAATATGGCATCACATAGTATATATCAATAGTTAACCTATACATAGTATGGCATCACATTATCAGCACAAAATCACTTTCAAATGTTCTCTCTGTTGCTTAATTGTTCTCGAGTTATCCCACCACTAAGTGCCACTGGCCTCATTATCATTATTATATAACATAATCAACATGGGCAAGTGCACGATTAGGGATGTAAATAGATCACATCCATACTGCACCTAAACCCAAACATGAGATATGTGAAGATGAATAACTGGTTGACCACCAAGCAAGGATGAAAATAGCGGTAGTAGCGGGCGTAGCGGCCCGCCGCCAAACCGCTACGAAGCGGGCGATACGTAGCGTAGCGGGGATACGTAGCGGCGTAGCGGTGCGATTTGAAAAAATCGCCAAAAAAATCTGAAAAAAATCCAGAAAATCCAGAAAATTGTAAAATGAAAGAATATGTGGTTCTTTTGCAAAAGTAAGAAAAGGGGGCGTAGCGGTGCCCTCAATATATGAAGTCCTATATCGCTATATAAATAGCAAATAATAGTAATGATTAATTTTTTCACTTGCATTCATGTTTCTTAGTCATACTAACTTAGAAAGTAATGGAAAGCTCATAAAAATAAAAATAAAAATAGAACATGAAATAAAGGCATAAGACTTAAGAGTTAGGTCATTACTCATTACTCATTAGTGAACATTGATGATTGAACAATCAAAAATATCAATACTTCAACAAGTGAATGAACTATAACTATGAAGTTAAAATAATTAGAGCTCATTCTCTATCAGAGTGAAATGTCATTCAAGCCCTATTTCACTTAATTAGAGCCCTATTTCCGATTAAGTTAAATTAATCAGGGCTCATTCTCTATTAGAGTGAAATGTAATTCAAGCCCTATTTCACATTAAAGTGAAGTGTAATTAGAGCCCTATTTCCTATTAAGTTAAAATAATTAGGGATCATTCTCTATTAGAGTGAAATGTAATTCAAGCCCTATTTCACATTAAAGTGAAATGTAATTAGAGTCCTATTTCCTATTAGTTAAATTAATTAGGGCTCATTCTCTATTAGAGTGAAACTTAGCTAAGGTCCTATTTCATGACAGAGTGAAATTTAGCTAGGGCCTATTATTCATATTAGAGTGGAATTTGCTATTTTTTCAAGTGAAATCTCATTAGTGTCAGCCTCATATCTTTGAGATTTAATTTGGCAAGGGTTGGATGGGCCCCATATCTATTAGAGTGAAATTTATATATATATATGTGGGACATGATTAATGGTTACATCTTCAATTTAAGTGGGCCTCATGGTGGGTCCATGAATCACACCTGAGTCTGAATAATTATGAAGAAATGGGTCCCGGCGAATTTGATCAATGCCGCCCCCCCCCCCCCCCCCCCCCCCCTCCTTTTTAAGTTAGATAGGCCCCTGGTCAATAGAAAAGAAGAGGGGCAGCCCGATAAGGGCATTTGCTGCCCTAGCTTCATCTCAAATAGAGAGGGAAACGAAAGAGAAAGGAGGGAAAGGAGGAGGAGAAGCCGCTGCCGCCAATGCTGCTTGCTGCCTGCGATGCCGCTGCAAAGACGCTGCTGCCGCTGCACTGCTGCTGCCGCCGCCGCGCTGTTGCAGCCGCCGCCTCCGCCTCCGCGCTGCTGCTGCCGCCGCCTCCGCGACGCTGCTGCTGCCTCCACCATCAGGTATGTCCTCACTCCTCTACAACTCTTTTTTTTTTCTTTTTTCCTTTCTTCCTCTGTATCCTTTTTTCTTTTCTTTTTTCTGTTGTTTGTTATGGTGATTCAGTGGAGCAAAAGAGAAGAGAAGGGGGAAGGGGTGTGTTTTAACCCAGACCGCAATGTAGTGGCCGCTATGGCACTGTATCGGTCGTAGCGGCCGCTACGGACCGATACGGGTGCGATACCCGATATTTCCAATGTAGGCCGCCACGGCCGATATATCGGCCACTACGTCGATATTTTCATCCATGCCACCAAGAATCAAAGGTTTGGCCCCAAAGTAAACCCCGCCCACTTATAAATTAAGAAGGAAATGTCAAAATTAGCCTAACCTAGATGTAAAGAGAATCAGTCCAAGCATTGGAATCAAGTTGGGTTGGCGGGTCAGAAAAAAGATTGCCAACCCCCTAGTGATGATTGGTCAAGCTGACCTCTGAGGACAGTAGATACGAACTCAACCCTAACACAGAAAGGGTCAACCCCCAAACTATAAGTTGCAGTGTTGGATTGGTAGATTGGGCAATGAAACTCAACAGCTACCTCTAAAACCTTGACCCAGTGTTCTACTTCTACCTTGTCATTTACTTGATTTCTAAACAAATCAGCAGCACAGCATCAGCGAAACAACATACACACCAAACTTCATCCCATATTCTTTCCATCAAGTTGTTCATATCTAAGGAAAACGAATAAGAGCTCAAAGCATGAATCCATCAAGTTGTCCATATCTAAGGAAAATAAATAGGTGCTCAAAGCAAACTTTTGATGCATCCCAATTCCCAGTAAAACCCCCTCATCACTTCACACATATATTTATCTATCAGATATCATCCTTTGCTATGAAGCTCTTATCATACTAAGCAGCAGCTCAACTACATGAATGAATTTCAACAACCAATAATAATAACAGCAGCAGCAGCAATATCAACAACTAAACAGAACCCAACATTCAACCCATTAAAAAAAACACCAAAGTTCATGATTTTAATTTACAACCTAACGTTTTCACCACCCACCCCCAACAATAACAACAATTAAAATAAAATAAAATAAAATAAAAACCACGTAGAGTTCAATTTCACGCGTATGAGCATGATACCCAATAACTGATGTCTCAAACGAATCCCTACCTCCAAAAATCCGCCCGTATCCGCCGCCAGCGCCTGCAGAGCCCTCTCGGCCTCGTTCAACTTCAACCCAGCCTTGCTCGCAACATCTCCGATCGTGACCCTTCCTCCGCACGAATCGACGGCATCCATAGCTCGATTGCGAACATCCGAGGACAGCTTATCCGTCTCGACGCCATTCCCGGGCTTGATTTTGTCAGAGATTTGGGAACTGGCTCTGATAGAATGGGAGAGAACCCTTGAAACTGGGGATTTGGAGGGGTTTCGGAAGCGGATTGATGGGTGGAAGAAGGGAGGACGGAAATGAGGAGAATTGAGAAGGGATTGAGGTTTTGAAGAGGGATTTGAGTGGATGGATTTTGCTGAGATTGTGAATGAGATTGCAATTGAAGCCATTTGAAAGAGGTTTGATTTCTCTCAGTTCCTTCTCTTACTTGGAAGCATTTTTTCTCTTATGACACACACGGACAGTCTGCGTCTTTGTTTTGTTACAAGAGGGATTCTAGAGATGGAGGTTGCTCCTTGCAAGCGAGGACGTGGAGAAAGGATTACGTGGGTTGAATTACCTAATTACCCTCTGAAGATTGTTCAGGGCCCAGGACAGAAGTAGCCTGTTTTGGGAATAGTTTTCAGGTTGGTGGAATGGATGCAGACCAATTTTTCTGCCTCATACTTACATTGGCCTACTTTAGGGCACATTGTGCAACCCTAGGGCGTATTAAATAAATAGGAATCCTCTAATTAGATGATTTCTTCGTCCCTCTTAACCATGCTATCCTTTCTAAGGATTTATAAGGGGAGGAGTCATTGCATTCTAGATTTGGAAAACATCGAGAAATTCTAAAGGGAGGAGGAATCACTACATCCAACGGTCACAACTTTTTAACAAATTTCTCAAATCAGTGATGAATCAAGACTTAAAATTTGAAGGATTGCCCTTGGGCCATCTAAAGATGATTAATGGTTCTGATTTTGCAAATGGGTCCACATAAATAAAACAAAATTCAAGTTTTTAAGTGTTGGGCTTTTTTACAAATATTTTAAAGTATTTAATAAATGTACGACTGAAATTTGATCTCATGGCTATTTTGGGCCTTTTTTTAGAGTATTAAAGGTTCAAACCATTGATCGGTGGCCCACATAAATCGCATATTAGAAAGAAAAAAAAAACACTATGCTAGAGGCATCCCATTTTTTTCACAATGGGTGATGAGCGGTTTGGGTTTTGCTTAGGTTTCTCATGATCCATGATGAATAAGACTAACAACATTGACCCACTGGTCATAATTGGCCTTTGTAGAGTCTCAAGGGTTCAAATTGTGCAAATGGGCCCCATGAAAGTCCAAAAATGGTCATTTATTTATTTGGGCCTTTTTGCAAGTATCTCAAAGTCCGTTATTAGACAGCAGCTGATATTTGACTATCTAGCCGTTTTGGGCCTTTTGAACATTATTGATAAGTCCACAAAATTAGCACTTAGAATAATCATTTCATGAACATTAGTAGACTTAATCTGGTCAATTCACATTCAATTGCATAAATTTTCATGATTTCACGCATTTGTGCATAAAATTGGAAATTATATCAAAATGAGTCAAAATTGGTTCAATTGCATGGTTTTCATGAAATTAAGGTTTTGGGCCACTAGATCATCCCACCAATTAGGTTTTTTGAATTTCAAACATGCATTAATCTCTTGCATCATGATTTAATTGGGCACATTGAACAAATTAGATGGGTCACATGCATGATATTCAATTGTCTCATACAATTAATTAATTGCTTCTCTTTGTTTTGTGGGAGACCATCACCTAAGGGGGGGGCCACATTTGAGAGAAATTAAGAGAAGAAGAGAAATAAAAATATATATATATAAAAAGAAGTAGGGACCACCCCATCCTTGGGCGTGAATCCCTATGCATGCCCAAGGAGGGGGTCTCACTTGTGTTGCTTGCAAATTTCAAAATTTTCAGAATTCTTCTCTCATTGTGTGAAAAAATTTTGAGACTCTCTCGGCATCAAGAATTCAAGTTCAAAGCCAAGAAAGAGATGTGTTCAATTAGGAGAGGAAAACCAAGAGGAGTTGGAAGATGATTTGAACTATGGGAAGATGACACCTAAGCCAACTAGGATCTAAAGACCAAAGAAAGAAGATAAGTAAGAGAGAAGCCCAAGGAAGATTGGATATCCAAAAGGAGGCCACACATGCCTTGGAGGTCCCACACTCTTAATGCACAAAGAGAGTTATCTCTCTCTCATTCCATTTGAAGTTTCTAGAAGATTGATCCTTTGGCATGCAAGAAGATAATTTTGAAGTCCAAGATAAGATGAAGAGTTCAAGCTAGGTTTTATCTCAAGACAAGTCTATTTGGAATTCAAATTATTGCTTAGGGATCAAGCCAAAGAAGAAGAGTCCAGGTAGGAGACAAGTCTCTCACTAAAGGAGAGTTCAAAAACTATTTAAAGGGAGTCATCCCCATGGGACGTCCCATATACCCGTTCTCCTCACCATTCCACACGTCCCCTCTCTTCCTCTCTCTTCTCCACACGCCCACCACTCTATCTCTCTCTTCCCTCACCTAGGTCCAGTTAGTGTTGATCGAGCAGTAAGGAGATGATATATTACACACCAGATGCTCCTTTGACTTAGTGTTTCGCATAACTAGGGTAGTAGGTGAGTCCTTTAGATTTTTTTATTTTTAAGTTCTTGTTCATGTATTCTTAGAGATACTCATGTAATAAATAAGATTTATGAGTCGCATTAATGGTTGTTAATGGATCAACACAGCGTGTTTGCATAAAGTGACAAATTATGCTTGGTGTTGTGTTTCTAATTTAATTTCTTGGCCCTAAGCATAGAGTTTGTGTGTTGGAAATTGAAAATCTAAATCCATATCTTCTTTTATTTTATTTTTATTAATTCTGACTTTTTTATCTTTTTGATGATATTGATGGTCTAATGGATCTATTCGTTTGCAGTAAAGTATTAGCATAGTCTAGGTTATTTTTAGATTAGGGTTTTTATCAAAGTTGTAATTGTTTTTATGGGATGTAATTAATTTTCGGACTTTTATTTCAGTAGTTCAATTGATGTATAGGTTCTATCTAGGCTAGTTATAGTTTTTACTAGTACAAGTTCAAGTAAATAACTCCATGTGGATGCGATCCCGACTCACCGGGTAAAAGTACAATATTGATGGCCTTGCACTTGGGGACCAGCGATTAGATCAATTATTATCAACTCAAATCTTACTTGTGGGTTTATTCCCCCACATGCCGGGACATTTCGGGTTTGACAGATGCGGCAATCCATAAGTCAACCCCTTCCTGCAGGGCAGCAAATCTAATCGGTCTTCTTTTTTTGGGTATGTTGTTCTCTATTCGACTTAGAAAAGAAAAGATGATCTAGATATCTACTCTTTCAAGTAAAATATCAGAAAATAAAATTTCATGTTTCTTTGCACATGTGTTTAGAAAGAGAGACAGTTTTGACTTTTGGCGTCATGAAAGGCAAGTTTCATTGGTTTACCATGAAAGGGCGATTTGGGTGCCATGAAAGGCAATTTACATATTTTATCGCAAAAGACAATAATGTGATTTTCTTTTGTCTTTTTTAAGACAAATACAAAAACAACAAGAAAAGTACATCAAGTGATTGTGTGGACACATTCGGATTGGCAGACACAAGCCATGTATGTTGGCTACTCCGACGTTCTTCTTATGGTGACACGATGCTTGGGCTCTTTAACAATGCTTTGAACCTTGGATTTTTAAAGAATAAGATTCATCGCAAAGGAGGAGATCTTATATCCAATAAAAATTCAAGTAAACGACCTGAAAAGCCACACCTAAGAAAGATAAATGTCCGGGGGGGGGGCAAGGATCTTCATTCACCTTGTAGACTTGTAAAGGTTTCTACAAAATTTCTTAAAGAGTAGTGTGCAAGTGTTGTAGTAATGTCAATATGTGTGTGTGTGTGTGTCCTTATAGGTTATAGAGTATTGTGCAGGTGTTGTAGTAATGTCAATATGTGTGTGTTCTTAAAATAATCCCCAAGGTCTCCTTTTCCAGGCTTTGGAGGGGACTTGAAATGTCATGAGGAGGTGAAAAGCCAAGAGGTGCCACTTTCATTCTCCTTCGATGCATTAATTTCTCATCTTGGGAGAGTTGAATGAGTTAATGGTCACATTCATTTGTAACTCCTTCCTGCTCATTGTTGCACAATAGCGAGCATTTGGTGCGTTGAATAGCTGCCAAACATGTGTTGGAAAACAAAACGTCATGCTCTTTTTGCTCTTTTGTGGCCTTTAGAATTTTGTCGAGCGAAGCTCTAGGGCCTGTTTCTTTGTAAGAATTCTTGGAATTCATGTCTGTTGGAATTTGTAGAATTTGAGAAGCTGGAATTTTGAAATACTACAAATTCTAGCATTCCTAAATTCTCCGTTTCTTTTATACCTAGAATTCATGCCTGAGAATTTCATGCAACTTGAATTCCATAAATTTCCAATTTCATGATTACTCGAATCTCTGCACATTGTAATGATCTTCATCCCATTCCCATCTTCCTTATCCAACATCTCCATCGTCATCATAGCTCGGAGCCGCTTGCCTCAAAGGAAATCGAGATCACAATGATGCCCCTACAAATCCTCTTGAATTGAATGCTGTATCACAGTTCTGTCCAAAGAGGTTGGATATATGAATTATAGGGTTTATTCGGTCTCGATGTAAAAGGAGATGGATTTCTGGGGTTTATTCGGTCTCGATGTAAAAGTAGATGGATTTCTTGTAGAGAAGGATGGTAGGGTTTTGAAAAATGTCAGATGAAAATGAAATTGAGATTAGATCAGATATATGAAAGGAGTGGAAAGAAAGAAGATAACCAGATCTGATTTTTTTTTAGAGGTGCAGCGAAGAAGATGACCTTCCACTGTCAGAGAGAGCCGGAGTTCTAAGGAAGCCTCCCGGAATGCCAGAATTTGTAAATGCTGGAGCAAGGGATAGCATTTGGGAATTCCACTTTTTTGGAATTCCAAAATGCTGCTTGCCTCAAATGCTGCGAATTCTAGTAAATGAACATAGAATTTCTGACTGGGATTCAGGAATTCACAGACAGCCTGAATTCCTGTCAGAAATGCTTGGAAAGAAACAGGCCCCTAATGACATGGGCAGATTTTTGTCAAAGGAAGATTATATGCATCAATTGTCGTCGGATTGCCTTGAAACTTCTAAGATTGATTATTGTCGATGAATCAAGACCATCTATCCGTTGATTTCTTAATCAGCTGAGTGAAATGTGGACCTCTCTACTTAGCCAAATGCAAACCTCATATGTCGACAAAGATAGGAGAATATTGGGCTTTAAATGGATTTCTAGAAAGCTCTATAGGTAAAAAGGGCTTTAAATGGAAAAATACCCAAAAATGGGAATTTTATGGAAGTCCATGGGCATGGATTTCCATGATCACCGACGACCATAGGGAAAAGTCACCCTGGCTCGGCCGCTTGTTCAAATTTTTTCTGATTTTATTTCTTTGCATATTTTTATAACATTTTTAGAGATTTAATGACATCTTTTTCATACAATAAAGTTGATGAAATGATGTACAAAACAAGGAAAAAGTTTTTAAGCTTGCGGGAAACATGGGGGTCTTATTGCAAGAAGGTGGTGTTTTTGTCGCCAAACGCCAAATTTGGGTCAAACAATGCCGAAATGACCTAAAATTTTAGGTGAACCTCCTTGAAGATAGAATATGACCATCCATGAGCTTTGATTTGAGATTCCCCTAAGGGTCTCGTCGTAGAAAGGAATAAGAAGAATGCAACTTTATCTTTATGGCCCAATGATGTCAGAATGGCCTAAAATTTGATATGGAGCCTCCCTAAGGTATTATAGGAACATCCAAGTGCTTGTGTTTGAGAAACGTGGTCTCTAGGGTTGTTGTTGCCAAAAGGGTTTGTTTTGTCACAAGAAAAATGAAGTTGGGTGAAACAATATCAGAATGACCCAAAACTTGATATGGACACTCTTTCAACATGAATATGAATTTCTGAGCTATTTGTACCTATGTTTGAAAATGTTTTGAATCCAATTTCTCCTTCAGGGTTTTTTTACAACCGTGTAGGCTTTTGGAGGCTTCGCATAGGCTTCAAGACCATTGGCGAACCTTGTTCTTGCTTTGACGTACTTCTTGCACAATGAATAAGTGTTTGGCACCCTCTTGATGCTAAAAATCAACTCGAATCGCTTGATGTGGCTTCATGGGACTTTTTCAATGTTGAAATATGTTCAAGGGCAAAAATGACATTGTTGGTGTCTAGGAGGTCACACATAATACTAAAAAAAAAATCGTCCAACAAAGAGACGCATGAGTTACTATAGCAGTGTCATTTCACGCTCTTTGTTTTCATGGATTCACAAAATTCAATGGGGGAGGTGGAGACCAAGGAATGAGTGAAAGAGATGATTTTTGATGAGTTGGTAGGATTTGAAAAATTCTCTCCCAATTTATCTTTTTTCAGCCAAATGTGGATTTTCCTCGAAATCGAGAAAGACTAGAGAGGATTCCTCTCCAAGGACCTTACCCAAACATGACCTAATGATTCCTTGGTAACACTAAAAATACCTTCAATATTCCAAACTTGCCATGGTATGATACCTTTTCACATTAAAAGAAAGAAAGAAAAGATATTATCCTTTTTTAAATCTAATAACACCCTTTTCTAAAAAGGATAATTGTTTTTCTACGGAACCACAAAAACCAAAATGTAATGAAAAAAAAAGTAGAAATTCACAAAATTATGACATCAGTAGAGACAGAGGGGCAGACCCCATTACTCATGTGTTTTTATGCTAGTTCCTAGGTGCCATCTTTTTCTCATTTTTTCTCCTCTCCCACTCTGTAATTTCGGTATGTCCTTGTTGATTAATTCACGTAGAAGCACAAAAAGAAAGAAGTGAAATGGTAGTGAAGATTTATTAGTGTGGTAGTGATTTCTGAAAACTACAATGAGTAAAAGTTCTCTTTTCCTATGCTTTTTTCTCATTTCTTTTCAACACGTATATGAAAAAAGAGAGGTGCTGAGTTTTTATTAGTGTGGTGGGGTAGTTTTTATTTTGGTCTTAAACTAATAACAAGCTTCTTCACCTGATTTTAGTTCTTTTTTTTTATTTTGTTTAATTTGAGATTTTGAATTTGTTGGTTTTTTTTCCTTTGTGCAACTTGTTACCTGCTATGGAAGATAAAAACAAAGTGAAAAAGGTTCGGCCACATTCAAGTCATTGAATTTGCAAAATTGATGGTTGCAATGTGGAACTAAAAGATGTAAAAGATTATAATAAAAGGCATAAGGTTTGGCTCTGAATCCGAATCCGTGTCTTGCATGATAGACATGAAAGAGACAACAAATTTGCCCCCAAGCTTTTACTTTGCCTTCTTTACTTTAGTTGTGATGACTAAAGGCTTTGAAGTCTTGAGGGAGATGACAAAGGGAGTTTGAATGCTCTCTTCGGATTTACCGGAGGGTTTGTTTTCTTTCGATGATTGTTGAGGGCCTTGCCTTTATCTTTCTGGAGATTTTGGCAAAGGATGCTATCTCTTCTTCTTCTTTTTCACCTTCATACATCTGGGAGTCTGCGAAGTGAACTTCTTTACCTTTGAAGGGTTTTCTGTCCGCAAAGACTCAATGTATCATGCCGTCGTCACCGACGAATTTGATGCATTGATGTAGAGTTGAAGAGACAACACCATTCTCGTGTATCTAGGGGCGTTCGAGAAGGACGTTGTAGCATTAAAGGGTTTTTATTGCATACACAGTGAGCTCAGAGATAAGATCCCCGATTTGCAATTTGAACCTGATTTTGCCAATAGGCCTTTGATTACTCCCATCGTATCCAAAGATAGATACAGATGTATGGCTCAGCTTGCTGGGTGGGATGCCCAACTCTTCGAGAGCCGAAGTGGAGATGAGGTTGAGTGCAGAACCCGGGTCGATCTGAACTATGTGCAGAGGCATTTCCTTGATGTACCTTGTAAGTACAGGGGTCGGTTGTGCCTTGTTTCGCCAAGTAGGAGGTCTTCCTTTGTGAAGGCGATGGTTGCACTGGCTGCATTTTGAACCGAGAGGCATTCGATGCATAATCCCTCAGTCTTATTCTTTTCTCCCTTTGAGGAAGTTTCTGAGTTTTTGACCCAGTAGTCCATTTCAATTTGGAGGACTTGCGGGGCATGTTTGTCGACATCCTCATTCAACTTTTGTAATTCTGAAATGAGATTATCATGAGTGCGTGGAGACATTCGCAATAAGACTAGGATGTGCAGACGTGCAGGTATGTGCTTGAAGTGTTCGATCAAGTCATACTCGAAAGCCTCCTTGGGGCCTGCATGTTCATTATTGTTGCCACTAGGGGCGCTTACAACATCTTTTCCCGAAGGATTTACATATGTAAAGGAAGATTGGTTGTAATTTTTGTGGTAGTCCCGGCCAGAGCGGTTGCCTCTACCAACTTCGAGAGCTTCTTGAGAAGGGTCTTCGTTTGGAAGATTGTCTTCAGGATCAAGAGGCTGTCGTTTTTCATTTACTGTGGGTGTATCTTCGACAGAGTTGCCATCCTCAGTAATTGTGTTGCATGGAGCATTTTCCGGGAACAAGTCCTGAACAACATCCAGCAACCTTTCTTCTTCGTTGACCAATTCATCATCCCAAGCATCAATAGCTGGGGATTCTTCATGATGATCAGTCAGGAAGAGTGAGTTCTGAAGTCACGGTCTCAGGAGAAGAAACCTGAGAGAGTGTTGCCTCAGTGAAAGTCACGTGAGACGAGGTAGCTCCAGAAGATATGGTGCTAGGCATCGTCGGAGTATGATCTCATCAGACGACACTTCGGAAGAGCTATAATCCTGAATTATCACATTACAGGAAGCTCTGATAGGAGACGTTGCATGTTCGGAGTCGGACTCATTCTCGGATGTAAAAGGATCGTCCACCCAGCAATTTTCTCCATTTTCAGGAGTTAAGGGAGGAAGTACCTGATTGTCTTTAGTGATTTCAAGCTCTGGATTGCGAGGAAGCTTGTTGACGCGGTCTTGATCTTATTCTAGGGCAAGACGCTGCAAGATCCTTGCATATTCTTCAAGATCAGACATGGGAGCCATATCTTCTTCTTCATCAACTCTTTGTGGCTCAACATGGTTGATTTCAACTGGAACAATGACGGGTGCTGGGTCAGCAACATTTTCTTGTACAGCCTCTTGGTCTTCTTCATCATCAGACCAGGATCCTTGTGGCTGTAGGGGTAATACCAGATTACTGGCATAAAGTGAGTTTCAGAAATCCATTCTTCATCGGAGAGATATTCTCCTGTTTCAAAGGATTCCTCCCACTCATCGGTGTAGTTGGACTCGAATCCATCATCGATGTCGCTAGACTCGTATCCGTCAATGGAGAATCCAACTACCGAATTGCAAGAGTATGATGCCCCCTTCGTGGCTTCTTCTTTGAATTGAGGTGGCATGAAATCACTGAGAGTGAATTTTCTTGCCCCCTTTGAAGTCTCTGGAAGGGACGTTTTTGTTGCCCCCAGTGAAGCGGTAGAGGAGGCCTCTGCCTTTTCTTGGACTTCTTGTTTTGGTTGGGTCTTATCTTGCCGTTTGAACTTGAGGAGGTGTTTCCTAGCCTGCCTTTGCTGTTGAGTTGTTGGCTTTGTTTTCACGATCTCCCAGTTTTCATATTCTAGGAGATCAGGATGTACCCATATGGGTTGTCCGTCTAGTGTCGGGTAAGGAACTAGCTCTTCGGACACTTCAATTCTGTTTATCACCTTGAAGGAAGTAGTGATCTTCTTCTTTGGTGATTTTGGTATTTGTCCACAAGACACCATGTTGACGGAGGCAGACCCATAGTTTTTGTCAAAGGTGATAACTCCGTTTTTCCACAACTCGTTTATTTTCTCTCTCACAGCGAAGCATTGATTGAGAGGATGCGAGATCATCTGGTGGTGTGGACAGTACCGAGGATCGTTGGTTTTGCCAACATCACCCGGTCTTTTGGGTTCAGGCAAGGTGAGCTTGCCGTTTGCCACGAGGGCCCCGAAGATTTCATCAACATCTTCATCGAACGGGTATTTCTTTTCCACTCGCTCTTTGAAGGCATCTGAGAGTTCAGGTCTTTTACCTGTAGCTTTGTTTTCAGCTTTCTTTAATGGCTGAGGAGTTGACTTGGTTTGCACATTGAGGACCTCTTTTTTCGTTGGCTTTGAGGTTGCAATGGCGGTTGATTCTTTTCTTGATGATTTCTGACTGTTGAGGTCTTTGATCACCGTTTCAGTTTCCATGGAAGCTTCTAGGAGTTCTCCCAGGTTCTTTGATTTGTTGCCGATGATCATGGAGCGGATTCTAGCTCTCATGTTGTTTCGGCAAATGTCGACTAGCGACGCTTATGGCAGTACATCAGAGCATTTGTACGCCATTGCTTTCCACTTATGAACGAAGTCGTATGTCGACTAATTCTCCCCCTATTTTAGGCTGAAGAGCTGAGCCATACTAGCGGGATGATCCTCACCTTTGAAGTGAGTCAGGAAGCCTGTCTCTAGCATGGCCCAGTTTGTGTTGGATGGAGTCCTCCGGAAGAGTGGAGTACCAATCGAAGGCCGTACCTTTTAGAGTGCTTGCGAAGAGGCGGATCTTGAGTGCATCTTGATCCACGATAGCTCCCGTCAAGATCTTGAAGTGGATGACGTGCTGTCTGGCTGATCATTTCACCGTATATGTTTAGAGAGTAGGATGCTTGAATTTTGTAGGGAATGGGACCGAGTCCATCCATAAGGGATATGGTGGCTTGATCCCATGCTCTTTGAGTATATCCTCTTCTTTAGCTTTTGTGAGGATACTGTTTACGTCCTTTTTGGTGAGGGCACGTGGCTCATTTTCTTCTCCATTTACCTCATCATCTTGATGATTCGGAGGAGGTTCATTGTTCGCCTGATTTTGGAAGGTGAGGAGAAGGTTTTCCATCATAGTTTCAATCCTCTGTTGGCCTTGTTCCAACTGCTGGATGCGTGTGAACGCATCATCTTGAGGTGGGTTGCAAGGTGGTGGCTCAGAATTTGTAGCCAGGACGTTTATCCCTCGAGATTCGAACGAAGAAATTGTCCTGTTGACTGAGCTAGGGCTCATTCTTTTTGATGAGGAGCTTGAGGAAGGATCACTCTGCCATCCTTGGCTTGAAGGTGCAGGGGATTCTTCTGAATGTCTTCTTGTCCTGGAGATGCTACGGGTCATCGGATGTCGAATTTGGATTTTTGTTGCTGACTTTTGGCGTCTTCTGGTTTTTCCAACCATATGGACAGCAGCAACTTGGTCGGGTCTTTCTTTTTCGACCCATTTGTGAGAGACTTGAAGTGTAGGAGGCTACGTCCTTTGCTTCTCTAGTCTCTTTTGTCGATACGACGAGCGGCGGCGTATACGATGAGCAATTTGAGCTTCGGTCAGCTCTGGCTGGGCTTTGACAATGAAGGATGTGCTCCCTCGGGCGCAGCAGCCAAACCTGTCTTCTTTGTAGCTAGGCAAGGACAGGATACGAACCCGATCCTTCGCCTGTTGCAGCGAAGCTTTGAGTTTTTCGAGTTCGGCCCCTGTAGATATGAAGGGTCGAGCAGAAGGATTGTAGGCCTTAGCTGGTGCTTGTAGATGCCTAGTGATGCATGATCTGCTTTTGGGCTTGTATGAACAAGCCGGCTCATGCTGGGTTGACTTCGTTGTCAAGTTGGAGACGGGTCTCTCCTCTTTCATGTAAGCAAGAGGGTAGAACTAGTTCTCTTTGAGTGGGGCCAGGTATGCTAGCTTGGTAGATGTTTGGAACCTTCTTTGTTTTGGTGAAGGTCTTGGGGACTAAGTCTTGGGATAGACCTGGTTGTTTGCGGGTCGAGGCTTCGCGGGGGTGCCGCGGGCTTCGGGCTTTTTGGTGTTCGCCTTTGGTGTCACGGTAGTGACACGTTGGGAGGCGACCTTCTGCTTCTTAGAAGGAGCAGTTTGTTCTTCGGGAAGTGAGAATGGTCCCAGCGTCCCAAAGACGATAGTCCGGGGAGTCGATGTCGACCCGGAGTTCAGAGAGTTACCGAGGGAGTTGATGTTTCGGCAGCTGGCAGGGCGCTTGTAAGTGCGCATGGTTTGCTTCTGTTGAAGCATGAGTTGGTACTTGTTCTCATCAAAAGTAATGGTCAAGGAAGCTGCCATTGTTAGTTTTTGAAAATTTCTGAAACAAGGCCACATCCATTAGTAATCACAAGAATATAATGATCATAAATGAAAAATTTTATGATTTTGTCTTTTCAAATTGCTCGAGGGACATGACCCAATCGACATGAAGAAGGCAAAAAGCCATAGATGATACAATTGTTCTGATCGCAAGTATGGTGGGCCCAGAATGAGCGTCCCAGTGACTGCTAGAAGCAATTGTGAACCTAAATTCGACTTATCGAGAAGCAGAGCTTGCTCGAGGTAAGAAGAATATAAGGTTGGAGTTACAAATGCGTCGGTCGCAAATATAGTAGACCCTGAAAAGGCGTACCAGTATTGCTAGGCACAAATGTTTGGAGACCTCATCCTTGAGATGAGATTCTTTGTTTTGAAAGGTCAAGATTGGATTCATCAAAAAGAGCAGATGGTATTCGAATCTAAACACGGGCTCAACGATCTCTGCGAGCGCCAGTGCCCAGAAGGGAAGATACCAAAATTTCTCAAATCTGAATAAAAAAATGACGTGATTTTTTTTGAAAGGCCAAGATCGGGTTTATCAAAGAGAGAAAAAGGTATTCTAATATGAACATGGGCTCAACGATTTCCACGAGCGCCAGTGCTCAGAAGGGAGGAGACCAAAATTTCTCAGATCTGAACCCAAAATGACGGAAGTTTTTTTTTTAATATTTTTTTAATATTTTTTTTTAAATTTCTTTTTTAAAAATTTTTTTGAAATTTTTTTTTATTTTTTTTTTAAAAATTTATTTTGATTTTTTTATTTTGAAAAAAAATTATTTTATAATTTTTATTTTGAAAAAAAATTATTTTAAAGATTAAAAGACGAGAGAGTACACATAGGCCTCCTAAACCGGTCTTAAGAAATCTCAATTGATAGAATTGCCCTGAGGTAAATATAGGATTACTTAATGAACCCGTTTGGAGGACCATTGCCTAGAACAGTCAAGCTGTCTCCACACTTTGGACAAGGATTTTCTTGAATTAACCATGATCAAAGAACGCAATTGGTTTAACCTTAGTGGTCTATGTCTTTTTTTTTAATCTCAAATAGACTCATCGAAGAGAAACGATGGCCCAATCCCTGATCCGAACGCGGGCTCAACGATTTCCGCGAGCACCAGCGCCCAGAAGGGAAAGGATCAAAGTTTCTCAATTTTGAATCCAAAACGAGAAATTTGATTTTTTGGAATTTTTTTTTAAAGATCTCTAATGAACTCATCGAAGAGAAACGATGACCCAAATCCTTATTCGAACAGGCTCAACATTTCTGCAAGCAGGATTAACGATAGAAGAGGATCAAAGTTTCTCAATTTTGAATCCAAATTGAGAAATCTGATTTTTTTTAAGATCTCTAATGAATTCATTGAAGAGAAACGATGGCTCAAATCCTTATTCGAACAGGCTCAACATTTCTGCAAGCACGACGAACGATAGGAGAGGATCAAAGTTTCTCAATTTTGAATTCAAACTGAGAAATCTGATTTTTTTTAAGATCTCTAATGAATTCATCGAAGAGAAACAATGGCCAAAATCCTTATTCGAACAAGCTCAACATTTCTGCAAGCACGATGAACGATAGGAGAGGATCAAAGTTTCTCAATTTTGAATCCAAACTGAGAAATCTGATTTTTTTGATTTTTTTTAAGATCTCTAATGAACTCATCGAAGAGAAACGATGGCCCAAATCCTTATTCGAACAAGCTCAACACTTCTGCAAGCACGATAAACGATAGGAGAGGATCAAAGTTTCTCAATTTTGAATCCAAACTGAGAAATCTGATTTTTTTTAAAGAGAAAGAGTGAAAATAAATTCGAAGAATTAGAAATTTCTAAAAAATCCCATCTCATTTTTTTTAGATGCGAAATCCAACATAGGCCACCAACTAGAAGGTAGCCAAGAAATCCAAAAAAGAAGTATAAGCATAGAGCAAAAATATGTTATGCAAATACTTCATTTCCAAGCATCGTGTTCTCAAATGAACGAGTCCCACCGAGTGTGCCAGCTTGATGGACCGCGCATCTGCGCACTATTCTACTAAGGTCGGCGGACGTGAGAGTCCGTGGGGTCCAACCCTTTCGTGACTGGTGGCAAAGCGGGTATCAACATTTTTTTTATATGGGTGTGCCAGATTTTCTATTTTACTTAGAATTGCAAGTAATGATCCGGAGATCGACCTTTGCAAGTAAAAAGGAAATCAACTTCTTTCAAGTTTTTCATTGCACATATATTTAGGAAAAGAGACATTTTTTTATTTGCCGTGAAAGGTGATGTTTTGGCATTTATAGCCGATTTTTGGCGTTTATAGCCGATTTTGGTGTTTATAGCCGATTTACAATTCTTATCAATAATAAAAGACAAGAGTTGTGATCTTTGTTTCTTTTAGAAAAATACAAAATACAATGAAAAGCAAGAAAATGAGGATCTAACTTCTCAGGAGATTGTGGGGGATTCGTTCAGATTGACGGTCGCAAGCCATGTGTGGACTTCGCCATCATCCATGCAGATGAGAACATATTATGCTCTTGATTCGCTTGGCTTGGCTATAACCTCAGATTTTTAGAGGACAAAGACCAAGAGGAGGTCCTATGCCCAATAAAAAGCTAGACGAGCTGAAAAGCCACGTCTAAGCCATTGGAGGCAGAAGGAGAAGGCAAGGACCTTGGGGGTGCCCCCCAAGGGACTTTTGTAACCTTGTAGCGGTGGTCGGTGCAGAACTTCGCAGAGTTTTCTTTTTCTTTCTCTATATTTTCTGTGCTTTTTTTCTGATCTGGGATCTGTGTTTTATGCTTTGGGAGTGCTTTCCTATTTATAGGCTTTTAGGTAGCCATTTAGGAGGATTTATGAACCTTAATTGTCATAAAGCTACATAAAGGGAGGAGTTACAAGATTTCATTTCTTTATTTTGTAACTCCTTTTTCTTGGCTTATGATTGGCCGGTGGAGATTGAGCGCATTTAGTCGCCTTTAATCACCATGATGGGAGGAGTTTCATGGGTTAAATGCCATGAATCAATTGACTTGTAACTCCTGGATGCTTGCTTCTAATTGGGCCGTCCAAAGAAATGAATTAATGACTGCAATAAAGCTAGTCAATTAATCTCATTAAGTGGTCGCCGAGCAGTTGAAGAGTCGCGGGCCGTGCCGCGTCTTTTGAGATTTTTCTGGCGATGATCATCGATGGGTCTTTATGTAGATCGACATCGGCTGACCATATAACTTCAGGCATTGATTGCCAACAGCGGGTTGGTGTCATCTGCTTGTCGATTTCTCGATTGATCGGGTAGAAAGCACACTTTTTGGTTGATCGGTTGACGATCAGTATTGATTTTGATACTTTTGAAGACAGATCTGTAATTTTGACGGATGCCGAAAGATTCGGTGCCTCAAAAGTATGGATTTTGGAAAATCACAGGAGTTGGACGCTTCGAAACGCGAAAAAAGATGGAAAACGGGTCTCTCCGGGGGAAATCCGGAGACCTAGAGCTCCATGGTCACCGGCAACCATGCACAGGGTCGCAGCCCGCGACCCTGGCTAGGGGGGTTTTTCCACTTTTGGTCCCGTTTCGTGGCCGTTTTGAGGTCTTTTTCAATTCTTTTTTCTTCTATGTTTTTCTTGACATTTTTTTACATTTGTTGGCCTGATTTCCCTATAGAAAACTTGACGAGAATCCTCGCATTTTGGAGTGCAAAGTTTTTAATTTTCCGGGAAAGTCGAAGACTTTGTCACGTAGAGCTGCCGATTTTCCGTCAGAAGCTGAAACTGGGTCAAACGATGTCGGAATGACCTAAAATTTAAGGTGAAGCCTCCTGAATAATAAATAAGACCAGCCATAGGATTTTATTTGAGTTTTAAAGCCGTATGGGGTCCTGTCGCCAGTAGACTTGATTTTATCTCGAGGAAGATGTCGCGCTTTGATGTGCGGTCAACAGATGTCCGATTGACTTGAATTTTGACAGAAAACCTATTGGAGTCATTTTGAGATGATCCATAGGCTTTGTATTAGAAACCATGGTCCCAGGGAGCTTCGCCGCCGGGAGGCTTGAATTGGCTTCCGAGGGTCGATGGAGGGTCAAACGTTGTTGGTTTAACTTGGAACTTGACGTGGAGCCTTTTGGATGTATTTTGAGACTATCCATAGGCTCTGATCGAAGATTTGGTGTCTCCGATGCTGTCGCCGCTGGGAGCTCCTGTTCCGCTGCCGGAGAAACGAAGTTAAGCCAAATGATTTTGAAATGGCCCGAAACTTCTTGTGTACTCCTCTTTTGGTTGTCTTGAAGAATCTTGCAGTTTTTGTTTGATTCTGACAAGATTTGATTTTTTGAGAAGTAGCATTGCCCATTTATGGTAGGCTGCAGCTTCATGTAGCTGTCTTGATGTTGAGTAGGCAAAGTGACTTTTTTGTTGTCAACAATATTATATATAATCTTCGATTTCTTAGCCACCCAGAAAGCCCCGATACAATGATGAAAATACCCTTGACCCTAAACCCGGTCATTGGCTAACCCAATGGACCACTCCGGTAAATCCGGAATATAAGACATAAACCCAACAACCTCATTCAGTATGGTTTCCTGCAGTCCTCTGATCAGCGCTTCTTCGATCTTCTGCGCAAGAGCACCAATCAATCAAGAGGGATGTGGCTAACTTCTAGTTTTTAGATCCAATGAATCTCTCACCCTCAATCTCCGTCGATAGTGTGCACAGCCCCAACATTGCCTTTCTTCTCCGTATGGGCAAAATCGAACCGGAGCAACGAATTTAACCTTATTTGATCAGATCTCAGCCATTGGGATCTCTTTCTTCAATTTGTGCTCAGAGATGACCCAACTCTCTGTTCTTTTTAAAACCATAAACAATAGCAAACGAGGACGAACTCCTCCTATCTCTTTACTCTCTGAAACTTCTCCGGCGAGCATTGTAACAGAGAAAATCGATCTTTTCTTTTATGCTCTGTGGTTCCCTGCAACCAATCCTATCGGAGAGTATGGATCCTCTCCATGCTCTATACCAACTAACAATAACACCTCCTTTTCTTAGGTTTCTTCTTCGACAGTGTTGTGGTTTTTTTTTAATCCTCTACCTTTGATATGAATCGATAGAACTGAAAAGTCTAGAGATGACTTCTTTCCTATCTCTACTGTGCAACAACCGAAAATGTCACGCCCCACCTCTGAATCCCGAGTTTACCGCCATGGGGCCCGGATTTGGGTCGTAATACAGCTCAGGATCATAGGTTTGTAGTGAGGTCCAATTTAAAATTTTCTTATCACAATTATAATAGTGAATCCTTAATAATGCGGAAGAAAAATAAAGTAAGCGGAAGCAATATGTATCCAACCAAATCCAATGGCATCACCGTGCATATGTCAAATAGAAAGACAAGTCTAGATACGTCTCAAAGTATGAATAAAAGTGATTTGTACAATCAATGTCTCAATCCTCACACGAATGACACTCAAAACCTAAACAAAAGATCACTCAGCCCCAAGTGCTGGCTCTCCATCCTCAGGTAAAACTGCAACGTCACCCGAACCCCACTCGTAATCCTTCACTAGAGGCGCCTTGAGGGATGCCTCGTCGTCTAGGGCAATGGGGTCCGTAATGATACCTAAGCACCAAATAATAATGGGTCGGATACCAAGGGACTTGGCAGCACAGTATACCAAAATAGCATAGCATGGATGCATCAAAAGGGAGTAGTTACAATAATAAGATCAATAGAGTAACAATGGTAACAATGCTAGGCAGATCGTACGATAATAATAACATTATGGATCAATATAAAGGAAATATAATAAATCACCCAACTAATCAATATGGCACATCCACATAGGCTAGTACCACGGAATATTATGACACAGCCCTCCAGTACTACACATGAGTTGCGGCGGGGAATGTACGAGATCATAGCCCGACAGAAACAATATTACAGGAGTCTACCGACCGTAATTTGGTATTGTGTAGTGTCCTATACCCTAGTGGTGTTCATCCACCTTACTAGCTCATCATGACGACCTTAACATAATAATAGGTCATACCAAGGGTGACCAGTGCCAAGGATTAGCTCTTCAATCGAGTTAATGTTTATGCCGACTCAAAGGAACCGCATCATCAGGTCGATGTTTGGCTAGGCTACCCTTGCGCGAGCAAGGTCTCATAGGTCCATACAAGGATCGGCAACATAGTCCATACATACCATACATCCATCATCATGCCCATATACCATATTCCTAGTCCATAATCATGTCAATTCATATATAACCCGACATAGGGTACATCTAGACAAGGAACCTAAATAATTCATCTACTCCATTGTTTATCATCCATCCATCCATCCATTGGGCCATAGAATAGCCTGCCTAGCCATAGACATGGGTCAAACATCCTCCATACACATCCAAGGTCACCTCTAAGTCAACCCTAGGTCAAGGTTTTCATTTCAATACATCCATCCATCATGTCAATTCATTTATAAATCATGTTTAACAAGAATATGGATAACAATAAAGAGTGGAGAAGTTGCATAATAAGCATATGATATCGATATCAATCAATAAAGGGTAATTACAAGGGATCCAACCTAAGTCAAGGCCACACATTCAGGTGTAGGGTCCCATTTCACCAAATAGTGGTCAAAAAGGGTTTCAGATGCTTAATAAATATGTAACTTGGTGCTCTGAAGGTGATGGCACTGAAGAGGTTAAGTTCAGCCCTTGACTCATGTCTGGTCCACTCATCTCAGTTGAAATGGAAGGTCAATGGGGCCCAATCATGATCAAATTGCAAAATGAGCCAATTCTGAAACATACAATCCTTAGTGTATGCGGTCGACCACATGAAAGACAGGTCGATTGGTTACACTGGAATTCATGGGAACTTATCTATCAGCCTATCTAAGTTAGGCAGTGTACACGGTCGACCACAGGGGACCCTGATCAACTGACTACACTGTGAAACCTAGGAATATTGTATGTCAGGCTGTCTTAGTTACATAGTGTACTTGATCGACTAGAAGGGACCCTGGTTGACTTACGTCATTATATATTGACATACGTCAATATATTGATAGAGCAAAATCTATAAAAATTACATTCACACACTCAAAATATGAATATAGAAAGCATCACTCAAATTATAAATAAAAAAAAAAAACAACGCAGCTCATATCTATAGGGATTTGAAAGCCCGGGATCCTTACCCTATAGGGGGGATCGTTACCCTATAGGGGGGGAGTGAAATGGTGAGCTATTAATTAGTGACCAATTATGACCAATTTTAAACTTCTTTAAAACAACTAGTCACTTGTGATGATAATAAGACTAAACGCGGAAGCTAACTAACACAATCACCACATAGCATGCACCATCACACAAAGATTTATAGTGGTTCGGCCTCAATGCCTACATCCACTACTGGCTTGTGATCCTATACCCCACCGGATTTCCACTATCTATGCTTTTTAATAGGCTAAGCAATAACCTTTAACAATGTGCTTTTCTAGGCTAAGCAATAACCTTTACACTATGCTTTTCTTAGACTAAGCGATAACCTTTACAACAATAATTTTTTCTCTCAAAGTAGTGTCTATACAAACACTAGAAGAGATACAATTAAAGCTCGATTATAATGCCTCTAATTTAGGCGGATATGAAATTAAAAAATAAACTCACACAACACTCTATGTAATGCAAAGATGAATGCTCATGGTGTGTGTGTGATAACTTCAATCAAGTTTAAAAGTAAGCCCAATTAATATATGCTTAAAGGATTTAAAAGTTTAAGGCACATAAAAAGTTTTGATTGAAAAGAAATACAAATCACATGTATAAATACTAATTTGTTGATGATATGAAAATCAAAAGCTCACAAATTGTATGAAACTATTTAATTCTAAGCATGTGATGTATGTGCATAGTTGTTTTCAAAACATACTAGTTTAACTAAGTTTCTAAAAAGATTGAAAACAACAAATGAGGATTCAACCCAGTAAATGAATCATGCTATAAAAGAAATCAAAGATTTTGGCAAGGCGTGATTAATAAAGTTTTTTAAAACAAACTTGGTTTGAATCAAGGTGAAGAATCCAACACAAATTAGTCCAAGATTAAATATGTTAACGGATTCAACACATCATAGTTAGCATGTTAAAATACATTTACCAATAAATTAAATAAAGCATGTAAGATATGATTTAGAAAAGTAAAGCTTATTTAGAGATTTAACTTTATGATTCCAAGCTTTAGCTTTCTAAATGACCCCTTGGTCTCTCTTAGTTCATTCTCCTTTCTTTTGTCTCCAAACACCTCAAAGAAGGCTTAGATGTTCATCACATTTTTTCAAGGAATGAACCACTATTTATAATCAAAACTTGACTTTCTGCGTGTCCCCGGTTGACCTGTACCTTTGCTCGGTTGACCTCCCCTTAACAATCAAGAATTTGATCGTTTGAAAAATACCCAAAGGTCATCTGCTCGGTCGACCTACAGTGTGCTCGGTCGACCAGGTCCATGGGCTCGGTCGACCGAGCACACTGCGGGTCAACTGAGTCCAGGGACCATTTTCCCAAAAATTGAATATTTCAAAGTGATTTCTTGTGGGGACTTTTGGGTTATTGAATCAAGCTTGGTCATTCTAAGAGTTTTTAAAAAACATGAAATCTAAAATGCCAAAGATGATTTGAAACTTCTAAATCCATTGGCTTGCTTGATTCAAAACTTCTTTTAAAAAATAAATGCATCTAAGTTTAAAATCAAAACATGTATGAAACATAATTCTTAAAAGTCTTAAAAGCCAATGCACGTGAAAATCAAGATTTCAAGTATTTCAAAATCAATGCATGTGTGAAAATTTGATTGATGTTAAAATGATAATGCATCCATCAAATTGCTAAACACAAAATCCCTAACAGGATTCTTATATGTACACAACGCCTGCCACTAGAATTATAAACCAAGCCCTTACAAATAAAAAGGATTTGATATTGGCTCCAATGCTCTGGTTTCCACCATCTCCCATTACATGTTATAAATGCCCATATGAACTTCCAAATATAATCTGCCCATCGTGATGAATTGTAAATAGAAATCCCATGGTAAATATCTTACTTCCATTGGATTAGCAGATGTGGCCTACAAAACAAGTTTTCAAACAGCTTTTAATGTTTCGAAGTACCAATGTTTCTGAAAATGGTGAATGAATAAGAAAAAGGAATAAAAGTATTAGGAGACAGTTTATCCTATAATCAAGTGTAAGAAAGCAATTACAATTAAGCTCTACATTCAAATATAGAAGGGCTTTACTTTTTAAGTCCTATAATCAAATGAAACCCCAAACCATTAAATTCAAAAAAACTAAAACTATCCATCAAGCAATTAGATTAATGGAGATGAAACTAAAGATAAAAATGGAGATTGCTGGGTTAGGAGTGTGTCAAAACCATTTGTGGTCATAATCAGTTAAACTATGACAACATATCATAAAAACCAATAACAACATATCCATTCCCAATAACAAGTTGTTGACTGAATTTTTTGCCTTAATTTTATTAGCGAAAGAAAAAAAATCAAAAGTAAGAAGAAAATATACCCACAGATGGCTAAAAAAGATTATGCAAATCAGTCAAAACCTAGATTCACTATTAAACCAGATATCTACCATAAGAAAACTGCAAATCAACCAAACCTAGATTCACTAGCAAAACAAATCCCTAAAAAATAAGAGAAAATGCAGAAATCAAAGGAGAATGAGAGAGAATATTACTGAAGCTGTCTTCAATGAGTTAGTTGAAGGTGTGGGAATCGCAGACCCAGCACCCTTTGTTAGTCTTCTCCGACGACGGTGGGTGAATATGCGCTTCGACAATGGAAACAGAAACCTGAGCCTTCATCTTCCAATTTGCTATTCTCTAATCCTCTGTCCAAGGGTTTTGTCTTCTCCCACAATGGTAAGAAGTTCTGCATATCGGCAGCGACGATCGGCAAACCTGAATCGATGCGGAGCCCACCTTCTCCGGTCAGTGTTAAGAGATCCTTTGGTGATCAGTCTATGTAACAACGACTCCGGCAGAGGTCGTCAGTTCGGATGGGCTGCCCTTGTTCCTTTTTCTCCGTCAGCCAAGGGTTCTGCCACCAGCAGAATTAGATTGAAAAATGCATGGCCTCTTCTTTGGTGCCCTCTGGTGAACGACGATGGCCCCCCCTGAGATCCAAATCAGAACTTCGTCCCACGTGCAATGAATGAGAAGGGAAAGAGAAAGAAAGGGGGGGGGGGATTTTTGCTCTCTGCAAATGATCTCCAAGAGAGACTTTTGTTGAGTAATTTTTGAGAAAGAGAGAATCTGTGAGAATGAAGATAGGGATGAAATGGGCGCAAACGAGAATGGAAGGTGAGGTGTAGGGAGCGGAGAGGGAAAGAGAGAGCCGGGAGCGGAGATGTAGGAAGAGGGAAAGAGAGAAAAAGGTGGGAAAGGAGAAAGTTTGGGAAAGAAAGGAGAATGAAATCGTTCAGACCTGTTAGGGTTAGAAATTGGGTGAATAAGTTGACAATGTCGTTCGGCACACTGGGTGGTAAAGTCGTCCAAAAAGTGTGTACGAACACCGAATTTGGTGTTTTGGTGTATTTGTGGTTAAATTGGACTTATACATGTTTAGCAACATTTATTTGGTAAAATTCCCTTAAAAATATGACACGCTCAATCTTATGGTGGGACCAACTTCTATTAGAATAATATTTAGGGAAAATCCACTTAAAAAGAGGACATTTATTATAAGTAGCACGAATAGTTGATTGTTTACCTTTGCTAGCATTGGTTAATGGCCCATTAAATGATTACAAGCAACCAATTAACTACAGATTTTTTTTAAATTAATTATGGGTAGATTGGTTTACACTTCATCAATCCGATATAGGTCCTACTTTGATTAGAGTGATATACAACTCTCACTCCTAAAACAATGAGTAAAGGATTATCTTGAGCAGTTTGTATTCATTATGATAGTCCTATTATTTTTATATTTTAATTGTTTTCAAAGTTTTGAACAATTATATTTTTAAATATTAGGGTATTTTTAAATCTATGATTTTTTTAGATATAAATATAAAATCCTGTAAAAGAATTATTTTTAAGTGATAAGTTAAAAACAAAAAATCTAAAAAATATTATCAATCGCCTATATAAAAAAATCTTTATTATACCATTATGATAGTCCTATTGCTTGCCCCTTTTGGAAGAAAATCCTGACTCCGCCACTTGTTTTCTTCGGAGTGGGCGAATGGTATCAGACTTGTGGGGCAGTTTTCCCTCTCTCTTCCTCCTCTTCTCCTCGAATTCGTTGATTTGGGAAGACGAAACATTTTTCGAGAGAAAGTTTCTCAACTGAAGCCTTTTTAATTTGGGGGTGCACAAAATATATACAAGGAGGGCATTTTGGACTTTAAAGTGCTTAAATTTGAAAAAAAGGACCTTTGCTTCTCTGATAAAAAAACAATGGACCTTTCGCCATAAAGTGAAATGTTGAAGGACCTGTCGCCGAAACACCCCCCCCCCCCCCCCCCCCCCCCGCATTGTTTTTTCTTCTACATCTTACTTGCTTGTTGCATAAACTTTGACATGGAACTCTTAGAATAATATCTCCTATCATCTAGTTCATTCATCTCACTCATTACAAGAGGTATGTTGGCCCTATCTTATATTTTAAATACATTAAAAAAAGTGTAATATGTGGTAAGAATGTTTTTTAGTTATTTGACTGATAGAAGATGTAAAATCACATAATTCATCTTGTGAAATCTAATGGGAGAATGTGATAAGGAAGAAAAAGATAGGGAGAAACGATGAGGATGGGTGGAATTAATTTTTTATAGGAAAAAAGTAGGTATTTATATGAGGATATCACATACTTTAAAAGGCAAGTTTATAGATTTTATACGGCTCTTTGCTTGCAATTTTTTTTTAAATCTCAACTATGGAAAGGCAGATATTAATAGAGCTGTATGCAAATTGCTTAAAATTTTGTTTTTTTTCTTTTAATATATATTTTGAACGTTTTATCTTACTTGTGTGAGTTATGTCTCCTCACAAGTGGGAGTCCCCATTTTCTCGCATGTGAGTCTCATAGGGTCCCAGGCTCCTAACCCCTTAGCTGGGATAACAAGAAAAAAAGGAGGATTTTTACCAAAAGAAGCCTCAAATATCGTCATACCTCCAAAAGCATACTCAAATACGTGTAATGCCCAAAATCATCTTATATCATAGACTTCATCTTTTTCTAGACCAAATTGCCCTTCACTTTATCTCTTGCTAATTCAAGACACGACACTTGCGAGCTCGATACATAACTCGCGAGTTCGAGACATAACACTCGCGAGCTTAAGATTTATTGTCCATATATGTACCCAACATTATTCGTGAGCTTGAGTTTTCTTCTTCTATTCAATTCCATTCACCAACACATGTACCCCCAAGCATTCATAAGTTTCTCTATCATGTTAGATTGATTTATATTTTCTATAAACTCTAATAATGTCCTTATTCTGAATATACTCTTACTACAATTAGTAGAAAATTAGCTCAAACCTATAGAAACCCAACATAGCCCCACTTGAAACTTTTCAATGGGACATGACTGTTAAGCCGACTCAAGAATTTGTGAAGTCGGCAAATTCCACTTTGGCTTTGTTTAGCCATTAATGTACTAATTCTGACTCTGCTTTTATTACAATATGTGGAGAATTTATTCCAAAGTCTATAATACTCTCACTCACTTTCCTCACTTTCGAGCATGAATTAAACATTTATATGATTAAGTTGTGATGTCAAGAATCAACTCGCAACATCGAGTATCAACTCATGATGTCGAAAAGAGATTCACGAGAGTTAAAGTTTTCTCAAATAGGATATGTACAAGAGCATTAGGTCTGACTAACAATTTTGATGTAGAAAAACAATTTATGTGAATATATGAGTTGAACCACTCTGTTGTGAGTTTGTTCAATAGTGAATGTACTCATTGCAACCATTCTCTTAGTACAATCTTTGGAAATTCAAATTCAAAACAATTATTTTATTTTTAGAAAAAAAAAATATAAAAAATTGTGCTCATTTCCACTCCCTCTTCGTAACCCTACTTTTACTACAATCTATGGAGGATTAACTACAAAGTTAAGGACATTTTCCTTTACGTTTCTTTCTTTAGAATGTGAATTCAAAATAAACATTTGCTACTTACAATGTTCAGAATAAACTAGCGAGTCCAAGAGCTGAATAAAAAATAACGAGTCACGAATTACCGTAATGCGTGAATGCGGTTTAGTCTCAATGTCTCAAAAGATAAAGTAAATGACAATTTGGTCTAGAAAAAAATAAGTGTAAATTAGCGAAAGGTCCCAAAAGTCCAGGCAAATTCTGTTTAAGGGCTCTAGTCCACTCAGCTAGACAATTTGCAACCAGAGGTCCCTACATCCATACAATCACATATTTCAGGACTAATTTGCCCCTTCAACCGTTTTAGGCATAAAATCTAGAAATTTAAAATTTCATTTGTATTCTCCCTCTATTATTTCTATGCACAGAACTCAACAGCGTCCCTCTGTTATTTCTATGCACGTTGTCCTAAACAATGTGGGGCCCGAAAAAACAAGATGCCGATGTGGGTGGTTTCCGGCGGTGGGGTGTCTTAAACCCTAACCCCAACATGCCCACACAGACGTTCTTAATGATACCGCCTTCCAGAGGGGGGCTAGGATTTTCCTAGGGCTTGATCAATCTTGCGCCGATAGAGATTGACGAGATTAAGTCACGAGGAGTTTCCAGGGCCGTTGGATTTTGATTCAAGAGGTGGAAACTCTTGTTTCATGCCCATTAAAAATCCACAGTGCATCTTGTTTGTTTAATAGAAGCAAGTAGTGGAGAAATCTTAAGAAAAGACAAAGGGTCTTTTGACTTTTGAAAAAAAAAGGGGAGGTTCGTGTCTTGCTGGGTTCTCATCGCAGGAGCCATTGCCGGAAGAGACAAGGTGCAGAGAATAGATCTCTTTATAAATTGATCACCGGAGAACGCTGCCTGCATGCTGTCGTCATCGCCGGATAACGCAGGCCACGGCCGTCAGAGTTCGCCTGTCGTCGGAGAAGAAGCAGCAAGGCACTATATTGTCCATGGTTCTATTGCAGAAACATGGCCTAAAGCCCACTTGGTGTGTGCCCTAAAGCCCACTAGCTGCACTCTCATCTTTTGTTACTGTATATTTACTAGTTATTTAATGGAATGACTCTTTTCTCTTTAAACATGTATATATGTATGATTGTGTAAGGCCCATTGTTTCTAGTAAATGAATTAGGTGTGTAGTGCCTACACACAGATAGGTCTGATTCATGGACACTGGAAACAACATATTTGTTCACAACTGAGAGATGGAGTTGGGCACTTCATCTTGGTATAAGTTATAATGAGAGACTCTCCTGTATTCAGGGTGACTTACCTAAGTCATGGGAGGACTTTCCTGGATTTATCTCATCAGTGCATATGCAATGCATTGAACAAGACCATGGTAGGTGTGATCTCTAAAATAGTACTATCACTGAGAGAGATCAAGTCACCTCATGCTACTGAGTGACCAGTGCTCTTAATCTTGAGCATTTGTGTATGAACTGACGAAGTCAAGTTCTTGTGCTTTAATTTACTGTGGGTGAGATTCTTTTCATGGGTCAACAGCTCTGTGTTTTGGGTACTCGGACTTGATCAGTTGGGACGTGCAGATGCAATAAAGAATCTATGCCATCTAATGATGGAATGATCGTCCCCTTAGAATTATCCGATTAATCATCAAAATCTAAGATCTTAGTATATGGATGTTCCATATGGATATTGAACTTGTGGGTCGCTCCCTGGACCAAGAGAATGATATCCGGATGATGATTAAGTTAAGGATATGAAGTTCTAAGGTTTAAATGTAATCGAGAAGGTTGATAGTACATGTGATAACCTGACTTGATTATGGATATTACATAGAGGGGCATTTAGGTCATTTTACTTAGTAGGTCGAAGACAACTGTCACTTTCTGACTAGCTTAATATCATATTAAATATTTGTCCCTGGAGTTCAACCATAACTCTTTAGTGGAATGAGTTAAGGTTAAAATGGTCTTAATGTTGCTATGGGTTTAGCATGGACATTTTGGGAGCCAAGGGCAAATATGTCTTTTGGTCCCTTCTCTAGTCACTTTCCAAGATTGGCATGGTTTCTTAAGTTGTTTAGATGACATATGGTTGAATTATTTTAGTGAAAAAACAATTTTGAGTTTAAATTCAAATAGGCTTTTGATGGCATACATGAATTTAATTCTAGATAAATTATTTGTGGGCCATGGTGTGCATTATTATGTGGGACGTCCATAATGGGAATTCCATAGGTAAGGTTTCCAACTTTGAGTAGGTATCTCTACTTGGAAGGTTGGACTCCTCTTTGGATTAGTATTCCTATAGTAAAGTTTCCTTTTTGAATTAGAAACTTAAATTAGTAAGTGTTGTGCAACTAGGATTACTAATTGCTAAAGTTTGTGGGATGTTCCTTTAGTTTCCTTTTCTAATAGAAGTGTTTCTAAAAGGAAATAAATCTTTAGATTATACTTTCCTTTTAGCACATCAATGAGAATTAGAAGAGATAACTTTTTAGGAAAGCAATCACAAAGATTTCTATAAAAGGGAATGATGGACCGCGCTCCTGCGCCTGGTCCTACCGAGGTCGGCGGACGTGGGAGTCCGTTGGGTCCGTCCCTTTCGTAACCGGGGGGCAAGGGCGTGCATCAACATTTCTTTTGTGTGGGTGTGCCAGATTTTCTATTTTACTTGGAATTGCAAGTGGTGATCCGGAGATCAACCTTCGCAAGTAAAAAGGAAATCAACTTCTTTCAAGTTTTCCATTGCACATATATTTAAGAAAAGAGACATTTTCTTGATTTGCCGTGAAAGGCGATTTTTTTGGCATTTATAGCCGATTTTGGCGTTTATAGCCGATTTTGGCGTTTATAGCCGTTTTACAATCCTTATCAATAATGAAAGACAAGAGTTGTGATTTTTATCTCTTTTAAAAAAATACAAACTACAATGAAAAGCAAGAAAATGAGGATCTAACTTCTCAGGAGATTGTGGGGGACCCGTTCAGATTGACAGTCACAAGCCATATGTGGACTTCGCCATCATCCATGCAGATGAGAACAGAGGATGCTATTGATTCGCTTGGCTTGGCTATAACCTCAGGTTTTTAGAGAACAAAGACCAAAAGGAGGTCTTATGTCCAATAAAAAGCCGAGTAGACGGGCTGAAAAGCCACGTCTAAGCCATTTGGAGGTAGAAGGAGAAGGCAAGGACCTTGGGGGGGGTACCCCCAAGGGACTTTTGTCATCTTGTAGCGGTGGTTGGTGTAGAACTTCTGCAGAGTTTTCTCTCTTTTCCTTCTCTGAATTTCTGTGCTTTTTTCTGATCTGGGATCTGTCTCGTTTTTCCGATCTCTATGATTTTTCCGATCTGGATTTCTTTGGAATGCTCTCCTATTTATAGGCTTTTAGGTAGCCATTTAGGAGGGTTTATGAGCCTTAATTGTCATAAAGCTACATAAAGGGAGGAGTTACAAGATTGAATTCTTTATTTTGTACCTCCTTTGTCTTGGCTTCTGATTGGCCGGAGGAGATTGAGGGCATTTAATCGCCTTTAATCGCCATGATGGGAGGAGTTTCATGGGTTAAATGCCATGAATCTCTTGACTTGTAACTCCCGGATGCTTGCTTCTGATTGATCCGTCCAAAGAAATGGATTAATGACTGTAATAAAGTTAGTCAATTAATCGCATTAAGTGGTCGCCGAGCAGTTGAAGAGTCGCGGGCCGTGCCGCGTCTTTTGGGATTCTTCTGACGATGATCATCGATGGATCTTCATGTAGATTGACATCGGATGACCATGTAACTTCAGGCGTTGGTTGCCAACAGCGGGTCGGTACCATCTGTCCTGTCGATTTCTCGATCGGTCGGGTATAAAGCACACTTTTTTTGGTTGACCGGGTGGCGATCAATGTTGTTTTCGATACTCTTGATGATCAACCCATGTTTTTTACGGATGTCAGAAGATTTGGTGTCTTAAAAGTATGAATTTTGGAAAATACTAGAGGTCGGACGCTTCAAATCGCGAAAAAACGGCGAAAAATGGGATTTCCGGGGCCCACCGGGCGATCCCGGGCCCCAGGGTCGCAGGGGGTTTTCCCCCTTTTGTCCCGTTTTGTGTCCGTTTTTGCTGTTTTTTTATTCGTTTTTATTCTGTATTTTTCTTTGACATTTTTTATCATTTATTGGCCTGATTTCCCTGTAGAAAACCTGATGAGAATCCTTGCATTTTATTTTGCAAAGTTTCCAATTTTCTGAGAAAGCCGAAGACTTTGTCGCGCAGAGCTGTTGATTTTCCGTCAGAAGTTGAAACTGGGTCAAACGATGTCGGATTGACCTGAAATTTGGGGTGAAGCCTGCTGAGCAATAAATAAGACGAACCATAGGCTTTTGTTTGAGTTTTGAAGCCGTTTGGGGTCCTATCACCAGTAGACTGGCTTTTGTCGCGATGAAGATGTCGCGGTTTGATATGGGGTCAACCGATGTCCGATTGACTTGAAATTTGACAGGGAACCTATTGGAGTCATTTTAAGATGATCCATAGGCTCTGTCTTGGAAACCATGGTCTCGGAGAGCTTCGCCGCCGAGAGGCCTGATTTGGCTTCCGAGCGTCAAACTATGGTCAAATGTTGTCGAAATGACCTGAAATTTGACATGTAGCCCTTTGTAAGCATTTTGAAGCCGTCCATGTGCTCTATCTGATGAGTGATGGCCTCGGTGGTTCTCGCCGCCAAGAGGCTTGATTTAGCTGTTAGAGGGTTGATGTAGGGTCAAACGTTGTCAATTTGACTCGGAACTTGACGTGGAGCCTTTTGGATGTATTTTGAGACCATCCATCGGCTTCGATCGAAAATTTGGTGTCTCTGATGCTTTCGCCGCCGGGAGCTCCTTTTCAGTTGCCGGAGAAGCGAAGTTAGGCCAAATGATTTTGAAATGACCCGAAACTTCTTGTGTACTCCTCTTTTGGCTGTCTTGAAGGATCTTGCAGTTTTTGTTTGATTCTAACAAGATTTGATTTTTTGGAAGTAGCATTGCCTATTTATGGCAGGTTGCGACTTCATGTAGCTCTTTGGATCTTGAAGAGGCAAAGTGACATTTTTGGTGTCAAGAAATGCCCCTCGAAGTACAGCGACGAGTTGCTTATCATTTGTAGTCGATGTGCCTCGAAGAGATTTGTGAAGGAGAGCCTGTGACTTGACCAAGAGTCTTTGAGCAGTCATTCTTTTTGGTATTTGTAGCCTTTTGAGCTTCCAGGGGAATTTTATGGTAGTGAAAGGGATCAGATACCATCTCGAGGTAAAGTTTTGAAGATGACATCAGGGATGTGGATTTGGGTTTTGACCTTGTGACCTAACAGGATGTATGTGGCAGGTTAGGGGGTCGGGTATGGTTTTGACCGTGTGACCCAACAAACTGTATGTGGAATGTTGGGGGATCAATTTTGGTTTTGATCTTGTGACCTAACAGGCTGTATGTGGTAAGTTAGGGGATCAGGTTTTGATTTTTGGTTTTGGTCTTGTGACCTAACAAGCTGTATGTGGCAAGTTAGGGGACCAGGATTTGGTTTGATTTTTGTGGAATGTCAATTTCAAGATTTTGGCTCAATTTGGTAGATGAGGCTGGATGGTTTGATTTTTTTGGAAGCTCATGGGGCTTGGAATTCTTTTTTGTATGGTCGAATCAACTCAAAAGAGGTATGGAACCATTTTTGTATACTCTTGGTAAGAGGGATTTCTCTTTGACTAAAAGCCCAAATTTTTTTTTTGAAGTGCCTAGGTGGTCAAACCTGGCTCATATGGGCTAACCCATGGGACCTTAAGCTTTTGAAATGGCTTAGATCTCATATGGTGTCATTTTTGTAAAGAATATCCAAAAATATCTCATTTGGATAGAGAATCTCTCGTGTTCCCTTTATTTTGGGAGAGAATATCTCAAGATATCTTTCTTTTGGGAAAGAATCCTTCATTGATCCTATCTTTTGGGAGAAAATCTCTCATTGATTTCTTTTTGGGAGAGAATCCCTCAAGATATCTTTCTTTTGAGAAAGAATCCTTCATTGATCCTATCTTTTGGGAGAAAATCTCTCAGTGATTTCTTTTTGGGAGAGAATCCCTCAAGATATCTTTCTTTTGGGAAAGAATCCTTCATTGATCCTATCTTTTGGGAGAAAATCTCTCATTGATTTCTTTTTGGGAGAGAATCCCTCAAGATATCTTTCTTTTGGGAAAGAATCTTTCTAATCTCTTTCTTTTGGTAAGGTTACTAATTAGTAACACTTACCTCTTTCTTCTTTCCTTCTTTGGTTTGCTCTCTTCTATAAAAGCAAGGAGGAGGTTGGATCTCTTACTCTTATCGCTTGCTTTTGCAACAATCCCAAGAGGGCTTCAAGACCAAGAGTTCTTCTTCTTCAAGATCTTCAAGACTTTTCTTCTTCTTCTCCATCAATGGCTTCAAGTAAGTTCCCTTTTTCAAGAAAACCCCATTGTAGGAAAAAAAGTTCTTTTTTTTTTTGTTTCTCTCTTTTTCTTTTCTTTTTTTTTCTCCACGTGTTTTTTTCTTTCTTTTTTTTGCACGTGTTTCTCCTTTTCTTTTTTTTTTTCATGTTTTTTTTTGTGGGCCAAACGGACAAATCCGTACGGATCTGGCAGTACGGCCACGTGGCTTGTGGGCCACGGCCTGTGGGCCATCCCTTTTTTTTCTTTTCTTTTTTTTTTGTTTCCTTTCCCCTTTTTTTTTTAGAAAGTTTCTTTTTCTTCTTTTTTTTTTTGCTCATCATGATAATGCCCCTTTTTTTTGGCAAACCTAGATGTTCATGCATGCATTCCATTGTAAATTAAATTTGTAACATGATGTGATGGCATACCTGAAAGTTTTCGCAAATTTGGGAATTTGGAGCTCGCAGCGATGTTGAGCCCTTTCTGATTTTGCGGAGACTTTAAGGTTTCGAAAGTTTGGAGTTTTGGAGCTCGTAGCAATGTTGAGCCCATCTTCATGCTTTCTATTTCTTTCAGGATAATTCCTTTTCTTCAGAATTGCCCCGTCATCATGTCAAAATTTCGCCAGATTTCTTTTTTTAGCGAGATTCTGTCATTTTGATGTTTGATCTTTTTCTTTTCCATCCTTTTCAGGTGGTTCCTCCAGAACGAACAAGGGTAAAGAGCCTGCTACAAGCATACCTCGTCGATCTTCTAGATCTTCTAATCCGGCCGTTCAGCAGGCCTTTGAGAAGGTCCAGTATGTTGAGAGAAATCTGGAAGAATGCGACTCCCTCAACAGAGATGAGATGAGGCAGCGACTGATCACTCTCAAGGGAGAGGAATTCTATAAGATCATGGTAAGCAGTCGTCCATGGGTGATGGAAGATCAGAGGGTTTTGCCCAAGCCTACCTTCTTCTTTGGTGATGCCGTCCCTGATGACATGACATACCAGAGGAGATGTTTTCAGTTCTCTTTCACAGCAGATGGTGAGAAGAAGACTGTTATTACCCGGTCGACGTTTGATCGCACCGTCTCGATCATGAGCCTTGCCCCAACGTGCTCTAAGAGGGAAGATCCTCCAAGCTGGGTGAGAAGGACAAATGTAATCAAGATCGGGGTTTTTGTTTGCAGTTCTCCTGGATATACGGAGAGGTCGCCTGCTGACATGGACCTGTTGATGCCATCCAGCAGCTACCAGGGCTCTGATTATCCGTTGGTCGATTTGAGACCGGTGGGCCTTGGTATTTTCAGCGGTGACGGCAGCAATTGGATAAAGCCTTTTCGACTTCATGGCCGTTTCAATGCTGACTCCGAGTGGAAATCGTGGACTGATCGCGTCCTGCTGATTGGTGGCGCCATTTTGAAGGAAGCCGAGATTTTTGATGCGGTCCGCGCCTTCAGGGAGACCGTGATCTTTTCCGACGAGGCCTTCATGGCTATGCTGGAGTCATTCCTCCCACAAAACAATACCTTCGTTGTGACGAATGGTGAGATTGGTTTTTCTTTGAAGGAGCTGAGCGTCATTACTAGATTGCCCATCCTCGGCAAACTCTATGAGGAGTTTATGCCGATTGACAGCGTCCTCGAGGGGCAGTCTGAGGAGTTCAGGCTTCTGTACTTTCAGCTCGTCGCCTTCTATGATTTTTTGAAGGAGAAGGAGGGTTTGAAAGTTAGATCCAGCAGTTGGAAGAGTTCTAGCTCTTCATTCCCTAACTTTTTTGATAGCAGGGAGTCTTCTGATAGCGTGACCCAAGAAGCCGGAGCTCAGGATCCAAGTTCAAAGAAGATCTTGGCCATGCAAGAAGAGTTGAGAGATTTCTATGCCAGTAAAAACGCCATATGTCCTGACATTGTACTGCGGAGAGATCTCGCTGTTTACCTCACTTATTGGCTTGGTGAGGCTATTTTTGCTGGAGGAGATGGAACGCACATCAGGCCGCATTGTATTTTTCTAGCTTGTCAGATGGCGTTTGGAGAGCAGCTTGCTTTGGTGCCAGCTCTTTACTCCTACCTGTGTACCGAACTGCAGGCTGCTGCTTTTTTGGTTCGGCTTGGGCTTCCCATGAATAGGGTATTTTCAGCCCACATCTTTTATTCGTGGTATGTATACCACTGTCCTGGCTTCCATCGGCTGGGTGCTGCACAGGATGATGATCCTCTGATGATTCGACTGGCTAAGGGCAAAGCCGTGTCCGAATCACTTTTGTTTGCCCGTATGAGGATCCGACGGTTCAGGGACGTCGAGATGGGGCAATCTTCAGTAAAGCTTTCTCCGGAGTTGCGGAAGAAGGCTTTTGATTTTGGTGCCTCCCGAGACTCTACCAGGGCGGGGTCGGGAAGGCATTATTCCTTGACAAATGCAGAGAGAGAGAGTGGCTTTTCAGCATACGTGTCGGCACGATGGTGTACCGTAGACATCTTTTCGTCGACATCCAGCCGTATGTACCCTCTCGCTTTGCTTTGCAGCTTGGCTTTTCTCAAGGCGTTGTTCGAGCGCCTTTGAGTATGGTGAAGCGCTTTGGAGGCTTACAGGACGGGAGAAATGCATGGGCTTTCTATAGTGCTGAAGACACTACAGCCATGATTTCTTATCCTGTGTTGCTGACTTCCCGGACTGCCGGCTTTGCGAAGTGGTTCGCGGAGAGCTTTTCGGCATATCGGGGGCTTTCCAAGAAGGAGCTTGATGTGAAGCTGGCATCTGGAAAGGGCCTTGGAAAGTCGGATGGCATCCGGCGAGAGGAAGTTTGGGCCTTCATTTCTGGAGAGAAGCACAAGATAGGCCTTCTCGGTGACCAGGGCGTCATTGGTTTTGAAGCTGTTCGAGAGATACCTGATGAGGCTTTGGAGCAGCTAGAACAGGAGGAAGCCGAACTTGGCTCTTGGATGCAAGCGGCACAGAGGCAAGCTTCCGTGGAGTTTACTGGTAAGAGCAGACCATCCAGTGAGGAGTCAAGTGGGAAACCTGACTCTGACAAGCGGGGCAGGTTCTTCTAAGAAGCGAGCCCGCAGGAGTAAGAGGAGGAGGAGTCATCATCGCAGCAAGGGGCAGCATGAGGACTCTCCTAACTTGGAAGTTCCTCTTACTATCAATGAGGATGTGCCAGTGGATGCTGACGAGCCTCCAGAGAAGAGAAGCCGAGAAGAAGAGACCGTCGGTGAAGGTATGATTCTTCCTTTTTCTCTTTCCATTTCTTTTCATGGGATTTTTCCATGTTCTGATTTGCTTCTTGTTTCTGCTTTTCTTTTTTTTTTTAGCAGAGGAAGACTTGGTGATGCCTGAGGTTCCAGTCGATGAGGTGGTGACGGATCCCGTCGGGGCACCTGAAGAAGAACCGAGGGACTCTGGAGTGAATCCAGAGTCTCCAATTGGTATGACTTTTTTTGCTTTCTTTTTTTTGTGTCTGTGACTTGGTTTGCTAATATTTTTTCTTGTCAACTGACTTGCCATAGGATTCCGATGACTTTGAACCATCGATGGACGCAAATGTTGATGATGCTTCCGATGAGTTCATGGAGGAAGAGAGTGTTCCGCCAGTCGTCGAAGAAGGTATTTTGTAGTAATAACCCTGATAATGATTTTCAAACAGGATCATATTCATATCTTTTTGTGTTTCTTTGGCAGGTTTTGAAGTGACAGAGGAGGATCCGTCGCTTCCAGAGCAAGGGATGCCAGAGGTTGATCCAGAGGTAGAGACTCCTGGGACCAGTTCTGACAATGTTGAAGAGATACCTCGTGCTGAGATTCCTTCCCGAGCAGGAGCAGCTTCAACTAGAAAGAGTTCTTTTGTTACTCTTCCAACAGGTGATGACATGAGCAGCCGACCAACGGAGTTGGGCGAATCTTCAGCTAGGCCATCTCTTCTTTTTGCGAAGAATGTGGTGGTGCGAGTTCTGAGCTCTTGGATTGAGACTCTGCTTTCTGGGCACTTAAATGCCGGATTTGGGATGATCTAGCATGTGCGTGAGATTCTTGGTGATGCCGAAGAGGCTGGTCTGGATGTCACAAGTGCCAGGGCGATCGTTGATAGGATCATTGAGCTGGGTGACAGGTGGTTTGAGACCATGGGTTTTCCTGACGACCAGTTCTTCAAGGAGATGTTCCTGGACCCTGCGGATAAGGCTCAGTCTAACCTGGATGAGGCTACAGAAAGCAGGAAGCAGGTAGTCCGAGAGAAGAACTTAGAAGAGCTAACCATCATTGGGTTGACACATGACCTTAACATCCTTGATAGGGAGGTCGATGAGGCCAGGAAATGTCTTGAGCATCTGCAGACACAAGTCACTGCCAAGTGGGCCGCAATAACAGAGGCTCGTGATAGGGAGAGTGCTCTGATTCGTCGGGTTGCAGATGCCCATCGAGTTCTTAAAAGGAAGTCTGAAGAGAACAAACAATGGCAAACTGCTCGGGGGAAGCTTCCCTGTGCGAAAGAAGGGTTACAGCCCACCCCAGCATTTCATGGCAAGTTCCTAAAGAAGCGTGCCTTGGAATCCCTGACGGCTGAGGCCAAAAGTTTGCTGAAGAGCTGAACTCTTGGCTGAAGACCATTTTTTATTGAACTCCTGTTTTTTTTTTAAAAGAAACCATCCTTCTTTTTTTTTAGTACCACTTGTATTTTTTTGGTACTTTTCTTTTTTTGTAGTGCTTGTGAACACTTTCTTTTTTTTGGTACCACATGTATTTTTTTTGTACTCTTTTTTTTTATTTTTTTGTTATCCCTACGCTCACTTGAATCTTTTTGTGATAAAAGTAATTGCTAAATGGGATACCTTTCTTTTTGTTTTCCCTACGCTCACTTAAATCTTTTTGTGATAAAAGTAATTGCTAAATGGGATTTGATCAAAAGCTTGTCATTTTGTGAAAATCTTTTGTCAAATGATTGTTTTGGCATGGAAGCCAAATATTTGTTTGTGGCATGGAAGCCGATTTTTGGCATGAGAGCCAGCTTTTTTTTTTGTGACATTGATAGCCGATTTGTGGCATTGATAGTCGGTCTTGGTGGTATTGATAGCCAGTTTGTTTTGTGGCATCTATAGCCGGTTTTTTGTGGCATTGATAGCCGAGTTTGTGGCATTGATAGCCGGGTTTTTTGAAAGCCAATTTTTTTTGTTTGTGGCATTGATAGCCGGTTCTGTTTTGTGGCATTGATAGCCGGTTTGTGGCATTTATAGCCTGTTTTGGTGGCATTTATAGCCGGTTTGTGGCATTTATAACCGGTTTGGTTTTCAAAAATGCAAGTATCGACTAAAAGTCGCCTCTCTGCTGAATGTTCTTGCAAGTATCGATGGAATGTCGCATCCTTGCTCATTCGTTTGCGAGTATCGATGGAATGTCGCATCCTCGCGGATTTGGGTGCAAGTATCGATGGAATGTCGTAACCTTGCTTTTCAAAAATTTTGGTTTTGCGGGTACTGACTTGATGTTGTTTCCCCACGATTTTTTAAATTTGTGGTTTTCTCGAACCTTTGGGTTATGGATGTCAACTGAAATGTTGCGTCTCCATGGTTTTTTTTTTAGGTTTTTTTCGAACCTTTGAAATTTGGGTTGTGGATATCAACTGAAATGTTGCGTCTCCACGGTTTTTTAGGTTTTTTCGAACCTTTGAAATTTGGGTTGTAGATATCAACTGAAATGTTGCATCTCCACGGTTTTGGATTTTGCAAGTATCGACGAAATGTCGCTTCCCTGTAATTTTGGAAGTGTCAAACGTGGTTCGTATGCTTCCGATTTGTGCGAGTATCGACTACGCGTCGCTTCCCCGCGGTTTTTTTAAAAAAAAAATCCATTTTTTTTGTTTAAAGACATGAGGGTCATAAGTTTTGACCTAAAACCATTTTGGCGGTAAAAGGCAGGGTGGACTAGGTGGAAGTTCCTGAATCCGGATTTTGTTTCAATCCATGAATTTTGGGTTCAAGGGTTGAAAATTTTGGTCAAGTTAGGGAAAGGTTCCTAAACTTGGATTTTTTTTTGAACAATGAAACGATGAAAGTAAGCATTGTTTAAATTTCTAGAAATTTCAACATTTGATATGAAAATTTTAAAAAAAGGTGGGTTTAGCGAGCGTGTACCTGGAAACCGGTTTTGGCCGTACAGGCATTGCTCTTACCCAGTTGGGTAAGTCTTCAAGGGTAGTACCATTTTAAGAACTTGCCGTTGATGGGCAGCATACACCTATCACCTTCCATGTTTAGGAGTATGTATGCGCCGTTGGAGAAAACCTTGTCGATGACTTAGGGTCCCTCCCATTTTGGCTCAAATTTGCCTTTGGACTTGTGAGCGAAGACCATTGGTCTTTTTACCGCAAGGACCAAGTCACTCTTTTTGTAGGTGCGTTGCCTGACCTTTTTATCGAAAGATCCTGCCATGCGTGCTTGGTAAAGTTCAATGCTTTGTTGAGCTTCGAGCCGTCTCTCATTGAGATTGTCCAGCTCATGGAGTCGCAATTTGACATTGCTTTCTTGAGTCATGTCATTTTGCAAGGATACCCTCAAGGAAGGAATTTTGAAGGAATATCCAAATGAAAGCTTGGGGTTCGCCTTTGGATGCTTACCCATTCTTTTGGATCTTCAGGTAGGATTCCGAACATAATGTAATCAATGAACGGATCCCTCCAGTCGCCGATTGAAGTTTGAAGGATTGAAATCCGACTTCCAACCACTTGGTGGCATTCAGCAACAGCTTGGTGTGTGTTAAGAGGAGGAAGGATTCTTCTTTCGCACACTGTGATTTGCATGTTTTCCCCTTCCTGGATTGCCATGGATGCGGCAAGTCCAACTAGGGCATCTGCACGTATGTTTTCACCTCTACGAATGTGGGTGATGTGACAAATGTCAAACTTTTGCAGAAGTGATTGTGCATTGTTGTAGTAAGGCAGCAAATTTGGCTTCTTGACTTCAAATTTCTGATTCATCTGGTTGACGATCAGTTGAGAGTCTCCAAAGACTTCCAGCATGGTGATACCGGATTCGATGGCGAGTTCCAATCCTAGGATCAGAGCTTGATATTCAGCTGCATTGTTTGTGCATGGTTCCAGTAGCGAGAAAGCATGTGGAATCATGTATTTGTCGGGGCTAACAAAGAGGATGCCAACTCCCGAGATCAGCTATCTTTTTTCATTTGTCCTGGTTGCATCGTCAAAGTACATGTCCCAGGAAGCATTTTGAGAGAAAGTCTCCACATTGTAGACTGGTTCGTCTGGGAGATCATCTCTGAGTGGAGAATCTTTAGGCAATGGATGCTCTGCGAGGAAGTCCGCTAGAACTTGCCCTTTGATTGCCTTTTGTGGTACATACCTAATATCAAATTGTGACAGAAGGATGGACTATTTTGCCAGTCGAGCATTGAGAGAACCTGCCTTTGTGACAAGGACGTTCAAGAGGTTGACCCCCTCGAGACCAGGTATACTGTGTTGGAAAGCAAGTAGTGATGCAGCTTTTGTACGGCGAACATCACTGCAAGACATTCTTTTTCGACTGGAGAGTAGCGATGCTCTGCACCTACTAGCATGCGGCTGAGGTAATATAGAGCAGCTTCTTTTCTTTGATCATTTTCTTGCGTAAGCAGAGCTCCTAAAGAGTGATCAAGGGCTCTTGTGTACAAGATGAATGGTTTTACAGTGGTAGGAGTAGCTAACACTGGAGGTTTTGTCAGGTATGACTTGACGTCTTGGAAAGCAGCTTCACAGTCAGCATCCCAGACAAAGTTTACACCTTTTTTCATCAACCGGGAGAATGGACGGCATTTCCCCGATAGATTGGAGATGAACCGTCTGATGTAGGCCAATCTCCCTTGAAGCCCTTTGAGTTCTCTCAAGGTTCTTGGAGAGGGCATTTCTAGAATGGCTTTGACTTTTATGGGGTCAAGTTCTATTCCAGCTTTCCGAACTAAGAATCCGAGGAACTTACCCGACGAGACGCCGAAGAAGCATTTCAAAGGATTCATCCGCAATTTGTGTTTGCGAAGCCGAAGGAAGACTTCTCGAAGGTTTTCGAGATGATCTTCTTTTCTTTTGCCTTTGACGGCGAGGTCATCAACGTAACATTCAACCGTCTTGTGCTGCATATCTTGGAATATTTTCATCATAGCCCTCTGATATGTGGCACCAGCATTTTTCAGACCAAATGGCATGACAGTGTAGCAATACACGCCAAATGGGGTCCGAAAAGATGTATGTTTTTCATCTTCAGGATGCATCTTTATCTGATTGTAGCCAGAGAAACCATCCATGAATGTCATTCGCTGGAATACACATGTATTATCAATCATTACCTCTGGTATGGGGAGCGGAAATTCATCTTTAGGGCAGCGCCGTTCAGGTCTCTATAGTCAATATAGACCCTGATCTGCCCGTTTTTCTTTGTCACGGGGACAATGTTGGCCAACCATTCAGGATGTTGTTCCTCACGGATGAAGCCGACGCTTTTGAGTTTTTGAACTTCTTGTTCAATTTTATCCATCACATCTGGACGGAATCTTCTTTGGCCTTGCTTGACATGCTTGATGTCTTCTTGAAGATTGAGTTTGTGAACCGCTATTTTGGGGTCTAAGCCAGGCATTTCAGCGTAAGACCATGCAAAGCAATCAACGAACTCACGAAGAAAGGCGATATACTCGGGTAACTCATCATCCTTTATATTCTTGCTTATGAATACAGGACGTGGGTTATCTGGTGTTCCCAAGTCTATCTTTTGAACAGGATCTTCTGTTGGAAGGTTCGAAGGTGGTTCCTCCACAATATTTTCGGAGACTTCCAGCTCAACGAAACCTTCTGGGTTTCAAAGGCATTTCCAGACTAAGGTTTTGTTCCTTTCCATGGGTCTTCTTGATCCGTAATTTTCCCAAGGCTTGCTATGAGATGATCCCAATCGCCTGTTGAAACCGGGTCGAAGTAGGCTACTTCTTTTGGAGATGAGGGTTTATCTGGGTCAGAAGACCACATGTCTGTGCCATCGAACAACTCCTCTTCATTTTCGGAGAAATCGTGCCAATTAGATGAGCTTCCTGGATCTTTGTCAGGTGACTCATCAAAGAGATATCCAGGGAGATCGATGTCTTCATGGACTTGAGATGTTGAGGCTTGGTCAGTATACTGACTTTTAAGTCTTTGTGTCAATTGTCTCAGGGGAGTGTCGGGATCATACCCTAACCCGTGTGAAGACTTTTCTACATAGCCGTAGAGTCTCCAATCTTCCAGCTGGCTTTTGGTCAAGACGGGCCCCAATGGCGTGAGAATACCGCGTCCTCCCAAACCGACTGGGTTTTGAGCGTCATAGCCCATTTTCTTCATAATAGCTTGTGCCACAGAACTATATAAGGATAGTTGAGGCATACCTTTATTTTGGAAAGGTTCAAGCATAGAGTTTGATGAAGAAGCATCCGATCTATGGAAGAAGATCGACTTTTCCTTTGCTGAAGTTGCTGGAACAATGAAGGAAGCTTATGTAGGATCTTCTATGTCAGAAGTTGTCTCCATTGGAGTAAGAGCAGGCTGAACTTGCTGAGTGTCAGCTTGGCTTGACGATGTGTCGTCTTCTGGCTCTGAATCCGAATCCGTATCTTGCATGATAGACATGAAAGAGACAACAAATTTGCCCCTAGGCTTTTGCTTTGCCTTCTTCACTTTAGTTGTGATGACCAAAGGCTTTGAAGGTTTGAGGGAGATGATGAAGGGAGTTTGAATGCTCTCTTCGGATTTACCAGATGGTTTGTTTTCTTCCGGTGATTGTTGAGGAGCTTTGCCTTTATCTTTCTGGAGATTTTCGGCAAAGGATGCTGTGTGCTTATCCTCTTCTTCTTTTTCACCTTCATACATCTGTGAGTCTGCGAAGTGGACTTCTTTACCTTTGAAGGGTTTTCTGTCCGCAAAGACTCGATGTATCATGCCGTCGTCGCCAACAAACTTGATGCATTGATGTAGAGTTAAAGGGACAACGCCATTCTCGTGGATCCAAGGGCGTCCGAGAAGGATGTTGTAACATGAAGGGGTTTTTATTGCATACACAGTGACCTCAGAAATAAGATCACCGATCTGCAACTTGAACCTGATTTTGCCGATAGGCCTTTGAGTACTCCCATCGTATACAAAGATAGATATAGATGTGTGGCTCAGCTTGCTGGGTGGGATGCCCAACTCTTCGAGAGCCGATGTGGAGATGAGGTTGAGTGCAGAACCTAGGTCGATCTGAACTCTGTGCATAGGCATTTCCTTTATATACCCTGTGAAGTACAGGGGTCGGTTGTGCCTGGTTTCGCCAAGTAGGAGGTCGTCCTTTGTGAAGGCGATGGTTGCACTGGCTGCTTTTTTAACCGAGAGGCATTCAATGCATGATCCTTCAGTTTTCTTCTTTTCTCCCTTTGAGGAGGCTTCTAAGTTTTTGACCCGGTAATCCATTTCAATTTGGAGGACTTACGGGGCATGTTTGTGGACATCCTCATTCAGCTTTTGTAATTCTGAGATGAGATTATCACGAGTGTGCGGAGACATTCGCAACAAATCTAGGATGTGCAGACGTGCAGGTATGTGCTTGAAGTGTTCAATCAAGTCATACTTGAAAGCCTCCTTAGGGCCTGCATGTTCATCATTGTTGCCACTAGGGGCGCTTACAATATCTTTTCCCGAAGGATTTACATATGTAAATGAAGATTGGTTGTAATTTTTGTGGTAGTCCCGGCCAGAGCGGGTGCCTCTACCAACTTCGAGAGCTTCTTGAGAAGGGTATTCGTTTGGAAGATTGTCTTCAGGATCAAGAAGATGTCGTTTTTCATTTGCTGAGGATGCATCAGCAGCAGAGTTGCCATCCTCAGTGATTGTGTTGCACGGAGCATTTTCCGGGAACAAGTCCTGAACAGCATCCAGCAACCTTTCTTCTTTGTTGACTAATTCATCGTCCCAAGCATCAATATCTGGGAATTCTTCAGTCAGGAAGGGTGTGAACTTTGAAGTCACAGTCTCAGGAGAAGAAACCTGAGAGGGTGTCATCTTAGTGAAAGTCACGTGAGACGAGGTGGCTCCAGAAGATACATTGCTAGGCGTCGCCGGAGTGTAAGTGCTCTCATCAGACGATGCTTCGGAAGAGCTATAATCCCGAATTATTACATTACAGGAAGCTCTGATGGGAGACGTTGCCTGATCGGAGTCAGACTCATCCTCGGATGTAAGAGGATCGTCTATCCAGCAATTTTCTCCATTTTCAGGAGTTAAGGGAGGATGTACCTGATGGTCTTCAGGGACTTCAGGCTCTGGATTGCGAGGAGGCTCGTTGACCCGGTCTTGCTCTTATTCTAGAACGAGATGCTGCAAGATCCTTGCATATTCTTCAAGATCAGGAATGGGAGCCAAATCTTCTTCTTCATCAACTCTTTGTGGCTCAACATGGTTGATTTCCACTGGAGTAATGAGAGGTGCTGGGTCAGCAGCATTTTCTTGTACAGCCTCTTGGTCTTCTTCATCATCAGACCAGGATCCTTGTGGCTTTAGAGGGTTATACCAAATTATTAGCATAAGATGAGACTCAGGAACCCAATCTTCATCGGAGAGATATTCTCCTGTTTCAAGGGACTCCTCCCACTCGTCTGTGTAGTTGGATTCGAATCTATCATCGGTGTCGCTGGACTCGTATCCATCAATGGAGAATCCAACTACCGAATTGCAAGAGTATGATGCCTCCTGCATGGCTTCTTTGAATTGAGGTGGCATGAAATCACTAAGAGTGAATTTTCTTACCCCCTTTGAAGTCTCTGGAAGGGATGTTTTTGTTGCTTCCAGTGAAGTGGTAGAGGAAGCCTCTGCCTTTTCTTTGACTTCTTTTTTTGGCTGGGTCTTCTCTTGCCGTTTGAGCTTGAGAAGATATTTCCTAGACTGCCTTCGCTGTTGAGCTGTAGGCTTTGTTTTCATGACCTCCCAATTTTCATCTTCCAGGAGATCGGGATGTACCCATATCGGTTGTCCATCTGGTGTCGGGTAAGGAACCAGTTCCTCGGACGCTTGGATTGAGTTTATCACCTTGAAGGAAGTAGTGATCTTCTTCTTCGGTGATTTTGATGTTTGTCCACATGTCACCATGTTAACGGAGGCAGGCCCATAGTTTTTATCAAAGGTGATGACTCCGTTTTTCCACATCTCGTTTATTTTCTCCCTCACAATAAAGCATTGATTGAGAGGATGCGAGATCATCTGGTGGTATAGACAGTACCAAGGATCGTTGGTTTTGCCAACATCACCCGGTCTTTTTGGTTCCGGCAAGGTGAGCTTGCCATTTGCCACAAGAGCCCCGAAGATTTCATCAATATCTTCATCAAACGGGTATTTCTTCTCTACTCGTTCTTTGAAGGCATTTGAGAGTTCAGGTCTCTTACCAGCAGCTTTGTTTTCAGCTTTCTTTGGTGGCTGAGGAGCTGACTTGGTCTGCACATTGAGGACCTCTTTCTTCTTTGGTTTAGAGGTTGCAACGGCGGTTGGCTCTTTTCTTGATGATTTCTGACTGTTGAGGTCTTTAATCACCGTTTCAGCTTCCATGGAAGCTTCTAGGAGTTCTCCCAGGTTTTTTGATTTGTTGCCGATGATCATGGAGCGGATTCTGGCTCTCATGTTGTTTCGGCAGATGTCGACTAGCTACGCTTGTGGCAATACATCAGAGCATTTGTATGCCATTGCTTTCCACTTGTGAATGAAGTCATATGTTGACTCATTCTCCACTTGTTTTAGGCTGCATAGCTGAGCCATAGTAGCGGGATGATCCTCACCTTTGAAGTGAGTCAGGAAGCGTGTCTCTAGCATGGCCCAGTTTTGGATCGAGTCCTTCGGCAGAGTGGAGTACCAATCGAAGGCCGTACCTTTTAGGGTATTTGCAAAGAGGCGGATCTTGAGTGCATCTTAATCCGCGATAGCTCCCGTCAGGATCTTGAAGTGGATGACGTGCTGTCTGGCTGATCCTTTCCCCGTATATGTTTGGAGAGTAGGATGCTTGAATTTGGTGGGGAATGGGACCGAGTCCATCCATAAGGGATATGGTGGCTTGATCCCATGCTCCTTGAGTATATCCTCTTCTTTTGCTTTGGCGAGGATACTGTCTACGTCCTTTTTGGTAGGGGCGCGTGACCCATTTTCTTCTCCATTTACCTCATCGTCTTGATGATTCAGAGGAGGTTCATTGTTCGCCTGATTTTTGAAGGCGAGGAGAAGGTTTTCCATCAAAGTTTTAATCCTCTGTTGGCCTTGTTCCAACTGTTGGATGCAGGTGATCGCATCATCTTGAGGTGGATTGCGGGGTGGTGGCTCAGAATTTGTAGCCAAGACGTTCATCCTTCGTGATTCGAACGAAGAAACTGTCCTGGTGACTGAGCTGGGGCTCATTCTTTTTGAAGAAGAGCTTGAGGAAGGATCACTCTGTCGTCCTTTGCTTGCAGGAGTAGGGGATTCTTTTGAATGTCTTCTTGTCCTGGAGACGCTGTGGGTCATCGAACGTTGGACATGGATTTTTGTTGCTGACTTTTGGCGTCTTCTGGTTTTTCCAACCATATGGACGGCAGCAACTTGGTTGGGTCTATCTTTTTCGACCCATTTGGGAGAGACTTGAAGTGTAGGAGGCTGGGTCATTTGCTTCTCTAGTCTCTTTTGTCTATATGACGCGCGGCGGCGTATGCGACGAGCAATTTGAGCTTCGGTCAGCTCTGGCTGGGCTTTGACGATGAAGGATGTGCTCCCTCGGGCGTAGCAGCCGAGCCTGTCTTCTTTGTAGCTGGGCAAGGACAGGATGCGAACCCTGTCCTTCGCCTGTTGCAGCGAAGCTTTGAATTTTTGGAGTTCGGCCCCTGTAGAGACGAAGGGTCGAACTGCAGGTTTGTAGGCCTTAGCAGGTGCTTGCAGAGGCCTTGTGATGCATGACTTGATTTTGGGCTTGTAGGAACAAGCCGGCTCATGCTGGTTTGACTTGGGAGTCAGGTTGGAGATGGGTCTCTCCTCTTTCATGTAAGCAAGAGGATAGAATTGGTTCTCCTTGAGTGGGGCCAGGAATGCTGGCTTGGTAGATGTTTGGGACCTTCTCCATTTTGGTGAAGGTCTTGGGGACCAAGTCTTAGGATAGACATGGTCGTTTGCTGGTTGAGGCTTCGTGGGGCTGCCACGGGCTTCGGGCCTTCTGATGCTCGCCTTTGGTGTCACGGTAGTGATACGTTGAGAGGCGAGTTTCTGCTTCTTGGAAGGAGCAGTTTGTTCCTCGGGAAGTGGGAATGGTCCCAGCGTCCCAAAGACGATAGTCCGGGGAGTCGAGGTCGACCCGGAGTTCAGAGAGTTGCCGAGGGAGTTGACACTTTGGTAGCTGATGGGGCGCTTGTAGGTGCGCGTAGTTTGCTTCTGTTGAAGCATAACTTGGTGCTTGTTCTCATTGAAGGTAATGGTAAGCGATGCTGCCATTATTAGTTTTTTCGAAAAAAAATTCTGAAACAAGACCACATCCATTAGTAATCACAAGAATATAATGATCATAAATGGGAAGTTCTATGGTTTTGTCTTTTCAAATTGCTCGAGGAAGATGACCCAAGCAATATGAAAAAGGCAAAACGCCATAGAGGGTACAATTGTTCTGATCGCAGGAATGGTAAGCCCAGAATGTGCGTTCCAGTGACTGCTAGAAGCAATTGTGAACTTAAATTCGACTCATCGAGAAGCAGAGCTTGCTCGAGGTAAGAAGAATATAAAGTTGGAGTTACAAATGTGCCGGTCGCAATACAGTAGACCCTGAAAGGGCGTACTAGTACCGCTAGACACAAATGTTTTGAGACCGCATCCATGAGATGAGATTCTCTATTTTGAAAGGTCAAGATTGGATTCATCAAAGAGAGCAGATGGTATTCCGATCTGAACACGGGCTCAGCGATTTCCGCGAGCGCCGGTGCTCAGAAAGAAATGAACCATAAAATATTTTTTTTATATTTTTTATTTATTTTTTTAAAAAAAATTAAGATTTTTTTTTTGAAATTTTTTTTTATATTTTATATTTTTTATTTTAAAATTTTTATTTTTAAAAAATTTATTTTTGAAAAAAAAATTTATTTAAAAGATGAGAGAGTACACATAGGCCTCCTAACCCGGTCTTATGAAATCTTGATTGATAGAATTGCCCCCAGGTAAGGGTAGGATTACTTAATGAACCCGTTTGGAGGACCCTTGCCTAAAACAGTCAAGCTGTCTCCACACTCTGGACAAGGCTTTTCTTGAATCAACCATGATCAAAGAACACAGTTGGTTTAACCTTAGTTGTCTATGTCTTTTTATTTATTTATTTATTTTATCTTTAATGAACTCATCGAAGAGAAACGATGGCCCAAAACCTTAGTCGAACAGGCTCAACATTTCTGCAAGCGCAATGAACGATAGAAACGGATCAAGGTTTCTCAATTTTGAATCCAAAATGAGAAATCTGATTTTTTTTTATTTTTTTTTCTTTATATATATATGTTAGATCTTTAATGAATTCATCGAAGAGAAATGATGGCCCAAAACCTTAGTCGAACAGGCTCAACATTTCTGCAAGCGCGATGAACGATAGGAACGGATCAAGGTTTCTCAATTTTGAATCCAAAATGAGAAATCCGATTTTTTTTGTTTTTTTTCTTTATATATATATATATATTTAGATCTTTAATGAATTCATCGAAGAGAAACGATGGCCCAAAACCTTAGTCGAACAGGCTCAACATTTCTGCAAGGGCGATGAACGATAGGAACGGATCAAGATTTCTCAATTTTTAATCCAAAATGAGAAATCTGATTTTTTTGTTTTTTTTTTTTAGAACTTTAATGAACTCATCGAAGAGAAACGATGGCCCAAAACCTTAGTCGAACAGGCTCAACATTTCTGCAAGCGCGATGAACGATAGGAACGGATCAAGGTTTCTCAATTTTGAATCCAAAATGAAAAATCTGATTTTTTTTTTGAAAAGAGAAAAAGTGGAAATAAATTCAAAGAATTAGAAATTTCCAAAAAATCTCATCTCATTTTTTAGATGCGGAATCCAACATGGCCACCAATCAAAAAGTAGCAAAAGAATCAAGAAAAGAAGTATAAGCATAGAGCAATAGATATGATATGCAAATATTTCATTTCTAGCATCGTGTTTTCAAATGAACGGGTCCCACCGGGTGTGCCAACTTGATGGACCGCGCTCCTGCGCCTGGTCCTACCGAGGTCGGCGGACGTGGGAGTCCGTTGGGTCTGACCCTTTCGTAACGGGGGGGCAAGGGCGTGCATCAACATTTCTTTTGTGTGGGTGTGCCAGATTTTCTATTTTACTTGGAATTGCAAGTGGTGATCCGGAGATCAACCTTCGCAAGTAAAAAGAAAATCAACTTCTTTCAAGTTTTCCATTGCACATATATTTAAGAAAAGAGACATTTTCTTGATTTGCCGTGAAAGGCGATTTTTTTTGGCATTTATAGCCGATTTTGGCGTTTATAGCCGATTTTTGGCGTTTATAGCCGATTTTGGCGTTTATAGTCGTTTTACAATCCTTATCAATAATGAAAGACAAGAGTTGTGGTTTTTGTCTCTTTTAAAAAAATACAAACTACAATGAAAAGCAAGAAAAGGAGGATCTAACTACTCAGGAGATTGTGGGGAACCCGTTCAGATTGACGGTCGCAAGCCATATGTGGACTTCGCCATCATCCATGCAGATGAGAACAGAGGATGCTATTGATTCGCTTGGCTTGACTATAACCTCAGGTTTTTAGAGAACAAAGACCAAAAGGAGGTCCTATGTCCAATAAAAAGCCGAGTAGACGGGCTGAAAAGCCACGTCTAAGCCATTTGGAGGCAGAAGGAGAAGGCAACGACCTTGGGGGGGTACCCCCCAAGGGACTTTTATCACCTTGTAGCGGTGGTCAGTGTAGAACTTCCGCAGAGTTTTCTCTCTTTTCCTTCTCTGAATTTCTGTGCTTTTTTCTGATCTGGGATCTGTCTCGTTTTTCCGATCTCTGTGATTTTTCCGATCTGGATTTTTTTGGAATGCTCTCCTATTTATAGGCTTTTAGGTAGCCATTTAGGAGGGTTTATGAGCCTTAATTGTCATAAAGCTACATAAAGGGAGGAGTTACAAGATTGAATTCTTTATTTTGTACCTCCTTTTTCTTGGCTTCTAATTAGCCGGAGGAGATTGAGGGCATTTAATCGCCTTTAATCGCCATGATGGGAGGAGTTTCATGGGTTAAATGCCATGAATCTCTTGACTTATAACTCCCGGATGCTTGCTTCTGATTGATCCGTCCAAAGAAATGGATTAATGACTGTAATAAAGCTAGTAAATTAATCCCATTAAGTGGTCGCCGAGCAGTTGAAGAGTCGCAGGCCGTGCCGCGTCTTTTGGGATTCTTTTGGCAATGATCATCGATGGATCTTCATGTAGATCGACATCGGATGACCATGTAACTTCAGGCGTTGGTTGCCAACAGCGGGTCGGTACCATCTGTCCTGTCGATTTCTCGATTGGTCGGGTAGAAAGCACACTTTTTTTGGTTGACCGGGTGGCCATCAATGTTGTTTTCGATACTCTTGATGATTAACCCATGTTTTTTATGGATGTCAGAAGATTTGGTGTCTTAAAAGTATGAATTTTGGAAAATACCAGAGGCCGGACGCTTTGAATCACGAAAAAATGGGGTTTCCGGGGCCCACTGGGCGATCCCGGGCCCCAGCGACCCTGGGGGGTTTTCCCCCTTTTGTCCCGTTTTGTGTCCGTTTTTGCTGTTTTTTTATTCTTTTTTCTTCTGTATTTTTCCTTGACTTTTTTTTATCATTTATTGGCCTGATTTTCCTGTAGAAAACCTGATGAGAATCCTTGCATGTTATTTTGCAAAGTTTCCAATTTTCTGAGAAAGCCGAAGACTTTGTCGCGCAGAGCTGCCGATTTTCCATCAGAAGCTAAAACTGGGTCAAACGATGTCGGAATGACCTGAAATTTGGGGTGAAGCCTGCTGAGTAATAAATAAGACCAACCATAGGCTTTTGTTTGAGTTTTGAACCCGTTTGGGGTCCTATTACCTATAGACTTGCTTTTGTCGCGATGAAGATGTCGCGGTTTGATGTGCGGTCAACCGATGTCTGATTGACTTGAAATTTGACAGGGAACCTATTGGAGTCATTTTAAGATGATCCATGGGCTATCTTAGAAACCATGGTCCCGGAGAGCTTCGCCGCCGAGAGGCCTGATTTGGTTTCCGAGCGTCAAACTATGGTTAAATGTTGTCAAAATGACCTGAAATTTGACTTGTAGCCCTTTGTAAGCATTTTGAAGCCGTCCATTTGCTCTATCTGATTAGTGATGGCCTCGATGGTTCTTGCCGCCGAGAGGCTTGATTTAGCTGTTCGAGAGTTGATGTAGGGTCAAACGTTGTCGGTTTGACTCGGAACTTGAGGTGGAGCCTTTGGATGTATTTTGAGACCATCTATCTGCTCCGATCGAAGATTTGGTGTCTCCGATGCTTTCGCCGCCGGGAGCTCCTTTTCAGTTGCCGGAGAAGCAAAGTTAGGCCAAATGATTTTGAAATGGCCCGAAACTTCTTGTGTACTCCTCTTTTGGCTGTCTTGAAGGATCTTGCAGTTTTTGTTTGATTCTAACAAGATTTGATTTTTTGGAAGTAGCATTGCCTATTTATGGCAGGTTGCGACTTCATGTAGCTCTTTGGATCTTGAAGAGGCAAAGTGACATTTTTGGTGTCTACAGGGAGGAAGCCCCCTTGGACGTCCAACATCATCCCCTATGCTACAAAGTCCCACACGTCGAGGCCTTTTCTATTCTTTATTGAAAAGAGTTTAAGGTCTGAGATTTTTTCCATAGAAAAAAGTTCTCAAAACCCATCTAGAACCCTAGATTAAGATCCCACCATCTTAGCCAATCAGATTTAGAAGTGAAATAGAGAAGAAGATCGAAAGCAATTCTATTGCAGAAAATTCTAGCAAGTTGTTTGCTAATTGCAAGTCTGAGTTTAGCCCTTTGGATCTTTTATTTCAGAGATTTGAAGTCTACACATCATCAAGGTAATAGTCTTCTTGAATCTCTCTTAATTATACACTTGTTGATCATGAAACCATGGAGTCATTATGCGATCAATATGGCTGATTGGCACTGCCCAGTTCAGATTTTTTAAAATATGTTATGTTACAAATCAGCCATGGACATCCTTCCTTAGTGATGTCCAGATCTGAATCGCAGTTTCTTTCAATGGTATCAGAGCCACTCCATGTGAAATCATGATCCCATGTTGTGTTTAATTAATCCTAGATTGATTATGGGCATGGTGGCACCCTACTAAAGTTATATCAAGATTTCTTTATGTGATGCATGTTGTGTGCAAGTTTCATTAATATTGCTGGAATTTATTTTCCAGATTTGTTTAATGATGCACATAGTGTTTTGCATGCACTAACCTCTTTGTTTGCAGCCATATATTGTATCCTTGATGGCTCGCATGATTGTTATGTGGATTTGGATGTTTTTTCATTAGTTGGAAAGTGTACGATTGCGCGTTTAGCAATCATAGGAAGTTGTAATTCTTTCTTTACTTTTATTCCAACTAGTCTTGATGTAAGCTTTCTTAAAAAGCATAGGTATCTCCAATGTAATTTGTGGTTTTGCTTTTTATGGGTTTTCTTGTATATATTTAATTTGTTGGAACAAGCAAGAAGAAGAAAGCTTCAAGCAAGATAAGTTGCAAGTAACCGGATTCCTTAGTGGTGGAGGAGACAAGACTTCTTGGTGCAAAATGAGATCTATTTTTGACGTCCTAGTTCGATAAGGATTAGAAGTCCAAAGAGCAGGGAGCCATCAAGGATTGCATACTTTTGTTTGCTATTATATATGGAATGCATGGATGGATGCTTTATATAATTACTATAATTGTCACCTAGAAACATGGCCACCATTAGGTTCTAAAATTGGCATCTTTTTATATTGGATTGTTTTTAGTTTGGCAAATTATTTTAAACAAAACTTAGACCAGCACCTTTTATTTTGTCTAAGGTTTAAAATTGGATAGGGTTTAGTTTATCTTGGTACCCTTGGTTTCCAAAAGAGGCTAAACTAAAATCTAATTAGATGCTACCTATGGGTTCCCATAACCCAAGTTAGGTTTTTGATTCTTTAAAGGGATTTGCTCAAATAGTTTTAAAGCAAAGGTTATTTATTTTTAAGATGACTTAAATCATTGAGTCATAAATTTAATTAACTAAGTTTGCTAGATTTAAAAGAGTTTTTGAGTAAACAATGTAAAGGTCAAATAGTATAAACCCTAGTGATAAATAATCAAGTGGGAGAGGGGTTTTTGGAAAGACCCCACGGCCTTCCATTTTCGGTTCATGTTATCTCATTAAGGTGTTAGTAGGAGCGGCCACCCCTTCGGTGGAGTTCTTTACTAAAGACCGCTTTGATGGGTTAATGGGTGAACTAATGTGAATATTCGTAATGAGGTGTTAGTAAGAGCGGCCATCCCTTCGGTGAAGTTCTTTACTAAAGATCACTTCTATAGAATGTCAATGAAGTGTTGGTGGGAGCGGCCATCCCTTCGGTGGAGCTCTTTACTAAAGGTCACTTCTAGAATGGATAAAAGTCTCTTCCCTTCGGAGGACTTAATCATAGACATTCTGGGAAATTTCATAAGAGATGGTTATACACTTGACATAAGACGGTAATGACCTCTCCTTAGGAGTTAAGGGTTATTTGTCATATGAGGCCAAACCAATCAGTGATTAGACTACCACTGGATATGTGTATCCAGATAGTGATAATCCAAATAAGCATACCTTAATTCAACGTGACTGTAGGCTCGGCCATCCCTTCGATGGAGGGTCTATGAGGAGGTTGAAACACTGATACATTATGATTAGGGTTAAATAATATAAAAAGTCTTGTGCTTTATTTTTCCTTTTATAACAAGCACCATATGCATATTACATATATACTGCCTGTCTAATTAAAAACCGTTTCATATCCAGAAAGAAATGGGTAAAGATTCTTTTAGTCCGTTGATGAGCATTCTTCATGAGAACAAACTGACTGGACCTAATTATGTAGATTTGAAGAGAAATCTTGACATAGTACTCATTGCTGAGGAGTACAAGTATGTCTTGTCGGAAACCTGTCCTAATATTGATGCTAATTCTACTGATGACCAGTTAGAGGCTGAGAGAAAATGGAAGAAAGTGAATAGCATGGCTAAATGCTACATGCTTGCTTCCATGTCCAACGTGTTGCAAACACAGCACGAGCAAATGGACACAGCCTATGAAATCATGATGTCCTTATCTGAGATGTTCGCATACAAAAGCAGGCCAGCTAGGTAAGCTGCTATAAGGACTATCATGAATACTAGGATGGCTGAGGGAACACCTGTCAGAGAGCATATGCTCAAGATGATGGATTGTTTCAATGTAGCTGAGATTCTAGGGGCTGAGATTGATGCAGAGAGTCAAACTGATATGATTCTCGAAACTCTGCCGGACTCTTTCAATCAGTTCAAGTTCAATTTCAATATGAGCAAGATGGACATGACTCTATCTGAGTTAATGAAAGAACTCCAGGCGGCGGAGGCTATCATGAAGCCCAAAGCCCAAGCTCACTTTTTCCAGTCTTCCTCTAAACTAAACCTGAAAGGGAAGAAGTTCAAGAAGAAGCAGAATAAGGGAAAAGGACAGAAAAAGGACAATACTGGTAAAAAGAAAGACAAGGGTACAGATGGAAAGCCCAAAGGGAAATGCTTCAAGTGTGGCCTCAAAGGTCATTGGAAGAAATATTGTCCCAAGTTGCTAGCCTCAGTTAAGAAAGGTACATCTTTTTCATACGACATTGAAACTTGTCTGGTGGTTGATTCTACTGATTCATGGATAGTAGACTCGGGAGCCACTAATCATATCTGCAATTCATTGCAGGGGTTTCAGATAATGTAGAAGATTGAGAAAGGAGAGTTTGCCTTTAGAGGTTGGAACTGGAGCTAAAGTTTGAACAGTTGCAGTAGGAGTTGTTTCCTTACATTTTCCATGTGATAAGATATTAGTTTTAAATAATGTTTTCTATGTTCTGGACATGAGGAAGAATTTAATTTCAGTTTCCAGACTCATTGAATTTAATTATTCAGTTTCCTTCCATTTTGGTGTTGATATGAGTAGAGATGGAAATATTACATGTTCCGATAGAATGCATGACAACTTATTTTATATATATCCTATTGCTCCCACACTGCATAATGTACAACACGAAAACTCAACTTCCCTTAAAAGGAATGTATCTTCAATCAATGACACATATCTTTGGCACTTACGTTTGGGTCACATTAACCTAAAACGGATTCAGAGGTTGGTAGAAGATGAGCCTTTGAGCTCATTAGATTTCGAACCTTTTCCTCAGTGCGAATCTTGTCTCAAGGGAAAGATGACCAAAAGGTCATTCTCTGGAAAGGGACTAAGGTCAAAAGAGTTGTTAGAATTGATTCACACTGATGTGTGTGGTCCTATGAACAAACCGGCTCGAGGAGGTATGAGTATTACATCACCTTCACTGATGATTACTCTAAGTATGGATATGTGTACTTAATGCGACGCAAGTCTGAGGCGTTTGATAAATTCAAGCAATTCAAGGCTAAGGCGGAGTTACAACTAGGGAAACATATCAAAGCCCTTCGATCTGATCGAGGTGGCGAGTACCTCCTGGGTGAGTTCGAAGAGTACCTCACACAACATGGGATTGTGTCTCAGTTGTCTGCACCGGGTACACCCCAGCAAAATGGTGTGGCGGAGAGAAGAAACCGTACCCTTCTTAATATGGTAAGGTCCATGATGAGTCATGCAACCCTACCTATATCTTTTTGGGGATATGCCCTAGAAGCAGCAGCATACATTTTAAATCTGGTACCTTCTAAATCAGTACCTAGGACACCGCAAGAAATGTGGACAGGTCGAAAACCCAGTTTAAGACATATCCACATTTGGGGTTGTCCAGCCTATGTGCTGAATGATAAAGCTACCAAGCTAGAACCCAGATCGGAAATGTACTACTTCATTGGGTATCCTAAGGGAACAAGAGGTGGCATCTTTTATCATCCAAAGGAGCAAAAAGTGCTTATCAGCACTCATGCTAGGTACATGGAGGATGATTGTATGATGTACCAAGAGCTTAGTTGTAAAGAAACCCTTGAGGAGATTCTTCCGGGATCTCCTATAACATCTGTACTAGATCCTGAGACAGTAGATGAACAAGATATTCCTTTTAACACTCCAGAGCCTCGTCGTAGTGGGAGAATTTCTAGACAGCCAGAAAGATATATAGGAGTGTCTTTTAAGACAGACTCTGAAGATCTGGTTGAGGATCCTACTAGTTATGATGAAGCAGTAACGGATATAGATTCTAACATGTGGCAGCAAGCGATGAAATCTGAAATGGATTCTTTGTATTCCAATCAAGTCTGGGAACTTGTAGATGCACCGGAAGGGATTAAACCCATAGGGTGCAAGTGGATCTATAAGAGGAAGAGAGGAGTGGATGGGAAGGTCGAAACCTTCAAAGCAAGACTGGTGGCGAAAGGATATACTTAGAAAGAGGGTATCGATTATGAGGAAATTTTTTTACCAGTGGCTATGCTTAAGTCCATAAGGATTCTCTTGGCCATCGCATGTCATTATAACTACGAGATATGGCAGATGGATGTCAAGACAGCTTTTCTTAATGGAAGTCTTGACGAATGCATCTATATGATACAACCAGAGGGTTTCATTGCTAGTGGCCAAGATAACATGGTTTGTAAACTTAAGAAGTCCATTTATGGACTTAAGCAAGCATCTAGAGCATGGAACATCAAGTTTAATCAGGCAGTCAAATCTTTTGGCTTTGATCAAAACATTGATGAACCATGTGTGTATAAGAAAGGAAGTGGAAAAGCAGTTGTATTTTTAGTTCTGTATGTAGATGACATATTGCTCATTGGAAATGATGTAGGTATATTGTCATCCACAAAGGTTTGGTTATCCTCTCAATTTCAGATGAAGGATTTGGGTGAGGCCAGCTATATCTTAGGGATCAATGTTTTGCGTGAGCGCAAGAATAAGATGTTAGCCTTATCCCAGTCTTCATATATTAAGAAGATATTGGTCAAGTTTAACATGCATGACTCCAAGAAGGGCTTGTTACCTTCTAGACATAGAGTACCACTGTCTCGAGATCAATGTCCAAAGACATCTGAAGAGATAGAGAGCATGAGGAGAGTTCCATATGCATCCGCTGTTGGAAGTCTCATGTATGCAATGTTATGTACTAGACCAGATATTTGCTTTGCCGTTGGCATGGTTAGCAGATATCAGTCAAACCCTGGACCTATGCAATGGACAGTTGTTAAACATATATTCAAGTATCTTCGGAGAACGAAAGATTATATGCTAACCTTTCGAGCAGATGATGTAATGCCTTTGGCGTATACAGACTCTGATTTTCAATCTGATAGAGATGCCAGAAAGTCTACTTCAGGATACGTCTTTACTCTGTTAGGAGGGGCTATATCATGGAGGAGTGTCAAACAATCCTATACTACTGATTCTACCATGGAAGCAGAGCATCAGAAGCTGCGAAGGAAGCAATATGGCTCAGAAAATTTCTATTGGAATTAGGAGTTGTTCCTGCAGTGCAAAAACCGATTGTCATGTACTGCGATAACACTGCTGCTGTATCACAGTGCAAAGAGCCCAGGAATCACAAGAAAGGCAAGCACATTCAGAGAAAGTACCACTTGATCCGGGAATTCATTTAGGATGGAGAAATAGTGGTGGAGCAGATTGCCTCAGCGAATAACTTAGCTGACCCATTCACTAAGACTCTTACTGAGAAAGTCTTTACTTCTCATGTTGAGTCTATGGGTGTTAGGTTAGGAAGTAGTGATCTTTAGTGCAAGTAGGAGTTTGTTGGGATTGGTGTATGCCCTAAAGCCCACTAGCTGCACTCTCATCTTTTGTTACTGGATATTTACTAGTTATTTAATGGAATGACTCTTTTCTCTTTAAACATGTATATATGTATGATTGTGTAAGGCCCATTGTTTCTAGTAAATGAATTAGGTGTGTAGTGCCTACACACAGATAGGTCTGATTCATGGACACTGGAAACAACATATTTGTTCATAACTGAGAGATGGAGTTGGGCACTTCATCTTGGTATAAGTTATAATGAGAGACTCTCCTGTATTCAGGGTGACTTACCTAAGTCATGGGAGGACTTTCCTAGATTTATCTCATCAGTGCATATGCAATGCATTGAACAGGACCATGGTAGGTGTGATCTCTAAAATAGTACTATCACTGAGAGAGATCAAGTCACCTCATGCTACTGAGTGACCAGTGCTCTTAATCTTGAGCATTTGTGTATGAACTGACGAAGTCAAGTTCTTGTGCTTTAATTTACTGTGGGTGAGATTCTTTTCATGGGTCAACAGCTCTGTGTTTTGGGTACTCGGACTTGATCAGTTGGGACGTGCAGATGCAATAAAGAATCTATGCCATCTAATGATGGAATGATCGTCCCCTTAGAATTATCCGATTAATCATCAAAATCTAAGATCTTAGTATATGGATGTTCCATATGGATATTGAACTTGTGGGTCGCTCCCTGGACCAAGAGAATGATATTCGGATGATGATTAAGTTAAGGATATGAAGTTCTAAGGTTTAGATGTAATCGAGAAGGTTGATAGTACATGTGATAACCTGACTTGATTATGGATGTTACATAGAGGGGCATTTAGGTCATTTTACTTAGTAGGTCGAAGACAACTGTCACTTTCTGACTAGCTTAATATCATATTAAATATTTGTCCATGGAGTTCAACCATAACTCTTTAGTGGAATGAGTTAAGGTTAAAATGGTCTTAATGTTGCTATGGGTTTAGCATGGACATTTTGGGAGCCAAGGGCAAATATGTCTTTTGGTCCCTTCTCTAGTCACTTTCCAAGATTGGCATGGTTTCCTAAGTTGTTTAGATGACATATGGTTGAATTATTTTAGTGAAAAAATAATTTTGAGTTTAAATTCAAATAGGCCTTTGATGGCATACATGAATTTAATTCTAGATAAATTATTTGTGGGCCATGGTGTGCATTATTATGTGGGACGTCCATAATGGGAATTCCATAGGTAAGGTTTCCAACTTTGAGTAGGTCTCTCTACTTGGAAGGTTGGACTCCTCTTTGGATTAGTATTCCTATAGTAAAGTTTCCTTTTTGAATTAGAAACTTAAATTAGTAAGTGTTGTGCAACTAGGATTACTAATTGCTAAAGTTTGTGGGATGTTCCTTTAGTTTCCTTTTCTAATTGGAGTGTTTCTAAAAGAAAATAAATCTTTAGATTATACTTTCCTTTTAGGACATCTATGAGAATTAAAAGAGATAACTTTTTAGGAAAGCAATCCCAAAGTTTCTATAAAAGGGAGGAAGCCCCCTTGGACGTCCAACATCATCTCCTATTCTGCAAAGTCCCACACGTCCAGGCCTTTTCTATTCTTCATTGAAAAGAGTTTAAGGTTTGAGATTTTTTTCATAGAAAAAAGTTCTCAAAACCCATCTAGAAACCTAGATTAAGATCCCACCATCTTAGCCAATCAGATTTAGAAGTGAAATAGAGAAGAAGATTGAAATCAATTCTACTGCAGAAAATTCCAGCAAGTTGTTTGCTAATTGCAAGTCTGAGTTCAGCCCTTTGGATCTTTTATTTCAGAGATTTGAAGTCTACACATCATCAAGGTAATAGTCTTCTTGAATCTCTCTTAATTATACACTTGTTGATCATGAAACCATGGAGTCATTATGCGATCAATATGGCTGATTGGCGCTGCCCAGTTCAGATTTTTTAAAATATATTATGTTACAAATCAGCCATGAACATCTTTCCTTAGTGATGTCCAGATCTGAATCGCAGTTTCTTTCACTGTCGTCATCGCCGGATGACGCAGGCCACAGCCGTCAGAGTTCGCCTGTCGCCGGAGAAGAAGCAGCAAGGCACTGTAGTGTCCATGGTTCTATTGCAGAAACATGGCCTGTTGAGGAAGAAGATAAGACCCAGTTGGGTCAGTTTCCAAGCCAAGGTCAAGTTTGGGTCAGTTCTAACTCGTCCGCAGTAGGAAGCCCAGTTCAGAATCAGCAGCCAGCCAGGGTTGACTTCATTTGTCAAATTTATCAGCATTAACCAGCAGCCAGCCAGCAGGAAGCCCAGTTCAGCATCAACCAGCAGCCAGCCATGGTTGACGTCATTTGTCAAATTTTTCTGAGTTTTTGATAACTTTATACGAGTTTCTGTCAAATTTACCTGAGTTTTTAATTTTTTATCAAATTTATTTGAGCTATGCACAAATTTATCTGAGTTCTGAAACAAATTTATTTGAGTTCTGGATAAATCTATTTGAGTTATTGGCTATTTATCTGAGTTTTGAAAAAAATCTATCTGAGTTCTGAACAAATCTATCTGAGTTTTTGACAACTTTATTTGAGTTTTTGAAAAATATAGCTAAGTTTCTGATAAATTTATCTCTATTTTAAAATCTTTAACTGAGTTTTTGAACGAATCTCTTTGTATTTTTAGTAAATTTATTTGTATTTTCTTAGATCTATTTGTGTTTTTGAATTTTATTTATGTCTTTTGAAATTTATTTGTATTTCTTGAAATAAATTCAACTGAGTTTCGACAAAAATACTTGATTTTTTGGCAAATTTTTATGAAATTTGAAAAATTATTTTATCTTAGTTTTGGCAAATGTATTTGTGTTATTTTAAATTTATTTTAATTTTTTAATTTTATTTACTTCCTTTGAAATTTACTTACGTCTTTTGAAATTTATTTACATTTTTTTAAACTTATTTGTGTCTTTTGAGATTTATTTGTATTTTTTTGAAATAAATTAAACTGAGTTTTGGCATATGTGTTTGCATTTTTTAATTTTATTTGCGTGAAGTTTTTAGAAATTTGAAAAATTGATTTATCTTAGTTTTGGCACATGTGTTTGCTTTTTTTAATTTTATTTGCATCTTTTGAAATTAATTTGCTGCTTTTTAAATTTAATTACATTTTTTGAATTTTCTTTGGATCTTTTGTAATTTATTTGAGTATTTTGAAATCTATTTATATTTTTTAAAATTTATTTGGATCTTTTGAAATTTACTTGGATCTTTTTAAATTTATCTGCGTTATTTTGAAATTTATTGCTTTTTTAAATTTATTATGTTTTTTAAAATTATTGTATTTTTTGAAATTTATTTACGTTATTTTAAAATTTATTTGAGTGTTTGTAGATTTTTTTTGCAAATCTCATTAATATGATTCTTTTAATCGTAGCCGATTAAAGGGTAGTTGATCGTTATTAATGGGATATCCCACCAATCATGGGATATGATTTAAGGAAATGGCAAATTGAATATTTTATTTAGGTATAAGATGCTACCTGAGGGTTTTTTTTTTTTTTTTTGGATTTTTACCAAAAAATTATGAAGATGTATGGTTTTTGCCAAATACTTTTTTTTTTTGGCAAAAATGCCCATGAGTCGCGATATCGCAACTTAGTCGCGATATCGCAACTTGCTTATCCTCTACATATCACGCACAAATCTCGAGAATATGTATTTTTGTTAAAGGCCGTCCTGCACATTCTCAAATTCAACCAGAGATACCTTGTCTTCATTCTTGGTCTTTTCTTTGGAGTTTAAAATAGGTACAATCATTGTTTTTAATAATTGCAATACATATGTTAAAAAATATTTTTGTTATTTTCTTGCATGGTCACACAACCCATATATTTCAAAAAATTTGGGTTTTCATATATTTCAGAAACTAGGGTTTTCTTTAAAGAAACTAGAGCATTGGCAAATGTTATTATAGTGCTTGAGCTTAATAAATTTATTGCATTCTAATGGTATTTACATGCAACTAATGAGCCTTACTACAGTTGCTTTGATATTTTAAATTCATGTGAAAGTTATGTATGGATGTATAGATGGGACCTTATATACTTTTGATGGCGTGAGCAGGATGTTGAACAGTGAGGTTTGTTTAGTTCTTCACTTTGGCGGGGAATTAATCTTAGAACAAGGAAATCCAATATACAATGGCGGTGATTGCAAGATGATTTTTGTTACTTATAATCTACCATATAGTTCTCTTATCGAGAAGATACTGTAAGTCACGAATTTGGAATTGCATGATGAGCATCTACTAGTGCAATACCTATATTATACTGGTCGATTTTCCACTTTGGTTGGCATAAGAAGTGATGATGATCTCAAGACAATGTTTAAAGCATATAAAAATGAAACGGATTCCATACTCATGTATGTACGTAGAAACTCCCATGATGCTGCAAAGAGTCGTAGACAATATGGTGATAGAACGGTCTTTACTACGAATGCCCATCCACCTAACTTATCATGGTAATTGTATATCTCAATTTTTAATCCAAAATTGTTTATAATTTTATATCATATCTAGTTTATATTCTAAACCAAAATCACTAAAAAAAGACCTTCTTTTTCCTTTGTAGTTGTTCACGTGGGAGAAGGTCGACCACTCATACATTAGTGCCAAATAGGCTAACAGTTGTCAGAGATGAAGTTGGTACTTCTAGAAGAGAAGATGGACAAAGGTATGTTCATGTTTACAAGTTGAGTAGCTAAATGATGAACTGGATTTAATGTATTAATTATATGCATCTTGGGTTTGCAGGCTCAATGAAACTTCAATGTCACCTATGGGACATAACCCAAATGGTCCACCAACTTTTTATTTCCCTCCATTGTATCCAATCAATGCAAATACTAATCCTTCTGTCAATCTAAGCGATGATGTAGATCCTCATTTCTCTTATCCGGCTTCTAAAGCGACTGTGGAATTAGGCACTGCAACTAATGACAACAATGATGTGGGGGGCATGGAAGAACGCGGTGGTGACAGGTTAATCGAGAATGTACCACCAATCATAGCGGACCATCATGAACAATCATTTGTGCGTCGAGAGAACTACATTGAAGACACCTTCTTGTCTGATCAAGATCAAACCAGTGATGATCATTCTGAAGGTTTTCCCCGTGAAATGTGGAAGGGTAGACACTTTTGTGATCGAGAGTCCTTTAGAAACACATTGAAGAAATTTGCAATGTATAATAATTTCTCTCTTAAACATCTGAAGACTTCTAGAACAGAGGTTAGTGCAAGGTGCGACGATCAAAATTGTCCGTGGCGCATCTATGCACTATGGTGGAAGGAGGTCCACAGTTTCAAGTGAAAAAATATAATGAGAGTCATACATGCTCAAAGCCAATGATGGGATTGTCACATCGCCAAGCCACCTCAAAGTTAATTGCCACCTTTATCAAAGAGCGCTTGAGACTCCATAATAACTACATGCCAAAGGAAATTATGTCTGACTTTCTGTTGGAGTTTGGCTTTACAATAAGTTATAGATAGGCATGGAAGGCACGGGAGAAAGCGATGCTTGATATACGGGGATCATATGAAGAATCATTTGCCATATTGCCTGACTATTGCCAAGAGTTGCAACGGAGTAATCCTGGCACCATTACTCATCTTCTTAAGGAAGATGATGACTCATTCGATAGATTTTTTTGAGCATTTGGCTCATGTATACAGTCATTCAAGTCATCTCTAATTCCTCTCATTGCAGTCGATGGATGCCATCTTCGTGGAAAGTACCCGGGCCAGCTATTTAGTGCAGTGACATATGATGGGAACCATAAGCTTTTTCCTCTAGCATTTGCTATAACTGAATTCGAGAATCGAGAGTCATGGGAGTGGTTCTTCGCTGAGTTAGACTTAGCATTTGGTCCCTTTGAAAATCTAATGATTGTGTCAGATAGACAAAAAGGCCTTATTCCTACAATTCAAAATAGGTTTCTAACTGCCTACCATTGTTATTGTTGCAAGCACATATCAGATAACCTACTAAGCAGATTCAAGGATGGGGGGATTGTAGCAAAGTTTTGGTGTGCTGCTAAGGCGTTGAGGCCATTCGAATATGAAAGACATATGGAAAACATCAAGAAAATATCACAGGAGGCATACCGTTATATTGAAGATATCGGAAGACATCATTGGGCAAGTGCATTTATCATGGGACGTCGATATGACATGATCACTACTAATAGTGCAGAATCAAATAATGCATTGCTTAGGGAAGTGAGAGAGTTTCCCATTACAAAGCAAGTGGAAACTATACGGTCTAAAGTGATGGACTTCTTTTATTCCCGCCATCAGAGTGGACTAGAAATGCGCTCAAACGTTACTCCTTACGTGGAGAAAATCCTAAATGTAGAAGCAGAAGAATCCCATCGTTTGAGATGTGTATCAGCGGGACAATTAGAATTTCAGATCATATCGGCTGAATACACAGACATTATACACATTGACCGTCTCACTTGCTCTTGTCGGAAGTGGGATGTTCTTGGAATTCCATGCAGTCATGCCATTGCGGCACTCAAACGTAGAGGAATCAACCCATATGACTTTTGTGAGCCATGGTTCTCATCGGACAACTATAGGCGAACTTTTGAGAACGTTGTGCATCCAACTCGGGATATTCGACAATGGGAAAACAGGATCAATGAAAGGGTTTTACCACCTCATGCAAGACGACAGCCTGGTAGGCCAAAGAAAAATAGGATATACGCACAGAGGACAGGAATCGAAAGAGAGTTACTTGCTCCATTTGCAAACAAAAGGGACATAATAGACAAACATGTCGTAATCCACCTCCTAGAGTATGAAGTTGACAGGCTTAGTTGTTATTTTTACTCTGATAGGATTAGTTAATATTGAGACTTCTATTTTTGCATTTAAAACATAAATATTGTTATGCCAACCAAATATACTCCTGTTGAATGCAAATAAGATTGGGTTATTGTTGTTGGCAATAGCGACATGGAATCTTACTCCTTTACCTGTAGCAATAATTATTTATTTATTTATTTTATGGCTAAGTAAGGCTATCATTTATTTCTCTTGTATATGGATGGAAAATCTACTTTTTCAGTTGTATTATAACCACATCACTTGTATTTTTCAGCTGTCACAAGCTAACTGCTACGTGTTGACATGGGCATCTTGTATTATAAAAATCACGATCACAATTTTCATTAGCATCATATCATTATAGGAGTATCCATACAACTGGAACAAGCCTCATGAGTTATACTTTTTCCACTCAAATAGTAGAGCAATTCAATTTCCTATGCCACAGTAATTAAACACCAATAGGAGTAAAATAAATGAAGAAGTTTGGTGTAGTAATGTTACATTTATTTCATCTGATTCATTTCAATCCCTTGAGTTCAACAATTGTAATAGTACTCTTAAAACTAAAAATTCAAGTTTACATAGCATATATAATAATTAAAGATTTGATGCTTGTTATCTTTAGTTCTATGGTTACTGCATTGCTGTTGTTAGTTACTTGAGCAGAAGTTGGATCCATTTGCAACTATCAGGGATTCGAAGTTGGAGACATCAGAGTGAAAATAATCCCACAACACATAAATTAGCGCGAATATGACCTTGTAACAATATAAATCAGTAGCATTCATTTCATACCTTTTCACAAAATGCACTGTGTAATAGTATAAACCTGAAACCTATATTCCATTCCCGTCATTCCATTTCATCCTGTAATGTAAAAACTTGTAACATTGGTCAACAGTCCATTATGTTCTATTTCTACAACATTCATTTTAATACATTAATTTCAACTGACACAACAATTGGATACAAAGTGTTATATCCAGTCCAATATACAAAACATTCATGACTTCCACAATGCATACGGCATACATTCCATTCCATTTACTAAACTCCACAATGCATTTATTCCATTTCATTCAATTCATTTCAATACATTGCATTCCATTCATATCTTTCCAATCCAAAATGTTTACAACCTCTTTACAATGTAGGACTCTTACATTAAATTCATTCCACTAAATCTCAATGTGTACATTCATGTGGAAAAAAGGGAGAGGCCTCAACATTTTTTATCACGAAAATGAGTTCTCTTCAGACTCCGGTACTTTGTAGCCATTGAGCTTTCATTTCCTAGCATAAATGTCAATGACAATCTTTTGCCTGTAGTACCACATGCCTGCATTTGTGAAGGTCAACGGTAGACACTTAAGCAAGCCATCGGCAAATGCCATCACGAATATGCCACAGTCACATCTGCACATTTATAGAATATTTTTCAGACATACATAAGAAATAAATGAAAGAATCAAAACTGACTCATACTCTTTGTGTTCATGTAATTTGCTAGTGTTATGATTCCAAAATAGATGAGATTCATCTTCATTTTAAGATCCAGTCAAAAGAAAGAGTTTTATGGAAATATTTCTTGTAAACATACGTGTTGTCTTGTTGTGGACACAACATCTCTTGAATAGGCCAAATACTTGGGTCATACCACCCGAACTTCGCAAAGTTTGATGTAAGAAAAAAACCCTATATTCAGAAAGAAATGATTTTAGTGTAATCCACATTGATTACTTAAATTAATTTATGTAAGAGCACTTACAAATCTGTTGATAAAATCTAGATTTTCTGTTTGAGCCATCATGCTATTGTAATATTCCCATTTTCTTCGTTCCATGTATCCAACAAGAAGGAAGAAGTGTTTATTACTCCAACAGGGGAAGACAATTGTTTGGTGGGTCCTGATTTCTCGAATCCTTACACCACTAAACCCAAATACGTTGTCAAAAGACTGTGAATTAGGTCCTCCAAAACATACCTACATAAGATTCAGTTCAGAGTAATTTAGAAATACTACGATGCATAGCATAGACATTTCAATAGGTTTTAACGCGCGTACCGAAACATTTACTGAAAAGATGCAAGTTGTTTGCACTTCCTCTTGCAAGCATTCGAACCAATAGTCCATCGTCTAAGAAAATCATGGATTCAGTAAGCACAAAAACATGTAAAATTCATAGTATTAAGAGTTATATCACTATATTATCTTACAAATGTGTCCATCCACTCTAAGTTAAGAGTCTTCCGCAATGTATCCGGTCTAATTGGAGTGCACCACTTAGCTATCCATTCTTCCCTGTAAGGGTAATCAAATTTAAACATTCAAATAAAAAAAAATAAAATTTGGACATTATTTAATTTATACATTCATCGGGGGATCTATTTAAATTGCTTACTTGGTATAATATTTTCTCCAAAAGCTGTCAAGTATTTGTTCCTCTAATTGTGTCAATGATAGATTTGGACTCGAAGGCCCGAACCATTGTACATTGTACGGTGACAATCTTATAGGAACCTTTTTTTTTATAGAATTGGCCTTCATGTGGAGTATTAAAGAAGATATGTCTGATTGTGGAGTATGTACATTGACTTGAGGATGGAACACCGAATGAGAATGAGTCTGAAAAATCTGTTGGATTGGTGGGAAATCTGTTGGAGTTGGAGTGAATGCAAGTGATGTGTAATGGGGAGAGTCGGAGGGTGAGTCATGACATATTACTTCAAGGTCTTCTAGAGCTAGATCAAACACCTTTTCTTTTCTTGCTTTTTTTCTATCTTTACTTTTCTATTCGACATGAAAACGAGAGAAATATTGGAAAACATTATATGAATATGTTATACATAATCCAATGGTTTAGTTACCTTCGTTGAGTCCTCATCTGAACTAAACCTGATACACTCTTCCATATTGAAGTTCACAAATCCTGATGCGCAAGCATCGTTAAAGTGACGCATCTTTTTTCTTATTTTATGCACAGATTTTTCTAAAGCAGACTTTGATTGGCCTTCAATAACATCACATGAGGCGATGCAATGATTTAAAAACTCTTGCATCTACATGTTAAAAAAAAATGCAAGAAACAGAAAATGAATGTACAATAAATTTTATTTTTTTTAAAGTATATGGGAAGTTACTTTAGGGATAATTACCCGAGTATGTTCATAGTTAGAAGGACTCCTCATTTCCGATCTATTAGAGGTTGAATCTTTTGAGTAAACTGGGTTGTCTGGAACATCTTCCCCTAAGGGCCGGCCAACACGCAACCTCGTTATACCACGGTACCATTGCAAATACTCATCCGTGTGTTGTGGACCTGCTGCTTCCTCCCCATCAACAGCGTCATAACGCCTCCTATTCCACACCTCTATCATGTCAGCTAATTTAGAGTAGTCAATGGTCGCATTAAATACCCTATCCCCACTATCATACGGTTTATAAAAATAAGGTGGCATTATTTGCAACAACCCAAATTGTCTAATGATGCAATTGGCATTGTGCCTCTTCGCAATCCAAAAAAATAGCAAGATTGTATTTGAGCCAATTAGGGCTCGATCTTCTTCATCAACGTACTCTGTGAGGTTATCAAAATTAACTACATATGGTTGCCAATTAAACTGTAAGAAATTTGAATAAAAATGTAAGCATCTTGACACATGCAAAATGAAATTAATGATTGTTTCACATGTTACAAAGTACTAATACTTACACTGTCTACAGTTTGGGAATCAAGTTGATTTCGAACCTCTGAAATGGTAGTCATGACCTTATTTCTTAAGACGCATGGCCCACACTTTACATAGTGGAAACTCGAATTTTGTATTTGAGTCCTCTCGCCGAATCAGCCGACCGATACTCATCCGGGAATAGGCCCATATCTAAGTGAAATATGACAATGTTAATAAACACAATGCAGATGCAAGAATGCAAAATAAATAACAAATGCGATTATTAGATACCTGCAAAAGCTGCAAAGGGCCAGTAACTGTTTTAAAAAACTCGTTGGACTTTGTGGGCTTTGTCTTTGCAATTTTTCCCGTCTTGTGGTTCTCGATTTCGAAGAAGCCTTAGATAATGTCCTGTATAGATTGGCTAAACAAGCTGGACCCAAGGCAAATTTCTCAAAAGTTCTAAATAGTCCAAGAATGAAAGCGGCTCCCCTTCCCCAAATGAGTTGGAGAAAATTTGTCCCGCTACTAGGACAAATAGGTAAGCACGAGTATACATGTCTTCTGTCTCCTGGCTCATTCTTTCAGGTGGAGAGGTGAAATTATTATAAAACCACATAAATTTTATTTGTTGCCCATCACAATCCTCCTCGGGGTCGGGCACATTCCCCAGCAACTCGTCACAAATCTTAGCAAGAGCCACCATGCTGGAGAATGTGGTCCCCGTAACAGCCTTCCCGTCAATGGGTAGCCCATATATGTAGGCCACATCCTCGAGTGTAACTGTGGCCTCTCCGCCATTAAAATGAAACGTGTTGGTCTGTGGCCTCCACCTCTCCACTAGGCCGGTTATTAATGCATGGTCAATGTAGATGTTCTCAATCTTTGCCAAATGATGGAGGCCAGTCCGACGGACATTCTCAACTTGTCTTTCATTTAATTTCCATCTAGCATTTTGTAGGCTAGTGGGAATGCATCGGAGCGGACCATACTACTGTAAATAAAACACATGACAAGGCATGTTTTAGTGTATACAATGATATAAAAACAAGAACTAACAGTGAAGAATTATCTAAATTAATGTTTATGTTAACATACCGTCCCATTCCATATCGATTTTGATATATGGTTTTCTTGGTCAAAGAGAATCAATCTGTCAAGAGGCCCGGGATTGTAGTCCATCTACAATAAAACTTAATGATTGTATTCCCAAGAAACTAGAATATGTAAATGCTTAGTTAATTAGCTAGACAATACATATCAAGCTTGCTAAGCAATGCAAATCTTAAAAAATAAGCATGATCTTTTATTTCTAGACAATGCATTTCCAACGCAACAGTCAGTGATCACTGATCAATTGGGCACTGATCAATTGACACTACGCTGACAATCAAATATCATTTGGTAATCATATTCTTTATAGAAAGACTTATCATATTTAAGTACATCATAGAGCATAAATGGTGCTACAATAATCGCATTAATAAAACCCCAAAGCTACAGTGAGAAACAAATTACTTCATATACATACTTAAATGCATTGTATATTAAGATATGGCCGAAGACCACATAAATGGACCTGAACCATCAATTTGAGTTTTATAGTAACCTTGGTAATAAAATAATCATGACTAGAATGTAATCCCAAGATTATAAATTACAAGGTGCTTAACACTATTTTGTCACTGAAGAAAAAATTTTGTAAGTTTGTATCAGTAAAATTCTTTTTCAACAAATGGGCTGATTACAAGGGTGACTTTTTTCAAGTCAATGCAACATCCACCTACAATGCATGAATCGTAGTCTAAAGTACAATGAAAGAAGACCTCCAAGAAGATGGATGAAGAGCAATTTATGATGAAAATACAAATGCCAATGATATTGTACCATCTTTCAAGACAGAGAACATCTGTATCTCCACTATGCAAGTGACATTACATTCAAGATTTACCAATTAAAATTAGAACCAAACACAGCACATATAAAGTAAAAAAAATACAACTTAATTTATTTTCCTAAATTGAAACAAAGAAAAGTGAAAAAAAAAAAAACAAGGCTGAATGATCAGAAAATTATTCTTTTAAACCCAAAAGCATGAATAGAATATACTGATTAATTAGTTCTTCTTAGACATCATAAAACAATTAAAAAAATGGTTCATTGACATTGGAAAAAATTTATTTAACCCATGGAATAGCAATAGACCACTGAAAAAAAAATAATAAAAACCTTAACAGAATATTGACCAAAAGTTGAAAATAAATCCAATGGTTGACCCTAGAAATCAATATAGATATGGTCAAATGAGAAATTGTAGAAACCAACTTTGCTGTTACAACAATAGGGGACCACATGTCCATACAAGAGATTAACTGTGTGGTGCACTCAACACCTCCATCCTTATAAACAGTTTGAAGGAGTTTTATAAAACAAGTTCCAGGCTCATATAGGCTCCATGCAATGTCAGCTTTCTGAATGGAATATCAAGACATGGTAAATCGCATGCACATGAATTAAGTGTATTTCTCTCCGAAATTAGTAAATCGTTTTAGAGATTCTCCAAATTCCACCACACCCTCTCTCCCAACTCATAATATGTCAAGCCCCATTATCAAACAATCTTGTTCAAGAAGCTAGCTACGATTCGGGGTTTATAGCTAGCTTTCTCACAAAGTAAATAATAAAAATATAAAAAAGAATCCACCAAAATGCAATTGGATTAAAACCACTGACCGGCTTCATTAACATTTTAAAATCAAGAAAACTAGAAAACTAAGACAAAACCGGAAAGCCAAAAGGGGGAGGAAGTGGCTCACCTCCAATGTTCAGCCTTTAGAATTTTTGAGAAGAATCCTTCATTTGGTTTTCATTTCCTGTGTTGAATTTCAAGCTACTTTCTCCTTGCTCCAACCCATCTAATGAAACCCTGTTCTTTTCTCTTCCATGAACAAATGGTGATTTTCAAATCTGCCACGATGTCCAGAAATTTCTTTCAATGGTAAAAAAGAGGAAAAATGAGGGTAAAAAGCAAGAGAAAAGATGAAGAAAGAGTTGTTGAGAAGTGGCTGTAAAACGGTGAAAACAGGGTGGGGTTAAAGGTTAGGGCTTTTGATTGGAGAAACGGTGGAGGGCACTTTAGTCCAGAAAGATGGCCGAAAAATCAGCTTATCATTTTTAGGCAAAAAATTGAATCCTTATTAGTATTTGGCAAAAAGAAATAATTTTTATAATTTTTTGGTAAAAATCCCCCCTTTTTTTTTAACTATTTGCCTTAAAGTGATACTTTGAGGAACCTCCAACCAAAGCCCCCAAGAATAAAGCCTATGGTATAAATGCGTTTGGACATTAAATGTATTTGAATATGCTTTTGTAGGTATAAAGATATTCGATTCTTCTTTCGATAAAAACCCCAAAATAATAATTGAAAAAAAAGAAAGAGAAGAGCCTTTTACGAAAACAGCTGAAATTTTAAGATACTTTCGAAAATAAAGAAGGGTAAATTAGCCAAAAGTCCCTGCGCACGGTCTTCTAAGGCATCAAGGACAACAACTTTTTCTCTAATGTCTCTAGTCCAGACAGCTGGAGATACTTTGGTGAAAAGTCCCTAATATGCCACGTCATATATTTTCATGACTAATTTGCCCCTTTCAACCCTCATTCGAACTCCTGCCTTCTTCTTCTCTCTCATTTTCCATTTTCCATTCCTTTCCATGGTTTGGAGTATCGTTGCAGAGCACTTTTCGTCGCCACCATGCCATGACTTCTGATTCTCTCTATTTCATTTCTTCAAAGATGGAATCGGTTTTGAAATCTCTCTCTGTACAACTGATTTAAAAGATAGTAGTTTGCTTTTTTGCTTGTTTTCCCTTTCTCTTTTCTCGATTGGATCATAGTCATCAAGTGTTACTGTAACAGTTGAAAGCAAGAGTGAAAATTCTTGTTTTATAGTAGCAATACTTCCATTCATTTGTAGCACTATCAATTTTGGATCATTCACTTGACTGTCTTGAATCAAAATAATCTCTCCATTTCAACCATGACCTTCCTGTTGCCATCGATCCATCACATGGCCCGGACAAAGATAAATTTACAAAACTCTGATAAAGATAAATTTGCAAAACTCAGATAATTTATCTGAGATTTCAGAAAAAAAAACTCAGATAAATTATTTTAGTTTTGGCAAATTTATCTGAGTTTCTGGCAAAACTGAGACAAATTTATCTGAATTTATGATAAAACTCAGACAAATTTATTTGAGTTTGTGTCCAACTTGTGAGGTATTTTTCTATGATATAACGGTGGAATCTTGACTTGGTCTCTTCATGAAAGTTGTAGCCCTAGATGTGTAGATGATTCTAGAGTTTTGAATCACCCGATTTGGACTTCGAAAACTCAAGTTATTGCTCATTGAAGTTTACTGGTAAAAACAGGAATTTTGGATCGGTTTTTTCCGGCCTTATTTTGAAGCAACGCTTGGAGGCCCAAACGAACTTGAATTTTTGCGAACCAGACCTTTCTGAAAAGCTTAAGACGTCCTCTAAAAACTTCATGAAGACCACTTTGTCGTTCTGAAACTTTAATGCCATCCAAACCTCAATGGAATGAGAGAAGTTCATTTGACAAATTTATCTGAGTTTCTGGCAAAACTGAGACAAATTTATCTGAATTTCTGATAAAACTCAGACAAATTTATCTGAGTTTGTGTCCAACTTGTGAGGTATTTTTCTATGATATAACGGTGGAATCTTGACTTGGTCTCTTCATGAAAGTTGTAGCCCTAGATGTGTAGATGATTTTAGGGTTTTGAATCACCCGATTTGGACTTCGAAAACTCAAGTTATGGCTCATTGAAGTTTACTGGTAAAAACAGAAATTTTGGATCGGTTTTTCTAGCCTTATTTTGAAGCAACGCTTGGAGGCCCAAACGAACTTGAATTTTTGCGAACCAGACCTTTCTGAAAAGCTTAGGACGTCCTCTAAAAACTTCATGAAGACCACTTTATCATTTTGAGACTCTAACGCCATCTAAACCTCAATGGAATGAGATAAGTTCATTTGAATTATTGCTAAGCTTTGCCAAAACTCAGATAAATTATCTGATTCTGCTTTTGCTGACGTGTATAAGGGTGTTTTTGTCTTTTTCAATGATTTACTTTTATAAAAGGACTGCTGTTAGTACATAAAATGTTGTGTACCGTTTGCAATAAAAATCACATTTAGGGACCTCCGCCCAAATGCCCCAATAAAAGAAATCATTTGCTAATTAATGTTCATCTTTTCTTCTCCCCTCCTTCAACGATTGCCTTTTTCTCTAACCATAGGCGTTCGAATTTCACACCGGCAATTTCATCCATCGCAATGAAAACCGCTACGCTTCGACCTTTTCCCGCCTCTCAGCATTCAACAGATCACATTTCTTTTCTCAGTTCATTTCATCAAACACCTTCTTTTGCAGCTTCCCATCCGAAGAAGCAGGCAGTTATTTCAATCACACCCACACGGCTCTCCAGTACGTTACCACTTTTGTTCCTTTTCTCGTTTCTCTTGCTGCTGTTGGAACATTGAAATACCCACAGTTTTGGTGTTTCACAGGATCTCGTCGGTCTGTTCGATGTGCCGTTCGTTTTCGACCATGCATCGACATACACAAGGTGAGCATTTGTTGAAGCATGGCTCGCTAGAATCGTTGATATTGAGATTTGGGTCACTGGGTGTTTCTGTTTATGGTGCGTTTGTGTGTATCATGGTTTCTTTTTGCACTTTTCAAGGGTTGTGCTGTTGGGCGGTTTTGGTGGTATTGCATTAGGTGGGGGCCTTGTTTTTCTAGTGATTATGGTGGGAATACAGTACTGGACATGGAGAAATTTCTGATTTCAGCACTGCCCGAAACATGAGAAGGAATGGTTGACTATTTGATCTCGAATTGCTCATGATTTGGGGTGTACTTGAATGCACTCTATATGTTTGCTGTGTTTCCATTTCACTGTAGATTGCCATGAGTGTTTTAAGTATGCCGCCAACATTTGCTTTGTCTGAATATTGGCCATTCCCTTTTATGCATGTTTGGTTGTCACTAAAAGGGTTCTGTGATGACATTTGGGTGGGTGGGGCTGATACTGATTCTCCTCCATTTCATGATCAACTCTCATCTCACATACTTTAAAAAAAAAGTCCTTAAAAAAATAAAAATAAATCTCATCTATTATCGGCGTACCTAAATATATAGTTTCCATGCTGAAGGAGTGACCACATATTTTGCTAAAATGTTCGATGCTCTTTACATTTGGAGTGCATCCAAATAAATCTTATATTTATCGGAGATGGTGTTCTCCTTTAATTGCATATGATATGACTATATGCAAGCATGACATGTTAAATTTTCATTATCATGTTAGCTAAACTATGTTACACGGGTTTTAATTGCTCTGATTCGGTATAATTTATTTGCACTAACTTACCCTAATCCCTTTGTTGTGTTTATAGACTGTTTCATGTGTTAATGGATTTGATTTGTTAGAATGCTTGGATATCATGGCTACCGAACTTGAACCTCTGATCTCTCGTGCCTCAGGGTGTACCTTTGATGAGATAATTATGGAGACCAGAGGAGTTTGTGGTTGGATAGGCTTTGTTGCATTGATGAGATAATATACAATTCTTAATCACACTGTTTGCTGAGGCTAGCTTAGAACAATCCATTTGTAATAGTGTGCCTATTGTGGATGGGAGATGCCCCAGAATCACCACCTTGGTGTGATCCTAACCTTTTGATTTTGACACATCTGAATGCAGACTGTTGGCTGTAAGTCTATTTACAAGCAACAAACCAACAGCTGATATGATCAATTAGGGGAGGTTTTAGGGCAGAGCCTATACAATTTGCGGCCCACCAGATGAGCAGCCTAGTTGACTAAAAGATTGTCCATGCAATTAAAGTTGCTTGTTCAAAAAAAGTAGACAACTTTGATCGAGTATTATGCAGTATATTTGCTAGTTGACAATCTAGAGTACCTTCTAAACTTCATGCATTGCATGTTTCATATATGTTTCCTGAAATCACGCCAATCTATATCACGTAATGTGTTTTTCTTATTATTAGGATAGTTTGATCTCCAAGATCTACAAACTTACTAAACAATGCTGCATGTGTGAAATTGTTTATAAGCTGACTTGCTAAAGGCCTTTGCTATTCTAATGTCAAAGACACTAACAAACAGTAGACATGTTGCGATGTTTTGCTTGAAACTTGAACATTCAGGGCAAGGTGAAACAAATTGTGGGGTCCACCCTCCGTGATTCAACTGATGATGGGTCTTCTCTTATAACCAATTTCGAATCGGACAAGTCACCAGCTGAGTTTGCGAATTTGTACAAACAGGATGGACTTACAGGTGGCCATGTAATAATGCTTGGTGCAGATCCCACAAGCAAATCTGCAGCAATTGAAGCCTTACATGCCTACCCAGGTATAGCTGATTGCACTCTGTTTCTTCCAAATAGATGTGTTGACCCTGTAGTTTAAACATTTCTGTATTGTCGTTGTTATGTATGATTTCCCTTTGATTGTGTTATGATCAATGATTGAGTTTCACAAATTTTTTAGGATTCATTTGTTTGCGCCCCTTTACGTATGTAAATGTTACACATAGGGGCGGACCTACATATATGGATTCGGGGGCAGTTGCCTCCATTGGACATGGGTCCGCTTCCAAAACACAAATGAAAATCCTAGGTTTGCCCCCTCAAATGGAAATCCTGGGTCTGCCACTGGTTACACATGTAACATTTACACAGTCACCTTTTTTTTTTTCCACTTGTATGGTGTTAAATGAGGCCATTTCATATTAAAATTTTCTCACTTGAAAAGGTGTGAAAACGTTTCATACACTTCCTGGGTTAGAAAGGCACCAGTACAATGTCTGCTTGGGACAGGTCATGGTATCAAATCCCATCACCATCTTCTATTTTTTTTTGCCAATTCTGTGGGCCCCAAAATTTTAATCCGAACCAGGTTTTTTTTTTCTCTGATGAAGATTGTTTCCCCCTAGTATATAACCCGACAAGACTATTCCCCTGGTCAAATTTTTTATTAACCCATTAAAGGGTCGTTTGTCTTGATGTCTTCTACACATGGGATATGAAATGGATCTTTATATGTGAATTTTAACATATGTGAAAAACAATACCGTGTTTTTTTGGAAGCACCCTTTGCACACGAGTAAATGTTGAATGGTTTGGCTTACATACATAAAATCTTCACATTTCTCAAAATCTATGAATGTTTATAAAATCTTCACATATCTCAAAATCTATGAATGTTTAAGATTTGGATCTAAAAGTTTTGGGGTTTAATGGGTCGGTTTGGATTAAAATTTTTTGGGTCCCATAGGAGTTGCAAAAAACAAAAGGTGGTGAAGGGATTTGATACCGTTATGACCCAAGCGGACTTTGTACTGGTGCCTTCTTAACCGGGAAGGTGTATATTGTTTCACACCTTTTCAGGTGTGGGAATTCTCAAATGAAACTAGCCTCATTACACACCATTTTCACACCTCATTTACGCATGTGATGCGTAAATTAGTATTTTAAAACTCAGCTGAGTCCGAGTGACTCGGAGTCGGCATTCACCAAGTTGCGTCAGGCTTGAGTCTCCCATCCCAATTCTATTTACTTCTTCTTCTTATTCATCTCAACCCTAAATCTTCATAACCTCCTAGTGGATAACAATCCATTCTGCTAATAAGTTCAGACAGACTGTGAGTTGACATGCAGCCAAACACACTCGTTGTTTTGAGAGTTCAAGTTTGCAAAGTTTGGTTGCATGTCATTGCTCCAGTGAGACCTTCAAAATTTATAGTCTTCTATGATACTGAGCTTGGATAAAGGCCGTCTTCATCATTATCAAAGCCTTGTCCCAACTATGTTGGGGTCATCTACATGAATTCTGTTTCGCTATTCCAGTCTAACGGAATGTCAATATCTTAAAATTCATGTAGTAGTTGTGACAAAAGTTTTATGCTGGCTGTCAACCTACCTGATGAAATGCTCCATTTTCTGGGCTTGGGACCTGCAGCCAGAACAAACTGGCAGAGTTTGGATAAAGTCTCTCATATTAAATTAACAATTATGGAGTTGTTTAGACTTTAGAGAAAGCTAGTTGATAACTGATGTAGGGTACTCTAGTTATTGATGTGAATGTGCTTTGCCGAGGGGCAGATTAGTTTTACTCTGTTGTGCGAATATGGTAGAATTGAGTAATTTAAAATGGCCAGAAATTCTTAGAAAAATAATTTGATGTGACAAAAGAGTAGCTGTTTGTATGTATATTGTTGGGACTGTGATGAAGTTAGTCTTTCAGTTCATCCTGAATGGTCCTTATAGCTTGTGATACGATTCAAGTCTTTATAGCTTTGAACTGTCTTTAGCAAGTTTATTGATTATGCCATGTTTTTCATGGTCTTTTGGTGTTTAAAATTCTACTGGTAACAAAAGCACGACCATTAATATGGTGCATTAATGTGGTAATGGTTTTTTAGTTTCCTGGATTCATTTGAGATGGCTAGTTTTTATGTTTAAAGCTGTCCTATCCAACCCCATTCTCCATGAAGGCATGGGCGTTTAAGTTGGGTGCAGTGTTGAGTTTTCATCTATGTTATCAAGACCACGAAGGGTGAAAATATGCACTATAACATATAATAAAATGTTTTTCCTAAACTGCCTAGGACATTTTCTTTGGAGGAAGTAACTGTTATTTCTTATAAACAGGAATGCATCCAAACAATGAAAACATTTTGTACCATTGACCTAACGGATGGAGTATCAAGCTCTTAAAAGCCTAACAACTTGCACAAAGGCAAAGACATCTTCACCATAATTTCTGGGAATCATTGCTTAAAAACATATTCAGTGGATGTGCAATGTCTTGCTAACTCACTTTTGATGGAGTTGGATTGTCTAGGGATGTCTGCTATATCAAAGGCAATCAGAAAATGAAATCTCCACCATATTAAGTTTTTCATAACTTACAACCATATTAAGTTCTTCATAACTTACACAGAGGGTGGAAATATGAGTGTTCCTTGAGCATTCGGTCATCCAAGAACCTGCACATGTGTAACCTTCTTATGATCCAGATAGATGGTTCTATTGTGGATGCATGATAACCTAAAAATTCTGCCTGAGCATAAGTGGCTCCGTTTCTTAATTTCTCTCAGTCGAGCACCACATGATACCTCAGGGTATGGCTCCATGTTAAGCTAAGAAATCATATTCGAGGAATTTCCTGTTCATAGTACTGCCTGCACTAACATGCACATTGAGATACTCCAAAGGAGAGAACAAATATGCAATACCATTCCAAAAAAAAAAAAAGTAGAATGGATCCTTCATGCAACCCAAGCTTTGCTGTTGTATTCATCAGAATGATTTTTGGCGATCTTTTACTTAAAAAATGGAAAGAAGATCATTACTTTCCAATTTAAATAACTATCTGGGATGATCATTACTGTTGTTTTTTAACTTCCAAGAAATACATGAGATCTTTTTGTGAACTATTTTGAATTTACCATTAAAAAAACAAAATTTTGAATTGGATTTCATTATATAATGACTTTTAAGCGCAATTTTTCCTATATTGTATTCATATTATTGTGTGAACCATAACTTCCAGGTGGTTTGCAAGTTGGAGGTGGAATCAATTCAGAAAATGCTTTGAGTTATATAGAGGAAGGAGCCAGCCATGTGATTGTTACGTCGGTACGGAATTGAATATGGTGATATCACCATGCTTCATAGATCTCTTATATTTATATATTTTTTAGTTTAACATTCAGTTTTGATGCCAGTCTTAGTTTACCCTTAAATTAACATTATTGAGGGTAATATTACCAGAGAAAGCATTGCAGAGAAGATACATTTTACTTTGCCTCCCTATTCTGTAGTGTACATGCTTATTCCATGGTTCAATTATATTCAATGGGCCCAATTCGGCCAAGGATGTTTCTAAATCTCCCAGATTACATGATTCTGGCCATCCAATCTTAAACCTCTTTTCCTGAACTGATGCTCTAGCACTCTGTTTAATACCCATAAGGAGTTGAACATTTTAGAATTTTTTTCATATCCCCCCCCCCCCCCCCCCCCCCCACCAAGATATATATTTCCTGGTTCCGCCATACATTGATAAATTCTGTATCCACTATAAGGCCCATAATATCAATTGTTTGGGTCAGACCAAACCATGGTTACCATATGTATGGCACAGAGAGGTGCAATAAACTCTGCAGTTACGGGGCCATCAGCCCTAGAGTTTCTCTGTCCCCTAGTGGATTGCATGCACCCGAAATTCACTATTATCAAAGTGATTTATTGTTGGACTGAGCTTGATCTTTTGGGCCTTTGAATAGATGGCTGTAAGAATTCAACCAGGGAAAATTTTTTGAGCCATCCTTTTTCCATAACGAGAACTTCCTATCCCATAGTCCATTGCGATTTGTGAGGAGGTGATCACTGATCACAACTGTGGTCAAGACATGGAATGTAGAGCACATGGAAGAAGTATGATGCAATATATTTGGAAAGCACCTGTTTAGCAACGCGTGGACTCTTGTGCTGGGGATGACAATCATAATGTGTATTCAAATATTCAAACATCTATTGACTTAAATGATCCTACTCCTTTAGCTTATTTCTTTGTTAATGTTTCTAATCTCTTGTTCTTGATTTATTCTTGCTATGCTGCAGTATGTTTTCAGTGATGGACAGATGAACCTTGAAAGACTTAAACAACTTGTTCATATGATAGGAAAACAAAGGCTTGTACTGGATCTTAGTTGTAGAAAGAAGGTACATACTTTTCATAATTAGACCACCTTCTATTAATGAAAAGACCTGAAATTTATTGGCCAACGTTTTGCTCCATAGGTCATAGCTAGTCTAATCACTATTCTGTAAACTCATCCATAATCAATACAAAGAGGTAAGGCCTTAGGGCCGACCCTTGATGCAAACCTATGGTCATTGGGAACTCACTTGTCTCTCCACAGTTAGTTCTCACACTCGTTACTACTCTTTCATACATGTCTTTACTAATTTCAGTATAACCTCTTGGAACATTCCTTTTATTTAAAACCCATCAAATTAAATATCTGGGTACCCTATCATACGCTTTTGTAGATTGATGAAGACCATATGCATATTTTTCCTCTTTGCTCGATATTTTTCCATTAATTGCCTAAGTAAGAAGATAGCTTTCATAGTTGACCTCCTTGGCATAAAACCAAACTGATTTTCTGATATCTTGGTCTTTATCTATGAATTTGCTCCATACTCTCCCATAACTTCATAGTATGACTCATAAGTTTAATCCCACTATAGTTTGTACAGTTTTGTATATCTCTCTCATTCTTATATATTGGTACTACAACATTCTTCTCCATTCATCTGACATTTTCTTTGTCATTAATATCTTATTGAAGAGCTTACTTAATCAAATGCCCCTTCTTTTAAGTATTTCCAAGCCTCTATCGGAATGTCATCTAGACCTGTAGCCTTTCCTGTCTTCATTTGTTTCAATGCTTTCGTCACCTTTACCACACCCTAAACTTGTGGAAAAAGTATGTTCTACTAGGTATCCTCTCTTGCTCTTAAGTTTTCTCAACAATTAAACAGAAATAGTTTGTTTGCACAAACGTTGAATCAATAATTTGTTGTTGCTAATGTTGAATGGGTCAGGCTAGCTGGCCTAAGTTGTCATGGGTCAGCCAAGGGTAGGTCGGGTCTATATCTTCCTGCCTAGTTTTTTATTGGTTTGGGCTGTGGCCACAGTCATTGGTTCATAAGGTTATGTTGAAGGGTTAGTTGTGGAAAGTGCTAGGAGAAGAATGACTAAAGCCGGTTCATAAGGTTATGTTGAAGGGTTAATTGTGGAAAGTGCTACGAGAAGAATGACTAAAGTCCCTGCAATTGGCTTTGCAAGAGGTGGATTCATATTGGCAATTGTATCTGATAGCCATAAGGATGGAGAGTTGGGAAAAAAACCCATCTAATGCCATTCTCCGTGTTTTCTCAAGCCACAGTGGAATGTCTTAACTGTTAGTTTGGTCAAAATATTCAAGTGAAATGATATTCTCCATGAATATTATTTCATTATCTTGTTTGAGGAAGGTTAAATAGAAAGATAGGTATTCATTTTGAAGCATTTTTAGTATGATTTACAATCATTCTAAACTCTTCATGCTCAGGATGGGCGGTACACAGTTGTCACCGACAGATGGCAGAAGTTTAGTGACTTGTTTCTTGACTGGAAGACTTTAGATTTTCTTGCCTCTTATGCTGATGAATTTCTGGTTCATGGTGTTGACGTTGAGGGCAAAAGGTAATGTTTCTAATATTACCACTTCCTGTTATATTCATACTTAGGCATAAATTTCTTTGATGGAATTTAAAAGTTATTTCTCATTTTACCTCCACTTTCTGCTCTTTGAGTTCTTATATTCAGGCAACAATAAGGTCCTGTCCGTTTAATGTACAGTTTATTGAATCTTTCAGACAGTCCATACTTGTTGGCCCCAAAATATTGATCTGAGGGGCCTAACTGTAGATGCTGTTCTAAATTCTGTGTGTGTGTGTGTGTGTGTGTGTGTGTGTGTGTGTGTGTGTGTGTGTGTGTGACGCTCTCACCTACCCATAGGCACTAGTGGGCGTGGTTTATCGGTGGCCAGGACTTTTAATGGGTGTAGTAGTTGGATGGGCCTGCTACAAGGCCTAGATTGGGCCCTTTGTGTGAGTTGGTGATTATTTCAGGGCCCTTGATCCCATGATTTGTTCCAATCCATCCATCTAAGCAAGCATCAATTTCATCCATTTAATCTGCGTCAACTCTGCAGTTTAAACAACATTATACTGAGCCACTTTAAAATCATGTGATCAGAGTGATATTTGACTAACTGTGATTCTGAAGGCCCGTTAAAAGTCTCACCCTAAAAGTGTATCTCGTTGCATAAATCCATCCATAAAATCATCTCATCGAATATACATAGGTAGATGTGCGAGCGTCCACACAACCATGTGTCATTCTCTTGGTCATAGTAGTCACACTGTCACAGCTCCCATTTTCTGGAGAGAGCTTATCCATGGTAATTTGCATGAGCCAAGGGCCATTTCTCTGTATTCTGCTTTGGTGCTTGAACGATCTACAACGTATTTTTTAATTTTAGTTTTAAATTTAAAATTTTTGGTTTGTATGACCTAGATTTTGTTCAATGAGCGATTGAGCATGCAAGATTCACTGTGGGCTATGATGCCGGATACCGGATGGACACTGCAAAGAAGTGGATTTTGCATAAGAATTATCAGATACACTGTGGCTATTTTGTGTATTTTGAAGTATCAGCCATCATAGACCAGTATCAGCCATCATCATCTGAAGATCCTACCTTGTCTGAGTGACAATATTCACTAATATCTATATTACCATGAGCTCCATTAGTGGGCCTTTTCCTGGGGCGATCTTCAGGTATTGCAAGATTCAATACCATGCTTCTAGATGATGAGAAACATCAAGCATCTAGGTGGACCCTACAGGGAGGTGCTTACCTGATCATTAGCCTACATACATGCATGTATAATTCTTCACTCAGGCCACTGAATGTTTTTCTCTTAAGTTCATAAGCTGGCATCTCTAAGCCATTATTATCCTTGTTACTCGACTACTCGTCTTAAAAAGAAGAGTCTTTCACTGGCATGTATTATGCCATTTCAGTGGAAATTATAAACTCAAATTGCTGTTTTGTAGTGGAAATTGGACTGTGCAGCTACAGATTTTTTTTTTTTTTAATTTATTTGCTCACCCATTTATCACAGGTTAGGGATTGACGAAGATCTCGTGGCATTGCTTGGACGATTCTCACCAGTGAGTAGTACTCCTATTCAGTTGTATGATATGTATATTTTCTTTTGTTTGGGAAATAGTCGAAATTCCCCTTCCATTTTGAGAATTTCTTAAAAGACCAATTCACATTTTAGTTCCCAAATTTGATGGGATAAGGCTTCAATGATAATGATGCTGCTGCTGATGATGATGACCATGGATGAAAATATCGGCCGCTGCGTAGATTCTATTCATAAGTCTTCGGTCTTGCTAATGTTCTATTAAGGATATACATTTTTAAATACGAGAATGCATATACCTTGACTCATCTCATTACATTGAGAAAAAAGTGCATTTATGTTCAAGCAATTTGCCAGTTTACCTATTTCTATTCATATTGTCTAAATATGAAATTGACCTAACATGAGGAAAGATTGTGTCACAAGAGGAATATGCAAGAATTATGATAGCTTAATGCATGACATGCATGTACTTAACTTGATATTGCATTTGTTATTGGTTAACTGAGTGGATTTTTCAGTAATCCTGATTTAATGCATTGAAATGTTGTTTTTAAAGTTATTAAAAATCTTTAACATGTTTATGCATTATGGATTGAACTTTTTTAGGTATCTTCCTATTTGGAAGGGTGCTGTGATGTTAGTTGGAACGTTGGTTTAGATGATTTCATATCCAAGAATATGCTCTTGGCAGGCTGTGATGTTAGTGGAACAAACCTATACCACTCTGTCAACCATAGAGTGTGAGTATGTAACAACTTGGAGCATGAGGTAAAGAGGCGGTGTGACTGGGAATTTACATTTAGAAATTCCAATTTGGTCTAAAACAAAGCCACCAATTTCTTTGCAGAGTGATAGTGATGCTCCTTTATCATGAGTGTACAGTAAGTGTACATGGTTAGTCCTGGCATATTGGACAAATACATAGCTATGTGGTTCGTGTGATCACTTTTGATCATGTGAGGTCAAGTGCAAACTTGACGGGTCCCGTTGTTAAAGGCCTTACAAGGAATGTTAACTTCCATGGGGATGAGTTTAAGCCCACTTATTGATCACCTATGGTAGAAACTTGACTCAGCATTTGTACCCCAAATCCTGAGTTCAATGAGCAAAGTATATCATTAGTTTGTGATCTGCAAGCACTGAATTTACTTATTTCATCCCCTGGATTAGAAGTAGTGCTTGGACTTGTAATGGAAAAGGAGAGGCTGAGCTAGACTCTTAATGGAATGGATCTATAACAGATTTTTGTTGTGGCGTTTATGTTACAAGGGCGCCTATGATAGGGCCACCTATATGAATGTGGAAGTGCGGCTGCTTCCTGCTTCCTGCGAGGATTGGGTTTTCCTCTAGAGCATTCATGAAAGTAGGATATAGACACTGTTAACACTTGTAACATAAAGCCCACTAGGCCCAGGCCCATTCATTGTAACTTATCCATTCATTGTAACTTATCTACACATATCGTGGGATTAGTTAGGATAGAATCAAATCAATTGTACAGCTTACTTTCCATAACAGATAGATTGTAATTAGTTTGATTTGCCTTGATTAAGGCTAAATATGTTTATAAAAGAGAGAAAGGATCGTCCATCAAAGGCATCCTGGAATTTCCACAACTATCATTCTTTTCACATCCTGTCATGGTATCAGAGCTACTGTTACTCTAGCTTTGTCTCTGTGGATCATCTTGTTCAGTCGACAGTCATCTGCCTTCTTGCAATTAATCAGATCAGGGATCTGCATGCAATCTTCTCTAACAAACGTCTGTGATGATATGATCACAAGTGGCCCACCAGTGATCATCATGGCATGTTACAGATCATCTACAGGAGTGGTCGCCTATCTCTCCTAGTTATTCTAAAGATTTTTTCAACATTTTTTAAAGATCAGAGGTAGGTCATTTGCTACAATTTGTGATTTTCCAATTTTCTCAGATAGATTTGATCACAACCGTCCAACATCTTGGTTTGTGGATGGATTTGGACGCATCTTGTCTTGTTGGAAAGAGATTTTGATTCTCCTTGAACCCTGTAGATCTGATTCTCCATCAGATCTAGCTGTGGGCCTCACATAAGAATTTTGAGGCCAAAATCAAGTTCGCCTGGCCTATTTTTTGGTGTTTTTTTTTGTGTAAAAATTTGTGCAGTCACTTTCTGCACTGCTGGGATACACTGTTAGCTATTTCTTGCCTCTCTGGAGCTTTGGATATTCAGCCTCTTTGTTAGTATTGTTCATCTACTTGGTGTCTGTGCTTTTGAGTTACAATTATGGACAGCCACAAAAGTGAAACTTATTTGATTAAATTCAATGGGACAAATTATTCTTCCTGGGCATTCCAATTTCAAATATACCTTAAAGGCAAAGAGTTATGGGGACATGTTGACGGAACTGATCCTGTACCTTTAGAGGATGTAAAGGCTGTCTCTAAATGGGCAACCAAGGATGCCCAGATCATGACTTGGCTTCTGGGGTCGGTTGATCCACAATACATTCTGAATCTTCGGCCCTATAAAACAGCCAAGGGAATGTGGGATTATCTCCGCCAGGTGTATCAACAGGATAACTCCGCCAGACGGTTTCACTTAGAACATGAGCTATCTCAGTTTAATCAAGGGACAATGTCCATTCAAGAATTTTACTCTAATTTTATCCGTTTATGGACGGACTACACTGAGATCATTTACTCAAGTCTCCCTGATGCATCGATTGCGGTGGTTCAAACAATTCATTCCACTAGTCAACGGGATCAATTCTTGATGAAACTGCGGTCTGAATTTGAACAAGTTCGTTCAAATCTGATGAGCCGGGTGCCTCCTCCATCCATTGATTCATGCCTAGGAGAGCTTCTTCGTGAGGAACAACGACTTACCACCCAAGCTGCTCTTCACCAAGCTATATCTTCAGGACCACTAACGGCTGCCTACCTTGCTCGTCCTAAACAGCAAATCAGGGACATGTCCAAAGTACAGTGTTACTCTTGTCAGAAGTATGGCCATGTCTCCACTCAATGCGATCAGAAATTCTGTTCTTATTGCAAACGCAAAGGCCATGTTCTTCCAGAATGTCGGCGCCGTGCTCAGTCTTCCTCCCAGAAGGCGAATCTAGCAACTTTGGATGCACCTATTTCTGCAGATAGTCCTGCTGCCACTACCATCATGCCTGCTCAACCTTCTTCTTCATCCGCCCTTACCCCGGAAATGGTTCAACAGATGATAATAAATGCTTTTTCTGCTCTTGGTCTCTCAGGTAAACCCAAACAATCCCACTCCACTTGGTATATGGATTCGGGGGCTTCTAATCATATGACTCATTCTTCTGATAATTTATCTCAAGTAAAGCCGTATGATGGAAATCTCCGCATCAATACCGCAGATGGTGGCAGTATACCCATTACTGCCATCGGTGAGATTTCACATCCCTTACCCTTGAATCATGTCTTTCTTTCTCCTCAATTATCTACAAATTTATTATCTGTTGGCCAACTCGTTGATAACCATTGTTCTGTCTCTTTTTCGCGTGCTGGTTGTGTGATACAGGATCAAGCATCGGGGGAGGTGATAGTGAAGGGACCTAAGTGTGGTCGTCTTTTTCCGCTACAACTCTCTACACAAGATAGGGATTTGTTTGCCTCTGCTTTGTTTTCTGCTTCAAGTTCAAATAAAAATCAGTTATGGCACAATAGATTAGGCCATCCTCATTCTCGTACTTTGTTGTCATTGTTTAAATCTGGTTTGCTTAATGATAATAAAATTTCTCTTAAAGATGCTTCTTTTGATTGTTCTAGTTGTAAAATGAGCAAAAGTAAGACTCTTCCCTTTCCTATCAGTACATCATTATCATTGAAATGTTTTGATCTTGTTCATAGTGATGTATGGGGTATCGCACCTGTCATATCCCATTCTCATTTTAAGTATTTTGTTACATTTATTGATGATTACAGTCGCTTTACATGGATTTATTTCTTACATTCAAAATCTGAGGTGTTTGTTACTTTTAAAATTTTTTTAGCTTATGTGGAAAATCACTTCTCCACATCCATTAAAACACTTCGCACAGATTCTGGTGGTGAATATGTTTCAAATGAATTTCAAAATTTTTTACAACACAAAGGAATCATTTCTCAAAAATCTTGTCCTTATACACCACAACAGAATGGAGTGTCTGAGAGAAAAACAGACACCTTTTGGACATTGTCAGATCACTTCTCTTAGAATCATCCGTTCCGGCCAAATTTTGGCCTGAAGCTCTGTCCACAGCAGTTCATGTTATTAATAGACTACCATCCCCACGTATAGAAAATAACACACCTTATTTTCGTTTATTCCACAAGCATCCTACTTATTCTCATCTCCATACGTTTGGGTGTGTATGTTTTGTTCTTCTTCCCCCAGTTGAACGAACAAAACTATCTGCTCAATCATCTCAGTGTGCTTTTCTAGGCTATGCGACTGACCAAAAAGGATTTCTCTGCTATGATCCGAAAGTCAAACGTATCAGGACATCTCGTAATGTTGTGTTTTTCGAACATCAATATTTTTTTCAGCATCATTTAGATCATGAAAATCCTACTGTGCTTTCTCGTGTTCCTGACTTCTGTGATGATCATGTTCCTTCCTTGGACTCTACCAAGCCTATCCTTGTGTATGAAAGACGTCGGCGGGGAAATACGATTGCAACTGACACTCCTGATTTGTCAGCTTCCTCGATACTTGACCCAGCTCCTGGTCCAGACATTCCTCACTCAGTTCCTGTTCGTCGCTCCTCTAGAACTTCCCGCCCTCCTGATCGGTTTGGTTTTACCCATACATCCTTACTTGCTACTTTGTCTTCTGTTCACATTCCTCATCATTTTTCTCAAGCAGTGGAACATGAGTGTTGGCGGCAGGCTATGCAGGAAGAACTTGACGCAATTAAAATGAATCACACATGGGATATCGTTCCCTGTCCTCCATCCATCAAACCCATTGGCTGTAAATGGGTGTACTCTATCAAGCTACATTCTGATGGTACTCTTGCTCGTTATAAAGCTCGGTTAGTGGCACTTGGCAACCGTCAAGAGTATGGTATTGACTATGATGAGACATTTGCTCCGGTGGCCAAGATGACAACAGTGCGTACTATTCTTGCTATAGCAGCATCTCGTTCATGGCCTCTTTATCAGATGGATGTGAAGAATGCCTTCCTCCACGGAGATCTTAAAGAGGAAGTTTACATGCGCCTTCCTCCAGGATATGCTACTACCTCTACTCATGAGGTGGCCCGGCTCCGTCGCTCACTGTATGGACTCAAACAAGCGCCCAGAGCTTGGTTTGAAAATTTCGGTCTACTCTGCTTCATCTTGGATTTGCTCAAAGTCCCTATGATCCTTCCTTGTTCCTCAATAACACTGCTCAAGCTACCACTATTCTCCTAGTATATGTGGATGATATCATCATCACAGGCACTCACAGTAAAATGATCCATAGTCTTCAGTCCTCGCTTCAAACTGCATTCCATATGAAAGACATGGGTCCTTTAACATATTTCTTGGGTCTTGAGGTTCAACAGTCTAGGAAGGGATTGTTTTTACATCAGCATAAGTATGCTACTGATCTTATTGATCTTGCCGGCCAAAAGGATGCAACTCCTGTGGACACTCCATTAGAGGTCAATGTAAAACTACGAAAAGATGATGGGGACCTCCTTTCCGATCCCACCTCCTACAGACGTTTAGTTGGGAGTCTCGTCTACTTGACTATCACTCGGCCTGACATCTCATATGCTGTGAATGTTGTTAGTCAATTCATGCAAGCCCCACGCCATCATCATCTGGTTGCTGTCAAACGGATTATTCGGTACATTCTTGGTTCTCTGACACGAGGATTGGTTTTTCCGGTTGGCACCCCACTCACCCTAAATGCTTATTCTGATGCCGACTGGGCCGGATGCCCGGATACTCGCCGATCTACTACAGGCTGGTGTATGTATTTGGGTGAATCACTCATCTCTTGGAAATGCAAAAAGCAGGAAAGGGTCTCCCGGTCTTCCACTGAATCCGAATATCGTGCTATGTCATCTGCCTGTTCTGAGATCCTTTGGCTTCGTGGCTTACTTGCAGATCTGGGGTTTCCTCAGACTTCCGCTACTCCTCTTCATGCAGACAATACTAGTTCCATCCGTATCACTGAGAATCCAGTCTTTCATGAACGGACAAAACATATTGAGGTGGATTGTCACTTTATTCGCGATGCTTATGACCGCAAGATCATTACTTTACCCCATGTTTCCAGTCAACTCCAACTTGCGGACATTTTCACAAAAGGATTGCCTCGGCCACGCCATGAGTTCTTGATTCGCAAATTGCTGTTGTTTGACCATCATCAATTTGAGGGGGGGTGTTAACACTTGTAACATAAAGCCCACTAGGCCCAGGCCCATTCATTGTAACTTATCCATTCATTGTAACTTATCTACACATATCGTGGGATTAGTTAGGATAGAATCAAATCAATTGTACAGCTTACTTTCCATAACAGATAGATTGTAATTAGTTTGATTTGCCTTGATTAAGGCTAAATATGTTTATAAAAGAGAGAAAGGATCGTCCATCAAAGGCATCCTGGAATTTCCACAACTATCATTCTTTTCACATCCTGTCAGACACTTGGCTTGAGATAGTGTCGGCTTTATCTGAACCAAAAGCTAATAAATTTTATACATGATAGTATTTCCGTTCTTTTCACATGGAGTCACTAATTCAAAGCTACGGCTATTAGGCACTTCGATGAGGCTTTGAGATCTATCACTAAGTGAAGGTTCAAGTCCACAAGACACCTATCATTTATGCATAAAATTTTGGGATATCAATAACATGACAAATCTTCATATTGTGGCGGTCCTTCATAGTTTTTCAAAATTGTGGGGGGTCTAGATGCATTTTTTGAAATTGTGGGGATCTTGATACCTTTTTAACATTATGGGGGCTTCTTTGCAATTTTCAAAATTGTGGGGGCATTGTTTGAGATTTTTGAAAATTGTGGGGGATTGTTGGAAATTTTCAAAAATAAGAAATCCAAGGTTTGGATTTTATTTTCTTGGAAATCACTTTTCATATCCATGCATTTTTCATGTAGAAAAATATTAAAAATCCCATGGAAAATAACCTTTTGAGAATCCATTTCTTATTTGGAAACTTGCCTTCTTTTATATGTAGCACACATCCCACATTGGATATGTTATGGAGGAAAGAGACATTTATAAGAGATCCCTCAACTTACTATGTTAGTCTATTAAAAGACTCGGACCCTAACTGGTGGACTTGGGCTTGGAGCTTGAAGCCAGAATGAGGAGACCTTTATTTAGCAACTTGTTGGGCCTAACACAGGATGGTCTAGTCCTTTATTGGGCTAAGTTGGATTGCTACTATGCCGGGTCCTGGGTTGACCCAATCCTTAGTTGGGTTGATCCAATTTGATTATGGGCCAGGTTGGACCTGATGACCAAGAAGGTGGTTATGGTTGTTTTAATTACCATATGTAGTCATGTCCTTATGTTCCTTGTCCTAATAGGCTACTACCTTCCCATTCTGCATCAGTACACAACCTAACCCAACCTTTGAAGCGTCTATAAAGATAACAAATCCTACACTCTCAGTCGGTAAGGTCAACACTGGGGCTGTAGTAAGCTTCTCCTTATGCAACTGTAAACTATTCTCGCACAAATGGGTCCAAACGAACCGAACATTCTTTCTAGTTAACTTGGTCAAACGGGGCTGAAATCTTAGAGAATCCCTCAACAAGTCTTCTATAATAACCTGCCAGCCCTAGGAAACTCCTGATCGTTGCAACATTCTTAGGACTCTGCCAATTCACCATGGCTTCTATCTTAGATGGGTCAACTGCCAAACCATCCTTAGAAATCACATGCCCTAGAAAAGCAATCTGCTCCAACCAGAATTCACATTTGTTCAGCTTTGCATACAACTGATTATCCCTCAATAGTTGTAATGAAGTCCTTAGATGCTCAACATGATCTTCAATAGACTTCAAGTACACCATAATATTATCAATAAACACTACCGTGAATTTATCCAGATACGGGGCAAAGATTCTGTTCATCAAAGACATAAATACTCTCGGGGCATTGGTTTGTCCAAATGGCATGGCTAAGAACTCATAATGTCCATACCTCATCTGGAAAGTTGTCTTGGCAACATCTTGCTCTCTAACCCTCAACTGGTGATAGTCCGACCTAAGATCAATCTTCGAGAAATGTATTGCACCCTGCAGCTGATCAAATAGTTCATCTATTCTAGGCAGCGAATATTTGTTTTTTATAGTCACCTGATTCAGCTGCGTGTAATCAATACGCATTCTTAAGGTGCCATCTTTCTTCTTCACGAAAAGGACATGTCCTCCCCAAGGAGAAACACTAGGGTGAATAAAACCCTTATCATGCAACTCCTGCAACTGTACCTTCAGTTCTCTCAACTCAGTAGGTGCCATCCTATACGAGGCTCTAGAGATTGGGGCTATCCGAGGCATCAACTCAATGGTAAAGTCTATCTCCCTAACAGGTGACGATCTTGGCACTTCATCCGGAAAAACATCCGGGAACTTATAGGCTACTGGGATGTCTTCTAGCTTCTTAGGTTGCTTGCTCTCCGTAATAAAAGCTATATAGCCGGATGCCCATAAAAAGTTGTCAGCAATTTGGAGAGGAATCCTTTCAGTTAAGAAGCCCTTTTTGGAGAATATTAAATATCAAGCCGGGTCGGAGGAGAGGATTCTTTTTTGGAAGGACAGGTGGGTTGGAGATAGGACCTTTCCGGACCTCTTCAACTGTGCCATGGACAAGGAAGCTAAGGTTAATTCTTACATGTCAAGAGCTGGTGATAAGTTGGTTTGGAGCCTCATATTAAGGTGGAATTTAAAGGATCATGAGGAATCTCAATTCATTTCGCTCCTTAATCTTCTAAATGGTGTGTTCATTCCGGATATGGGGGAGGATACAAGGGTGTGGACTGCCTCAAAAGATGATCTCTTCTCAGTCTCTTCTTTTTTCTTGGCTATTTTAAATAGATCGAGGGAGAGGAACGTAGTGGGTAGCATCTAGAAGATTAAGGCCCCTCTAAGGGTGGTAATCTTTGGGTGGTTGGCTATCCGAAAGAGGATTCTGACTCAGGATAACTTAAGGAGGAGGGGGAGGATAGTGGTTAACGGTTGCCCCATGTGCTTAAGAGAGGAAAAATCAGTGGATCACCTTATGGTGAACTGTAAAACCACACAGGTTCTATGGAGCTCGGCGGTGGGGTCGTTTGATTGTTGTTGGGTCTATCCTAAGTCCCTCCAAGAGCTCCTCTAGGCTTGGAAAGCTCGAGTAGGAGCCCCTAGAGGGAAGGAACCGTGGAAATTGTCCTTTCTAGCGGTCCTCTGGACTATTTGGAAGGAAAGAAACTCTAGATGCTTCAGGGGGTTGGTACTAGCGAAAGTCACTTGGTGGAGAAAGCAAAGTTCTTAGTAGCGCTTTGGGTGTCCTTTACTCCGTCTTTTAAAGGATATTCTATAGAGCAGATAATGTTGCATTGGAAGGATTTGGCATTTTCTTTTGCAAGGCCAAATTAGTATTCACCGGGGGCCTTTTCTTGGTTCTTTTTTGTTTTTTTTGTTTTTTTTTTGTTTTCCTATTTTAGCTTGCTAGTATATTTCTCTTGAACTCCTTGCTTTTCTTAATGAAAGTAATCATTCAAAAAAATAAATAAAGAAAATAAAAGCGATATAGCCCTCACAACCGCTAGAGACTAGCCTCTCTGCCTTAATAGCTGAAACTAACCGGGTATCCATACTCTTCTTAGTACCCTCAAAGATCACACCTGCACTAGCCTCATCTATCTTAAAGGTCACCGTCTTATTAAAACAATCCATACAAGCACGATACTTCGCTAGACAATCCATCCCTAGGATAACATCAAAATCGTGCATCGCCAGAACTATCAAATTTGTGGGCATCTCATACTCTCCTATTTGAACCCTACACTTCGGAAAATACCACTCGCACACTACCTTCTTACCTACCGGAGTAGTCACTGTAAGCACAACCTGTAACCGCTCAGGCCTCCCTCCGATAACAACAACAAAGTGCGGTGCAATGTATGAGTGTGTGGATCTAGGATCAAACAAAACTCTAGCCTCGTGATCACAAACTACCAGCTTACCTTCTACCACGTTGCCTGCCTCCTTAGCTTCTTCATGTGCCATTGCATACACGCGCCCCACTGCCTGAGGTCGCTATTGTGGTTGCCTCTGTTGCCCCTCTCGCTGCTGAGCTGGCCTCTGCTGTCCCTGGGCTGGTCTCTACGCTGCAGGCAATGACTTCCTGATGGGCTGGGCCTGAATTGGTGGCCTGGCGTGCTGTGCCCTACCCACATCACCTCTACTATGAGGGAAATCCTTCACTGTGTGGTCCATCAAGCCACACCCAAAGCAAGCACCAAGCCTCCTCCTACACTGGCTGGTGTATGGCTCCTACCGCAATGCGCGCACGAGACTGCCTTCTGGAAGCTACCCTCTGCCTTGGACTTCTTCCTTTGAGACTGCTGCTATGAGCCCTTATTGGTGGGGGAGCCCAATTGTGCTTTGGCTCATTGAACATCACATTCTGGTGCTGCTCCTTAGACCAGTAGTCTCTGTCCACCAAGGATAAAAATATCGATAGCGGCGGGCGTATCGGCCCGCCGCCAAACCGATACGAAGCGGGCGATACGTAGCGTATCGGGGATACGTATCGGCGTAGCGGTGCGATTTGAAAAAATCGCCCAAATCGCCCAAAAAATTTGAAAAAATTCCAGAAAATCCAAAAAATTGTAAAATGAAAGATATGTGGTTCTTTTGCAAAAGTAAGTAAGAAAAGGGGGCATATCGGTGCCCTTAATATATGAAGTCCTGTATCGCTGTATAAATAGAAAATAATAGTAATTATTAGTTTTTTCACATGTATTCATGTTTCTTAGTCATAGTAATTTAGAAAGTAATGGAAAACTCATAAAAAAAAATAGAACATGAAATAAAGGCATAAGACTTTAGGTCATTACTCATTACTCATTATTGAACAATTGAACATTGAACAATTAAATATCAATACTTCAACATTCAAGGTTCAAATTCAATCAAGTGAATGAACAATGAAGTGATCAACAATCAACATTCAACACCAATTTAGAAATGAGTCAAATGATAGAGTAGAGAGTTAGTGAAGGAAATAGGATTAGGAATACCTTAATCACCACCAAAAGGAATGTCTACCAAGATTCAAAAAATAAATAAATCCGAAAATAAAAAATAGAGAAAAAAAATGTGTGGATCATCAAAGGAAAACATAGATCTAACATTATTACAAGGTTTCACAAGCATTTATAGTAGTCAGAGAGAGATTCAATTGATGATCTCAAAAGTCAACTACAAAAAATCTAAAAGAAAAATATACCTACTTTACCTAGAACCTTGGAAGCTTGGATCTTATAGTTATTTGTTCCTTGTTTTGATGTTTGTAAGTTTGTTGTGGTTGATCTTGTTGAATGTTGACTTCTTGTGGTAAAATCTTGATTTAGACTCACTTTAGAGCTTCACAAGCTCAAAGAGCCACAGTAGAAACTAGAAAGATGAGTGAAAGAGAGAGGTAGGTGAAAATAATTGCACATGGGTCGGCTGGGAGGGTTTTAGGGGGGTTTTTAAAACCCCTCAATACGTATCGGCCGATACGTATCTTATCGGTCCGTATCGGCCGATACTCAAGCGTATCGGGCGATATCCGATTATTTCAAATAATCGTATCGGCCTCGGCCGATACGCTTCGTATCGGCCGATATTTTTATCCTTGCTGTCCACTGCATCATCATAAGTCCCGGGTCGCTGGCACATCGTCACATCCTTCTGGATAGAGGGCCTCAACCCCTCGATAAATCTATCAACTTTCTTCTCTTCTGTGTCTATGGACTCTGGAGCGAAACAGGAGAGACTAGTGAACTCGTGGATGTACTCTCCTACCGTCATTAGCTTTTGCTTCAAGTGATGGAACCCTGCCTTCTTCTGCCTTGTGACGTGATAAGGAATGAACTTCTTCCGGAGTTATTTCTTGAATGTCTCCCATGCCTCATTGTCTGCTATCGTCCTATAGGGAGGATGAACACTTTTCCACCAAGTGTTAGTAATATCCCTGAACATAGAGGCGGCCAATGAGGCACGGGTCTTCCAACCCTGTGAACTCTATTGCTCCTCTCTTCCTGAACTTCTCATACAAAGAGTTAGAGCCACTATCTTTGGACTGCACTACCACTTGAGTGCCCATTGCTGGTTGCGCTTGTTTTTCCATCCAGTTAAGAATCTGTGCCTGCATAACTGTCTGAGCTTCATTCTGTCTAGCTAGCTGGCTGCTCATGTGTAGACCTCTGCTGCTCAACCATAGTCTGTAGAAGCATGTGGAACCGGGCATCGCCCCCTGGAGGTGGTGGAGGTGGCAGATCATCTTCATCCATATCTTCACGTGCTTCTTCATGTAGCTATACGAAGATCTCACCACCTGGATTCTGACTACTATTGGATGCATTACATGTGCTCGGAGTCCTTCTTGGAGGCATTTTCTGTAGAACAATCTTAGTTCACGACCAAGTAAACATCCAAACTTACACCTTAGCAAACACATAACCCCCCAATGTCCTATTGTGTCCTCACAACGTGCCCTAGAGTTCTAAGTCTTTTAAACTCTTAGAACTATTCATGCTCTGATACCAACTTACGTATGTCACACCTCGAGTCCAAGATCACATAACTCCCGAGGCGCGACACGTGTCCGCATACGGATACGTGTCACCCCTCATTGTACATTTAACCCCACGAACGGCTTCCCATAGGAATTCACGTTTGAGGTCAAACAAGCCATTGCCAATGGGATAGATTCTCAATTTCCTGTAACCTGTATAATTATAACTTGTATAATCAATCAAATTGGTATCCAACTTCCATTCACCATCCATAGCATTACTTAACATGAGATAAGAGCATAGATCAGTCCATGAGCTAATATTAGAGTTCAAGTTTTAAATTTAGAGAAAGAAGAAGAGAAGCGGAAGCATTAAAGTTATGGTTTACAAATCCCAGATAAAACTAGTCTAAGATAACTGAAAATAACATGGCCATCCAAGCCACATGTCAAGGGTCATAGTGATTTCCAGGCACTCAGCGCAAGTGATGTCTAGAAAACATCATCAGCGGTCCACTCTACTAGTTGCTGGGGTGTCTCCTCCTCCTAGGCCTGCGAGGTATTGGCATTGAGGTCCTCACTTGTAACGCCAAGTGTAGCATCATTAGACATAAAGCCAAGCAAGATAAACAAATATAAAACATAGCATAAATATCAAAGGAAATAATATGGACAAGAGATCATAGCATAGACTAGGCATAGTCAAGCATGAATAAGCATGAACATAAGGGAATCATGGATGACAAGTATACATAATAACTTAGCTAGATGGCACGTCCACGTAAGCTATATTCTCCCAAGTAAACATGAAACGTGAATTAAATGAGAGCATGAGCATAACATAACATGACATGAGGTACCACTAGGAGGCATAAGGCCCAGAAACTCCATCGTGGACCTAGAGCGCCGGTCAACTCCCATAACATAACCCAAACTGTAGCTGGTCCATAGTCCGACTGAGATAGGATCGAAGCTAAGTGGTGCCGACTCGAGGAATATAGTGTACGTGCAACATAACATGATACATATACATGTCATGGCATAAACGCGTGCATAGACATGGACATAAGACATGACAGATCATAAGGGCATATGCAAGCACATAATTGCATAAAGAAGACATAAAGCGTAGCATATAACAAGGTACGCGAACTAGGCAAAGTAAATGTGATAGGCATGAACATATCATGCAAGAATACTGGAAATGTAGTGCAAATGCATGCATTGGGATCATATGAGGGATCAAGGATATATGATGAGCCAATCCTAGGGTTCGGGAATGCCCGTTGGCTTCATTGTCCAACTCGGTGTAGTCCTAAGGCGTCCAACATTGTCGAGCTACAAAGACTCATGGAGTTACCTTAATTTAGGGACGTCAAATGCCTTATGGTAACACATTTGGTCCGAGGTACACGAATACAAAGAATACAGGATTCCTTGTGGGTGTATGGTAGCTCAAACATCACCCATATGAGTTACAGGTCCATTAGGCATGGTTTGAGGTCCACCAAAGGATCTATTGCTAAGGTCCAAGTCTAGGTCTGAAAACACATAAGAAACCTGGTATTTTGGTTACCTCATGGCTAGCCCGTGGTTAGCCGCGAGTGGTCCTGCGGCTGACCGCCTTCCAAAAATTGGGAAAAACTAGCTGTTGGCTTTGTAACCGCCAAAATCACACTTGAATCCGAGGTCACCTTATGGTTAACCGTAAATCATTTTTTGAAAAATGTTCAGGCACTACCTTTGTAACCGCGCAGTTGTCGGTTGGTTCGCGGTTAACCGCATGAGACATGGCGGCTAGCCGCGAGCTAACTGTGGTGTGATTTCTGCAAAATTTTACACGTTGCGTTTGTAACAGTGAAATTGGCGGTTAACTGCCAAGTATCAGAAAACTGACGAACTGCATGAACAAACTCTATTTCGGGTGGGCTCAAAATCCCCTTCCCTACAAGCCTTTCCAAAGGCAAATACCTGCACAAAATGAGCCTCCAATGCTCCTCCAATAATCCATTCTCCATCAAGTTCATTCAAAAGCACCCACATGCTACCAATTAAATCAAAATTCATACATTGAGCTCAAAATAGGGCAAACTAAGCATGAATCATATTTGTAATCAAAAGAGCAATGCATGCCTGAATTATAAATGTTTTACTTGCCTTGATGATGCTTGAACTCAATTTTATAGAAATCCCAAGCTATGTCACTCCCACACCACTTATAGACCAAAATCCCCAAATGAAACCTCAAAGATAAAGCCCTACAATGGAGAAATAGATGGAATGAGGAAGAAGGAGATGCATGCCACAAAATTGGGTTCAAATAGCCGTGACTAGGCAAGAGGAAGTGAAAGGAAGAGCATTGCTTACCAATGAGAAGTGTAGAGAGATGAGGGAGGTGAATGAGAGCTTGATGAAGATGGTTTTGAGGAAGGAGATGAAGTAGACCTTGAAAAATCTCACATGCAAGGTTTCCTTAACTTGATTTGAAAGCAAGAAAGTGAAGAGAAGGTGGATGGAGAGGGAGAGATTCAGCTGGAATGGAAGAAGAGAGGAAGAAATGAGGGACGATGCAAATGGACTGGGTTTTGAGTTGGAAAATCCTGGATTTTGCATGCAAGTCCAGATTTATTAAGATAATGTTAAATTGGGGCATTTGGGCTGGATTTGGGTCAAGATGGATCCGAATTGGTCGGGTCAAAACATGAAAATCGAAGGTCACAAAATGCTCTACCCAATGCAACCAAAATCTCATCAAAACTGAAAACCCACGCGACGAAACGCATAAACCTAAAATTACTAAAAAGTCCCCAAACTACCTAGGCATGGTCAATCCCCACTAATCTGTCATTAATGGAAGAAGCATTCAGACATGAGAGAAAGAGAGAGAGATGTGGAGATGAAAGTCGTCCTTTGCATGGTCGACTGAGAGCTATATTTAAAGGGTTAAATCCCTGATTACATTCTAACAATGCTTATCTATTAATTACACTTGGATTTAGATCCACACTAATAGCTAACAACTAACTAGTAAATGGGCCTGATATATTGGACCTGGAGGCCCAGGATTGACACCCCCCCTCAAATTGATGCGGGAGTGTCATAAAGCAGCAATTTGGAGACAAGAAACTGATGTCGAGGCCGAGGAAGTCCCTTAGTGAAGATATCTGCAAACTGAAACTCTGTAGGGACGTGAGGTAGACTGATAACATCACGCTTGTATTCATCTCGAATAAAGTGGCAATCAACTTCTATGTGTTTTGTGCGTTCATGAAGAACAGGATTTTCAGTGATCCTGATTGCCCCAGTATTATCTGCATTCAAGGAAGTGGGAGAGTCCTGCGTAAATCCAAGTTCCGAAAGAAGTCCCCGAAGCCATAGGATTTCAGAACAAGCAGAGGACATAGCCCGATATTCAGCCTCTGTGGAAGATTTGGAGACCCGTTCTTGTTTCTTGCATTTCCAAGAGATGAGAGATTGACCGAGGTACATACACCAACCAGTGGTGGACCGTCTGGTATCCGGACATCCTGCCCAGTCAGCATCTGCATAAGCAGTCAGAAGTAGACGATTATCCTTTGGATAATATAAACCACGAGCTCTAGTACCCAATAAATACCGGATAATGCGCTTCACTGCTGTCAGATGAAGGTGACGAGGAGACGTCATGAATTGGCTGACAAGATTGACAGCATAAGATATGTCAGGCCTGGTGACGGTGAGATAGACAAGACTGCCAACAAGTCTCCGGTATGTATGTGGATCAGGAAGAAGATCTCCATCATCTTTACTCAACTTAAGATTGACTTCAAGCGGTGTATCAACTGAGGAAGAGTTATCGAGATCAGCAAGCTCAATAAGATCTGTCGCATATTTGTGTTGATTGATAAACAGGCCTTTTGAAGACTGATGTATTTCTAAGCCCAAAAAATAATGTAGAGGACCCAGATCCTTCATATGGAATGAATCCCGAAGAGAGGCCTGAATAGATTTTATCATAGCATCATCAGTTCCGGTGATAATGATATCATCAACATATACGAGGAGAACAGTAAAGCCAGTTGATGCGTGGTTCATAAAAAGAGATGGATCATATGGACTTTGAGTAAAGCCAATCGTGCCTAACCGATCTTTGAATTTATCAAACCACGCTCGGGGAGCTTGCTTGAGACCGTAAAGAGATCTGTGTAAGCGACATACAGATTTCTTAGACGGAGAGGTGACTCCTTGTGGTATCCGCATATAGACTTCTTCTTTCAAGTCCCCATGTAGAAAAGCATTCTTGACATCCATTTGGTACAATGGCCAAGATTGAGAAGCAGCAATGGCGAGAAGGAGCCGAACAGTTGTCATTTTTGCAACTGGCGCAAATGTCTCTTCATAGTCAATGCCATACGCTTGGCGGTTGCCAAGTGCCACAAGTCGAGCTTTGTGTCTATCCAAGGAGCCATCTGATTTGAGCTTGATCGAGTAGATCCATTTGCAACCGATAGGTTTAACTGAAGAAGGACATTCCACAATATCCCAGGTGTGATTCTGGGTCAATGCATCTAATTCAACTTTCATGGCCTGGTTCCAACAATCATGTTGCACAGCCTGCAAATAAGAACTTGGGATGGAAACCGAGGATAGTGTTGTCATCAAGGAAGCATGGGTAAAGCCATACCGCTCAGGAGGATGAGAAATTCTGGAGGAGCGACGCAAAATACTAGTAGATGTGGGACCAGTTGTCGGAGGATCAGGAGGGTGGGCATCTGCAGTGGTAGGAGTTTCCCTTCGATGATACACAAAATCAGGATTAAACCGTGTAACAGTTGGTTTTTCAGAAAATCCAGGTAACACCGTTGTGGAAAATGGAGAAGGACAATCCAAGTATTTTTGAAAAAAATATTGATTTTCGAAGAAAATAACATTACGAGAGATCCTGGTGCGACGAGCCATTGGATCATAGCAAACAAAACCCTTTTGGTTAGTTGCATATCCTAAAAAAAACACACCTGCTAGATTGGGCCGTTAATTTTGTGCGCTCTGTGGGAGGCAGATGAACGAAGCAAACACACCCAAAGGTATGTAGATGAGTAAAGGTAGGATGGTGACCATAAAGTTTAAAATGTGGTGTTAATTGGGCAATGGTAGGTGATGGAAGACGGTTTATGAGATGGACTGCAGTGGTAAGAGCTTCAGTCCAAAAACGTGGAGGAACAGAGGATTCAATGAGAAGAGTCCTCGTGACATCAAGAAGATGTCTGTTTTTTTCGTTCTGCAACGCCATTTTGTTGAGGAGTATATGGACAAGTACGTTGAGATACAATTCCTCGACTCTTTAGGAAAGATTGAAAATCAGTGGAGACATACTCCCCCCCTGAATCGGAGCGCAAAGTTTTAATGCATTTGGAAAATTGAGTGTTAACATAGCTAAGGAAAATTTTAAATGCATTAAGAACATCAGATTTAGAATGTAACAAATAAACCCATGTAAATCTGCTGTAATCATCAATAAATGTAACAAAGTATTTGAAATGACCATGAGAAATGGTAGGAGCAATGCCCACAACATCACTGTGGATTAAATCAAAACATTCATTGCTACGAGTTGTAGAGTTAGAAAAAGGTAAAGTTTTACTTTTTCCTAATTTACAAGCATCACACTCAAATGAAACAGAATCAATAGGTTTATTTAACAATCCAGTTTGAAACAAAGTGGACAATGTAGCAGCATTCGGGTGACCAAGTCTATTATGCCACAACCGAGAATTATTAGGAAGTAAAAAACAAAACAACTGATTCCAAGGTTTATTTTGAATAAATGGAGATACTGGTAACGTAAAAAGCCTGCCACGTTTAGGCCCCCTCGCGATCACCGCCCCCGACTCCTGGTCCTGCACAACACAACCAGAAGAAGAAAAGGAGACATTGCAATTATTTTCAACTAATTGACCCACAGAAACTAAATTGGTAGCAAGATGAGGGGAGACAAAAACATCTGTTAATGGAAAAGGGCCAGGAGCATCTCCCACAGAGTGGATTGGAAGGCGGTCTCCATTGGCAGTTTGAACAGAATGAGTGCCAGTGTAGGGGACAACATGATGTAGATTGGTGGGTGAGGAGGTCATGTGATTACTAGCTCCAGAATCTAAATACCATGTATTAGAAAGGGACGGACTAGTACCTGAAATGTTCATAGATGACAGGGCATTGATAATCATCTGATTTACCATAGCCGGAGTAATGGGAGCTGGTGACTGTGTTTGTGAAGAGGAACCAGGCTGTGAGGATGAATCAAATGACAATGAACCAGTGAAATCAGACGATGCATATTGTGGGGTGACAGCCGTCTAAGCACTTGGAGTTGACTGTCCATAGGGGCGAGAAGCAGAATTGCGAGCCTTCTTCCGACACTCTTCAATGCCATGTCCAACAGCCTTACAATATTTACAGACCTTCAGCTTGCATTGATTTGCATAATGGCCATATTTCTGACAGTTGTAACACTGTACTTTACTGATGTCTCGAGGAGGAGGTCTGGTTTTAGCAGCAAAGGCAAGCGGAGCTTCAGTGGAATCCTTATGTTCAATTGCAATTTTGGTAACAAGGCGTTGTTCCTCCCGTAGAAGTTCTTGAAGACAATCATCTACGTTGGGAAGGGAAACTCGGCTCATCAAGTTGGATCGGACTGTCTCATATTCAGGGCGCAGTTTCATGAGAAATTGGTCCCGATGGCTATCTTGTTGTAAGGAAAGAAGCTCAGGTAGAAGTGCTTCAGAGACAGTAGCAAATTTAATTTCATCATATTCTGACCATAGGATTAGAAAGCCGGAGTAATAATCCTGGATTGAAAGTGTCCCTTGGGAGTAATTTGCAATGTCTAATTCCAATTGAAACTGACGCGCAGCATGATGTTGATAATATACCTTTTTAAGATATTCCCACATTTCCTTCGAGGTCTTGCAAGGTCTGAGAGACAAAATAAAATTTGGCTCTACAGAAGAAAGAATCCAAGACTTTATTTTTGCATCTTTAGTTTTCCAAGATAGAATTTTCTTGGCATCGTCAGCAGGGAGTGTGTCAGATCCATCGATATGGGCCCACAGTTCTTTTCCTTCAAGGTATACTTGAAATTGAAATGCCCAAGACACATAGTTTTTGCCATTAAATTTCACAATAGAGGGTCCTGATTTTTCAGATGTATCCATGACAAGAGAACAGAAGGCAGTGGATTCCAGCAGCAGTAAGCAGTAGCAATAAATTGTAGTATCAGTAGCAACCAGCAACAGGGGAGAAAATATTGACAGAATAATAAGCAGTAGCAATCGGTCAGCAGCAGTAGCAGTAGCAATGGAGAAAACCTTGACAGAATACTCAGCAGCAGGAAACGCAAGTCACAGAGGGAAAAAAATGGCAATCCAGGAAGCAGTAGTAGCAGCAATAGTAGCAGTAGCAACCAGAAGACAGAAGAGAAAATATGCAGCAGTAGCAACCAGAAGACAGAAGAGAAAATATGCAGCAGTAGCAATCGCAGGCAACAAAAGGAAAAAAAAACAGTGCAGTCGTCCAAGTCGGCAGCAAGGTAAACCGTACGTGGGCCCCACGTGTTGAACTTGACACAGATCAGATGGTGGGGATGAAAAGAGAGGAGTTTTATGCAACTACTGGAAGTGGTCGCAGGTCGATCAAACCCAGATCGAGAAGATTGGACGGCCGAGATGAAAACATAGTGAAAAAAATGAATTTTCACAAAAATTGGTAGAAAACCTACCTCTGATGATCAAAAAATCAGGGAAAAATTTTCAAAAATCCAGGAAGCAGTAGTCGACCAAGGTGGAGGTATTCCGTTGATGTGCTGGTGATGATCCAAGGTGGGCCACGCATGATCCGAGATGATCAGGAACGATCAGAGATGATCGGCTGAATAGAAACATCACTGGAGGGCTTCCAATGCTTGGAAGATGACTTAGGAGAAGACCATAGATGATTGACCTTGCTCTGATACCATGTCATTAATGGAAGAAGCATTCAGACATGAGAGAAAGAGAGAGAGATGTGGAGATGAAAGTCGTCCTTTGCATGGTCGACTGAGAGCTATATTTAAAGGGTTAAATCCCTGATTACATTCTAACAATGCTTATCTATTAATTACACTTGGATTTAGATCCACACTAATAGCTAACAACTAACTAGTAAATGGGCCTGATATATTGGACCTGGAGGCCCAGGATTGACATAATCTACCTAACCAAGCACGTTATTATCCAAAATAATACATTAGGCACCTAATTAAGATTAATTAGGCACTAAGCACGGTTAAGAAGGGTTGGGGTGTTACGTTATGTTTGTTTGAAAATCATCACCATGCATACTGTGGGTCAAATGGCTTTGTTGTTGGGTCCTTAAAGGGCCAATGAGTTCTGGGTTGATATTCGGACCGGCAAACGCAGACCAACATCAACTTTAGCTAGACTTTATTGTATCTTGAAGGCCTGCCTGTTAACCCATTGCTGACTTGGTCCCACCAAGGGGGTGGCGGAAAATGTTTTAAAGAAAGCGATTACACGCCTCGAAGCATGCATTTTCTCTCTTTTCATAGATTTAGTTCCACCAACACCAACAAATGGTACCCTCTTAACAGAGGAAATCTCAAAGGCTCGCACTGGCAAGAGGTTGCCGACTCCATAGTCCGCACTTGCCCACACTTCTCCGCCCAAAACCTCCCTTTAGTGCCATCTCAAGATCAAGAAGCTATGGAAACGCTATCGGAACGAGAAGCAGCGATCCTTGTTGCTGTCCCAAGAATGAGATCGGCATCGACTGTTGGGTTCGTAGAATTCCAACAAAGTTTCTTGGAGTTCCAGAATTCCGAAATGCTCTTGGAGGGGCTGGCATTTTGGAATCCACTAGTATTTTGGAATTCTACCTTTTTAGCATTTGAGAATTCTTGCTGCCTCGAAATTGGGAATTCCACCGAAAGAATTTTAAATTTCTGATAGGAATACTTGAATCCATAGACAGCCTGAACCTTTCAGAAATGCTTGCAAAGAAAGAAGCCCTATTATGGCATTTTACTTTGAAAATCAAGTGGAGTTAAGTGAAATAAAAAGTATGAATAAAAAATGTAGTGGGATATGATGGTATTTTGTTTTTAGTTGTTTGGGATGGAATATTATTGACTTTTGGTATGGGAAATGGAGTTTTTTTGTCTTTTAGTAAATAAATGTGGTTACTTTTTGACTTTTTGTTGGAAAAGTTGGAGGGAGTTTTGATAAAAAATGCTTTTGATGAGATGTGTAACTTGACTTGACTCCACTTGACTTTACAAGTGGGTGAACCAAACTAGCCCTAAAAGGAATTCATGGACCCCCATAATGCCTTCACAACCACTTGTCTCTCATGGAAGAAGAATGAGTGCGCTGTTCCAAAGTTGAGCAGAGAAAGAAACTACTCTAGACTCAGAGAAGAGAAAGCCTTCAACCCTTCCAGCATTTTTTGATAGGCTTTATAAATCAAAATCTGAAATATATAACAACTTGTGGATATGCATAATATCCTTTGGTGTTGCTGCTGCTGCTGCTGTCATTTTTTATTTTTTATTTTTTTTTATTTTTTTATTCTTTAACATGTGTTCTCTGTCCCAAAGTTGTCCATATTGTAATGGGTGTTTCACTTTGCCCATAAGAATAAAACAATTTACTGTTTTGTTTGTACCTAAATGTCCTAGAACGGTGCCTAATTCCATGTTGCCAATCCCAACAACAGAGTTGGGAGTCTGGGACAAGGGTTTGATGATGATGATGATTTGGCCAAAAGCTGTGGAAGATTGTGATTTGTGGCCAAATTAGGTGCTTCTCTCTTGTGAGGATTCTTGAATATATGCCATTAATTGAGTTCAACTGCCCCTTCAAATCAGGAAATTATCACATATTAGATTACAGCGTACCAATCGCATCTGTATTGATATTGATACAAGATATGGGTATATTTTGTATTTATAGACATGTCCTGTAAGAGCATTTGGAGCAATATTCCTTCAGCTAGGACTTGGGGACTTAGGCATGATAGTATGTCTCCAATTTGATGCTGGATGAGCAAGCGGCATTAATTTGCAAATCAAAAAATGATGTACGTGTTATGGTATGTAAAGATATTGACCATTTGTAAGGGGTTGTTTGTTTGCACCATTTTACATATGTAAATGACCTACATGCGTAAGTGTTACGCACCATCACGTTTGGTTGCACTATATTTACGTATCATGTATGTAAATTTCATATGAAAATGGTGTGAAAATGTGCTCATTTTTTGACATAATTTTTCACACCTCCATAGAAGGTAAAAGGAACCACATCTAGGAGCATGTGTAATGAAGCCACACCAAAAAGGCGCCTGTTGGGGAGATTTGTCATTCCGTCAAAGGTGATCCCGGGTTCGAAATGTGCAAACCCCATATTTTAATATCCATACTTTCTCTCCCAGCACAAGTATTGAGAAAATCTCCAAAACGAACGTATCCTCTTCCTCTCCGACGCTCCAAACCCTACCAGTTCCCAGGTATGCTTCTCTTTCAGCTGATACTCTCTTTCTCTCTCTCTCTTTCCCCTATCACTTCTGATGTTGCCTCTGTCTATCTCTCTCTCTCTCATCCCATCTATTGATCTCCATTTTCTTTCTCCCCTCATGTCTCTCCCCCTTCTTCAATCTCTCTCTCATGTTTCTCTCCAAAACCCCTTTTCCAATTTTTGCTACTATACATCAACCCAGACGACCCACTTGAGATGGACATCAATCTGCCAGAGGCAAAAGATGTAGCCCTTACACCCAAGTCATCGGACACTGAGAGTTTTCCACTAGACAGAGATTTAAATGCAACACTCTGAAAATTATTTAAACCCAATACCAAATGTAATGATGCTCAATCCACTCACGATTTTTGTCGCCAGAATCAGATTTAATGTTGCTCTTACTAGAACAAAAGTGATGATGAAGCATACTGGATGACCTCTTCAAGGAGATTGTGTTCATGGACAACAAACAGTAGATGACACCTTGGTGGAAACGTAATGTATCAATTTGAGAATATGAAGTCATTAGGCTGGGTTTGCCATGCAAAACTGATGAGGAAAAAGGAATATGCTCATGTCATTAGAATGTTCATTATATATCACCTAAGGATAATGGAATTCAGAGTTAAATGGTATCCATGGATTTGTGAATTGATGCAAAACAAACATAGGAGTCAACACCTAGGGCTGCCTGCATACTTCTGAATCCAAAATCAGCAAACAAGCACAACAAAAGATTTATAAGTCTCTCCTTCTAGGGGAAAAAAAAAAACATGAGACTTGACTACCAACACTTTCACATATAAAATTAAACCCCAATAGGAAGTTTTTTACATAGTCCAAATAAATTTATAGCAAGTAGTACATGGTGTCTGATTAGCAACATATTATATGCTTAAAATAATTGATGAGTGATATTTTGTAGGTTGAGAGTGGTAGCTTTTTAGTTGTTTCAAATTTTAAATATAAACACCAAAAATATTTTGCATGCATTTACATATGTTTTTGAAACAAACGTGGTAAAATGATTCACATGCGTAAATCACGTGAACATGGTGCTAATTGCCAAACAACGTAAACAGAAACACATGTGTAACGCTTACATACTCGACATTTACATATTTAACATTTACATATATAATTTGCATTTACACATCCCATGCGTAAATGCCAAACAACCCCTAAGTTCGAGGGTTCGTGGGAAAGAGAGACTACTTTCCTTTCCAGTTCATTGCAGATAACATTGCAATATCCCTGATGTGCTTAGTCCATTCATGAAAAACTTGATATGAAGCAAGTTGAATTGCAATAATATTGTCAGCATTGGCATGATTCTGTGTAGATTCTTGTGGTGATAAACGAAGCTGAAAGGCCTCTGTGATCCAAAGAATCTACAAGCTAGCAGAGGATATAGCTTGATATTCCTCAACTTTTTCACTGGTTTACGAGGATATGGGCAGTTAAATGAACCAAAAGATGCACTGCATTGAGTAGAGGGCTCTTGAATGATTCAACTTGCTTTGGTTCAGTAATTTGATCTATTGATTTGTTTTCAATTTAGGACCAACAGAAATATTGGTGATTTAAGCTGAAACAAATCAAAATTGAGGACATTATGTGGTTCAGGAATCTAGTCATTTAGACCATTGATCTGACAGGCTCACTGTAGATAGAACATGCTATAAAATAGCTTAGGTATAGAGTTCCTGAAAAACCCTATAAATTGGCTTTCTTCTATTCTTTATTTTTTTTTACTGTAAAATTTATTGATTGGCTTTCTTCTGTTGAATGAGGATTATTACACTTTTTAGTTCTTCATCATCTTTCTAAATGCTTATGATTGAAGAAAGAGTTCGAATAATTTATTTTGAAGGTTTCAGGGCATGGTTTTATCCAAGGTAGGGGCTATTAGATGAATACTTTATATCATTGAGCCATGGGCTCCACTTACAATAAGCAGGGCCTGGAAATGCATATCCTCGCTGAGAACCAAATAATTTCTTTATCTATAATAAAGGGTGGTGCCAATGCTAAAGTGTCTGCTAACAGAACTGAATGCATTTTGTAATTCCTAAGCTGCTTCTATATTAATATGGCTCATCTTACTTATTCAGCGTAACAATTTTTTAAGTAAAGTTAATTAATTTGTATTTTTTCAGATTCCAGTTACTTATGCTGGTGGGGTGACGGTCATGGCCGATTTGGAGAGGATAAAATTGGCGGGCATGGGATGTGTGGATGTCACAGTTGGTAGTGCTCTAGACATTTTTGGAGGTGACATGGCCTTCAAAGATGTTGTTGCCTGGCATGAAAAGCAGCAATTTATGGAACTTCAAAGGTGTGCTGCCATAATCTAGCTATTGAAATTTCCCTCTGTTCCCTTTATGAGTTTTTTCTGAGCTAATGCAATCTCTTGAGATAGAGGCCCTCATTCATTTCTTTATTGGACTCCGACCTTGCCTATCCAGTTGATTGAACGGAGATGTGCCTTCCTCTTCTTCTCGTATGGATAGCAGTAGCACCTCCCGCTGTAGTCCACCTCTGTTCCTCAGAGCTACTCACAGACATACATGCTATTTTATATTTATATGTGAGGTATTGGAAGCTGTTAATTGGTGAGGCTCAGTGAGTTGATTAGCTGGCCCCAAGTTCAGACCATTAAGCACATCAGTGTGGTTCCATGTGCATGCAATAGCGGACGATTAAAGGTCCATATCAACGGTGAGATGTTATTCATTTCATGGACTGGTCGATTTCTGGGCCCAGGAATCTATTCAGAGGGTCCATGGATTATCTGCTTGGATCTCATATCTGTATGTCCACATCTAGGCTTTGCAAACACTTGTTGCTGCAAATACTACGTATTTTTATTAGTTTTGAAGCTCCTTCATTTTTGGGAATGGGAATATTTGTGTTGGTCATTTATTGACTTTTCACCCTAGGCTTGAAGTGGCCTAAAAAATTCTTCTGGATTTGTGGGTTTTTTAAATTATTACCGCCATGCGTTTTGGGTTGTGTGGAAATCAGGAACTACAGTTGATTTGATTCTTGTTTTGCTTCTTTTTCTTGCCTGACTGTTTCTGTGCGCTGACCACTATTGATATTAGGTGAAAAACAAAAACAAAAGAAAAAAAGAAGAAAAAGAAACACCAGATTTTAATTGTCATGATCTCTGATTTTTACTCTGTGCCATACATATTTCTGCCGAAGTACTCCAAATTTATGTAATTTGGCGTGTTCTGTGTAGATCAAAACCATCTCTAAGTGATTAAATGCTTGACAGGTAACCTGGAGCAATTTTGTAGCAGATCCCTTGGATAAGATGACAACGATGGACATGAAATGTCTAACCATATGCCGTTGATAAGGGATTTTGTATCAAGCCATTACATTCAGTCACTGTTTCTCACATGTATTGCGAGTTTAGATGCAGTGAAGCTGGGTTTTTCCCCTTCTCGTCTTGCTTTGACATCCTGTTGTTCACAGGTGATTGTAAACTTCTTGTGATATTATTGTGATCAGGTCCTCTTGCTAGCTAATTTTAGACGGGCAGCTCTTGTGCAAGTTCAAGCCCAAGTTGGTCTGAGGACATCTGTTTAACCAACGTGCTACTGACATTGTTGGCTCATGTGTTATTTAATCTCCTAGCTTATTTTTATAAGATAGCTGCAGGGTTTAAATTATAATTTGGAAGTCTGCTTTTGGTTCCATAATTAGGTCTATAAGTTTGTGTTTACAGTTTTTAATTACCAATTTGTTCATCTGTTTCTTTACATTCATCTACGGTTACTGATATGCAATTTGATATATGCTTCTGTTTTCCATATCAAGGACTGGTTTGGCTCCTTGCATTCTGTAAGCCAACTGAAGGTAAATCAGTTTATGGTTTAAGGATAGCCTGAGTGACCTTTTAGTCACAGTTGTTCTTTTGCCCTAACCAGTTACAGGTAGAGTTGCTGGCAAATAGCTTTGTGGGTAAACCGAGTGCATAGCAAGTGAACTAAAAGGTCCAAGGTCTTGGATCTACTTTATTGCAAATGAGGGCATTTTAAATGATGGATTGTGCATGGATTACTGAAACCATGAATTTCTAGATTTCTTTTATTAAAAATATAAGCTCTAAGATGTATCTACTTTTTTATATTATTTTATATTTTGCTACATGGGGGATTAGAAACTCGCCCACTCTCGACCCTTTTTGGCAAAGGCCACTGACATCCCTTTATTGGGCCTATGGTGAAAAAACGCTATTGAACTAATCAACTGAAATGCCATGCTAAGAGACTCTTAGAATTCTAATCTTTGATGAGGGCTTTTTTGTTTGCAGTAGAATACGTAGGAATTTATGGTTAAACAAGGTCCACTCAAGGATTGATTATTAAGGAGGTGAAGTGTGAATTATATGAGGTAAGAGGTGAATGATATAAGTAGCAATGTAGATGGAGCCTCGACTTTCCTAGGCTTTGAGTTACTAGGGTGATGGTTGGGTATTCATTTCCCAGCTTCTCTCGATTCACTTCCCATTAAAAAGGTGAGGTTATTTGATGGTTATTTTTGTACAATCGCCTCGGATCTCTATTTTTAACTGCATGTGACACGAATTTTTATCTTTTTAATTCGTGTCTATTCTATGCAAACAAACATGCACTTAGAATATGTATGAATTCATGGTTGTATGATTCATAAAGGAGAGTTAAAGAGGTAAAGGGAATCTAACGTAGGTCTACTGGCATCTTGTCTTTATTACAAAGGGAATCTAACGTAGCAGGAGAAGTACGATTTGTGGAATCTATTGATTAACGTCAGCTGTATTGTTTCAACTTCGTTTTCTTCTATTTCTTCTAAAGAAGTCAAGTCATTGACTTGAATTCTTTAGAATAATATAGGGTTAACCAAAAAAAAAAAAGTCATTCTATTATAGGAAAGAGATCTTTCTTCATACTATATATTAAAGACGGGTTTTGAAGTATATATTGACCATAATTTTGATTAGGAGTTACATCCATTCTCTATAACCTACCTTCTCCTTCCACTTCCGACGTGTAACCACTCATCTCCCAAACTTGGTAACTACTTAAGTCTTCTTCATACTTTTCACTCGTCATCAATAATTTCATTTCTACCTCAAATGTCTTTCCACCGTATTTCTCCTACCCCATTTCTACTTTACATACTCTTGAATTGGAAAAGAGGTACCGTCATAATCTCCTTTTCTTTTATTCTCTATCTAAAATTTTGTGCACTATCTACACGGAGTCATTGCCAATAATTATGTGAGGATGAATTTTGTGTGATCTGAATTTCTTTTTAATGAATCATAGAAGAAGTTTTTTTCCAGTTATTGATGAATATGCCCGTGCTAAGTGTGGGTGGTTGTGCTAGTCAGTAGATTATGGTGGTGGTTTGAAGAGAGACTTCAATTCTTGGTAAAATAAAAAAAAAGATATTTAGATGATTGTGATAAAGTAAACTATCCTTCACTCATGGTTGCTTGGATGACTAAAGTAAAATAATAATTAGAGTAAAAATTAGTGTTAACTCAGAAATGAATTTCATACCACTATTGACTGTTTTTGTTAGAACTATTGGCCCAAGTCCATTGTAATACTGAAATAAGCCCAAAAGAGAGAAATTGGGACTGGTCCATTGTAATGTTTGGAAAATCTTCTTGCCATGAACAACCACCACTGCAGACGTGGCATGAAAGTCTGTCAATCCAAACCATTCAAATCAATGACTAAACTGAATTGGATGATCATCATCATGGATGAAAATAGGTGAGGTCCATAGTGTGAGCATAACTGATCCAGATCCAGGCTACAGCAGGATCTGTACCCATAACCATATTTAAATTAAAGAGCAGAAGTTGGGCCCAGACCTTAATCAAGGCCCAAATACTTTATGCTAAAATAATATACCTGACATACATAAATTATGAATAATATATAGTCATGGAATTAGGTCTTCGGTCCTCACTTAATTATGAAATTCATGAACCTAAACTTGGGACCAGAAACTTATTCTTGTCTATGCAGTTGACCTTAATCACACCGGATTTAAAAGTGGATCTACATATTGAACTTATACAAGATTCGCCCAATTTGAGTATCAAGGGACAAATTTTACACTTAATTGTCTACTTAATGGAAACCAAGTGGCCAGTAGAGGAAAAGGTAAAACCACCCTGCCCGGGTGCAATGGGAGAAGGAGTAGCTATCCACAGCAACTCCCTGTGATTCCGCAATTGAACACTTGGGATCATCTATACAAATTTTGGGTACCCATTGACAATGTGGGCCCATTGCTCGAGCGGTTTGTACTATTTTAAGAAGTCTACAATGGCCATATGAATCCATATCCCATAACACAAAACAATGCTTTTGTCACCCAAATCCCACAAAATTAATGTTGCCACCTATATCCCACTGCTAATTAATATTTGTTACACGCTAAGCTCCAAAATCCGTTCCCAAGGAATGACAATGGATCCACGATTGGCATATTCACCACATTTTATCTTTACACACTAAGTTCCAAAATCCATTCCCAGGGAATACCAATGGATCCACTAGTGGCATCTTCACCACCTTCTATCTTTAACGCTCCCCTGCAACAAACAAAACCCTCAAACCTTCAAAACTTCCATCAAATTTAGCTCTAGATTAAGTTTGATGGCCTCTCTATCAACCCTTCCCTGGAACAATCCCTTGTCACTCAAAAGGCTCCCTATCAATGGCCCAAAGACAAAGAAAACATACTTCACATTTAAGATTCAGATGTCAGCTTCTAACAAGAGTTCCATGGTGCAAACCATCCAAGCCCGGCCCGAGATCGGATTGAAGAAACTTGATATTCATCACCAAGAGACCGAATTTGAATTCAAGGAGTACATGGCGGGCAAGGCAAAGCGGGTGCACGAAGCCCTTGAGGAGGCAGTCCCATTGCGCCATCCATTAAAAATCCATGAGTCCATGAGGTACTCGCTTCTCGCCGGTGGCAAGCGGGTGCGTCCTATCTTGTGCATCGCCGCCTGTGAGTTGGTAGGAGGGGATGAAACAGTAGCTCTTCCACTAGCATGTGCCACCGAAATGATCCACACTATGTCACTCATCCACGACGACCTTCCATGCATGGACAACGATGACCTCCGGCGTGGCAAGCCCACTAACCACAAGGCCTTTGGTGAGGACACAGCGGTCCTCGCAGGTGATGCTCTTCTCTCGCTCGCATTTGAGCACATCGCAGCAAGAACCATTAATGTGCCACAGGACCGTGTGGTCCGAGCCATAGCTGAGTTGGGCTCAGCTGTTGGGTCAGAAGGGCTAGTCGGGGGTCAGATAGTTGATATAGCCAGTGAAGGCCAATGGGTGGACTTGAGTGTTTTGGAGTACATCCACCTGCATAAGACAGCGAAGCTTCTGGAAGCTTCTGTTGTCTGTGGGGCGATCGTAGGTGGTGGCCAGGTGGCAGATGTGGAGAGGTTGAGGAAGTATGCTAGGTGCATTGGGCTGTTGTTTCAAGTGGCGGATGACATTTTGGATGTCACAAAGTCAACAGAGGAATTGGGAAAGACTGCAGGGAAGGATTTGGTGAGTAGCAAGGCCACATACCCTAAGCTGATGGGGCTGGACAAGGCAAGGGAGTTTGCTGAGGAGCTGGTGGAGCAGGCTATTGACGAGCTAAAGTGTTTTGATGCAGCAAAGGCAGCACCACTTCATTGTTTGGCTAATTACATTGCTTATAGGCAGAATTAGATGATACGGGTCAGATGAGTCCATGTTCAGATGTAAAGAAATGTTTACTTCTATTAAGTGGTTCAGTTATGTGGACATGGACAGGAACAGGAGATGTTAGTTATGTTATCTTAATTATGCATAGAAATGTATTGCATATACATGTTTGGTACTTCTGCAACTCAATCTAGGATTTTACTACTTTATAGAATTCTCAAAACATTATTGATGCAGAAAAAGGTTGGGATGCTTATGGTTTTTTTTTTTCACAAATTATCAATTTTTTTTTGAAAATAAATTAGTTTTAAATACTTGAAAATAAATAAATGTAAATTGGGTATAAGATTCTACATAAAATAATTTTCGTATCCAGCTATTATCGCAAGCTTCTTGCAATATTTTTTATTTTTTCTAGTAAATTAAAAAAAAAACAGTCCCTACATACATCAAATACTGTTGCTTATTTATTTATTTTTTTGGTAAGGTTAGTACTCACATACACCTGCACTCATACAAGTCCCTCAACATTAGCGCTACAACCGATGATTGACCCTCTTAGTTGTTTATGTGGAAGGGAGGTGCCACACCAACTGAGCTACCATTGGATTGGCCATGATAAAATATTTTTTTTTATTTCTAGAATAAGTGATCTTTATTAGTGATAATGGTGACAATGCTTTAGAGGAAGGGTTTCTAACGGGTTGTTTGTAACAAGGTTAGTCCAGCCCAGGTCGTTCATCAGGGATGATCAAAAGGAGCTGTTAAGCCCTATGGTTGCTATTGGCCTATTTTAAGGCCATGTGGATAAATGGGTTAGGACTAGGTTTGCAAACCAGCCAAGAATATGAGATCTATAACAGCAAAATGAATGAATTTTTGCCTTTATATGTCTTGGAGGGCATGTTTGTTTGCTTAAAATAGATATCAATTCATGGTTAAATGAGCTCCACCAAAAATTATCAAAGAAGCAGGGGATCAAATATATAGGTAGCAATGTAGATGACACTTTCACTTTTCTAGGATTTTCATTACTAAAGGTGGTCACAGTATATTCATTTTTCATCTTCCTTTAATTCAATTTCCATTAAAGGAATTACAATTTGATAGTCATTTTGAATATTGACATTTGATTCTCCATTTTTAACCATTCATAAAAGAGGAATACAATCCTGAAAAGCCCGCAGTGGATGACGGATCAGATAAGCCCTTTGAATGACCAATCATTGCACGTCTAGTGAGGGTGCCTCATGGGCATCATGCACTTCTCCATTTTCTTCTCATAAAGATGTTTCATTGTGGCTTTAGCCCCTAAAATGGTGACACTGCATTGGTGAGCAGATTGTGCGGTGGGATTGGTGCTCCTAGACCTAACTACTGCACAGACAGTCCATTGGTGCATATGGACTGTGCTATGATAGCTAAACACTGCATATTGGTCCCTTGGTGCAGATGGATATTGCCCTTCGGTCGCTGGTGCGATGGATGGTGGTGCCTAACAATGCTGTGCAGTGAATAGTGTGCATGACGTGCTGTGCTGCACGTGGCTGCGGGTGCTGCGGTCGACATCGTGTGAGTACTGTGAGGCTTGCAGGTACTGCGGTCGACGTCGTGTAGGTGCTACGTGCGACAAATTTAGCCTATTGACCAACCTTGTATTTTCTGGCTACAAATGCATGTCTATTGCATGGAATACATGGTAAACATGCTGGACAATCATTGTGTAAAAGGATTTGTGCATTGGGGTGCGGGAACATGTTGAAACGTCCATTTCCTCAATCTCGGACGCCTATATCCAGGAGGTGAGAAACAATGGGTGGCACATACCTCTACTATGTAGCAGGTATGCCTGTTGGATGGAAAAACGGACGGTGAACGCTGTTAGCACATGATATGCATTTGATACACTACCAATGACCTTGGTGGCCTCGGTTGAACATTGGTGGGACTTGGTTGGAAAATTGGTGGGTGGGTCCCACAACCTCGTGCCTGAGCCTGGAGGCCCGATTAGATGCTGTGGCGTGCTGGATTGGTGCGTGGGGTTCATTTCCCTTGTGCTGGGGCTGGTGTAGCCCATGTGGAAGACACAATTGGTGCTGTGTGGCATGCCTTTCCACATAGATAGTTACTGGTTGACTTGGAAATGATGTGGCAGCCACTTGGGTGGGTGGTTTGAGGAATTGCCATGGCAGTTGGTCTGTGAAGTGTGTTGGCCATGTGGAGGACTACTTGGACCAATAAAAGCATGACAGGTGGCATGCAACTACTCAAACAAACTACCACTCAGTGGGTTATTTCTAGCAAGGCGTTGGCAACTATTTAAGGGGCCAAGTTGGCAGGCAGTAAGCCTCGGTGGCACTGTCTGATTGGCCAGAGATTTTTTTTTTAAAAATGACTGCATGGATGTAGATCCCAGTTAGACAGAGACAGAGGGTCTCAGAGAGAAAGATTCAACCTTAGAGAGAATCTAAGACAAGGTTTCAAGGGTTCAGACAAAGATTCAGGAGGGGTCTTTGTATGTGAGTGTTGCAGAGAGTTATGAGTGGTAATTCTTTTGGAAGGGCTCGTCCCACAGTTTTGATTAATAAAAGAGGGTTTGTGCCAAATTAACCAAGTAATATGTATTGTGTTTTGTTGTTTGCAATTGTCTCATTCCTATTCCTTTACTGTTGTTTGTTTGTGTGTTTGTTGGTTGGCTGGTTAAGTGACTGGAGTCCTTAACACCACACGGTGAGGATTTTTAGGAGAAAAATCTACCCCGTGACAACTGGTATCAGAGCCTCAGTTTCGGTAAAATGGTGGTAATTTCAGTCCGCTGATCATGTCAAAGTCAGTGCTGGAACAAGTTTGAGAGCACATTCTTCAACTGGAAGAGAAGATTGAAGGCCTGAATGATGCAAACGCTTAGCAAATTACCTTTGGCCCAAGGTTGACGGTATTGGCTGAGAAGACGGAATCGATTCAGGAGTTGCTGAAGGAAAGCTTTGCATAATTGGAGGAACTGCATGCAGACATCCTGTCTTGGATGGAACAAGGGCAACAACAGTTCGATTCCCTCTCTAGTGAACTGACCCTGGTGAAGAGGGCCATTCATGGTTCGATTACTGGTTCAGAGAGGAGGTGGGTCAAGGTTCGTGAACCGAGATCCTTCTCTAGTGCTCGCAGTGCAAAGGATTTGGAAAACTTTATTTGGGATATGGAACAGTACTTCAAGGCTGTTCATACTTCTGTAGAAGAAATGGTGATGATTACTAGCATGTATCTTGCTGGTGACGCGAAGCTTTGCTGGCGAACACGTGTAGACAATGACTAGGAGGCAGGTCGTGCAGTCGTGGGACAATCTGAAGATCAATTCCTTCCCTATAACGTGGCCTGGGTGGCACGTGAAGCTCTTAGAAAGCTTAAACATAATGGCACAATTCGGGAATATGTTAAACAGTTCTCCTCTCTCATGCTTGATGTGAAAAACATGTCTGAGGATGACAAAATGTTTAATTTTATGACTGGTTTGCAGGGGTGCGCTCAGGCTGAGTTACGACGCCAGAATGTGAAGGATCTGCCTACTGCAATTACTGCAGCAGAGTAATTGGTGGACTACAAGGCTGAGCGGGTAGAGGCCTCAGATGCTAAGAAGTCTAAGTCCAAAGGTTCAAAGAATGGGAAAAAGAAGAAGGGAAACGGTGAAGATGGCAAGGACAAACAATCCAATGGCAATGGAGAACAAGGAAAGCCTGCAAAGGCCAACTTTGGGTGCTTTTTCTGCCAAGGACAGCATCGAGCGTGGGATTGTCCTAAGAAGGTGAGTCTGAATGCCTTAGTCGCTGAACATGTTCAGGGAGAGGTACCCGTTAGGGTGAATCCCATGCAACTGTTAGGTGGACCCTAGCAGTCTTTTTCCCCAAGGTTTTGGGGGTGGTTGAGACCAAGAATGAATATTAGTCTTCAGGAAGTTGTTGTCCTTGGAGGGGACTATGACGAAAGACTGTGTTTTTTCTGTTGGTCAACGGAGGATCACTAACCAGACCTTGGTGTTGTGTTGCCTTGGAGAAGGTGACTATTTTGAAGCTTTGTGACCAGAGATTAGTGTTGGTGCACCATGATGATGTTTTGTTTTTACTTGGTGTAAGAACAATACAAGAGAAAAGTCATTTGCTTTAACTAGCATTGGTAATTTATGTGGTGGTAAAGAGGTACCACACGGTGGATACTATTGACTTAGGCGTTTTACGGCGTCAAAATTGGGGTTTGTTGGCAAATTCCAGCCTTTTAGGTGAATCCATAAAGTAAGACTTATCAAGGAGATAAGGGTGGTTCGTGAAGAAGATTGTGATCTACAACAAAAGGTGTTGTTTGATTGCGATTTTGAACCAATAAACACTGTTGGTGCAGTGTTGTAAAGGACGAGTGCCTCGGTTAGAGTCGATGCACGCAGTAAAGGATTACTGACAGACTGTGAAGATGGACTTGGAAGTGCAGAAGATGACTTAGGTAGAGTGACTTGAGTATCTTATTGTACTTGTTCATGTAAAACAGTTGTAATTTTTATTATTCTTGTAACTTATGTGATGTAAGCACTTGAATGATGTAATAAGACTAAGTGTAGGTGCATTTAGCAAATTTTTATTGTGTTGTAGGCAGTAGGAGTCTGTAACAACAGGTGAAGGAAACCTAAGTATAATGTGTCTTTCTTCAATCACCAGACGAGGACGTCTATTGGCTCAGGTAGGGGAGGTCTGTTAGCCCCTAAAATGGTGGCACTGCGATGGTGCGCAGATTGTGTGGTGGGATTGGTGCTCCTAGACCTAACTACTGCACAAACAGTCCATTGGTGCATATGGAATGCGTTATGATTGCTAAACACTATATATTGGTCCCTTGGTGTGGATGGGTATTGCCCTTCGGTTGCTAGTGCGATGGATGGTGGTGCGTAACAATGCCGTGTAGTGAATAGTGTGCATGACATGCTGTGCTGCACGTGGTGTGTGCAGTACTGCGCTACACGTGGAGTGTGCAGTCGTCATGCTGTGTGGATGGCAGCGTGCACACATTGTTGTGTTATTGCAAGTGATGTCGTTCACGTGCTCTGGTTGCTGTGTACGATGTCGTGCGAATGCTGTGAGAGCTACGGGTGCTGCGGTCGACGTCGTGCGAGTGTTGCGAGGCTTGCAGGTATTGCGGTCGACGTCGTGCAGGTGCTACGTGCGACAAATTTAGCCTCTCGACCAACCTTGTATTTTCTGGCTACAAATGCATGTCTAATGCATGGAATACATGGTAAACATGCTGGACAATCATTGTGTAAAAGGATTTGTGCATTGGGGTACGAGAACATGTTGAAACGTCCATTTCCTCAATCTCGGACGCCTATATCCAGGAGGTGAGAAACAATGGGTGGCACATACCTATAATATGTAGTAGGTCTGCCTGTTGGATGGTAAAAAGGACGGTGAACGTTGTTAGCACATGATATGCACTGGATACACTACTAATGGCCTTGGTGGCCTCGGTTGAACATTGGTGGGGCTCGGTTGGAAAATTGGTGCATGGGGCCCACACCCTCGTGCCTGGGCCTGGAGGCGCGTATAGATGCTGTGGCGTGCTGGATTGGTGCGTGGGGTTCCTTTCCCTTGTGCTGGGGCTGGTGTAGCCCATGTGGAAGACATAGTTGGTGCTGTTTGGCATGCCTTTTTTTTACATAGATAGTTGCTGGTTGACTTGGAAATGACGTGGCAACCACTTTGGTGGGTGGTTTGAGGAATTGCCATGGCAGTTGGTCTGTGAAGTGCGTTGGCCATGTGGAGGACTACTTGGACCAACAAAAGCATGACAGGTGGCATGCAACTACTAAGACAAACTGCCCATCAGTGGGTTATTTCCAGTAAGGCATTGGCAACTATTTAAGGGGCCAAGTTGGCAGGCAGTTAGCCTCGGTGGCATTGTCTGATTGGCCAGAAATTTATTTAAAAAGGACTACATGGATGCAGATTCGAGTTAGACAGAGATAGAGGGCCTCAGAGAGAAAGAGTCAGCCTTAGAGAGAATCTAAGACGAGGTTTCGAGGGTTCAGACAGAGATTGAGGAGGGGTCTTTGTATGAGAGTGTTGCAGAGAGTTATGAATGGTAATTCTTTGTAAGAGCTCATCCCACAATTTTGATTAATAAAAGAGGGCCGGTGCCAAATTAATCAAGTGATCTGTATTGTGTTTTGTTTGCAATTGTCTCCTTCCTATTCCTTTACTACTATTTGTTTGTGTATTTGTTTGTTGGCTGGTTAAGTGACTGGCGTCCTTAACGCCACACGGTGAAGGTTTTAAGGCAAAAAATCAACCCTGTGACACTAGTCCAGTTGATAAGACTATTAATTGTTGGGTGCGATTCTCTCTTCTTCCACCTCCAGCTTTGATTGATCCCACTAACTATATACTGAATAATAAAGAAGGAATAGGGCTTTAGAGAATCGGGCTTCTTCACCCTATGGGACGGCCACATAACCAGTGGCGAATCCAATATTTTTGTTTTGAGGGGTGTGGAGTACCCTAATAGGTAGTTTGGCTTTAGGGGCAAATCGAGAATTTTCATGTGGATTTTGACGATAAACTCACTATATTTATTGGATCTTTTGAAGTGGGCTAAGAATTCTCATCTAAGTTTTGGAAGCACACCACAGTTTGACGGGTGTGACCGCACTCACGTGCTTGTACCTGGGTCTGCCCCTACACATAACACATATGCGGGGATTTCGGATCTTAGTTTGACGGCGGAGATCGAAGATCCTACATGCACTAGAAAACTCTAACAAAATGCTCTTATTTTATAATTTAGAGCTTATCGATATATTAAAGCATTTGGCAAACTTCTAATTGTATTTTCTATTTTTAGAGTTTATTTTTACATTAGAGCTTTTGCCCCTTAAAAAACAAGCTAAGGATGCTGCTTTTTTTAGCTAATTCGGATGGAGGCAGACAATGAAAAATTTATAATTTTTTTTTATGAAATGGCTGCATGAAATTTTCAAAATGAAATTTTATGTTTTAAAAGGTGGTTCCAATTACCACAATTCCTAAAGGTGGCCCCAATTACTTATGAAATAAGAGTTTTTTTTTTAATAATTTACCAAATATGCTAATTGTAAATTAGGTCTTTATATTTTAGTCCGTAATCTAATTAGCTTTTATTAATTATATTAGTTGGTTTCAAACAGCCCCAACTTATCCTGTAGTCTATTTTTTATGTTTTAACCGTAGAGAGGAATTTGAAGATGAATGAAACGTATCTATTTGTAAAATGATCTAAAATTGAATTAACTCTATTTGAATTATTTAGATAACATTGGCCAAACAGGCCCTAAGTAGAACTCATGAGCCTCTATTGTTCACGACTCTCAGTGTGGGTCCAAAACTAAATGAACTCAGACAACAGAAATATAGAATTAAATGAGTATGAAGTAAATATCAGTACCCTGTTCGAAATGGGTTGGGTTTGAACTGGGTTGATTGGGTGTGGAGGGGAACATATCAAGGTTGGAAAACTCGCGACTCGGACTCGACTCATCCAATACAAAAAAACTAACTTGGATAGAGTCAACGCGGAGACTCGGGAGAGTCGTGTTTTTTAAAATAATTTTAAAATGAACCCATTACTTATAAAATATAAAAATATATTTATTTATATGCATTCATGATAATCAATTCAAGTTTATATATGCAGGTAAAGTACAACAATAAAGAAAATAAAAGAAGAAATATTGTATATTACATAATTTGTTAGTCCAAATATTGAATGTAAAAGATCAAATATAAGTTCCAAATTACATTTCAACCATCATTAAATTACCGACTCTAAACCTCATTCAAAATTACTTATAAGTAAATCTTAATTATTTAAAATTAGATTTGTTCATTAAATGGTTCGGAATGCCAATAACTTATTAAAATGAGATGACTCGTGCAAGTCTCCACTATTTTTGACGCGTTCTTTTGTAAAAATGAGATGACTCGGGAGAGTCAAGAGTAAACTCGGAGATCAGTTTTCTAACCATTTGCCACCCCTGACTTTATAGGCTCATGAGTATCAGTCTGGGTCCAAAACTACAATGACCCAGACCATAGAATTAAATGGGTCTTAAGTACATATCACTACCTTGCTTTATGTGTGGGGTCTGAAATGGGTTGGTTGGGTGTGGGTTCATGTTCATAGAATTCAATGGGTCCGAAGTACATACTAGTACCCTATTTTTATGGGTTGGGTCTGAAATGGGTTGATTGGGGGTGGGTGGGTACGTATTGCCACCCCTGACTTTATGGATCATGAGTTGCAGTTGGGACCAAAACTACATGAACCCAGACCATAGAATTTAATGGGTCCGAAGTACATATCACTACTATAAGACGCCAACCCATAATTAATGCATTTAGTGTAAATTAATTGTATTGTTAGTCTAATAAGTGAATTTGGATGTTAATTAACTTAGCTTGAGAGTTAGAATAGCTTTTGAATAACTTTTAGAACTTTTGAGAGCCTTTGAATCTAGTTTTGTTCCTTAGAGGACCTATTTGTAATTTCGAAAAAAGTTGGAGGTTATTCGCAAACTCTGTAAAATTATGTTTTTGAGCTCTTTAGATCGAGGACATCATTTCGAGCAACTTTCGTCTTCAACTTGTAGACATTTGGAGCCCTCAAACTTTCATTTCCCAATTTCTTCATGACTAGGGGTATTTCCGTCGAACCCGACAGTTGAACTTTTCCCTGGAATCACAAAATATGTTAAATTTGCGTTCGTTAGAAAGTAGATTTAATTTCGAGCATGTTTCCTCTTTGAGTTCTCCCATCTGAGGTTATGAAGGCAGTGTTCTGGGCACAACCATAAGTTTAAATTGTGGGGCCATAGACCTACTTACCTTTATAAACCCACTCCACTCACGTTCTTCCTCCTCATTTCATTTCAATTTGTGCAACTAGAGCTTTAGCTGCACCCTCTCTTCCAAAACCCACCATGCCTTGAGCAATTCCGAAATCGATCGCGGCCAACGCGTTGCTCTTGTTGTCCACTCCGCGAAGAACTCATTTTCGTGCCTTTCTGTTGGAAATAGGTGGGCCTCTAGGATAGGTCTCAAAAACTTTTGACCCACTTGATGCAGGGATCAACTATCCAGAAGGCTACCAAAATCAATCCAAGATGCGTACCCTCAATCTCAGCCAACATGATCAGTAAATAACTATATCTAGAAGATAGAAATAACAACTAACAAGCAACAAATAAATCTACAACATACAAGGAAGTAGATTATACCTTTCGAGTTCGGTCGTGCTCTAATGGAGAAGTTGCATCTTTCTTTGATGATGAAACACTTTCACTTGTCAAATAGGGATCTCCAAGACCTCTTAATCTTCCACGCTATGACCCGTATTTGATTCTCTTTTTTTTCAAGAAGATGGTGGAATCTCCAAGAGAAAACTACTAGGAAACTCAAAGGAGGAACTAGAAGAGGGAGAGAAGTCTTACTTCCATAAGAATTAGTAAGTTTATCTTCTTTTACTAATTAAAATAGAAGTCTTACTTCCACAATAATTAGTTACTTACCATATCATAATTAGAAGTCTCACTTCAAATATGATTAGTAATTTTCTAATTCCTTTCTAATTAAAATAGAAGTCTCACTTCTACTAAAATTAGTAACTTTACTATTACCACTATTAGAAGTCTCACTTCAAATAGAAATAGTAACTTTCCTTTTAGAGTTCAACTAGAATTAGTATCTTTCTAATAATTGGGCTAGCGTGGGGACCACTAGGGATTCCTTAAAAACTGGCTCCAACTGGGACTCGCGACCCCACATCTCATGTGTAATCCGGGCCCACAGTTAATTGCAAATAACTCCACTATATAAATGCAATTGAACTCCAGTCTTAGGAATATTACATAGAAGACCCTAAACTTCCACATTACCACAAGTAGGCCCCTCTATCAATATCCATGGATCAATTGGACCTGTCTTCCAAACTAGATCCACATCTTATTATCCTTGAGCCCCAATTAATTATAATGATCATAGGTACCTTTCCAATTAATTCTTAATCGGAATGGGTGCGCACTTACCAATGATAAATCCATTAATTGGCACAAGGGAATATTAGAGATAGATTTCATCTTGACCATTGAATGTTCCCACAGCTCTACTACTATGTACCCAAATCACTGAGGTGTTGACCTACAGCTGGCCTCACTCATTGGTGACTCAAAGCAAATGAATAGATAGAAACTTGAGTTTATTAATGTCTCAGGATTGAGAGCTTACTGCTAGGGAATTATGAGAGCAAACCTTAAGTTGAAGACAATGTTCATAAGGTGCTTCTCATGGTCGTTCAATACATCCAATGTACCAGTACTATGATTCAGAATCTTTCGTTCTGATGATCGAGACAAATTACACTATCTCATAGTTATCAAAGTACTGCAACCTTGTCAGTAAGAGATGTCCAATCTCATCACTGGTTGTGAAGATAATTAAGTATAAGATTTATTATACATGTCTCTTATATATGGATCTCATCTATACACATGTATTACATTTAGTATACTTATGGACTCCGGTTTATCTCATGAACCATCATGTCATTCGTATTGGTTATGTGCAAGTATATAATAAATCACCATTCATCTCATGAAAGGAAAGCATGAATATATTGATAAATAAAGAAATTAATTAATTTATTATATCATTAATTGGTATTGAGACCATAAAACTAACACTTTCCACTGTTAGCGGTCCCATCTATTATTGAAATCATCTCAATTTAAGATCCTCCAGGTCAGCTCTTATTCCCAACTTCTAGTATGTTGTTTAGGAGCCTCCCTAGTATCTATATCTAGACATGCAGGTTGTGACTCCAAGCCTTTAGTAGTTTTTGATTTATGGGGGTGTTTATGTAGGTGAATTAGGGTTTTTAGAATTGGAGTTTCCAGCTACCATTGGAGTGTTTAGAGGGTGCTTTTGGAGGTTTAAGACTGATTGGGAGTGCTTGGAACCAAAGGCAAGAGTTCAATTTAAATTCCCATGCATGTAGCATAGTGTGTTGATTCTTGCACATGTATTTCTATGCTAGTTTTCCCCCATGTTTTAAGCTCAATTGTGCCTTAAAAATGTGTAGAATTGTAGTCTTGGATGGGTGCTAGGATTTCCCCAAAATCTCCAGTCGGAAGAACCCAAACAACCCACCTACAAAGGACTGTTGGGGGCACAAAACTTGTCATGCCCCCAAAAGTGAAACCGGGGTTTTGCATGAGATTAGGGCCAATTAAAAACTTTCAACATTAATCAAATGCAACCTGGCCCCAATCATGTCCCCTAGGATCGAAGTCCGCGGTGAGGTAAAAATATTTTCTCGGTAACCAGAAAACGCAGCGGAACATCATATTAAACAAATGGTACGGTATAACATTTCAGAGTATGCACATCTTTCTTTTCTATAGTTTAAGTTTAGCAAAAGATAACAAAAGTATATTAATTAATGGCTTCTATCAAAACCTAAGCCAAAAGAGAATACTTACGAACTAACCAAAGCATGAAGGCACTCGTGTGCTGGTCACGATGACAATACCGTCGACACACAACTCGTACACACCATCAGGCGAAACTGCCTGAAGCAACGCCTCCACTTTCCCAAAGATAAATGTACTCGGTACCTATGCACTAAGAGTAGCATCAGACACTACGGTCGGCAAGCATATATAAATATAAAACATCAATAGATATGCAGAACGAATCAGAGTAAACGATAGACAAGATCATAGGACATGCATAGATTCTGATCATAAGAAGTGCATAGCATTAGAATCATAATCAATCTAACACAAACATCTAACAAGATAGGCGGTCCACATATGCTAATTACGACGAGATAGTATCATTGCCCTCCCATACTCACATTGAGTAGTCATGGAGATATCAAGACACAAGATATACCTAGCAGCAATACACAGGATTAAAGCCTGGCAACAAGACATAGGATTAAAACCTGGCAACAAGACACAGGATTAAAGCCTGGCAAAAAGACATGAGTATTAACTCGGCAACAAGACACGAGAATGACCAGGCAACAAGCAAGATCCATCAAGTAACAAGTCGTACTGTGCAGACGTTCATCAAGGTCCTCACAAAGATGGTGCCCCATTCGTGTTTGGCGATATACAGCTGAGTGGTGCCTGACACAAATTAAGAGTCCTAAATATCCAATAGTGAGGGGCTAGGCTTTCATGCGTGAACAAGATTCATTGACAAAAGAGAGACTACTTTCCATTATCAAATCAAGAGATCAAGACAAAACAAGCAAGCTTCTTCAAACATCAATACCATAAGTAGCCCTCATCAAGCTTTTACAATCAAAGCCACCTAGCCTCAACACTTTCATCAATCATCAGAACAAGCGGAACATCAAAGGGGATCCTAGGTTCATCAAGTGATCCCTAAACAAAATAGAGTAAACAAAATCAAAGAACATGTACATAGCATGTAGATAAGTACCAGACAGTATAATTCGGAATCAGAAGCTATAAACAATCCAATCCTAGGTACAATGTTAAACCCGAGGCATCGTACAACCATACTTAGTCAACGAAGGGAAATAGGATTTGCGATACCCAAACAAATAATCTTCGTGCATAGATATAAAGGGGGGTATCCCGTTGTCCCGTACTGTTCAACATTAAGATAGGTTGTAATCCGATACAACCGGATTAACCGTGAAAGACGTCGGCTCAAAACATCTTCAAATATAGTCAAATGAGTCCAAAAAGGTAGCCGAGGTTCCACCTAAGTCCAACCAAAAAGGGTCAAAAGGGCCCTTCAAAGAGGTATCTAGCAGTGGGCCTAGGCCAGGTCGACCCCGTACACAGAGGTCCTGGTCGACCTGCCTCCCATGGCTGAGTCGACATCCTTTATGCCCGATCGACCTGGCCCAAGCCCGGTCGACCGACAGCTGTAAGCAGAAAATAGGAACAATGTTTTGGTCCGGTGCTGGGCGCACCTGACCCTGTGTGGCCGGTCGACCGAGCCCCATGGCCGGTCGATCGGGGATATTGCAGTTATAGAACCCAGTTCTATTACTGGAGTGAAAGTGGGGAGAAATCCATTTCAAACCCCCTGGTTAATAACAGTGCATATGGAGGGAAAAACCCATCCATTCAAAACCCAAAAATCAAATCAATCCATCCATAAAAAACCCAATCCAATTCATTAAGCAATTAGGTCACATTATCATGTTTTCATCCGCAAATCAAATCAAGTTGAGCAAGAGGTCATTGAGGCATCATTAATCATAAAATCAAGGAAGAAACAAACATATCAAAACATAAATATTTATACTAACTTGCCTTGATGAAGAACTAAGACAAATCCAAGAGAAATTAAGGAAAATCCCTCTTTTGAGCTCAAACTTGGAGAACCCACTCTCAATCCTAAAATCACTCCTACAAATGCATGCAAAGGGTTGATGTGAGTCTCCCTAATCCATTTCTAACCAAAAGGAAGAAGAAAGACTAAACCTAAAAGCTTGGGGAGCTTACCTTTAAGTGGGTCGTGAATGGGAGGCTTAGAAAAGAGAATGGTTGAGATCCTAGGAGCTTGAGGAAGAAAAAGTGTTGGTTGGCCAGCAAGAACGGAGCTCCGGTGGCCGTCATTAGCAAGGTGGCAGTGACAGGGGGAGAGCTTGAGGAAGCACAGTGAAAGGAAGAGTGAATGAAGAGATAAGAGAAGGCTGGGAATGGATGAGGCTTTATTAGGTTAGAATAAATGGAAAATTTGGGTTTAGTCCTTGGTTTTCCTTGGTTTGCTAAAACTGATCATTTGGGCCTCTTCGACGCGTCGAATCGAAACGCGATAGAAGACTAAAGTTCGTGTAATGTCAAGACCTACCCGATGCACCAAAACTCATAAAAACTCATAATCTCATATAAACCCCTAAAAACTTTCCGAAATTGCAAACCAACCCCCTACTCTACCCAAATGCACTCGGACTCGCGTGAGACTTAGCACGCGTGATCCACACGTCAAACCCGACTCGCTAAGACTCTAAACATGCTTACTAACAAATCACGTAATTAATTATAATTAATATGGGTTAAGGGTCGGGATGTTACAAAACTGCTCCCCGGTTGTTTGCACACAGACCCACCCGGTCGACTGTGGGTGCCCAGGTGTCCGGGTCAGGGTGGCCCGTCGGTCCGCCCCCTCTCACCCGAGTGCCCCTGTTTCGGCCCATTTTGACCAATTTTCAAACCCAAATGAGTTGTAACTCATCTCTTAACTATGTTTAGGGGGATTTAGCCCTTACATATAATAATTCAAGAGATGACAATGCCCATTTCTTTGGGTGAGAACCATGAACCATAGATCATAGGATTTGGTTTTTCTTAAGACCCTTTAAAAACTTGATGGAAAATTCATATAGGTTCTGAGGCGTTGCCCTCGAACCCCCAGCAGGGGCGCGTTGCCCATTGCACTCCCAGCGAGGTCACCGGGGAACTCGACCCCTGTTGTGGACTGTACCATACCCTTTTTTTGCAATACGCAACTAGTATTTGGACTCACATGTTTAACTAAGCGTACCACCATGTGGGTGATTGTTTGAGCTCACAAACACTAAGGGAATTGTCCGGAAACATGCATAAGTAATTCTAGCTCGAGTGTATGCGACCAAAGTTCTTGAATGTCATATTACCATTAGGAGCACCAAGGTACTTGATTACCGTGACATTTGAGATCATTGGGACACATAGGGTTGATTGGCATTGTATTGGGATGCGATTGGCAATCCAAGGCCTAGGTTGGCTATGATAATGGTTTCCTTGAATGCTTGTAATTTGATACGGGTTATGTGTTACGTTTATACGTGTGCTTTGAGACTACATTTTACTTATATTCGAGCTACTCGTCATATGTAGTAGTCTTACCCGACCTTCACCTTGTTGTGATAGGAATGAACAGGAACAAATAAGCTTTAGCTAATGTAATAAGGATACCAACTGTCATTCCAAAGACTCCACCTGTTTTATTTATTCCAAAAGGTTCAGAAATGAATATGTACGGAATAGAGAAATTCCACCCGCCCAAGTAAAGAACTGTTACAAATAATGAAGAAACTAGTAGATTTAGGTAAGAAGCAACGTAAAATAAACCAGATTTAATACCTGAATATTCGGTTTGATAACTTGTTACTAAGGGGTCGTTTGTCTTTTACACATGGGATATGTAAATACAATTTACACATGTAAATTATGAATATTCAAATTTTAAGTATGTAACGTTTACACATGCGTTTTTTTTTACAACGTTTGTCTAATAACACTATTTTCGCATCATTTATATATGTGATTTATTTTACCATATTTGTTTCAATGATATATGTAAATGTATTAAAAGATTTTATAAATGATACTTATTATTCATTAAATTAAATTTTAATATAATGATTTAAAAAAGGAGAAAAATGTCAATTTTATATCAAAATTTTCATTTGCATTTTAGATCTTTAAAAAAGAGCATGTCTTTCAACATGAAATATACTTTTCAAAAAAATACATTTCTATCAGTGACCACCTTCACAAAAATACATTCCAACATGTTTGGTTAATTAGATATGAATTTATATTTTGATGGATAAGCAAATAGCATTATTATTTGTATTTATTAATTGATATTTGATTCAATATTGATCTTAATTCATTATTCAATTTGCATAAAACTTAACCCATGCATCTCATAGGCTTTATGCTAATTATATTTATTTTTGAATGATGCCATAATGCTATATAAAATACATTATTTCTTCTCTTTTACATTCATATATACATGTTTAAAGATTTTTAAAGTATTGCAATAATAAATGACTTTGGAAAAATTATTGAGATATTGGAAGAAAACTAAAATAATAAGGTAATTAACTAGTTAAAAGTTGATATAGAAAAATCATTGAGATATTTATCTTATAGATTGTTCCTTAAAATCTTTATTTTCAATATATATTTTGTCTTACAGATTTTGTCCCTTAAAATTATTGGAGCTACTTTAATCTTCTAATATATTTTTTTGTCTTACAAATCTTATCCCTTAAAATCATCCATTTTGAAACATCTTTTATTATTATTTTTCTAATATGTTGGAGGGGGGTTTCGAACCCAAAACCTCTTTCATGGAAATGCCCAAACTTTAAGAACTCTTTTATTATTATTTTTCTAATGCATTGGAGGGGTTTCGAACCTGGAACCTATTTCACGGAAATTCCCCAAAACCAAACCGTCCGCCTCCCATAACGGGTATTCTTTGAAAACGCACCTCAACAGGTGTTCAAATCTTGGTGTGAAAATGGGCTCATTTTCACACCATTTACACATCTGATTTACACGCAAGATGCGTAAATAATTGTAGACAAACATGATTGATACGTAAATGTTACACGTATTCACCATTTACATATGTAAATGGGTGTAGACAAACGACCCCTAATTCCTCCTCTGCTTCTGGTAAATCAAAAGGCAACCTTTCACATTCCACTAGGGAAGAAGTAGTTGTATTTGACTTATGTGGGCCACGTACGGGAGTTAGCGCACAGTCTTTGCCCTACTTCTCCCTAGTGTTCTGACCATCGTTTAGAGTGTTTCGGTCCGGCGTGTGATCATTATGTGCCCTACCCCATCTAGTCACTTGGATCCAACCTTTACCTCTTTTACTCATTCGGGTTGGACGATTTCATGCCGAAATGTTGTCCGACTGTCCCCAACCCCTTAGACCTTTTTCCCTATATCGAGCCTACTCAACCAATTTAGTCAAGTTCCTTGTTTATAGTATCTTGTGTTCTTAATCTTGTCTGTTTTAGCCTGTGCACACTATTTACAAACAAGTTCTGCTAGTATGAGATACATTGAAGGCTACTCCTTTTAGACACAAGTTTCCTACCTAGATTGTTAGCTTGTGGAGTAGTTCCCTAATTCGATGTGACATGACAGTATGAGTCTAGTTTACTTGACCCCTAGAGTCGGCAACACCGAGCTTCGGTCCCTTGACAGTTGGCCCCGACTGCCTTGGGAATTAGCTTGTTTAGTACTACTGTAGTTAGTTTCCTATTTTCATGCCATTACAAGTGCTCTTATTTCCACATTGTAAGTTGGGTTTTGCCTCTTTGTGGTTATACTGCGCTACTGCTTGAGTTGGCCTTTTTCGTTCGAGCTCTTGCCACAACGCTCCTATTCTGCCGTGCAATTGAGGAAATTTAGTTGATGTGGGTTGCTAAGTTATTAATTACTATGTTTTATGTATATCGAGTCATATTGTCTTTAATTTGATCCTTAATGCAATTATTTTATTAATCAAGCAAGATCTTCTTAGTTTACTTATATTACAATTCTGCTAACCTATATTTATCATTTATTCTCCTTTGATATACATATATGGGTAACAATTGTGGGCCCCATTTGGGGATGGGACTAGGGAGGATGGAAAGATCTATGTGAGACCACCCCAAGTATCAAGTTTGACCCCAAACCCATGCCCCCAACCCCTTCATCCGTGGCCCATAAGTTTAATGACTTCATATTCAAAAAAAATATTTAACCCTCGATCCAACGGTTTAGTCCATTTGGATGTATGCCAATCCTTGGGATTAGTAACTATCAGGGGGTTCCCTATTGGTTACTAGGTTTGGATGGGTTGCTATTTGGGCCTCGCAAAAAAGTTCTCATATAATAGGTGAGAACCAGTTCTCACTTGAATATTTCCCGACATATATTGTTATTAATTTTGAACTGCTTGTCGAGTTATCATATGACTTAGCTACACTTGGTGTTGTAGGTGATGACACTTGTAAAGTCTGTTTTAGCGAAAGGTAGGTCAGCCCGACCTATAGGTAAGACGTCGGCTCACCTTCTTCTCCTTCGCGCGATCTTCTAAGTGGGTTTCCTGTTCCTGAGATAAGAACAGTGAGAATTCGATCAGATTGCCCGACCGAAGTTTCTCCGATGATTTAGTCAGTAATGGGTTTTGGATTGGAAATCAGGATATCGATTAGGTTACCTTTTTTCCTCTTATGCCAATTCCTCTTGGTTTTTCTCCTGGTTTTTCTCCTCCTTCTCAGCGCACGTTTTTGCTTTTCACCTAGTGGTGGCTGGGTAACGGCTACGCTCCAGGATCGTGGACATCAATTAGTTTTAATCCTCCCGTTTCTGCCAGCTGTCCCAGGATATTCCTCACCCATGTCATCCTCTGGTTTGGTTTGGCGGATCAGGTCAGAGCTGACCCGAATTTAGCCCAAGGCGCGTTTGAATTTCCCCCTACAATTGCCCCCCAAGCGCACTTTATTCTTTTCATTTCTCGAGAATAAAGGGGGTTTGGAAGAAGTTTCGTTCATCTGGGACACGCGGCGTCCACGGGATTGACATCCCATCCTTTCAGCCGTCAATACGTCATGTCTTCATTCATTCTTCTTCCTGCTTTAAACCGCCCAAGGGAGCTCTCCATCTTTATTCATCCCTTATGCCGATTGCGATTCTGCGCTTCCAATCGCTGCCTTCTGTCGATCGTTGCCTCCCTTGGACCGTTGTCTCCTCTGAATCGCTGCTTGCTCTGAGTCGTCACCCCTTCCGAATCGTCGCTTCCTCCCCTTTAAGATCTTCTCAAGAGCCTTGGTTTCCTTAATCTTACCTCATTGTTCATCCCCATTTTTCAGATGGTAAGTTCCTTTCCTTACCTTTTTTTTATATTTCTTTAATGGGTTATCTGAGAGATCTTTTAAGTACTCCGGGGGGAGTTTCCGAGTTCAGGAGCAAGTATGGCATCCCTTCGGATGTCCAGGTCCGAGAGCCATTTCCCAAGGATTCCCTTGATGAAGGGTCCCGAGAGGCCATGCCCTTTCTTACCATAGCTATGGAGGAGGGAGGTGTTCGTTTTCCCTTAGATCCCCTTCTTACCCACTTTCTTTCCTCTTCAGTGTGCCCCCAATTTATTTCGCATTGTCATGGGGGTTGCCGCACTGAACAGACTGCTCGGCACGAGCCTTGACGTCTTTGAAATTTTATCCTGCTATCTTCTTATTCCTCTAAACAATAAAAAAATAGTTTTCTATCTGAAATCTCGGGACTTGAATAGGCTTCTTATTCATTATCTCCCGGACTCGAACAAGCCCAGCAAAGGGTATTTTGTCATCGTGAGTGGAAATTGGGAAGCGCCGACCACTTGAGGTGGGCTCAGACGGGAGGTCCCTTGAGTCCTAAGCTACCCAGGTCGGCCTTTTCCTGCCTAGTGCTTTGTGTTTACTTTTGCTGTTGCTGTCCTCTCATTTTCTTAGCTGCTATTCTCTTTGTCCATGTGTGCGGATTCAACGATCAACCAGGTCCCTCATTCTTTTATCCGGGCTGAGGATCTACAGACGGTGCTTGATTTCCGAGGGTCTCCCGAACTCAGAGGTTGGGGACGAGCTGCCCATATCCTGCTCGGTTACGAGCGTATGTATGATACCTTCCTCGCTCTCCCTCCTTGGCACGATCCGCTGGAGACGGTCCAATGCTCGACCCGGAGGAAAGTTTCGGAAGTCAAGATTCCCAAGCTTTCTGGTCGGGGGAACGCATTCAGCACCCAGTCTTCGGCTTCACAGCATTCTTCCAACCCGTCTCCTCTTGCCGAACAGTCTGTTCCTGGTCCGAGATGATGCACTAGTAGGTCTTCACGGCTGGTTGCCCCCTCCAGTACTTCTTCCTCCTCTACTTCGAAGCGTGCCCCGATCTTCAATATATTTGACGACTCTTCTTCCTCCGATCCAGATAAATCCCCTCTAGTGATGCCTAGATGCAAGGCGAAGAATCTCCTTGAGGACCTCGACGAGTTCCCCGCTGCAGGGGCGAGGAAAGCTACTTCCTACAATCCTCCATCTGTCCTGGGAAAAAAGGGGGTCTATTGATCCTACTCTTGATCTTGCCCTGAAGAGGGTTAAGGACGAGCCTCCGGCTAAGCCTGCTGACGACTCTGACTCGCTTTCTGCGTGGTTGGAGGACTACCAACTTCCCCTGCCTCCTCAGCCCAGCCCTTCCTTGAGACATATGGGTTCATCCATCCCCCCACGCGGGCCACACTCTTCCCTGGGCGAGGGCATAGCAGGGTTGCCCTCTTTGGCGCTTCAGCTGGGCAAGTCAGTCCTTCTCCCTTCTGACATGGGTCTACATGGGGCCATGTCCGACCACGATCTTGTATCCACGGGAGTCCAGCAATGCCTTCTAATAAGTCGCTATTCCCCTTGTCTCGTCTTTTGAGTCAACCCCTTAACTCAGTGAAAAATAAAAATTACATACTTTTATTGTAGGGACTTCAGAAGTGGTACTCTAGCTCAGATCGCATGGAGAAATCCCGGAAGAGGGTGGAGGTTCTTGAGAAGGAGTTGGTCAGCTCGGCGTTTGGCAGAGTCCAACTTAGCTAATTCCGCCAAGGACAAGAAAGTTGCAGAAGCCAAGGCGGTCGCCGATTTGAGCTGCTAACTGCCTGTGAGATGGAGCTCGAGGTTCTTCATTCTAGGATAGCTGAGATGGAGGCGGAGATGCGGGATGTTGTGGAAAAGTCTAAGGATGCTGTCTATGAGGAGATTGATGAGGTTTATCTCAAGCAAGTCGAGCAGGTCAAGACCCTGATGTGGGCCTTGGAGATGCTGGCGTGCCAGAAGACCCCACTTTGGGCCAGGCATGGAGTTTTTCTTGACGATGTCCAACCTCCTAATTCTGAGGTCCCTGTGTCTGTCCCGGAAGGAGAGGCCAGTTCGCCCATGGTTGGCGATGGAGGTTCCCCCTTGCTGCCAACTCTGCCCTGGCTGCCCCTGTCGTTTCTGGTGATGTCTGATGGTTTGGAGAAGGAGGAACAAACAAAAAAACCGTTTCTATTGTTTTGCTGTTGTATGGTTGTTTAGCCCGTTTTGCTCGAGCTGTGGGTGTAGTATCTTAAATAAAATGCTTTTTGTGGTGGGACATTTATCCCCTTTTTGTGAATGAAGTTGTCTGTTCTTATTGCCACTGTCGGTTCTTTCCAAACTCTCTTTCTAGTCTGACACTCGCATCGTCATGCCTAGTTGACACTCGCATCGTCATGCCTAGTTAATTAGTTATAAAGGAGATCAGTGCAGTAAACCTAGTTCGGGCTCTTCCCAGTTAGGATTTTTTTTCCTTTGGCACGATTGTTGGTACCCATGACTTTCAGGCCTTGGCCTGATATTTGCATAGTTGTCCCAACAGGGCATGCCCCTGTTACGAGTGCTCGGCTATGCATAATTTTTAGAGAAATGGATCCTTGGCACAAGAATATTAATAAGATACTTTTCATAAATAAGATGGGATATACAAGAGTTGCGACTCCTCCGGTACAAAGATTAGAATTAGATTTTTTTTAAATTTGCTACGTTCCATGGCCTTGGCAATGCCTTTCCCTCAAGCGTTTCTAGGTGATAGGCTCCTGCCGCCCTATTGAAGTCACTCGGTATGGTCCTTCCCAGTTCGGCCCTAGCTTGCCTTGGCTGGGATCTTTGGTGTTCGGGAGCATTTTTCTTAGGACTAGGTCTCCAACCTTGAGTGTTTGACTTCTACCTTCTTCTGAAAGCTCTGAGCCGGCTGTTGCTGGTAGGCAGCCAATTTGATTAGTGCCCGTTCCCTTCGTTCCTCTATCATGTCAAGCTGCTCGGCAATCCTCTCATTGTTCTTCTCGTGGCTGTAGGCCTTCGTTCTTATGGTTGGCAATCCAATCTCTAAAGGGATCACTGCTTCCATGCCATATGCTAGAGAAAAAGGAGTTTCTTCGGTCGATCTTCATGGGGTCGTCATGTAGGCCCATAGGACAGTAGGGAGCTCGTTCACCCATCCTCCCTTTGCTTCGTCCAGTCTTTTCTTCATGCTGTCCAGCGAGGTTTTGGTTGGAGCTTTCAGCTTGGCCATTGCTTTGAGGGTAGACAGGAGTTGAAAAGTGATGCCTAATGGCATATCGTTCGCATAAATGCCTGAAAGCCTTTCCTTCGAACTGCTTCCCATTGTCAGTGACTAATGCTCGAGGTATTCCGAATCTTGTACTAATATTCTTCCATACGAATTTTTCGGCATCACTTTCCCTTATGCGATCAATGCTCTGCTTCTACCCACTTGGTAAAGTAATCCGTAGCCACAATGAGAAATCTGAGATTGCCTACCGACCTCGGCATGGGCCCGACGATATCAATCCCCCACTTATCGAACGAGCATGGACTCACCATTGAGTTTAGATGCTCGGCAGGCTGATGGATGTCTTTACCGAAGCATTGGCATTTTTCGCACTTTTGAACAAACCGTAAGGCGTCCTTCTGCATGTATGGCCACCAATAACCTTGCGATATAGCTCAGTGGGCCAAGCTCCGTTCTCCAATGTGCCCTCCGCAGCATCCCTCATGGATTTCCCATAGCATGTTTTCTACAGTGTTGGGGTTGACACATTGCAAGTATGGTCCCGAGAAAGATCGTCGGTAAAGCTTGCTTGCTGGTGATAGCTAGAATCTGGCTGACTTTCTCCTGATTTTCCAGTTCTCCTTGGAATCCTCTAGGAGTGTGCCGTTCTAGAGGTATTCTATGATTGGAGTCATCCAGCTCGGTGCTCTTCCTCCCTGGTCGGTATAATTGACTTGTCGTCCTGTGATGCTTGGTTGAGGCTGGTAGTCGACCAGGATTTCTCTTCGTAATTCTGTTTTAATGGCATAGCCAGGCCGGCCCAGCTATCAGCATGCGAATCTTCTTCTCGGCCAACCTGATTTACCTTAACATCACCTACTTCTTCGATCAAGTGTTTGCTTCAAGGATATATGCGGCCACTCGATCATCCCGAGCTGCGTATTTGCCTGTTAACTGATTGGCGACCAGCAGTGAATCGCAGTACACTAATAGTCTAGTGACCCCAAGCTCCCTGGCCATTCTCAGTCCGGACAATAATGCTTCATATTTTGCTTCATTATTTGATGCATTGAATCCTAACGTCACAGCCCGTTCTATTGCCGCTCCGTCCGGTGTTATGAGCTCCATGCCGGTGTCTGAGCCTCGTGAATTGGACGCTCCATCGACATATAATTGCCATTGTCCGCCAAGCTTCGTAACATTCTTTTCCTTAATCTGCTCGGGCGATTCCTTGTGTGTGAATTCGGCTATGAAATCGGCCACCACCTGTCCCTTGATCGCAATCCTAGTAACTATCTTGATGTCGTGTTCGCTGAGCTCTATTGCTCACTTTACCAACCTCCCAGATAGGTCGGCCTTTTGAAGAACAGCTCATAAGGGATGCTCGGTCAAGACTCTCACTCTATGGGCTTGGAAGTAGTGCCTGAGCTTCCGAGCAGCGCATATCAAGGCTAGGGCAAGTTTCTCCACCTGCAGGTATCTGGTTTTTGCATCTAACAAGGTCTTGTTGATGAAATAGTTTGGAAGATGGTGCTTTCCCTGCTCTCTCATGAGTGCCGAGCTGATTGCATGCTGAGATACTGTCAAGTACAATACCAATTCCTCCCCGGGACTCGGGATGGAGAGAACAGGGGGAGAACTCAAATACTGTTTGATATGTGCGAGTGTTTTGTCACATTTTTCGTCCCATACTTTCTCTGCCCTCTTTTTCAAGGCAAGGAACATGGGTCGGCACTTGTCCGAACTCCTTGCTATAAAGCGATTTAGGGCGGTAAGCATACCTATGAGCTTTTGTACTTCTTTCTTGGAGCTAGGCCGTTCTACCTTTGCACCGCCAGAATCTGGTTGGGATTTGCTTCTATCCCTCTTTGGGTGACAATGTATCTCAGGAATTTCCCCAAGCTGACACCGAATGAGCATTTCGAGGCATTCAGTCTCAACTTGTACCTCCGTAGGATGCCGAAAACTGACTCTAAGTCTTTCCTATGGTGAATTTTTTCTGCTATTCATCACCATATCATCGACGTATGCTTCCACCATTCTTCGAATCTGGTCTTGAAATATTTTCGTCACTAGCCTCTAGAATGTTGCCCCGCATTCTTAAGTCTAAAGGGCATCCTTTTGTAGCAAAAGGTCCCCTTTGGTGTTATGAATGCTGTTTTTTCTTGATCGGCCTCCTCCATCGCGATTTGGTGGTACCCTCGGTAAGCATCCAAAAAGCTCATCCGTTCATGTCCCGCCATGGAGTTCACAAGTTGATCAATTTTTGGGAGTGGAAAACTATCCTTGGGACAAGCCTTGTTCAGGTCGGTGAAATCAACACATATCCTCCACTTTTTATCCTTTTTTGGACGACCACAATGTTTGACAGCCATTCGGGGTAGTGTACTTCTCGTATAGCGTCAGCCTCTAACAATTTATCAACCTCCTCACTTACTGCTGCTTGGTGCTCTGGGGCGAGCTTCCTCTGCTTTTGCATCACGGGCCTAGCTTGTGGCTGATAACATCGGGGTCCACCCCGGGCATCTCATGCGGAGCCTAAGCAAAAACATCCAAGTTTTGATCGAGCAGTCGAACTAGGCTGTTCTGCTCGTCTTCGGTCATGGATGACCCGATCATCCAATATCGTTCCGGATCCATCCCGCCCACCGAGATCCTTTTCAGGTCTTCCACGGCTTTTTCAGTTAGGTCAGCTACCTGGAACCGATCCAACAGTAGTTACTATTTAAGATTGGTATCCGAGCACATACCCTCCGAACTTTCCTTCTTCGCTTTTCCTTTGATTGCCGTGACCAAGCAGCTCCTTGAAGCTATTTGGTCCCTTCCGATTTCCATAATTCCCCTTGGTGTGGGAAAGCGAATCTTTTGGTGGTACGTTGATGGTATTGCTTTCATACGATGAATCCTAGTTCGACCCATAATCGCGTTGTAGGGAGATGGTACATCCACTACAAAGTACTCCACATCTAGGTGTATGGGACCAGCTCCGACCTGTACTGTTACAAGGCCTCTCGGATGTACTGCCTGCCCACTGAACCCGAATAGGGGTATTGAGGTCAGCCTCAAGTCTGACTGCTTCAAGCCGAGCTTCTCTAACAACTTAGTATACATAATTTTTGACGAGCTCCCCAAGTCTATCGGCATTCTCCTTACGTCGTATCCTTGCACTCGTAGGGTCAGCACCAAGGCATCATTATGAGGTTGGACCACATCCCGTAGGTCATTGTCCAAGAATGAGATCTCCCGTTTGACTTCTCTTGCTTTATTGACAAAGGTCGGCTCGGTGCCCATTTGATATACTTCCTTCAAATGTGTCGCCATTTTTCGCTGGGTCCTGACAGATTGCGCTGCTACTTCAGATGGATTTATCGCTCTGTGTACCACATCGATCACACCGGCCGAGGGTCTGCCCTCGCCGAAGTTCTCCTCCTTTCGATCCGGGCCTTTCCTAGCCCGCTCGTCTCCTATGTACTCCTTCAGGTGGCCTTCCTTGACCAGATCTTTCAGGTGTTGCTTTAGCATCCGGCAGTTCTCTGTTAAATGACCATTTTCTTAGTGGTACGAGCACCATAAGTTCGGATTTTGGCGTCCGGGATCGTTCACCATCTTGGCAGGCCTCTTGAAGTATGGTTTGTCCTTAATTTGGGTCAAGATTTTGTAGATTGGATCCTTGAAGATTGTCAGCACCCCTTCATAGGCTGCTCTTGTGGGTTTGGCACGATCCACTCTCGTATCCGATCCTTCCCCCATTTCTCTTTTCCTTTTTCTTCTGGATACATCTTTTGTCGGGCGGATCCATCTAAGCTCAGTCACTCCCATATCTTCTTCCAGCTTTATAAATTCCTCGATTTGCTCCATTAATTCTCCCTGCACAATAAGGGAACGTTTTGTCAGGGACTGGTGAAGCTGGTTTTCCCTTGGCAATCTGAGCTTAAAGGTCGCCACGGTCACCGGCTCGTTACTGCCTTTAACCTCATTGTGGAGGCGCCAGTAACGCGCGCTGAACTCCTTAAGGCTCTCCGAGCTCTGTTTCCTGAGGGACAGTGGTGCCCCGATGTCTTTGGGCTGCTTGGAATTTGTTACGAAACGCATCACAAATGACGTAGCCAGTTCCCGAAAGCTGTAGATCGACCTTGGCTTCAAGCGGGAGAACCACTTCAAGGCCAAGTCTCCCAAGCTAGAGGGGAAAACTTTGCACATTAGGGGCTCATTCCCTATCCATAGCGCCATGGAGTGTTTGCAGTGCTGGACGTGATAGACAGGATCCGAAGTTCCATCATAGACCCTCAGGTTGGGAATTGAAAACCGCCGAGGTGGGTCCACCTTTTCAATTTTCTATGAGAAGGGAGATTTGAAGTTTTGGGTGTTCTTGAAGCACCTTGCCTTGGTCGGATCATCAAGTGGGAGTTGCTAATCGGTTAGTGCTCTCTCTATAAAGGCCTGCACGTCCTCTTTGACTAATGCTCATGCTGGAGCTTTCTTCCCCCCAGGGTATCCTTGGGATTCCCCGTCCTTTGCGCGCCGAGCTCGGGCTTCACTATCTCCTCCCCTCCTTCGAGACCGAGAGCTCGAAGTCCTGCTCCCTTCATCGGCTGCTCTTTCCCTTGTTTGGATTTGCCAAGCTCTCGGTTCTGTCTGGTGACTCCTAAGTCCTCGTTCTGGCATGCGCCTCCTACGTTCTGCCCTTGGGGCTTCACAGGGGTCCCTTCGGGTCAGGGATCCCTTGGTCCTCTTTTGGTTGCTTCCAACTCCGACAGCAAGACATCAATTTTCTCTTGTTGCAGCTTGACTACCTTCGCCAAATCTTGCACAGCATTTTCGCAGGCTAATTCGAGTCGGGAGTACGTATCCCGTGATGGGGCACATTTAGTGGAGTCGTGGTTCCATCCACGGTTCGTTCTACCCTCCACCTTGGTCTCGGAAGGTGAAACCATCACACGACTTGGGTTTGTATGGTGAACTTCTGACGGGACTAGTCCCAAGCGTTTTTCAGAGGGGGTTGTTCCATTACTTTCTGTACATGGGACATAGTTGAAGTCAGCTTCATCAGAGTTGGCGATCATAGGACTTTTTCTTGCCTTCTTGCGTCGATCTTTGTGTCGGATGTGATTTCCGGACCCGATGTGGGTGGAAACACAGTGCTATATAGAGCGATACTTGAAAGTACCGACCAATTCTGAGAATTCCCGACAAATCCCGGCGTTGTGATGAGTGGGACCTTTGATTTCCCTCATGGAGGCGATCAAACGGAGTCATGGCCGTTTACTATGATTGGCGATCACACATATTACCATTCTGAGGATTTGTCGGGAATTCTCAGAATTGGTCGGTACTTTCAAGTATCGCTCTATATAGCACTGTGTTTCCACCCACATCGGGTCCGGAAATCACATCCGACAGCCTGGCGATCACGGTGGGACCACTTGTGTCTCATCTAAATTGTTTTGGGTCATTTTATTTGAAAGGGTCTATGCTCGTCTACCAATGCTCTCCTCATTAACATCCATTAGTTTCACATTCATTTTTAAAGTTACATACTTTCCTGCATTTACACTCTCAAACATTCTTTGAACTTAGGTTTCGTCTAGGATTCCCATTCTGAACTTAGAGTCCATTTAGGACCCTTGTTTGAACCTAGGAACTACCTAGGTCTTCCCCACTAAACATAGAAGCAATTTAAGATCCCTACAGAACTAGTTCTTAGGACGTCTTTATTTTGGTTCTTTGTTTGTTTTGCTTGCACCTCTCACACACGGGGCACTTAAAATTCTTTTTTCGAAATTCACTAGTGAACCCTTGGAATCTCTGGCCACCTAGTTTCTATTGAAGTAGGGTTGGGCCCATACCTATTTTCTAGGTGCACATCTTCTCCTCCTTCTCTTATTCTCAATTTTCTTTGTGATTTCCCTCCTTTTCTCCACTTTTCTTTTGCCATGGAGGGACATTCGTCCCATTCTAAGGTTAGTTTCCGTGATCAGGGGCACACGCCACGGTCACAACAAGCTCACAAATCGCAACACGAGTCATATCATGGGTATCAAGGGCGGTACAACCCCTTATATGATGATATGTCTAAAAATCTGGAGCAAACCCCATTTACCACAACTAAGGCTCCACAAGCTAGCTCCACCCAGAGAACTGGTCCGCTAGAGACCGACTATGACTGGCCCAGGCGACAGTCGCGTTCTCCAACCCCTTCTGTCAGCTCGAGAGCATCTTCTTCTCAAGAGAGTCTCCCTCCGGGTATTAAAATTGTCCCTCAACCCCGAGGGTCTCCTCAGTTCGAACCACCTCAACAGGATGTTGTTCTTCGGGAATCACGTAGGTCCGTGGAGTACCCTGAACACCTTCATAATTCATCCTCTAGGATCAATGAGTCAGCATTCGTTGAGATCAACAGTGACCATGCTCGTAGGATGCATCCTCGGTATGTCTCTCCAGATAGGAGGCACCATTCTGCATCCCACACCCCAGCTCCTAGTCATCACTCTAAATCCCCATCACCCGTGAGAGAAACCCGTCATTCTCGCCGTCTAGAACCTATTAAGACCAGGGTCTCTAGGTCACCCACCCCAAGGCATAGGGATTCGCGTTATCATCATCGGGAGCACGATCGAACCACTAGGCGTGACTCATTGATTGCCCACCCGCCTACACCTAGGTCAAGTGATGAAATAACAGGATCAAGATATTATGATGATTACACTTGGGATCCTCGGAGAGCAGTCTATGTTCCTCCACCTTTGTCAAATACAGCGGAAAACCCTTATTTTATTAAAACATATACGCGAACCCATCGAGATGCTCGCATTCTTGGGTCCTCTAGTAGGGTCCATCGAGAGGATCGTCACATAGGGATGCCTAGGCAGATTTATCGTGATGATCATATTCATTATAATCAACGGGTTGAGCATCATCCAAGGGACTACCCAAAAGAAGGATCAAGAGGACACAAAGAGTATCGAGGGGAATACGACCCATATTACCTGTCAAGGGTAGACCAGGATAAGCCTCCAATTCATCCTAAGCATGAGAGAATTAGGCATCAGGCTGATTACTACGAGAGTGAATCAGCTAGATTTTTTCCGCACCGCACGCACCGTGAGCAAGATTATGACTCTTCGCCAAGACATAGGACCCATGAGCCCATTCGTGAAACCATTAGGGGTCGACCTATGCCTGACCAAGAAGATAGGGTAAGCGCACCACTCCATGGATCAGTGAACCCTTCTAGGATTCCAGCTCCACAACAACATGATTTAACTTTCACCTCTCAGATTCAGCCAGTTCAGCCCCAGGCTACACAAAATTCTCCTTACATTTTGCCTGGTCCTTTTCATGAACCTATTCATTCTCAAGCTACATTACACCCGGCTCAACCTTGTCAAATAACCCCGCCTTGCCCTCCTCAAACCGATCCAAATGGGATCAAAGAATTAAAAGAGCAACTTGAAGGAATTAGGTTGGAGATGACGAAGGTAGCAAAGGGAGCCGTCGAGCCACGTCGGCTAGGGTTTAAGGATTTTCGTAGGAACCCTGGAGCTAGCTCTCCATTCCCTATTGAAGACCCCAAGTTCACAACTTTTAAAGGAAACACAGACCCACATGCACATCTAGTTTCCTTTTGCAATAAATGTCGAGTTATAGCAGACAATGATGCCCTCTTGATTGACTACTTTCAAGAATCTTTAGAGGGTGATGCCCTTGTTTGGTTCCATTCTATGCCTGCACATGAGTTCAAAACTTTTGAGGATATAATCCAAAAATTCATGGACCAATACAAGCATCAGGTTAGTATTAGGCCAAGTTGGCACGACCTAGCTAATACCAAACAAAAGCTCGATGAAGACTACGAGGAATTCGTGAACCGCTGGCGTTTGCTATATACCCGGTCCAGTGCTAGGTTGACTGATGATGAAGCAATTAGAATGGTGATATCCAATTTGCAGATGCCACTTAGACCGTACATTTCACTTGGGGAAGCTCCAAAGACATTTGAAGCACTTTATGATAGGATATCAAGGATGAAGCTTGACTATGAAGAAGGGATCCTTTTTTCACTCATGGACCCTAGGAAGCATGGGAATAGAAAAATACCCGATCAATCAGGTACAGGGACAAGAAATACAAACACAACAGGGCCAGAGTCAAATGCTAATCTAGTTTGCCAAAATGATACCACTCGTAATAGAAACAACAGGTCGGGCCAAGCATTAGGTCAGCAAGTTAGGAATACCCCTAATCAAGATTACCGTAAAGTTCCCCATAATTATGAAAACAATGGAAACAATGGGAACTATAGGAACAATGACAATGGTGAGAGGCGTCGAAGAGGACCCAAGCGCGGCCACTACCCCCCACTTCCGCAACCCATCGATGTGGTTTTTTGGAATTTGATGGAGACAAAAGAGATAACGTTACCCCTAGAGAAACCACAACCGTGGCCCACATATTTGGATCGAAACAAGTTCTGTGTTTATCATAGATACCCCGGACACAATCTCGACGAATGTTTTATTTTGAGAGATTTTATCTATGAGATGAATGACGAAGGAAAAATCAATTGGGACGCAATTAAACCAGTAAAAGAGCTCCGAAATAGACAACAAGGCATGAAGATTTATGACGACCCATTGCCAAAACACGATGCCTCATCCTCCTTTGAAGCTGCAAAAGTCATATTTGGAAAAAAGACGTGGAGCTCAACAATTGGAGCGTACAATACCATCCCCTCTGCCTAATTGACCATGAGGAAGATAAAATGATCCTTGATACTGAAAAGTATGGTCAGTACTTGGACCCATGGAATGAGATTGATCAAATTCAGAATAGACCTAGGTCGCGACACATTTCAACTAGTGAGGTTAGGCAGACTATAGCAAATCCTTTACCTCATTTAATGGAGGCACCGCTCAGGTCAGGAAGGGTTTATCCAACCAATCCTCCAATTATGCCTCGACAAGAATTGAACAATTTCCCTTTGGAAGAAGAGCAACATCCAAAATCGATTGAAGCTGGGAAAGAATATGATCTTCTTCAACACCTTTCGAAAATTCCAGCCAAGATCTCAGTCTTTGAACTAATCAATGCGTCCTCGAGACACCAAAGACAATTACTTGACGCAATCCAAAGAATGGAAGTACCTGAAAACATAACTCCAGAGCAGTTGGCTCAAACCATAGCGAGTGTGGCGAGTCCGGGGAAACCACCACCGATCACTTTCACTGAAGAAGAGTTAGAAAAAATTCCACCAGAGGTAAGGACTTCACATCTGTGTTTAACAGTGGTCCTCGCAGGATACAAGGTTAACGGAGCTTTGGTAGATACCGGGGCATCTTTAAACATATGTCCAGTCCACACATTTCAATCACTGAATTTAACCCTCAAAGATCTTATCCCAGCACCGATGACAATTATTGGATATGATGGAAATCGAACTGCAGCAACTGGCAAGGTCAATTTACTCACACGTGTAGGACCGATCGCCATTCCTCAGACTTACCATGTGGTAGATATCCCTGACAATTTGAACCTAATTCTCGGGCGACGATGGCTTGATAACATGAAGGCTGTTGCATCGACTAGACATCAATGTGTCAAATTCCCTTTTAACGATGTGATAATTAAAGTTGATGCAGATCCTCCTATGCTTGAATCAGAAATAAAGGCGATGCTCCCGACATTTAAAGCGATCCCAAGAGAAGAAAATCAGGAAAAGATCTTTGGGTATGGAGTTAACCCATTGATTTCTATTTTAGATGTTAGCCCCGCAGAATGGATAGGTCCCTTAAATCCACCACCAAAATACTCAAGCTTGATTGATGCAACCTCTATCCTCCCAAAAGAAAATGGAGATTCCCACCAGGCTCATGGGTGGACTTTGATGAGAAAGTTAGGATATGAGCCAGGCACAGGATTGGGTCGAAATAGCGATGGCATGGTTAGACCATATGACCCCGAGGTTAAGATTGGAACAGAAGGGTTAGGATATGAACCAGGAATGGATAAATCTAGTGACTACAACTGGAAATTACACGAACATTTCGCCAGACCAGTCGAACCACAGGATCGAGTTATTCAACCTGAGCGAGATAACCTAGGCCCCGAAATTGATTTGAATTTTAGTGATTCTGAAGGGTCGAATGATGACAATTGTGGCATAGATGAACTCTTGGAGACTCTTGGAAAATTGTTTCGTCGCGATACAAAAGGAGAAGATGATGGTCAGGATAGAGAGCAGTCGAGCTTTGATGGAGACCTAGACCACAACAAAAATCTGATGGTTGAGAGCTCAAGGCCCGAACTTATAGTCGTAAAGCCTGAGGACTATAGAGGGTCTAAATACATGACGGAAGACTTGAGCGATATGTATGTAGCAGACTGCTACATGTTTTCCCAAGAGGACAATATGCCAAGAAAAAAAAAACGCCAATTTCAGAACTTCAGGGCCCACAGAGTGAAGTTTGGACCTACTCCTACCAGGGACTCAGTGAGGTGGTCTTCCGACCAACCTCAAGCACTCCCTCTAGGGATGCAATTAGCTCATCAGTAGGGACATCTCAATGTCCCGAACTTGTACATAGTAGTTTAGGAAATTCAGATTGTAGGTTAGGAGATTTGCATAATAGTTTAGGAAATCTTCGTGATAGAATAGAATCATCTTATCCAAAAAAAACAAAAAAAATAAATAATCCAAGAAAACCAAAAATAAGTAATTCACCATTAGGAAGTGCAAGAGCCGTGCATAACCCAAGGAGGCAAGCCACATTAGGAAGATGGAGATTACCCCCATTTGAGCAATCCAGACTGGAGACCATTGTAGATAGCATATCTAAGCTTGGTTACGAGTATGTACCCACCCTACCTGATCCAGATTCATTGTCTCTACAAAACCCAAGGTCCGATGATGGTATGGGTGTATATGAACTCGTAGAGGAAGAAGAAGATGAGTCACAGGATACTCAACAATTTGATGATGTGATTAAGCGCTTTGATGAACAATCTCAAGCTGCTGTGGAAAAGACCAAGGAGGTCAACTTAGGAAATGAGGAGCACCCCAAGGTGGTACAAATCAGCGCGACATTGGAACCATCTGAGGAACAATAAATTTTGGAAGTTCTTAGGGAATACAGGGATGTTTTTGCCTCAGATTATATTGACATGCCAGGATTAGACCCATCATTAGTAGAGCATCGCATTCCGTTGCAACCAGGTGACAAACCCGTGAAACAAAAGCTTAGACGGATGCTCCCCGATGTTGCTCTAAAAGTAAAAGAGGAAGTTGATAAGTTGCATCAAGCTAAGTTTATTCGAGTTGTCCTTTTTCCTGAGTGGATAACCAACATAGTCCCGGTAGCTAAGAAGGATGGTCGTGTACGTGTGTGCGTTGATTTTCGAAATTTGAATAAGTCCTCGCCCAAAGATGACTTCCCATTACCTCACATTGATGTGTTAGTTGATAACACTGCTGGTCATGCCATGTTGTCATTTATGGATGGGTATTCAGGATATAATCAAATCAAGCTTTCTCCGGAGGACCAGGAGAAAACATCGTTCACCACACCATGGGGGACGTATTGTTATGTTGTTATGCCCTTCGGCCTAAAAAATGCAGGAGCAACATACCAAAGGGCAATGACAGCCATTTTTCATGATATGATGCACGATTGTATGGAAGTCTACGTCGATGATATCCTGGTAAAATCTAAGACTCGCGCCAGTCATACTGAGGCTCTAAGGCGTGTTCTTCAGAGGTCAAGAGAGTCTAAGCTTAGAATGAATCCAAAGAAGTGCGTGTTTGGAGTGTCAGCTGGAAAACTTTTAGGATTTATGGTTAGCAATAGAGGAATCGAGGTGGACCCCGCTAAGATTAAGGCTATTCTCGAAATGCCTCCTCCTAAAAATTTGAAACAATTGCGTGGACTTATAGGACGACTCCAGTTCATTCGAAGGTTCATTTCTCAACATTCACAACGTTGTGAACCGTTCTATAAGTTGTTAAAAGGAGGAGTCATTTTTAAGTGGGACCATGAGTGCCAGAAAGCATTCGATGATTTGAAACACTATCTGTTGAACGCCCCTGTTCTCAGACCACCGGTCAAAGGACAACCCCTAATCTTATATGCTTCGGCTACTGAGTCAGCCATTGGGATTGTACTAGGCCAGTACGATGAGTCAGGAAAGAAAGAACATGCGATTTACTATCTAAGCAAATCCCTTCTACCATATGAACGGAAGTATTCACCGATAGAAAGGACTTGCCTAGCAGTGGTTTGGGCTACCCAAAAGCTTAGACATTATTTCTTAGCTCATTCTATACGACTTTTGGCACGAATGGATCCTTTAAAATACATTTTCGAGAAGCCAATATCTTCCGGCCGAATCGCGAGGTGGCAAATGCTTTTGTCCGAATTTGATATAACATACGTGACACAAAAATCAATCAAAGGACAAGCCATTGCAGATCACCTCGCCCATCTTCCATTGCGGGCCTATGAAATTGTGAAAGATGAATTCCCAGATGAAGAGCTGCTGAATGCAAATATTGTCAATGTTGAAAAGGATCTATGGACACTCTACTTTGATGGTTCATTGAATGAGACTGGTAGAGGGATAGGAATAATACTTCAAAGTCCAGAGGGTGTCATTATTCCCAAAGCCTTTAAATTAAACTTTATTGTTACTAACAATACTGCAGAATATGAAGCTTTGGTTGCAGGTCTCAGAGAAGCACTTTTTCTCAATATCAAGAAGCTGAAGGTTTTCGGTGACTCCAAGGTGGTCATTTCTCAAGTCCTGGGAGAATGGAAAGTCAATTCCTCAACATTGGCTAAGTACCACAAATTATCCACAACATTGGCAGCCAGGTTTGAAAGAATATCATTTGTTTACATTCCCAGGGCCCTCAATAGGTTAGCCGATTCTCTTGCCACCCTTGCATCAATTTCTCGCATGCCCTTCCATGATACCACTGAGTCTTTTGTAATTAAAAAATTGAACTCTTCTGCAATAGATGTTTTTGACCTTGAGTTAAAATTGGCTATTGTACCTTATCAACCTCAGTTTGTCACTCAAAATGTTATTGGAGATAAATTCCCTAAAATTATAAAAATTGAGTTCCTCGGGCGTATTCACCATGATGATGATCCATTGGACGACAACCCCTGGTTTTATGATATTAAAAACTATTTGCATGATGGCTACATTCCGGAATATGCCTCTAAGTCAGATAGGCGCGCATTGAAAGAATTGGCTCAAAGATATACAATTATAGGAGGACAACTCTATAAACGTTCATTTCAAGGAATTCTTCTACGATGTGTTGATGTGCAAGAAGCAGCTCATATCATTTATGAAGCCCATTTCGGAGTATGTGGTGGTCATGTAAATGGTCAAATGCTTGCCAAGAAGATTCTTAGGCAAGGGTACTACTGGCCTACCATGGAACGCGACTCGGCCGATTACGTCAGAAAATGCAAAGAGTGTCAACTTCATGCGGATCTGATTCATGCACCAGCATCCACTCTCCACCCCACCACGGCCCCATGGCCATTCTCTACGTGGGCTTTTGACGTAATTGGGCCTCTCACCCAAACCCTTGAAAATACTCACAATCATGCATTCATTTTGACCGCCACTGAGTATTACACAAAATGGGCCGAAGCCGAGTCTTTGTGCATATTACGGCCAATACTCTCGTTCGTTTTATCATGAAAAATATCATTGCCCGATTTGGAGTTCCTAAAGTCTTTGTCATTGACAACGGTCCACAATTTACCTCAATAAAAATGTATGATTTATGTAATAAGTTTAACATCGAGTTGCACCATTCTAGTCCATACTATCCACAGGGAAACGGCCAAGCTGAAGCCACGAACAAGACTCTCATCAAGATCATCAAGAAGACACTTGAAACTCCGAAGGGAACAGATTGGCCACACAGATTGGTTGAGGCACTTTGGGCCTATCGGACTTCCATTAGGACACCGACCGGAGAAACACCATTTTCTTTAACTTACGGGATGGAGGCTGTCCTTCCGTATGAGGTCTAGATACCCTCACTTAGGGTCCAGCTCGATAAGGACATGACTGCGGATCAACGACGAGAAGCTCTACTCATGCAACTCGAACTGTTAGATGAGAAGAGGTTAAAAGCAGCAGAACACGCACAAGTCTACCAAAGGAGAATATCAAGAGCCTGCAACAAACATGTACTTGAAAGAAAATTTAAAGTAGGTGATGTGGTCACAAAGAAAATTGTGCAATCTCAGCTCCCGCACATCAGAGGTAAGCTTCGACCAAATTGGGAAGGCCCCTATGTCATAAAGGAAGTATACCCGGGAAATGCATACAAGTTGGTCAATTCAGAAGGGGAGGAACTCCCTAATCCTTGGAATGCCATGTACTTGCGAAAGTATGTGGTATAATTTATTCACGATTTTGATACACATGCCTATCCGTTTACTTGTCTTACAATGACAATTATTTCCTTAAGATCTATTTTAATTCAATCGATGACTTATCACTCAAAATCCCACACACTTCCACTTCATATACAAAAAATGGGAGAAACGATTGTCATACACAAAATTTAATTAGCACGACCAAAGGTTGTCCCAAAAAAAAAAAAAAAAAAACTAATAATAAAAATTGTTTAGTTAGAAGTCCTTAAAAGAATGAAAGTTTTGTGACTAGTCTGGGTTCGTAGCCTTTTTAACCTGAGCCAATAAGCCCGTTGGGGTATTTACATACCTAGTGCCCTAAAGCCATCTGGTTTGGGAGTCATTGGCCTAATGCTCGATACATGGGTTAATTAGAAAGCTTAAGGGACTCGGGCATTGCACAGTCACATGTTTTTTTAAAAAATATATATATTTAGTTAAAAGTCCTTAAAAGAATGAAAGTTTTGTGACTAGTCTGGGTTCGTAGCCTTTTTAAACCGAGCTAGTAAGCCCATCGGGGTATTTACATACCTAGTGCCCTAAAGCCATCTGGTTTGGGAGTCATTGGCCTAATGCTCATTACATGGATTAATTAGAAAGCTTAAGGGACCCAGGCATTGCATAGTCACATGTCAAAAAAAATATATATATCATTATCCTTCAATAAGCCTGGACTCAGATGATATGACTACCGCAAAGTGAGCCAAATGATAGATAGCCAAAAGTCACATCACCCAATTCACGACAGTCAATTTCCTATTGCACACACAACAACGCATCTTTTACACCAAGATAATGAGTTGCAGAGTCAAAGAAAAGATTATGCTAGTTTGAGGAGGTAATTGAAAACGTGAGATGCTTGTCATGGTGGCAATGGAATCAGAAATCAGAAATGAGGGATACCACTTTCATTGCATCCATCGGATTTAGGAGTTACTTTCTGACCAAGTTACGTTCACTCATATTACCCCGGTGTATATTTCCTTAAATAATGCTGGGGCATTTTTTTTGAAAATTATATAAACTTTCCCAATTCATGGTCAAAGGTCTCAATGCATGCATTATACTGACTTTGAAACACTCATTGCACACACTAACACATCATACATTCGTACACACATACACGTACGCCTCATGCATTTTAAGGACTAACAGTTTGTTCATTTTGCAGTTTTTCTTTCTTTCCCTAGGTTTGCATTTCAAAAAAAAAAAAAAAATTTCTTAATTATGATGGCCCCCTTGACACTTTTACCGAGAAAGTGAATAATTCATCTTTGCACAATTGTGCAAGGGGCCAAAAAAGATGCTACACTGATCTTGCATTTCAGTTTTGCAGGTCATATGGTTACGAGACCAAGATTGGATCGGTGGCTCACACTGGGGCATTTTTTTTGGCTTGCGAACACACTCTTGCACTTCTTGTACTGCGCTGAACTGAAGAAGGGAGGATTCGTCCAACCAAGCTAGGAAAAGCTCAAGCAAGCTAGGTGAGTAGCGTCTTCTTTTTAATTTTCTTAATTTTCATCACGTGTTCGAGTCGCCGTAGGCCTCCCTTAAGTGCCGACGACCGGTATGGCGATCATAATACCGCTCTATGCGAATTGTGGTGTCCGCCGACTTGGATCGTGATGCCTTGGAGGTGCTAACCTCGGGTTCGAAACTCCCCTCGGGAAAGTAGATCACCTTGGAAGGTTCCCTCCATCCTCATTTCCACCTTGCATAGCCCCTTTTCAAAATTGCATTAATTTTCATATTAGATCTAGCATTTACATTATAAATCCCACCATCATTTATAGGTTGCACTCATCATGTCCCACTGGGGTCTAAGATTCACATCATCATCAACTTGGATTGTGTTTTCAATTTTCTCTATTCAAAGTGTCTATCTGAGGCAAAAATTCCACAAAAATAGAGAACACATGGATCAATTATTTTCTTGGTGCCAACTCGTGAAAGCCCGAAAGGCTCTCACGAGACATGTGGTTATGTCTACTTTCTTTGGTGTGTAGCCCATTCTGTGCCACACTCCAAAGAGGGGCATACTGTAGACACCTCATTTTGGCACCCCTATGAACAATTTTAATACTCATATTATCGATGCCCCGATTTTGCCCCATTTAGACAATATTGAATAATAAATTAAAATCTTCATTATCGTGCACATTTAGGAAGGTTTCATTATTATAGGCCCCCTTTTTTTTATGGATCTCACCAATTCTTATGTTTCGAGTCGGATCTCACTTCCATGATGATTTACATTTAGTAAGCTTCTTGATGAAATATGGATTTAAAGAATCCAACGGTCGGATCAAGAGATGTACCTTTTTCACAAATTTAATATGTGTGGGCACCCTAAAAATTCAAGTATTTTCTAGATCTTCAAATGGACATGACCCATATATCATCGGGACCTACTCATCGAGAGATTCCCACTGATACTCAGATCTCAAAAATCCAACGGGTAGATCTTAAGTTATGATTTTTTTTTTCAAAATTAATCAGGCTTGGGTCCCTTAAAAAAAAATCAAGTCTTTTTCCGGACCTCCAAATTACTCAAACCCATACACCAATATGATCTACTCATTGAGAAATCTCCAAAAGTACCCGGACCTCAAAAATCCGGTGAACATATCAAAATCTGTGAAACCTGGGTCCCAGTGATAATGGCCAGGTCAAATCCCATTGCGGCCCACTTTTTGGGCCCCAAACTTCTTACCGAAGTCCGACCCCAGACTTGAACCCCACATCCAAGCCCAATTTGCCCCGATCAAGCTGACCCATCGAGCCCAAATCCAACCTCACCAAACTTATGACCAATCCAACCCAGGTCAACCTGACCCAACCTAACCCAAGCCCATCAACCTGACCCGGGCTGCGTGGCCCATCGCTGGATAAGGATGGAGAGTCCACGAGATCTGGATTCTCCCATCCTCCTGATATCTCTCTCCCTCTCAATCTCAAATGAGAGTCCCAGATCCTGATCTCTCTCAAACCCACCATAAATCCAGTCTCTCCTCTCTATCCCAACCCAGGCGCAGATCTCATCTCGATATCCATCTCTCTCGTTCTCCATCACCACCCTGTGCAGATCCACCCTTCCCATCACCATCATCCTCTCACCTTCTCCATCTCCCAACACAACTCTCCATCTCTTCTCATTCCCTCTCGATCCCTCACACCCTGTGCACTCCACTCGCACCATCACCCTCTTCCTTCTTCTTTCATTTTCTTTATTTTCTTCTTCTTATTTTTCCTCTCACCTGCTCCTCTTCTTCTTTTTTTTTCCATTCTTCCTTCTCCCCTTTCTTTTCTCCCTCCTTTCTCCTCCCTTGCCGCTGCACCACCCTACATTACACCTCACCACCTGCACAACACACTGCACCTGTTCTTTTTCTTTCTTTCCTTTTCTTTCTTCTCTTTCTTTCCTCTTCCTCCATCTTCACTGCACTCCACTCGCACCACCCTCTCTTTCCTCTTCTTTCTTTCTTTTTCCCTCTCTTCTTCTTCTTCTTCCTCCCACTTCACCTTTAGAGAAACCCATCACCAGCAGCGCATCACTCCTCATTTTCCTGCGCTCACCCCCTTGTTTTCTCCTCTTCTTCTATTTTTTCTTTCTTCCTTCTCTCCTTTCTTTTCTTCCTCCTCTCCTTTTCTTCAACCAGACCCACGACCCCCACCTTTTTCTCTCTTTCTTTTCTCTTTCTTTTCCTTCTCTTCTTCTTCCTCTTCCCTTCAGTCCTCCTGTGCACCCTCGTTGGCTCCCTGCTGACCTTCACCCACCTTCTCCACCATCTTCCTCACGCCCACAGGCCTGCATCTCGCCACCCACCACCTGCATAACCATCTACACACAGCCCAGCATTTCTTCTTTTCTTTTTCTCTCTTTACTTCCTTCCCTTTCTTCTTCTATATTTTTCTTTTCTTCCCTTCTCTTCCCTACACCAACCGCCTACACCATCACCATACACCACACCTGCAGCACCCAGTTCACCCATCTCACAGCATCTTCACCACTTTCCTTCCTTCCGTTCTCTCTTCTCTTCTTTCTCCTTTCTCCTTTCTCTTTTGACCAACTTACTTAATTAAACCATTCCACAACCCACTTACACAAACTCAGCCCACCAGCCCATAATAATCAATTACTTGGATCCCTTTCATCTACACAACCTGTCAATTAAATTCGACCAAAACCAAACCACAAAAACAGCCCATTTAACCCAACAAACACATTGAACCAGCCAACCCCACCTGCCAATCATCATACCGAACCCACTTTACTGACCCATTCAACCCGAGCCAAAACCCATCTCAGCCCATCTGCACTATACAACTTACAGCCCATCTTTGGGACTCACTGCAAAAGGCGATCCAAGACCCACAAAAAGAAAAGAAAAGAACACCTACAAGGTCTCAATGGTCCGATTCAGGACTCTAGCGTCAAATTGGTGAGATCTTTCAATTACTACCTTAGTTTGATTCATCCTCGTTTATTTGCACTAGGTTCATTTAATTGTGTACATATTTTTTTTAAGCTGCCATCATGTTACACATTCATCAATAATTTATTATCATTTTAATAGAGTGCATTTTGGATCTCCAATTGCAACTATTGTGCGCATCCATCATTCATCATCTTAATACATTTGTTTGAATTGCTTGTTCAAGCATCCATTACACTCATTGTGTCTATCCTTTGCGTTCTTATCCCCTCCATCTAATCTAGTCTTTTAGGGACTAGGAGAGCGGCGGTAGACGGGCTGGCCCTTTCATGGGGTCAGCCCATCCATGCGCTCCAATGTAAAAAGGGATGAGCGGTTAGATTAGGTTCCATGCATACCCCTATTTAGGCCCTTCTAGCCAATTTTCAAAAATCCAAAAAAATCAAAAAAATCCCAAAAATCAAGAAAAAGATTTTGCATTTCTTTTCTTCATTCAACCTCCGCCAATTTTCAACATTGAGCTTCATGCTATTAGGGTAGGCTATACTTGATTCATGAATTCATTGATATTTGAAAAAGAATTTTCAGCACATGCTATATTTTTAAAACCATTTTCACCCATGCTTTCATTATCGCTTTAATGCACTAAGTAACACCGACCCTTAGGTGTTAGTGACCGTGACATCGTCCACCCTTCTACGCGACTCCCTAGGCCTTACGGCGATAGCCTCCTAGCGGACTTTCTATGATTGACAGTGGCACACAGGTCCCTCACTTTCTCCTAAGTTAGGTTAGCTTAGTGTGTATCCATCCCAAATGTACCCTAAGTGATTGTTGGTTTTAAGATGGGCCTGACGGACGATAGTCCACTTCTCTAGGTGATCTCTCCCTAGATCGACCGGGCGCCTTAGTCCTCCCATCTTTAGACCAACGTTGTAGTGGGCACCTAGGCTTTCATTTCGAGCATCATGTCGCATGTGCTTTTGACCCTTCTTCAAGCATCCTTACATGCATGCTTTCAAATAAAGCCTACCCTTTCCCCGCCAAGGGATTCGAGGAGGGTATCCGGTGAACGGAGTTGATCCCCCTCAATGAATATTGGCACCCAACCCTTTTTTATTTATTTATTTATGTATTTATTTATTTTTTATTATTTTCTAGTACTTACAATTTTTTTTTTTAACTGAATGAAAATAGATAAACAGTGCTTGACTTTTCTTTGGGATTGCAAATTGATGATAAGAATTCCTTTATTACATGCAATGCTTGATTATACCTTTAGTCATTATTTCTATCAGCCCTGGAGTGATTTTATGCTATGTCTCATATTGAAATCTTTGTATTTGGGACTATGATAAGACACTACTAAACCCAAGTTTAGAATCTCTTAGCCAGTCAAAATATGTAAATCAGACTGAGGCAGATTTTGAAAACCTGTACACTGTCTTCAAATCTCTGATTCAATGATTTCTAATTTGAATAAAAACTCACTGATTTTTTTGAATACTCTCATTCCAGCTATCTTTTAGTGAGATTTGGTTTTAACTGATTTGGATTTTTCAAGAAATTATTAAAAATCGGACAGCGGGCTTGAGTCATGGACTCTGTACTGCAGAAAACTCAGCATGTTAACCGGGATTTGTACACATAATCACAAGGGTCTCTGTTCATTGGAAATCCATAAAACAATAACATGAGCTTCCCCTTTGGGTCCATTAACTCCCATAAAAATTTCAGATTAATTGGAGCTTTATAGAATTTATCAAAATTCAGAGAGTGGACCCCGGTCATAGACCAAATTCTGCAGTGCAGAAAATCCTGCAGGTTAACTTGGCCTTGTGCGCTTAATCACGAAGGGTTATGTTAATCCAAAATTCATGATAAATTTATAGGAGACTCCTATTTTGGTCCATTAAGTCTCATAAAGATTTTAGACTAATTGGAGTTCTGTAAAAAATTATAAAAATTTGGAGAGTGGACCCGTGTCATGGGCCAGATTGCACTGTGCAGGAATTCCAGCATTTTTATTCAGACTTGTGTCCATTATTTCATAAGGTTTCAATACTCAGAAAAATCCAAAATTAAATATGGGACTTTATCAATATATAAACTGACCCCATACAAAATTTGAGACCAATCTGAGGTGCAGAAAAATTACAAAAAATCGGGCAACAAGCATGCAGCAACCCATAGAATTCAGCATTATGTTACCTATTTCATATTTCAGTTATTTTTCTTTCTTTTCTTCCAAATGCATGGAATTTAGTCTTTTCACTCATCTCGAATTTTAAAGATGGGCTGACTCCCATAATTATGACCCAAAATAATATTGATGAGACCATCACGCGTCGCCGGCGGCGTTGTGATGAGTGGGACCTTTAATTTCCCGCATGGAGGCGATCAAACGGAGTCATGGCCGTTTACTATGACTGGCGATCACACATATTACCATTCTGAGGATTTGTCGGGAATTCTCAGAATTGGTCGGTACTTTCAAGTATCGCTCTATATAGCACTGTGTTTCCACCCACATCGGGTCCGGAAATCACATCCGACACTTTGTACGGGACTTCCTTCGCCCGAGGCGAATTTGGATTTTGCTCTTGGTTCGACATTTCCCTCAACTAGAAGAAGTCTTTGTGGGTCTTTTGCTTCGTTCCCTACATACGGGGCCAATTGTAAAGTCTGTTTTTTGCGAAAGGCAGTCGGCCCGACCTGTAGGTAAGACGTCTGCTCACATTCTTCTCCTCCATGTAATCTTCTGAGTGGGTTTCCTGTTCCTGAGATAAGAACAGTGAGAATTCGATCGGATTGCCTGACCGAAGTTTCTCCGATGATTTAGTCAGTAATGGGTTTTGGACTGGAAATCAAGATATCGATTAGGTTACCTTTTTCCCTCTTATGCCAATTCCTCCTGGTTTTTCTCCTCCTTTCCAGCGCACGTTTTTGCTCTTCACCTAGTGGTGGCTAGGTAACGGCTGCGCTCCAGGATCGTGGACATCAATTAGCTTTAATCCTCCCGTTTTTGCCAGCTGTCCCAGGATATTCCTCACCCATGTCCTCCTCTGGTTTGGTTTGGCGGATCAGGTCAGAGCTGACCCGAATTCGGCCCAAGGCGCTTTTGAATTTTCCCCCTACAACACTGTTACCGCTGAGATGGTTGAGGAGCCGCAACTTATAGAGGAGTGGACAATAGACGATGTCATTTAGACATCTGTTCATACTTGAGTTGCATGACACATTTTGGGTTGTAGTTGTTTATTTTGGGTTTTGTTTTATGATAGTTTTGTACATCTTTTGGGAATACTGGCAGTGTTTTTCTTAGAGCCAGTGATGGGTTGTAGTTGATGATGCCAAAAATAGATTCGGACACCACCCGTCAAGGTATTAATGAAAGTATTAAATGCGGTAATAAAATGAGAGAGAGAGAGAGAGTTATAGTGGTTCGGTCAAGAGTGACCTACGTCCACTTAAAAATGGAGATCTTCGATTATGGTGAGAAGTTACAGGTATGAGAAAGGTAGTAAAGGCATGTAATCATTGCCCCTCAAGTGATGAGGAGACCCTGAATTTATAACCCTTCCCCAACAGATGGGATGCAAAATTAAAGCAACGTCTCTCTGGAGCCTGGAGCCTCAGACGTGTCCTCGAGGAACGAGCAAGGTGGAGGGCAGGTGAGAGCTTCTCCGCGAGATTTGGTAAGAGCGGGTGAGGGGAGGACTTCGTCGTGATGACTCGGAGGCCTTGACGTGACGAGGCTTCCTTCAACGAGTTTCGAATATCAACTGAGCTAACCTGGCCTGACCCATGACCTTGGACGGACCGGGTTGTCTAGACCTGACTCTTTACCGTAATCCGGGTTGGGCCTGACCCATCATTTGCCCCTCAAAGTCCCACGTTCAATAATTATTTGAAAGTGGGGCTTTCTGTGCATCCAACTCTTCCACAAGCTTACAACAATTAGGCCCCCTTTTTCTACTCAGTTTTGAAATTTTTAGAGTTCGAAAGAATCCTTCTATATGGGGACTCTTTCTTCCCAAATCTATAAAACTTTGGAAATCCTGAACCAGACTCATTCCAAAATAGAAGAGAGCGTCTCTGGAGACCAAGGGGGAATCTGTAAGCAATGACGGATACAGTAGAGAAAAAACAGACGGAGACCGTTGTTGAGCGGACTGCAGCAATCGCGCAAGGGGCACTAGGCGAGGTTGAAGGAGAGGATGGCGTGGCTGATGGCGCTGGCGGGCGGAGGCGCCATTTTCCGCTGGCCTTCTTCACCATCACAACATTTGAGAGCCATTCAGGGTAGGCTACTTCCCTGACAGCCCCATTCTCCAGCAACTTCCTGACTTCATTGTCCATTGCTTGGGCCCTTTCTGTGGAGGCCCCTCTAAGCTTTTGTCGGACAGGCTTGTAGCCAGGGTGGACATTGAGGCGGTGGGTTGCGACGTCGGGATCAATCCCTTCAAGATCCGCATGCGACCATGCGAAAACATCCATATTACCTCTCAAGAAGTCTGTCAGCTGGCTGGCCCGATCCTCAGGGAGAGAAGAGCCAATATGTACTCTCCTGGCTGGGAAGTCTTCATCTAGGACCACTGAGGTGAGCTCCTCGACTGGTTCTCCTCTCTCTGCCGTGGTTTCATCTCTTGGGTCCGAGATTTCGACTTGTAGCGCCTCCTGCGTTTTCTTGGCTTTCATAGAGGAGACGTAGCATTCCCTTGCTGCTACTTGATTCCCTCTTACCTCTCCGATCCCATTAGGAGTTGGAAACCGGAGGATGAGATGAAACGTAGAGAGGACCGCTCTTAAGGCATTAAGAGTTGGACGCCCCAGGATGATATTGTAAGCCGATGCGCAGTCAATCACCAGGAAATTGACCATTGTTGTGGAAGTTCGAGGCGCAGTCCCGGATGTGACTGGCAGTGTGATTGCCCCAAGGGGATACACCTTCTCTCCCGAAAAGCCGATGAGAGGAAACTTGATGGGCTGCAACCTCTCCCGTCCCAGCCTCAGCTTGTCATAAGTTTCTACAAACAGAATGTCTGCAGAGCTTCCACTGTCTACCAGGATCCTATGCACTTGAAAATTGGCGACCGTCATTGTGAGCACTAGAGGGTCGTCGTGAGGGTGCTGGATCCCCTCCAAATCCTTGTCTGAGAAGGATATAACTTCATTATCTCCATGCCTGGGCGCCTTGGACGGGCGTGCCTCGTCAGGATGCCTTGCCTTTCTGGCATGGGCCTTCATGGCCGAGAGCGACTCTGTTAGCCCTCCAGAAATTGTTCGGATTTCTCCGATCGGTTGCTGATTCTCCTGATTGTGAGGTGGAGGTGGTGGAGGTGCTTGTCCCCTGCCGGCAACATACTGACGTAGGTGGCCGTGCTGGATGAGATCCTCAATCTGGCGTTTGAGCTCATAGCAGTCGTCAGTGTCATGGCCATGGTCGCGATGGAAGCGACAGTATTTGTTCGGATTCCTCCGATTCGGAGGAGACTTCATCTTTCCTGGCCATTTTATGGCTGGGTCATCTTGTATTTGGAACAAGATCTGCTCCACCGTGGCCGTGAGAGGCGTGAACACTAGCCTGTCCCTTTGCGGAGCGGGACCAAGTCGGTCTCTGACAGGTACTCTCTCTGTCTTGCTCCGCTTGTTGCTAACTTCCTTCTTCTCGTCTCTGCTTCTCTCTTTTCCATTATTGTTCGCTCTGGAGGATTCTCCGCGCCTCGCCCTGGTGATGTCTTCCGCATTCATATACTTTTGGGCTTTGGCCAATAGTTCCGAGAAGCTCTTCGGCGGGCGCTTCATTACGGAAAAGAGAAAGCTCGAGGAACGGAGGCCTCCAAGGAAAGCCGTCATGGAGACCTTGTCGTCGGGCTCCTCGACTTGGAGTACCTCCTCGTTAAAACGAGTGAGGTAACTCCTTAGGGTTTCATTCTCCTCCTGCTTTATACTAAGCAGGTGTGTTGCGGGCTTCTGGTGGCGGCGCCCACCTATGAAGTGCGAGACGAAAGACTTGCTCAACTCTCCGAAGGTGGCGATGGATGCTGAGGGGAGATTTGCGAACCACTGGCGGGCAGAACCTTTCAACGTGGTTGGAAAGGCTCTGCACATTATCTCGTCAGGGATGTTGTGGAGCTGCATCCTGGTTTTGTAAGTTTCAAGATGGTCTAATGGATCCTTCCTCCCATCGAAGGTCTCCATGGACGGCATTTTGAACTTCCTTGGAAGTGGGTAATGTACTATATCGGGTTTGAACGGTGTATCCGTCCGCCCGACTAGATAATCCACAGTCTCCGGTGCCTGGGCCTTCATTGCATTGAAGACATCGCCCAGTTGATTCTGCATCTCTTTGATTTTTTCCTCCCAGTGATTGTGAAGCTCCCTGGATGGACCGGGGAAATAACTTTCATCTTCCATGCAGTGATTCTCACTTCCCCCTTCTTGGAAGTGAGAGTCCTCCTCGTCCTAAGGGAAGGGTCGAGGTGGTAACCCTCCATGGGTTCTACCAGGGGGTGGAGGAACTTCGTGGTCATGGAAGCTCTGATGTGCTCCTCGGCCATGGGGGCCATGATGTGCTCCTCGACCTTGGGCGCCATGATGAGGGGCGCCCAAGTGAGGTGCTCTTCTCTGGGCGCCGAGAGTATGGGCGCCTTGGTGTGGTGCTGCTCCGTCTTGGGCTCCTGGGAGACGGGCGCCCGGGAGAGGTGCTCCATCCTGGGCGCCTGGGAGATGGGCGCCCGGGGGATGGGCGCCCGGGTGAGGGGTTGGTTGCCGTGGAGCCTGCCTCGGGATTGGCACCTCTTGCTGCATTCCACCAAACGGTGCTCCACCCTGGAGTGCTCCTCCTTGTCCCGCAAGCATGAGTTGCAAGATTTGTTGGTTTTGGGCCAACAGCTGTTGCATGGTTTCCAACATCTGCTGAGGAGTCGGCGCAGGGGGGAGAGTATTCGGAGAAGGGTTACCCGGTGGAGGACCATTATTTCCCTGGGTAGGGGAGTCTGGGCGCCTGGAAGGACCCGGACCTGTAGCTTGGACGGGATTGTCTTATCGTCTTACGGATCTTGTGCTGATCACCATGATTTTTAAAATAGGATGAGAACTTTTGTTCGTTCCCACAGACGGCGCCAAACTGATGATGCCAAAAATAGATTCGGACACCACCCGTCAAGGTATTAATGAAAGTATTAAATGCGGTAATAAAATGAGAGAGAGAGAGTTATAGTGGTTCGGTCAAGAGTGACCTACGTCCACTTAAAAATGGAGATCTTCGATTATGGTGAGAAGTTACAGGTATGAGAAAGGTAGTAAAGGCATGTAATCATTGCCCCTCAAGTGATGAGGAGACCCTGAATTTATAACCCTTCCCCAACAGATGGGATGCAAAATTAAAGCAACGTCTCTCTGGAGCCTGGAGCCTCAGACGTGTCCTCGAGGAACGAGCAAGGTGGAGGGCAGGTGAGAGCTTCTCCGCGAGATTTGGTAAGAGCGGGTGAGGGGAGGACTTCGTCGTGATGACTCCGAGGCCTTGACGTGACGAGGCTTCCTTCAACGAGTTTCGAATATCAACTGAGCTAACCTGGCCTGACCCATGACCTTGGACGGACCGGGTTGTCTGGACCTGACTCTTTACCGCAATCCGGGTTGGGCCTGACCCATCAGTAGTCATCGAACTTTTACTAGCTTTTGTTTATATGACAACTTTAATGTTAATGTAAATGGCTTTTTTGGACTTTTGCTCTTTCAAGCCTGTCTCTATATTATGTTTCATTTCGTTTATGGCTGAGTTGATTACCATGAGCTTCCGCCAAATCTTCAAGTACAAGTAAGACAAATTGTTTCTTCCTTACTACGAAAATCTGTGGGAATCACTATCTTTCATGCGGACAGGTTGAATTTTTATGGCAGTGTTTTGTGTGCACAACCGTGATCCCAGTTTTCGGATCGTCTTATCATTAACCCAGTTTGCGGTCGTGACAACTACCATGTTTTATGGGTTAGGTCTGAGATGAGTTGGTTGGCTGTGGGTGGCTACAGATTGCCGCCGCTGACTCGAGCATCAAGTAATGGTTCTGTTTTTTATTTCAAACCTTTTTTGGTTCTTTTTTTCTTTCTACAAGGTAGATTCTAACTTAGGCACTAACTCGTTACTGAAAAAAAAAAAAAAAAAACCTCAGGCACTCACAAACGAACATATGTCCTTAACCAGCCTTTGTCCACCACTAGTGTCAGGACCCCAGATCCCTAATCATGGTAAAGGGCTAAGGGGCCGCGATGGTGCGCAGAAGCACATGATTAAATATTTGGGGCGCGCGCTTTTGCCCACAAGATTCCGCTATGTGGGATTCTTATTGGGCCTTTGGATCCTCAAGGGTCATCATTTCAGTAAATAAATATAATAAAATGATATCATAGATGTTGGGGATGTACAACCAAAGTCCCACATCGGCTAGAATTGGAAAAGATCATGGGCATATAAGTTGGACTAAGTACTCCATTGGTATGAGGCCTTTTGGGTAGAACCCAAGAACAAATCCATGAGGGCTTAGGCCCAAAGTGGACAATATCATATCAATGTGGAGTTTGTGGTGGTCCACCAGATTGCCAAACAAAAGGTGGTGGGCCTAGTGATGCGCAAGAAAAGCGCAGTACTCGCGATTGGTGGATCCGTGGTGAGGCTCTCGAGTTGGCTCTTCTCGATGGAGCGGACGGATGGATGATCGTTTGAGGGGAGGCCCGGTAAAAATATCCAAAGAGATATGGTCCTTTGTTTGAGGGGAGGATTGTTGGGGATGTACAACCAAAGTCCCATCGGCTAGAATTGGGAAAGATCATGGGCATATAAGTTGGACTAAGTACTCCATTGGTATGAGGCCTTTTGGGTCCATGAGGGCTTAGGCCTAAAGTGGACAATATTATATCAATGTGGAGTTTGTGGTTGTCCACTGTCCTAACAATAGACGATAGCAGAAATGAACTCATTCCATATATAAACATTCAGGTGTACAGAAAAGAATAAGTTTAATTACATCCCAGAATGATGGACTTACAAAAACATTGGCCTTAAATACAAAATAACAAAAGATCTGATTCTCAAAAAGACAAAACCCAAAAGATGATCATGACGAACTCCACAGCTTCCGACGCAATTCTTTGTCATCAATTCCCCACTCTCGAATAAACAGTGGATCCTATTGGATTGCCTCGTGATTTAGTTAGGTCGCATAGAGCTCGTTACTCACAGCACCAACTGTAGATCAGAAAGGAAGCCTGTCAAGTATCCAAAATAAAAAGCATAGTTTGCAATAACGAAGCAGATTATAAATAACATGATGATTATCAAAAGTTCGGGTAAACAGTAAAGCTAGAGAGGTTAGTACATAATGAGTAAAATAAAAAATCATAGACATCAGATAAATCAGGCTACAAACTAATTGGCAACTACGTCGAGCATATCGGGGGGAGTGTGCATTCGCTTGTCCCCTGGATTGCAGACATGTCCCCTAAAAAGCAGAATGTAGTACCCCAGGACTCCCCCTGGAGCATACGGCTATCTGAATTACTTTGTCAGGATTGGTACCGTAGTGACACCATGACACTTTTCAGGACTGCACCGGAGTGAGCAATAACATATAAAGGGCTCACTCGGTGCACAAAATGCTCCCCGGCTAAGTGGGGGTAGGGGGAGGGTGGGCGCATGTGTACGCAGTCTTATCCTTGCATTTTTGCAAAGAGGTTGTTTCCACGCCTCGAACCCGTGACCTCGAGGTCACCAAAGGAGCAACTCTACCGTTGCGCCAAGGCTCGCCAAAGGAGCAATAACATATATAATAATAATATTAATAACAACAACATCTGGGTGGTGTTCACTTAGCCCGTTTGGCATTTTACTATTAAAGTCAAGTGGAGTGAAGTGAAATGAAAAGTATGAATAAAATATGTGGTGGGTTATGATGATATTTTGTTTTTAGTTGTTTGTGATGGAATATTGTTGACTTTTGGTATGAGAAAAGGAGTTTTTTTGTCTTTTAGTTAATAAATGTGGTTACTTTTTGACTTTTTGTTGGAAAAGTTGGAGGGAGTTTTGAGAAAAAAGTACTTTTAATGTGATGTTTAGGATGATTTAACTTTACTTGACTTTACTAGTCAAGTTACCAAACGGGCCCAGAATTCAATGAAATTCAGTGTTCAGGTTCAAAACAGTTGAGTGTTCAGTTCAATATACAATCAGGGGTACATCAGTAATTTTGATACTCACAGTGTGTAAATACATGTACGGGAGAAACATATAGCTCAGTTGGATATAACCAATTCAAAAAAAAAAAAAAAAAAAAAACAAAAACAAAAAAAAATGAGTTTTGGCTAGAAAAATAGTCCATCTAAGTCTGAAAAATCCTTAGTACAAAGGGGCATCATCTCGTCGAGAAATCGTGGCTCCGAACGGGTGTTAAAAAAGAACAAGATGATCCGGGTAACTCGGGAGGGGCAGGGCAATTTAATGCTCCACACCATGTCACTTTTCAAGACTACACCGGAGTGAGCAATATACATATATAATGATAATATTAATAACAACAACAACAACTGGGTGGTGTTGACTTAGGAATTCAATGAAATTCAGTGTTCAGGTTCAGAACAGTTGAGTGTTCGGTTCAATATACAATCAGGGGTACATGAGTAATTTTGATACTCACAGTGTGTAAATACATGTACGGGAGAAACATATAGCTCAGTTGGATATAACCAATTCAAAACAAACAAAAAAAAACATGAGTTTTGGCTAGAAAAATAGTCCATCTAAGTCTGAAAAATCCTTAGTACAAACGGGCATCATCTCGGCGAGAAATCGTGGCTCCGAACGGGTGTTAAAAAAGAACAAGATGATCCTGGTAACTCGGGAGGGGTAGGGCAATTTAATGCAAGCACACCAATCGACGAAACCGCCTAAGGATCATGGTACATCCAAGGTCAAAGAAGGGCAAAAGCCATGCGCTAGTTCCTGAGGAGTCCTAAAGGTTAACACACTAAGGCCGGGTCATGAATAAGTTAACAATTAACCGGAAACAACCTAAGAGTGTATATGTCACGTCCCCCAAACCCGATTAAAGAATAAACCGGATCCGGAGAGTGAAATTTAAGACTAATTAAAAGTTTTGTCCTTTGGGCCCACGGATCGTAAGTCCGCTGTGAGGATATTATATTTCAGGCCTCCTGTAATGCAATAAATGTTGAGTTCATACAACTCTAGGCATATGAAATATCATCAATGAATAATATTTCTCATTAAACATTAAAGTTGCAAGAGTTAGATATGAACAAAACTAAATAAGGAGTTAATTTATTACATTGGCCAACCAACTAAACACAACAATTAAAGAAACTAAAGTCAATAAAGTTAAAGGTTCAATGAGATAAATAAGGAATAAATAAATCTAAATGAAGTCCCATGTAAATCTCTCTCGTGCCGGAAGTGATGACGCTACTCTACGTCATCGGCACGCCACTCTCGTTCCTCCTCTGCTGGTTGGAGATCCTCTGGGATCTCCTCACCGGCTTGCTCCTCATAGTAGTAGTAACCACCTGACGTGTCTGCACACCAAGGAACAGAGTCAACGACATGTTGAGCAATAGATAAGCAAGGCATAATAAACATGACATGCTTAAATATAGAGTAATGACAAGTACAAAATCATATGAACACAAGGAAAGCGAGGCTAGGCATAAAGCAAGAATAATAATTAATAGAAACAATAACAGGAATCCTAGCAATCATCTAACAATAGCCACTATCCATGCAATGCAATACAAGAACAAGAGGGAGACTCTGAGGATGTCCTAGCCACCTCCCGGGATACCAGTAACAATCCAATCCGGACTACTGATACCAAAGTCCGGCTCCAGTAGGATCCTAGCTCCCGGTCCTGGGAATAGCAATACGGTCTTAGCCCGCTCCCAGCTATTCAACGCCATGGACGCCGTCCTATGCCGACTGCCCACCCCGACGACCGAGTAATCGGCCCGTTAATAAAAACTCCAAACTACAGATGGCTATGATATGCAAATAATAAAAGAGTGGTTTTGACACAAGGAGAACAAGACAAGCAACTCTGCCAAGCCAATACACAAAACATGATCAAATGGATTATCTCGTTCAAGACAATACACCTAGAAATGAATTCTGCAATCTCTTTCTTCATTTTCACCCACTAATAGTGATTCTTCAGATTCTGATACATCTTGGTACTCCCTGGGTGAATAGAATATCTGGTGTGGTGTGGATCTGTCATCAGCTCTGACTTGATGTCTTGAACATCAGGCACACACAACCTATCCTTGCAGTACATAACTCCATCAATTAATCTGAACTCTGGCTTGTCATCCACATGATCAATGATTCTCTGCAATTCTGGATCATCCTTCTGGACTTCGTTGATCCTGTTAACTGTTTCTGGCTTCCAAACTCCCATAGTAGCAACTAGGACTTTCTCATTAACTGGCCAAACTTCCACATCCATGTCTCTGAATTGCTCTATCTATCTCCATTCAAGCATTATACATCCACTGAATGCTGCCTTCCTGTTGAGAGCATCTGCTACCACATTCGCCTTCACAGGATGGTACTTGATTGAAAAATCATAATCCTTGATGTACTCCATCCATCTCCTTTGTCTGTTATTCAGATCACCCTGTGTAAACAAGTATTGTAGGCTCTTGTGATCTGTATGCACCTCAAATCTCTCACCATACAAATAATGCCTCCATAACTTCAATGCAAACACTACTGCTGCCAGCACTAAGTCATGTGTGGCATATTTCTTCTCATGGTCTTTCAATTATCTAGACCTATATGCTATCACCTTCTCATTCTGCATGAGAACACAATCCAAACCTACTCCTGATGCATCTGTGAAAATCACAAATCCTCCACTTCCAGCTGGTAAGGCAAGTATAGGTGCTGTATTCAACCGAGTCTTCAACTCTTGGAAACTCTTTTCACACCCTTCCGTCCACACAAACGGAATATCCTTCCTCGTTAACTTAGTCAATGGAGATGCTATGGTAGAGAATCCTTTCACAAACCTCCTATAGTAACCTGCAAGTCCAAGAAAACTGCGAATCTCTGCTACATTCCGCGGGCTAGTCCAATTGACAACTGCTGCAATCTTCTTAGGATCCACCGTCAGTCCTTCCTTAGAGATAATGTGGCCCAAAAATGCCACTTGTTCCAACCAAAACTCACATTTGCTCAACTTAGCATATAGTTGGTTCTCCCTCAAAAGCTGAAGATGTTCTCAACTGATGCTCATTGTAAGACCCCGACCCGAGAGACCTCAATTGGAGTTAATTAAGTTGTGTTTTAGTTCTAAGTGTGTTTAGTGGTTTTGGATTAGTTTGGGGATTAGAATAGCTTTTATAATAGCTTTGGGGAATTTGGAGAGCCTTTTTACTTGTGGGACCCTTTGGGGGTTCTTGTTACGAATTGTGTGAGATTGGGGGTTTACCGATGATTTCTAAAAATTATGTTTTTAACCCCATTTGGACTTATTTTGTTAATCCCTACAACTTTCATGTTGACATCGTTCCCATTCGAGAGCCCTAAACCAGGTTTTTCGCAGTTTGAGGGCAAAATAGTCTTTTTACCCAAAATCTGGACACCGATTTCAATGTCACCAAAATGTGCAAAATATATACTTTTTGGAAACTAGAAATTTCGCCGATCAACTTTGTCATCTTCGTCAAATTAGTTTGAAACCCCGAATGCCATGTTTTGAGCCCGAGAAGTCTTTTAAGTTGTGGGCCCCATTCCCACTTACTATATATAGAAAGCGTCTTCTTCATTTTTCCATTTCTGGCAAAAACCCTAAAAAGAGAAGAGATTTCTAGCCCTAGGGTTTTCCCTTGCCTTTTTCTTGCTTCTTCATCTTCAATCCTTCACCAAGCTAGTGCTAATGGAGAAATAGAGGTTACAATCTTCTTCCTCGTCTAAAGGGCTTCATTTTGACACCATTTTTGAAGAAAACCGCCCACTCCAAGACTTCCTTTGAACAACACCTTGCTTTTTGAAGAACTTTTAGGTAAGTGATCCTTCCAAGCTTTTAGAATCTTGTTTGTTTAGCCCTAGGGAAGCTCCATTTCGTTTATTGGAAGATTTCGTTTTGTTCTGCTTGGATTTTGATTTTCTAGGGTTGGATTTTGGGGGTTTTTGTATAGGTGTTTGATTGTGGGCTTAAGAGGTGATTAGAGCTCAATTTGATTTGCATTGGACCCAAGGCAAGTGGATGAAATGATTCTCATGTTTTTATCATGTTTCATGTAAAATCTTGATTTATCTTTATTGGTAGTTTTAATGGTTTATCATGCTTGATGGTTTGGTATTATTGATTTTAAATGATGATTTGATGAGATGAGGAGGTTAAGGAAGGGTCCAAATATTCATGGAGTTATGTTTGGAAGAAAGGGGAAAGAAAGGAAATGGATAGGAGTTGGACAAGAAAGGAATTCAACCAAATGGGTTGAGATTCGTCCCAGAACCGATCGATCGCCCATCAGGTCCGATCGATCGGACTGTAAATAACTGGGAGTGTTTTCAGAACCGATCGATCGCCCATCAGGTCCGATCGATCGGACTGTAAATAACTGGGAGTGTTTTTAGGACCGATCGATCGCCCATCAGGTCCAATCGATCGGACTGTAAATAACTGAGAACATTTCAGGACCGATCGATCGGCCAATGAGTCCTATCGATCGGACTGAAATGAGATGAACCGCACTGTTCCCCAGATTCATTTGAGCCCATACGCAAGTCCAATTCAACTCTATCCCTTCTTTTCTTATTTGAAGGCATTGAACCTGTAATGATGCATTTAAACCCATGAATGAATTGGGTAAATTGTAATGGGTTGTAGTGGGGAGGTATTGTTTGGAGCCCCATTGTTATTTAAGGACTTGTAAGGCATTGCGTGAAGTCCGGAGGAAGGGAAAACTTATCATGGAGATTCTATGAGATTTTTTAAATTGACCAATGTGTATAAGGACCCGGAATGTCCCTAACTCTTAAAGAGTACCAAAATTACATCATGATCGACATACGGGACCCTATTCACATTGATTCAATTCTAGAAACCCCATTGTTAGCCTGTAAGGGTGTGGAAAACTATTTGTATTCGATTTTCAATGAAACTCCTATTTTGGGATTTCAACCCACATGATATGACTAGACTGTTCCAAGAGTACTAGAAGAAATGTGCTTAGCTTTTGCTAACCTGTACATGTCGACTTGAGATGAATGTGTATTTTGTGCATATTGGCACCTCGTTTCTTACTGTGCATATGATTTGATTTATCGTATTTGACCTGTGAGTCGGCACCACTGAGCTTGGACGACCTAGTTGGTTTGATCCACCGACTTGGGGTTCCTTCCCCTCCTGATAGTCAGCTGCAGTCTGGAATGTGCAGAGTTTTTACCCGGTTCGCTACCGTGGTCCCGCAGAGTATATATATATGTATATTATAGTATTTATCGTTGTCCCTCCTCACCTTGTGTGACTGAGGTCAATGATCCTGTTAGGGTATGCGCTCTCTTCACTTCGGTGAGAGAGGATGTAGCTTTGTGTGGTTGCCATCTTGACAGTTCCTTATCCTTGGTACCTCTACTGTTTTATATCGTTCATGTTGCTATTTAACAAATGATGCATTATCTTTTATGAAAATTCATTATTTATTTAGGTTTTACTATGTTTCTAAAGGCATCATTGTTTTGAATTATTGTTAAATCTTTTCACCCACCTGCCAGACCGTCGTGTCTGATCCATTTATTTTGGTACTCAGGTCCCGAGCTTATTGCCATTGAGGAGGAGCCTGAGGATGCGGTCGGTGAACCGCAGCGAGTGATTGAGTGGCAAGCCGACGATGTCATGTAGACATTCGGCCTTGCCTTGCGAACGATACATTTTGGGATCTTATGATATCTTTATTTAGGTTTTGTTGGTTGTATGGTCTTTGTTGACCATTATTTTGGGGCATTAATCAACTGATCTTTTGTAATTACACTTAAAGTTACTTTTGGGGAATATGCTTATGTTCTTTGCTCATTCTGATATCTTGTTATATTAATCATAGGTCAATCTCATTTATGGGATGGAATAACATTATTATGATTTGCTACACGCTTCCGCAATCTCGAGAATGTGTTCGATATGGTTGTATGTGAGATGATGTGTAAAGATAATCCTCACCGCGGAACCCTGTGGGAAATCACGTGCACGGATAAATGCTCTTTTAATTCCGTGTGCGGTTTAGCCAAAGAGATGCACTTGGCGCGGCATCATCACCGTCCCGATCCCGGACTTGGCCTTTTTCCCCTAGTCCCGGTCCGGGGTCGCGACACTCATGCTCCTCCTTAGTCTTCGAGTACACAATACATCATCTATGAAGATGACCACAAACTGATCTAGAAAAGGAGCAAACGCCTTATTCATCAATGCCATAAAAACTGCTGTAGCGTTCGTCAACCCGTAAGGCATCACAAGAAGCTCGAAATGACCATATCTCATCCGGAATGCAGTCTTAGGAACATCCTCCTTTCTGACTCGCAACTGATGGTAACCGAAACGCAGATCTATCTTCGAAAAGAATTGGGCTCCCTGCAACTGATTGAATAGCTCATCAATCCTCGGTAACGGATACTTGTTCTTAACAGTCACCTGATTCAACTGTCTGTAATCTATGCACATCCTCATTGTCCCATCTTTCTTCTTCACAAATATCACCGGAGCTCCCCACGGTGAAACACTGGGTCTGATGAAACCCTTATCCAACAAATCTTCTAATTAAGTCTTTAACTCCTTCAATTCTGCTGGTGCCATCCTATATGGGGCCTTTGAGATAGGTGTTGTCCCTGGCTGCAATTTTATCGTGAAATCCAACTTACGAACAGGTGGCAAACCAGGAATCTCATCCGGAAACACATCCGGGAATTCTCGCACCACTAGAATCTCATCAACAGTCTTGGACTCCTTATCTTTCGCAATAAATACGATAAAACCCTTGCAACCGCTCCTCATCAACTGCTCTGTCTTCAATGCAGAAATCATCCGAGTGGAGATGGGCTTTTCAGCTCCAATAAACTCAACACTACAGTCTGCACTCTGCAACCTCATGGTCTTGTTAAAACAATCTAACACTGCTCGGTTCGCTGCTAACCAATCCATACCAAGTATCACATCAAACTCCGCCATTGATAAGATGATCAAACTGACGGTCAGCTGGACTTCTCCAATTTGAATACTACACCTAAGGTAGATAACATTACAAGCTACTGATCTACCTACAGGGGTGGCTACGATCAAATCATACGGTAATATCTCCTTATCTTCCCCCAAGTGAAGTGGAAAAGCTGGTGCAACAAACGAGTGTGTGAATCCCGGATCAAATAGTACTTTGGCATCAAATCCACAAACTAAAAGTGTACCTTCTATGACATCTCCTGTAAAATACTCAAGGTTAGTTCCAATATGCTTCATGCTAACAAACAATGCTACGAACAAGACTAAGAAATCAACCTACTGACTAACGGAATCCTCACACGTGTACTATGGTTTCTACAATTTATACCCTGAAAAACCAACCACTGCTCTGATACCAGTATGTCACATCCCTCGAACCCGATTAAAGAATAAACCAGATCCGGAGAGTGAAATTTAGGACTAATTAAAACTTTGTCCTTTGGGCCCACGGATCGTAAGTCCATTGTGAGGATATTATATTTTAGGCCTCCTGTAATACAATAAATGCTGAGTTCATACAACTCTAGGCATATGAAATATCATCAATGAATAATATTTCTCATTAAACATTAAAGTTGCAAGAGTAAGATATGAACAAAAACTAAATAAACACAGCCAATTAAAGAAACTAAAGTCAATAAAGTTAAAGGTTTAACGAGAGATAAATAAGGAATAAATAAATCTAAATGAAGTCCCATGTAAATCTCTCTCGTGCCGGAAGTGATGACGCTACTCTACGTCATCGGCACACCACTCTCGTTCCTCCTCTGCTGGTTGGAGATTCTTTGGGATCTCTTCACCGACCTACTCCTCATAGTGTAGTAACCACTTGAGGTGTCTGCACACCAAGGAACAGAGTCAACAACATGTTGAGCAATAGATAAGCAAGGCATAATAAACATGACATGCTTCAAATATAGAGTAATGACAAGTACAAAATCATATGAACACAAGGAAAGCAAGGCTAGGCATAAATCAAGAATAATAATCAATAGAAATAATAACAGGAATCCTAGCAACCATCTAACAATAGCCACTATCCATGCAATGCAAGACAAGAACAAGAGGGAGACTCTGAGGATGTCCTAGCCACCTCCCAGGGTACCAGTAAGAATCCAATCCGAACTACTGATACCAAAGTCCGGCTCCAGTAGGATCCTAGCTCCCGTTCCTGGGAATAGCAGCACGGTCCTAACCCGCTCCCAGCTATTCAATGCCATGGACGCCGTCCTATGCCGATTGCCCACCCCGACGACCGAGTAACCGGCCCGTCAATAAAAATACCAAACTGCAGATGGCTATGATATGCAAATAATAAAAGAGTGGTTTTGACACAAGGAGAACAAGACAAGCAAGTCTGGCTAGCCAATACACAAAACGTGATCATAGGGATTATCTCGTTCAACACAATACAAGACAAGTTAACCACATAATAATCCCTTACATGCTAGCCAGTTATGTTTATCAATTACAGACACAGGTACCTGAGGTGCACTCTGAGTTAGGTCCATATCCTAAATTCTATAAGAATTTATGTTTCATAGTTAATTAAATGTTTTATGCCAAGAGAGTGCACAAGGAATGATATCAACGGATAAATCACAAGTCAAGGAAGAATTATAATCCAATCCTAAGTAAATGGTGTCGTCCCTGTATTCCATAAGTCTTATCAGAGTACGTGTGGAATTCGGGTCGACGATGCTTTTAAGGAAATCCCTTGGTGTACAATCATGTTAAACATCGATTGATTGGGTTCCATACGCATTCAATTACAGCTTGGGTAATACACGAATACCTAGACAACCCGTCGAAGAACACCAAGCCACGTGCTTCGATTTTAGTCCCCATTAATGGTCAAGTGAGGCTAAGTTTATGGTTTCCATCATCTAAGGCCCAAACCTAGGTTAAACAGTCTCTTTCCCAAATAAACAAGAGTTGGATCATTAATTTGAGTAATAACATCACTTCCCGATCTTCGATCATAGTGAAAGTAAAACCATTGGATTCTACGTCTCAATGGCTTTCCAACGGTATATAATACGTAGAAATCCAACACGCGGATTAAACGTTACAAGTCTCCGAAGTTTCCAGGTTCAGTGACCATGCACCCTCCGATCGATCGGACCGAAGGTGTGATCGATTGGCACTGAACACCTCTTAGTTAGTGCACAGTCCGATCGATCGGACGTACTGTGCGATCGATCGGTGTCACGCCCCCAGACCGGGGACCCGTTAAACAAGTCCTTAATCCAGGGTCGTGGTGCGACAGGCCGGAAAATTCCACCCGCACACGCTAGTTTCCCACAGGTTTCCGCAGTAAGGATCCTCGAAATTCGATCCAACAATGATTAATAAGAATCACATTCACACGAATAAATTATGCGGAAGCATTGTAGCAAACATAAAAGTCGATAACATATGTGTATGATGAGAACGCTCAAGACTAGTATAAAAAAGAGAAACAATGTATAGATAGGCCCCAAAGTTAATTTCAAGTTAAATACAAAAGTTAATTAGTCAATAATTATAATTTCCCAAAAAAATAAGCCAACAATGGTACACACAAGTTTCCAAAATAGAATCTATCCCAAAAGGTGATCGAAGCTCTGAAATCAACCCGACGTCTAAGCGACATCATCAGGCTGCCACTCGATTTCCACAAGAACTACTGGGTCTGCCTCAAAGTGCGCGTCAACGGCGAGGGGCTCGACATCTGGCACCAAGCAAAAAGGGTCAGACATGACGGTCTGGTAAGCAAATATAACATATAATAGGATGATGGAAAGAGTAAAACATTTAATGAATGAGAACTATGATTAAATCCTAAATAACAGAAACGACAGGATAAAAAGTTCGACATCTTAAATATTAACGAATCCAAGACTATAATAAGTTGAAATAAACAAGAACCATAAGATAAAATATCAAACGTATAAAACGTTGGAAAACCACATATAGCTAAATTCTCCTGTTACCGAAGTAACGGGAGCGACATAAACCGTAGCCACTAATCGTGGACCGGAGCGAACAAGGTCGTTATCAAACAGAACTGTAGCCGCTACACGTGGGACCGGATATAAAACCGTTGCCATGGTCGGTACAGACAGAATCCATGCTGCAGTTAGCAGATAATTTAAAGATTTCAAGCCGGATGATCAGTCCGACAAGGTAACCTAAGCTTAGTGGTGCCATTAGGGTAAAAGTTCGAAACCTCGAAATGATACAAATCCGTTCATAAAGATATATTTCCAAAATCGATAAGAAAACTACTCCGAACAAATACATATCTCACATACTGATAAATCCGAGCAAAATAAGATGAGTAGTCTTATCAATGTCTATAATTGTAGTAAACCACCCCAAAGCATTCAAATAGATTTATAAAAGGATTCGGAGAAAACCTTTTAACATGGACTGAATTTAGTGTATGATGATTCAACGGTCTAATGCGGGTCGTCTTGATGTACATTTGACCCCCCTATTGCCATTAATAAATAGTAATTTGGTGCCACGGAAGATCCTTGACAATTACAAGGGATGAAGTGTACTTTGAGACTTGAAAGATTCCCCAAATGGTTTTAATCATAAATCAAACCAATTCCCATAATGGTCTCACGATTTTTAAAGAATTGAATGGGCTTCAATATATATATAAAGAGTGGTTGGGCTGAATTGGACTTGAATATAGGCTTGAAATGGACCTGGAAAACAGTCCAATAATCCCCCGTAAAATTGATTTAAAACCTCCTTGAAATAAGCCCGAATCAGACCTTGAAACAGGCCCAAAATAGTCCTCAAATGGGCCCAGAACAGTCCTTAAAATAGGCCCAAAACAGTCTTGAAACAGGCCCCTCTGCTGGACTGGGCTCGCTCGAGCGGCCCAAGGTCTGCTCGAGCGAAGTGTTAGAGTGTTTATTTTGTTGCAATTTGATTGGATGCATTCATTGTCTCATCTTGATCTCTCTCTCATTCATGTTCTCCTTCTTAGGATCCTCTTGCATATCTTTCTATCATAAGCTTTGTTTTTACTTGGAAAATCTTCAGATCTTTGCGTTTTCTGCTTGCACATTCTGTCGGTCCATCTGTCGGCTCTCATCGGTCAGCCGACACAAGAACCGAGCCCAGCCGATAGATCGTCAGTTCCAGTTCCAGAGAGCTTCAACTTTCAGATCTTCTCTGTCGGTCAGATCTTCGGCTCCTATCGGTTAACCGATAGTGCTTAAATCTCTAGACCGAGAGTTCATCGGTCCCAATGTCAGAAAGCTTCATTTTTAGCCTTTTTGCTCTATCGGTTCCTAGGTCGGTTCCTAGGTCGGTCGACCGATGCTGTCGGTCAAACCGATAGGTGTTTCTTGGTCAGTAATTTTTTTAAAAATATAGCCGTTGCGTATGACTGTTAGGCTATCGGTTGACCGACACCAAGTTGTCGGCTAGCCGATAGCTATCCGTTGGGAACACTTTTTCTATAAAAAGTGACTTTCTCTTTTGGGAAAGTTGCTGATTTTTTGCGAACTTTTGAGCCAAAAGGAGAGGAGCTTTTCAAGAACTTTTCAAAAGGGATTATGTAAGCATGTCATCTTTGATCTTTAAAATGGGTGTGCTTTCTAAATCTCTACCTCTATTTCATGCTTAGACTTTTAATCTTTGTTTTCTTTTAAGCATGATCAAAGTGTTAGTCCTCTTCTAAAGATGTTGTTTCTTTTCATAACATGCCTTGATCTTTGAAAAGTATTTGCATTATGAAATCAACATATGTCTTCTCATTCACATGTGTTTTTGAACATTAACTTTCAAAACTATTGTTTTAAGTTTGATCTTTTGACAAACCATGTGTTGAGTAATACAACTCTTTCTCTTACATTTGATTATCATCCTTTGCATTATTTGAAGTTACATCCTTTTAAAAGAGAATGTGAGCTTTCTAGTTCATGCATTAGTCATAAACATTATCATTCATATGCATGCTTCTAGTAGTATGTTATCATTGTCCATTCAGCCTATCTAGAGGCAAACCACTGTGTTTAATTTGTTCTCTTACCAATGCACAAATAGGCATTTCACTTAAGAGAAAAATTAATGTTGTAAAGGTTGGTGCTTAGCCTTGAAAAGCACATATTGTGTTGTAAAGGTTCATGCTTAGCCTTGAAAAGCATAATGATGAGGTTGTAAGGTTTGAGGTGATCCTAAACCTTGAATTGACTAGTGAAATCTGGTAAGGTTACAGGGAGTGGATGTAGGCAACTTGGCCGAACCACTATATTTGATTGTGTTATGGTGATTTGTGTTTACCTTCCTTTTTATGATTGTTGACCTTTTAATTGGGTATGAGCTTGATTAAAGGATGTATTTGTCTTTTGAATTTGTATGTTTAACTTAGAAACTCTCTCTCTTATCAAGCTAGCTTTCTATCATCAAAGCATAAGTCACCTAATATTCAAAATGTTCAGAAGTGGCCTAAATTTTTAATAGCATCCTATTCACCCCCCCCCTCTAGGATTCGATCTTGGTCTTTCAATTGGTATCAGAGCTAGGTTGCTCTGGTTTAGGTCTTACAGCCTAGAGTTGAATCCTAGTGAGTGTGTTTCTTTTGTTGCCACTATGCAATCTCATCTGGGTGAGGGCAATGCCACCAATAGACCACCTCTGTTTAATGGAACACATTATAGGTATTGGAAAATTAGGATGCAAGTGTTCCTAGAATCCCAAAGTTTAGATGTGTGGAACATCATTGAAGAAGGTTATCATCTACCCACTGCCACAGAAAAGGATTCTGAAGGCAATATTATATCCTTAACTCTCAAACCTAAAAGTGCTTGGACTCCAGGGGAAAAGGATAGAGCTAATCTGAATGCTAAAGCAAAAAACTCTCTATATTGTGCCTTATCTCAAGAGGAATTCAATAGAGTTGTCAATTGCAATACTGCTAAGGAAGTGTGGGACACCCTAGAGACCACCCATGAAGGTACAGATCAGGTCAAGATAGCCAAAATTCAAATGTTGACCTCTAAGCTAGAAGATATTAAAATGCTAGAAGAGGAAACTTTTGATGAGTTCTACACAAAGATTATGGAATTAATCAACTCTCTTATAGGACTAGGAGAAAAGATGGATGAATCTAAAACTGTAAGAAAAATTTTAAGATCTCTTCCTAAAAGATTCAAACCAAAGATTATTGCCATAACTGAGAGTAAAAATGTGGACCAAATTAAAATTGAAGAACTAAGAGGAAATCTACTCACATATGAACTAGATTTTGAAGTTAAAGATAAAAAGAAAGGAGTTGCCTTTACCTCTCAATCTAATGAAAATGAAAGTGAAGATGATAGTGATGATGATAATGCTCTTCTTGTCAAGAACTTTAAGAAATTCTTTAAGAATAACAAAAACATTAGAAAATCTGATGAAAGCAGCAAAAGCTCTAGATTTCAAAGAAGTTCCAAAAGTTCTTTTATCAAAAAGGATGTGCAATGTTATAATTGCAAGGGGTTTGGACATATTGCTCAAAATTGCTCCACTCCTAAAGAATTTGAAAGAGGGGATAAGAAAGCAAAGAAAGCGTTAAACATAACTTGGGATGAGGAAGATGAAGATAGTGACAAAAACGAATCCCAGAATGATGAAGATGAAAATCCTCCTAATTGGCTTCTTATTGCCTCTATTGAAGAGATAAATGATCATAACACATTAATAGATGACACATTAGGGGAAGAGGAAACTTATGAAGAAGATGACGAAATTGAGATCCAACAAGCTTACAATGATCTATATGAAAATTCTGAGATCTTAATTAAGAAAAATAAAATGTTAAAAGAAGAATCCAAAAAACTGGTCAATGAAGTAAATGTTCTAAAAGATGAATTGAAACTAACCATAAATGAACAAGTCAATTTGGAACATAAATTCATCACCCTAACTAAAGAACTAGCTCTTGCTCAAAATCACATTCATAGCTTACAATCCAAGCTTGAGTCTAGTCAACTTGAAACAAACTCTTTACAATTAAAACTCAACAAAGGAAAATTCATTGTTGAAAAACTCACCTTGGGAAATAACAAGTTTTATCAAATGTTAGGCATGCATAAAATTTATGGTGACAAGAGTGGTATAGGTTTTGAAGGCTCCCCAACAACATGAAGGACAGCTCTCAAATATTTACTAAGAGTGTCCGCAAACCTATAGTTGAGAGAAGTTATACCACTGATGGACTTGTCATTTTTGCAATCATAGTGGTCATTTGGTTCCTAATTGTCCATACAAAAATAGGTTATCTCTCAACAATCCCTCTAAAGTATCTTTTAAATTTGTCCCCAAGACCATTCCCTATAAATCTCCTCTGTCTAGATGGATTATTAAACAAACAAACCTTGAGAGTCTCATAGTGCAAACCGCTTTAAAAGAAAAAGAAAATCCTACTTGGTTTTTAGATAGTGGTTGTTCTAAACATATGACAGGAGACCGATCTAGATTCAGCTCTATATGGAATATGATGGAGGAAATATCTCTTTTGGAGACAATGGTAAAGCTCAAATCATTGGCAAGGGAAGTGTGAAGGGAGATCAAATACCAACTCTGAATGATGTATTTCTTGTGGAAGGATTGAAGCATAATCTCCTTAGCATTAGCCAATTGTGTGACAAGGGAAACAAAGTTGTCTTTGACAGTCTTTCATGCAAAGTAGTAAATGATAGAACTAACCAAGTTATTCTTACTGGGTCAAGGACAAAAGGGAATATTTACATTATAGAAGAATGTGATGACAATGAATCTAGGTGCTTGATAACCAGAGATCAAGAGAATTACTTATGGCACCAAAGGATGGGTCACATAAACTTTAAATTGATGAAAATCCTATCCAAGAATGAAATTGTGAAAGGAATTCCCAAGTTGACTGCTGAAAAATCTGAAATCTGTAAGGCATGCCAACTGGGTAAACAAATAAAGAAGAGCTTCAAAGGTTTAAAGGATATATTGTCGTCTCGTCCTCTAGAATTAATCCATATGGACTTGATTGGACCTGCATCAGTGCAAAGTATTGGAGGAAAGAAATTTATTCTGGTTATGATAGACGATTATTCTCGTTTTGGTTGGGTTGCCTTTCTTCATGCTAAATCAGATGCTGTAGACAATATCATAAGAATTTGCAACACGATACAAGTTGAAAAAGATTGTAAAATTCAGAAGATCAGAAGTGATCATGGAGGAGAATTTGAGAATGAAAAATTTGCCAAATTTTGTGAAAATCATGGGATTAATCATCAATTTTCAGCTCCTAAAACTCCTCAACAAAATGGAGTAGCAGAAAGAAGAAATAGAGTGATTCAAGAAATGGCTAGGACCATGCTCAATGAAAAGAATCTTCCTCGTAATCTATGGGCTGAAGCTGTGAATACTGCCTGCTATATTATAAATAGAGTCTATCTCACTAAGAATACCAACAAGACCCCGTATGAACTTTATTTTGAAAGAAAACCTAATTTAGGGTATTAGAAAGTGTTCGGAAGCAAATGTTATATTCTAAGAGATAGGGAGCAGTTGGAGAAATTTGAGCCTAAATCTGATGAAGGAATCTTCCTAGGCTATTCTGAAAGGAGCAAAGCTTACAGAGTATTTAATCATAGAACTATGACCATAATGGAGTCAGCTCATGTTGTCATCGATGATATGAATCAAATTGGAAGAACTCTTCAAGATGATGATGAAGTTGAATTTGTTATTGATCAACCAACTCCTAAAGACAAAAGTGATATCATTCCATCCAAAGCTACAGTTCCAACCAAACTCATGAAAGATCATACATTGGAGAATATTATTGGAGATATCAATAGTGGGGTCATGACCCGGAGACAAGTTCATAATTTATGTGCACATTACTCTTTTGTCTCTCAAATCGAGCCCAAGAATTTTTCTGAAGCTGAATCAAAATCAGAATGGATGGAAGCTATGCAAGAAGAATTGAATCAATTTAAGAAAAATGATGTTTGGGATCTTGTTTCATTACCTATAGAGAAAAATCTAATTGGTACTAAGTGGATATACAAGAACAAATCAGATGAATCTGGTAATGTTGTGAGAAACAAGGCAAGACTAGTAGCAAAAGGATATGCCCAAATAGAAGGAATCGATTTTGAAGAAACCTTTGCTCCTGTAGCCCGTTTGGAGTCTATAAGGATCCTATTGAGTTATGCGAGTAGCATGAGAATTAAACTATTTCAGATGGATGTCAAAAGTGCCTTCCTGAATGGAGAAATTGAAGAGGATGTTTATGTTACCCAACCAGAAGGCTTTGAGGACCCTCATCATCCTGAGTATGTCTACAAACTCAAGAAAGCTCTCTATGGATTAAAACAAGCACTAAGGGCTTGGTATGAAAAGCTCACAACTCATCTGGTTGAAAATGATTTTGACTGTGGGAAAGTTGATAAGACTCTGTTTATCAAAAAAATTGATCAAGACATTCTTGTAGCTCAAATCTATGTTGATGACATAGTGTTTGGATCCACATCAGACAAATTGGCTCAAGGATTTTCAGAATTAATGAGCTCCACCTTTGAGATGAGTCTAGTCGGTCCCCTGCAGTTCTTCTTAGGTCTCCAGGTTAACCAAACCGAGCGAGGAATTTTTCTTAGCCAGTCCAAATTTGCCTTAGAAATCATTAAGAAGTTTGGTCTAGAAACCTCCAAGCCTAATAGCAACCCCATGGGATCTACTTCAAAACTGTCTAGTGACCTCAAAGGTACCAAAGTAGACCAAAAACTCTATCGTAGTATGATAGGAAGCCTTCTCTATCTTACTGCTAGTAGACCTGATCTCTCTTTCAGTGTTGGAATCTGTGCCAGATATCAATCGGATCCTCATGAGTCCCATCTCAAAGCTGTTAAACGTATCTTTAAATATATCAATGGGACATCACATTATGGCATCTGGTATCCTTGTGACTCATCTTTACAATTAATTGGATACAGTGACGCTGACTGGGCAGGATCAATAGATGATAGGAAAAGCACCAGTGGATGTTGCTACTTCATAGGAAATTGCTTAGTAGCTTGGCATAGCAAAAAGCAAAATTCAGTATCCTTGTCTACTGCAGAAGCTGAATACATAGCTGCAGGTAGCTGTTGTGCTCAATTGTTGTGGATGAAACAAATCTTGTTAGATTATAATGTCCCACAACATTGTATGCCTATCATGTGTGATAACTCAAGTGCCATTAGCATCTCAAAAAATCCTGTTCAGCATTCTCGCACTAAACACATTGACATTCGCTATCATTTTTTGCGTGATCATGCTGATCAAGGCTCTATTGAGTTACTTTTTGTTCCAACTGATTCTCAATTGGCTGACCTGTTTACTAAACCCCTTGGAAATGAAAGATTTATTAAACTAAGACATCAATTGGGCATTGGCCCTTGCCCTGAAATCTGAAATCTTGTTGTCTAATCACCTGTTATTGCATTTTCATTGTATTATAACTCTTATAAACAGGTGCTACTGACAAGGTTTGTGTCTTCTTGTAGATGGGCGAGATCCTTTGCAATTAGATGTCAAAGGGGGAGAGAATGATATGTAAAGTGGTCTCAATTTGAGGGGGAGTAGAATCAAGGTCTATCAAATTGAGGGGGAGAAGCTTTGTCTAGTTGCTCTCGCGAGGAAAATCCAAAGCTCCAAAATATCCAAAATCCCAAAGCATCCAAAGCTTCTTAAATGTCCAAAGAAGTTGGTGTTTTAGTTCGTGGCGTATGAGAGAGTGTCAAGCTTAGAGTTGCCATCAAATTGCAAAGGGGGAGATTGTTAGAGTGTTTATTTTGTTGCAATTTGATTGGATGCATTCATTGTCTCATCTTGATCTCTCTCTCATTCATGTTCTCCTTCTTAGGATCCTCTTGCATATCTTTCTATCATAAGCTTTGTTTTTACTTGGAAAATCTTCAGATCTTTGCGTTTTCTGCTTGCACATTCTGTCGGTCCATCTGTCGGCTCTCATCGGTCAGCCGACACAAGAACCGAGCCCAGCCGATAGATCGTCAGTTCCAGTTCCAGAGAGCTTCAACTTTCAGATCTTCTCTGTCGGTCAGATCTTCGGCTCCTATCGGTCAACCGATAGTGCTTAAATCTCTAGACCGAGAGTTCATCGGTCCCAATGTCAGAAAGCTTCATTTTTAGCCTTTTTGCTCTATCGGTTCCTAGGTCGGTTCCTAGGTCGGTCGACTGATGTTGTCGGTCAAACCGATAGGTGTTTCTTGGTCAGTAATTTTTTTAAAAATATAGCCGTTGCGTATGACTGTTAGGCTATCGGTTGACCGACACCAAGTTGTCGGCTAGCCGATAGCTATCCGTTGGGAACACTTTTTCTATAAAAAGTGACTTTCTCTTTTGGGAAAGTTGCTGATTTTTTGAGAACTTTTGAGCCAAAAGGAGAGGAGCTTTTCAAGAACTTTTCAAAAGGGATTATGTAAGCATGTCATCTTTGATCTTTAAAATGGGCGTGCTTTCTAAATCTCTACCTCTATTTCATGCTTAGACTTTTAATCTTTGTTTTCTTTTAAGCATGATCAAAGTGTTAGTCCTCTTCTAAAGATGTTGTTTCTTTTCATAACATGCCTTGATCTTTGAAAAGTATTTGCATTATGAAATCAACATATGTCTTCTCATTCACATGTGTTTTTGAACATTAACTTTCAAAACTATTGTTTTAAGTTTGATCTTTTGACAAACCATGTGTTGAGTAATACAACTCTTTCTCTTACATTTGATTATCATCCTTTGCATTATTTGAAGTTACATCCTTTTAAAAGAGAATGTGAGCTTTCTAGTTCATGCATTAGTCATAAACATTATCATTCATATGCATGCTTCTAGTAGTATGTTATCATTGTCCATTCAGCCTATCTAGAGGCAAACCACTGTGTTTAATTTGTTCTCTTACCAATGCACAAATAGGCATTTCACTTAAGAGAAAAATCAATGTTGTAAAGGTTGGTGCTTAGCCTTGAAAAGCACATATTGTGTTGTAAAGGTTCATGCTTAGCCTTGAAAAGCATAATGATGAGGTTGTAAGGTTTGAGGTGATCCTAAACCTTGAATTGACTAGTGAAATCCGGTAAGGTTACAGGGAGTGGATGTAGGCAACTTGGCCGAACCACTATATTTGATTGTGTTATGGTGATTTGTGTTTACCTTCCTATTTATGATTGTTGACCTTTTAATTGGGTATGAGCTTGATTAAAGGATGTATTTGTCTTTTGAATTTGTATGTTTAACTTAGAAACTCTCTCTCTTATCAAGCTAGCTTTCTATCATCAAAGCATAAGTCACCTAATAATCAAAATGTTCAGAAGTGGCCTAAATTTTTAATCGCATCCTATTCACCCCCCCTCTAGGATTCGATCTTGGTCTTTCACGAAGCCCATCCAGAAGCTGGGTCACTCGAGCGGCCCACAGGTTCGCTCGGACCAGGTAGAACCTGGTCCGCTCGAGCGGCCCATTGGGTCGCTCGAGCGGACTGGGCTCTGTCCAGTCCGGCTCAGCTGGTTTCTTCCTCCTTTTGCAACTCTTTTCAAATCCTTTTGTTTCCCCTTCTTCCATACACATTATCAAAAATCATTTGGGGCCTTTTCTTGACCTCCTCAACTCATCAAATCATCATTCGATTAACCATTCCATTCTACCATACAACACACTTTTAATAAAAGATTTTCTCCATTCTTAGAACACAAGAACTTTGACATAAAGAAGGCTAATTTCCAAGATGACCAAATTCAAAACCAATTTCCAATCCATTGCAAAACAATAACACAAATAGATTCAAACATAAACATTAATCCATTTTCCAAGGTAAATCTATGAATTATAAAGAGATTAAAATATAGAAAGAAAATGCCATGAAATGAAACTTATCAAATAAAATCATCATATTAATTGTAAAATCCACTTGCCTCAAGCCCAGATGAGAGCTAAGACACTCTTCAAACAACTCTCTAGGACCTCAAGCTCCAACTCTACAAAAACCCCCAAAAGTTTCCCAAGAAGAACCCTAAAATCAACATTTGTAAATCTCAAGGGAAAACTCTTGCATGTGTGATGAAAACACTCTAAATGAAGAGGAAAACAAAGATTTCAAGAATGAAAAGCCATTGCTAACCTTGAAGAGCTCAAACAATGAAGAGAAGCTTGAAAGAAAGCCTTGCCCTAGCTCAAATCCTTTGAAAAGGGTTTCTTTGGAAAGCTTGAAGAGGGAGGAAGAAGCCTAGGAGATCAATCCTTTAAGAAATCTCCAAGAGATGAGTGTTCCAGAGGAGAGAGAAACTGCTGGGAGAGGGAAAAACCCTTGGCTCCAAAACGTTGCAGGAAAAGATAGAATGAAGGGAAGAAGAGAACTCTTCCTCTTATAAGATGGGTTTGTGGGTCCCAATCTTCATAAGGCTGAAAAGGGTATTTGCGGACCCCGAATGGAAACGACAAAGAAGACAAAAACGATCAACAAAATTTTTATTCTCTAAAAAGTATATTTTTGTCAATTTTTGAAAATCTTGAAAATTTGGTACAGATTCTGTGTGAAAGGTCAATTTTGCCCTTTTTCTCAAAAAACGCGATTTCTGATCATTAAATCAAATCGGCCAAAACATGAAAGTCGATAATCTAAGTGAAATGAGTCAAATTAAATAAAAGTTGGGATTTTACAAAAATCAAGGTTAACCCCCCCAAGTTCACATACAACACACGGGCGCCCCGGCTCGCGTCAAGCCTAAGTCAACGACTCTCGAGAATTCCCAAAGCTATTCCAACATTCTAATCTAGCTTAAACAAAATAAGCTAATCATCCACTAACCCCACTTATCAACTAATCACGGTTAAAATATAATTAAATATTCCAAACCTGGGTCGGGGTCTGACAATCGGCCTGTGAACCTGTAGCCCGAAAATGGGTTTTCTGCCCCCTTTTTCCTCCTGCCAAACTATTGCTAACCTGCAGAAAATGAGCCTCCATTCTCCCCATTCATTCCATACATCTTTGACATCATTTCTAAACATTTAAAACACATAGGACTACCAATTTAATAATTAATCAATTATTCCATAAACCTAACCTAACATGAAAAAATCCCCAAATCAATATCAAAACATGCTTAGAATTAAGGGAAATCTAACAAGAAGCATAGCCAATCAATTGGAAACAAACATTCATGTATTAAAATACAATGCAAATCTACTTGCCTCAATGTCAGAAGAAGATAGAAATTGGAAAAACTCGAGGAGAAGCTTTCTACCACGAATTCACAATCTAACCCGATAAAATGCAATCTAGAATGCCAAAAAGAAGAAAGGAATGAAGAAGATTAAGATCAGACCTAATCTAAACAAATAGAAGATTATTGAAAAGATGAAAGTATGAGAATGCCTACCAAATTGATACCAGAAGAAAGAGGAGATTGGAAGAATGAAGATTAGCGGTTCGGATCTTCGAATAGGATCTTCCAAGGTAAGGTTTGAGAAGAGAAGAGGAAGAAGAAGGGGGGCTGCTGTAGCTTCTTCGTTATAGAGAACGAATGAGAATTAGGGCTTATTCCTGTTTAAGAAGAATGGAGGGAGAAAATGACTAAGTTACCGTTTAAGTGGGTCCGATGAAAAAATGGACCACTTGAAGGGTTTCTAATTGTCGGATCGCGACGAGTCAAGAGACAAAAATGATCAGCGCGATGAAACCTTTCCAAAAAATCAAAAATCATGGCATTTGGAATATTTTGGAAAAGCACTCAATTTTTCCCTAAATTACAAACTACCCCCCTGCTATGATCAAACGAACTCGGAATCGCACAAAACTTCGCAGACACTATTATAGTGCCAAAAGAAACTCGCTCATGATCTAAATCCACTTAAATATCTAAGATATAATTAATTATAATAATAACAAATTAAAAGGGTCAGGGCCTGATATTGGGCCAAACTGACCTAATAATGTCATGGACCTTATAGTAGTTAAGGAACCGTTACAACTTTGTTTTAATGTCAATGATTGCCTTGGATATGCAAGAACGATGATACTTGAGTCTATACGCTCAAAGGGCCGGATATCATATTCGGTTTATACACATGGTGCATTCGGAAGGTGGGGATACCCAAAACCCTAAGCTTGGATAGAACGTAAGTCGCCGTGCTCCACATGTCTCTACATGGTCAGGAAGTGTAAGAGAAAGATGGTACAAGGTCCACCAAGATCTAGGTATTTGGTCCCTTATATGAAGGGTAACCATGATCAATAGGTAGGGATCTCAAAGACCCTCAATTAGACTCATCGGAGGTTCCCCATAGTCCCGGGGGTGTCCACCGGAGGTTCTGAGCCGGTTGAATAAGGACTATCAGGCAATCTTAGGAAGAATCCACATTTTAAGTGGTGTTTGATCACATTTGGGGTCCACCTATCAAGAATCTAACGGTCCCAAAAGGGTCCCCAAAGGTTAGGGTTTTTTCTCAAATATAGGGTGAAGAGTGGGCAAAAAATAGGGCCCATCGGTTGTGGAACCGAACCCCACCGACATAACTGGAAGTGTAGGAATTTGCACTACAGTGCACCATACGGTCAGTCATAGAGCAATTTACTGCACAACCAGCCAGCGTCAAATGTGGGGCGCAGGGGGCACAACCGGGCCCTTTTTTTCTATCCGGCTATGGCACATAGTTTGGGTTGTATTATACCTATAATTTGGGGGTTTTGGCCATTCAGAATTTTTGGAATTCAAGAACCATATAAATCTTAATTTTTTATAAGAAATTAGCAATATAAAAACCACTAAATCATGCATTTCTCAACATTTAACCCATTGAGTAGAATTATAAGAATCAAATGATATCACCATGGCATGCTATGTTAATCAATTTGGAGACTTGCTTTAGCTGAAGATTAACTCAAATCCACTCTTTAATACTTCATAAACTTGCTGGAAGGAATATATTAAGTTTCCTAGTTTTAGATCAAGTTTCAAAACTCAAATGGGAGGGAATATATCAAGTTTCGAAATTGAAATGGAAGGGAATATATCAAGTTTCGAAATTCAAATGGGAGGGAACTGTCGGATGTGAATTTTGACCCCCCAAGAAAGGACATTTTGGCTCGGGAAAATCTCCATTCATCTATATATGCTATTTAAATTTTACATCAAAAATGATGATTCCAACTACCCTCAAAATCAATGGATCACGATTGCCAACTACGGTAACGGCCGTAACACCGTTCTTCGACGAAAGCCGAAGAAATGTGGGGAGAAAATAAGTGGGTGGGTTCTTCCTCTCGTCTAATGTGCTGCCGGCAACACACGATGGTTGTCCTGTCACATTAATTTGGGTTTGTTTGGGTCTCTTTAACATAGGGTCAATTCAGGGTCATGAGTCAAAGTCCAAACAAAGGTTAATCCTCACACAGCATAATCATAATAAATCCAAGTAAAATAAAACAACTAAAATAAAGAGAATAAATGGGGGGGGGGGGGGGGGGGGGGGAGGTGCCAACTATTTAAGAAGATGATCGGCCCCGTTCCCGGGTACCCCCTTCAAATCCCTTGGCAAAATAGGTTTAAAGGCTGACTTTTCAAACCAAAATGATGATGCAAATGAGATTTTGACTTGTGATTTTTTTTTCATGTGCGATGATACGCGAGTGATAAAAATGAAAGGCCGATGGGCCGTAATTGATTGGAGGTGGCCGATGGGCCAGTGTTTGTTTTAGGGTGGCCGATGGGCCGTGATTGTTTAAGGGTGGCCGGTTGGCCGAAGTAAAAAGTGTGTGTGAAATCACTCATCTCATCTCGTCATTATCATTTATTCAATTTTAGAAATCAGTTCTTTATTTCCTTTTATCTTTAAGTTCAATTAAATATCTGGCACCTGAGGTGCAGGAAGAAATAAAGGGAAAATCTTTTTGGGTTTATTTTGTTGGTTTTATAGTCTTTATGGATTTTCTATATTGGGCTAGAAGAGCCTAACCAGGGGATTTACTTGGATTTACATAATTAATGCTTTATTACTGATCATCGGATTAACCTAACCTACGGTCCTAGACCGCCCACATCAGATTTTCCAATTCCTTAGTGGGGCTCGAAGAGAGAGTGGGACCTAACTTATTAAAATGAGAGAAACTAAAGGTAGTCTAACCTGGCTAGGGGGAGTCCTAAATCTGGGTCTGGGGTCTGACCTGGTCAACCTAAACCACTATTTAATTTCTAACTTTATTATTTTTAGATTTTTAACATTTTTTTTTTGGTCTTTTAGATTTTTATTATTTTTATTTTTATTTTTAGGATCTAAAATTTCCTAAATTGATTTTCCTAATCCTAATGAAAGGGGAGAAAGAAAAGGAGATAGATTGCTAATTTTTATTTAATAATTAGCTTAATTGATTTAAAACTTCCTAATTAAATCCCTAATCCTAATGAAAAAGGGAGGAGGAAAAAGAGCTTAATTACTAAACCTAACCTAATTGTTTTGATTAATCTAATTCTTAAAATTCTTTTTTTATTATTTTATGTTTTTATTCTTTTTGGTTTTTATGAATTATGCAATTCTAATCTTATCTAAAGACAATAAAAAGAGACAAAAAAGAACTAAGTTATATAATGCATGGGCATATTGGATGCATAGGCATGTTAGATGCATGGGCATGTTTGACACATAAATTAGGGAAAATTCAAAATAAATTAAAACCTAAAATATATATATAACTTAAATGCATGGACAGGTTGAAATGCATGAACTTAGAACAAATTAAAACAAACTATTACAACAAAAAATGCTAATTTAAATGGATGAGCATATTAATTAGATGCATGAAGCATGTTAAATACATAAATTATGAATAATTAGAAGCAATTAATGATCTGAAATACTAACTTAAATGCATGGGCTTGATAGGCATAGTGATCCGGGCATGATGGGTTATGGGCCTTTTCTTGTAGTTCAGCTTGGGTCGGGTAAATGGGCTGGCTTAGATGAGTGTGGAGAGAGGTGTATGTGTGTGGCAACAGTGAAGGCCGTGTGGTGGGCAATGGAGGGGAAGAATTCAGGTAGCGTGCCGGTGAGCGGTTGTCACAACCCGGTCCCGAGATCTGATTAGCTCAGACAAACCTCGAGTCGCGAATGTATACTTACTTCTGTAAATTCTGAATTAACAAAAGCTAAAATGAAACTCACAAGGGATCACAACATAACCTGTCAACTGTATAAAATTGTGGAAGATATACATTGACGAAAACATAATATATAAGTTCTTTACAAAATGTAAAGTCCAATATACAAGAAAGTCAACCACCGTATACTTAATACAATACGGGGAAACTTCTATTTACATTCCAAAATGATTAACAAAATCTATTTCTAGCTTGTTCCCAAAACTATTCTATTTGCACTCTGAAATCAACTTCACTCGATTAAATCTCCTGGAGGTATTGGGTGGGCATACTCCGCTGGCGGCACGGCCGCTGCAGGATCGGCACGGGCATCTGGGCCTGTGACATTCATCAATAGTACCATGAACACGACGGTTCAAGAAGTATACAATTCTATGATAGAAGAAGTTATCAAGAATGAGGACATGTCATTTCTTGACTTAACAATTCTATATAATTCAATATGAACAATAACAATTTATATATACAATGTGTCATGTAATATCAGTAAATTGATATCTACTAAAACATTCATTGAATTTCTATTACATGGCTTGTGTCCTTTATTGACTCAGAGTCGAACAGCGCACCATTCAATGACCCAGGTCTCAAGGATTAATGACTTGTCAAATGGGTGGAACTTGTCAGTGTCTTGATCAGAGATCACTAACTGTCCATGAGGCTCCGGAATGCCCCAAACATCTGCTGCAGCAGGATTTATTAATTCAGTCCAATTCAATTTAATGTTACCTTTAGTAACTTTCCATTTCTTTTCATTTATTCAATTAAGATACAGTACATTATGTAAGACCCCGACCCGAGAGACCTCGATTAGAGTTATTTAAGTTTTATTTTAGTTTTAAGTGTGTTTAGTGGTTTTTGGATTAGTTGGGGATTAAAATAGCTTTTATAATAGCTTTGGGGAATTTGGAGAGCCTTTTTACTTGTGGGACCCTTTGGGGGTTCTTGTTACGAATTGTGTGAGATTGGGAGTTTACCAATGATTTTCAAAAATCATGTTTTTAACCCCATCAGACATATCTTGTTAATTCCATGTTAACATCGTTTCCATTCGAGGACCCTAAACCCGACTTTTCGCAGTTTGAGGGCAAAATGGTCTTTTTACCCAAAAATCTGGACACCAATTTCAATGTCACCAAAATGTGTAAAATATATACTTTTTGGAAACTATAAATTTCGACGATCAACTTTGTCTTCTTCGTCGAATTCGTTTGAAGCCCCGAATGTCATGTTTTGAGCCCGAGAAGCCTTTTAAGTTGTGGGCCCCATTCCCACTTACTATATATATTGAAAGCTTCTTCTTCATTTTTCCATTTCTGGCAAAAACCCTAAAAGGAGGAGATTTCCAGCCCTAGGGTTTTCCCTTGCCTTTTCTTGCTTCCTTTCCCATAAATCCCCACAAGAACTTGGCTAAATCAAGAGATGGACCTTACAATCTTCTTCCTCACCTCAAGAGCTTTCTATTGGTACCATTTATGAAGACATGCATCACCATTAGAGCTTCTTGTGAGCTCTCTCTTCTTATTTGAACCACTTCTAGGTAAGTGATCCTTCCAATCTTTTAGAATCTTGTTTGTTTAGCCCTAGGGAAGCTCCATTTCGTTTATTGGAAGATTTCGTTTGTTTTACTTGGAATTTTGATATTCTAGGGTTTGGATTTGGGGGTTTTTGTTTAGGTGTTTGATTGTGGGCTTAAGAGTTGATTAGAGCTCAATTTGATTTGCATTGGACCCAAGGCAAGTGGATGAAATGATTCTCATGTGTTTATCATGTTTTATGCAAAATCTTGATTTATGTTCATTAATAGTTTTAATGGTTTATCATGTTTTATGCAAAATCTTGATTTATCTTCATTAATAGTTTTAATGGTTTATCATGCTTGATAGTTTGGTATTATTGATTTTGAATGATGATTTGATGAGATGAGGAGGTCAAAGAAGGGCCCAAATATTCATGAAGTTATGTTTGGAAGAAGGGGAAAGGAAGGAAATGGATAGGAGTTGGACAAGAGAGGAATTCAACCAAATGGGTTGAGATTCGTCGCTGTCCGATCGATCGCCCATCAGGTTCGATCGATCGGACTGTAAATAACTGAGAGTGTTTTCAGAACCGATCGATCGCCCATCAGGTCCGATCGATCGGACTGTAAATAACTGAGAACATTTCAGGACCGATCGATCGGCCAATGAGTCTGATCGATCGGACTGAAATGAGATGAACTGCAAAATAAAGGGAATTGTGGAACTGTTCTCCAGATTCATTTCAAGCCCATACTCAAGTCCAATTCAACTCTATCCCTTCTCTTCTTATTTGAAGACATTGAACCTGTAATGATGCATTTAAACCCATGAAAGAATTGAGTAAATTGTGATGGGTTGTAGTGGGGAGGTAATGTTTGGAGCCCCAATGTATTTAAGGACTTGTAAGGCATTACATGAAGTCCGGAGGGAGGAGGAACCTCATCATGGAGATTCCATGAGGCTTTCTAAATTGACCAATGTGTATAAGGACCCGGAATGTCCTTAACTCTTAAAGAGTACCAAATTACATTATGATCGACATACGGGACCCTATTCACACTGATTCAATTCTAGGAACCCCATTGTTTAGCCCGTAAATGTGTGGGAAACTATTTGTATTCGATTTCAACCAAACTCCTATTTTGGGATTTCAACCCTTAATGTGTGAGTACACTTGACCTGAGGGCATTGTGTTACCATATTGTTAATTTGTTTAGACCCGTCCCGACTTTTATGCGTCTTATACCTATGGGTACCCCGTCCCGTTATGTGTATTTATTTGCTTTGATTTTTGCATGTTACCTATGAGTCGGCACCATTAAGCTTGGATAACCTTATCGGTTTGATCCACCGGTTTGGATCTCCCCCTTCTGTTATACCCGCTGCAGCATGGTTCCCGCCTCGCCCCGATATACCCGGTTCGCTACCGTGGTCCCGCAGAGTATTATATGTATTTATTATATAAAATCATTGACTCTCCTCACCTCGTGTGTCTGAGGTCAACGTCGTTGATTCTCCTCACCTCGTGTGACTGAGGTCAATGTCCCGATGTGCTCTCATCACTTTTGTGAGAGAGGATGTAACTTTGTGTGGTTGCTACCTTGTTAGTCCCGAATCCTTATTACCTTACATGTTTTATTTGCATATGTACTTCTTTTAAATGATATATTATTCTTTTACGAAGTTCATCATTTATATACAAGCTTTTTAACTCTTGCAAAATATTATTATTTTATTATTATAATATCTTTTCACCCACCTGCCAGACCGTCGTGTCTGATCCATTTATTTTGGTACTCAGGTCCCGAGCTTATTGCCATTGAGGAGGAGCCTGAGGATGCGGTCGGTGAACCGCAGCGAGTGATTGAGTGGCAAGCCGACGATGTCATGTAGACATTCGGCCTTGCCTTGAGAACGATACATTTTGGGATCTTATGATATCTTTATTTTAGGTTTTGTTGGTTGTATGGTCTTTGTTGACCATTATTTTGGGGCATTAATCAACTGATCTTTTGTAATTACACTTAACTTTTCTTTTGGGGAATTATGCTTATGATCATTGCTCATTCTGATATCTTGTCATGTAATCATAAATCAGTCTTGTTTATGGAATGGAATAGCATTAATATGATTTGCTACACGCTTCCGCAATCTCGAATACGCGTTTGATGTGTTATTGGTGAGATGATGTGTAAAGATAATCCTCATCGCGGAACCCTGTGGGAAATCACATGCACGGATAAATGTTCTTTTAATTCCGTGTGCGGTTTAGCCAAAAAGATGCACGTGGCGCGGCATCATCACCGTCCCCATCCCGGACTTGGCTTTTCCCCCTAATCCCGGTCCGGGGTCGCGACACATTATGTCAGTGTAGTTCACTCATGAGATGAAGACCATAATGATGCTGAAGTTAACCAATTCTAGTCAGACTTCTAAGCCAAGCAAATGAGTGAAACATTCATTTTTCAATACACGTACTATTTTTTATGAATATCATTTTTAATCATGTATTCGGAAAACTGAGTTTACACATATGAAGGCTTAGACATTAACAAAATTCAGCCTGTATACATTAGGCTTCAAAACAGACAATTTAATGCATTCATGTACAGTGTCGGTCAGCTTGTCGGTCAGCCTGTCGGTTGACCGACAGCTTCAGGTCGGCTGGCCGACGATGCGTCGGTCAGAATTTCAGAGAGCTGGAATTCACTGAATCAATCCTACATGTCGTCGGTCGACCGACCTCCCTATGTCGGCTGACCAACATAACGTCGGTCAGAATTCCAGAGAGCTGGAATTCCACTTCATTTTCTAACATGTGTTGTCGGTCAGGTCATCGGTTGACCGACCATGCGTCGGTCAGAATTCCAGAGAGCTGGAATTCACTAAAAACAGGTTCCAAACCTGTCGGTCAGCTCGTCAGTCGACCGACAGACACCCAGAAGCTCAGTTTCGAGCTTCAGATTTTCTGAAGCTAAATTTCTGGCTTTTGATCCATTTGAGTTCTAACCACTATAAACACATCACAAATCATAAAACATGTAAGTACTTGCCTCTATGAAGATTAATTGGAGGAAAACCACTTGCTTAGCTTGAGCTTGAGCTTAAATCCCCAATTTGAAGCTTTTCTCCAAAGCTTATAATCTAAGAAACTTGAATACAAGTTAAGGAAGAAGATGAAGAAGTAGAAACCTCTTCAAAACTCACTTGCAAAGCTTCACTTGACACTTGATGATGATGAAATAAAGGAAATAAGAGAAAAAGGAAGGAATGGGTGTGCCTAGGGTTCAATGGAGATGAGTGAATTGAGTTCACTCATCTCTTAGCTTATATAAGCTAAGTTTTACACTTAGCCCCCCACCCCAATAAACCATTTCAAATTAAGTCAAATGAGAGGTCACTTGATTCAATATTCGTCAAACGACTTCGAGCCTTTGACGAAAGTAAACGTACTCCTCAAGATACGCGTGTTGGCATCGAGAGTTTCCGTATTCGATGAAATACGCAAAAACCCGTATTTATAAAAAAGTCCCTCAACTCCTAGTTTGAGTTCAAAAACTCATTCAATTAATTTACAATCCATTTCACAAGTTCATTAAGCTTAATTCATTCTCGTAAGGCTAAACCAAGTCAGTTTGGTCCTAAGCCCTCATTAATTCAATTAAACATGTTTAATTAGCCATAAGTTCAATTAATAAGAGTTAATCGTGATTAACTCGGGACGGGGTCTTACAGGGGTGCAGGGAAGTGGGCTGTGTAAATGGCTGGGAGGAAGTGAGAAAAGGAGGAGGTAGAAGATGGGTGCGCTGTGTAAAGGCAGGGGCTGTGAGGGGAAGGAGGAGAAGGAAAGTAGATGGGTGCTCGGTGTGTGCTGTGGTGAGAGGTGCAGGGGCTGTAGGGGAAGAAAAAGAAGAAGAGAAGGAAAGAAGAGAAGAAAGGACAAAAGAAAGAAAGAAGAAGAAAGAGAGGGTGGTGCGAGTGAAGTGCAGTGAAGATGGGGGCAAAGAAAAGAAAGAGAAGAAAGAAAAGGAAAGAAAGAAAAAGAAGAGGTGCAGTGTGTTGTGCAGGTGAAGAAAGAAAAGGAAAGAAGAAGAAAGAGGGAGGAAGAAGAGAAAAGAAAAAAGGGTGCGCAGGGAGATAGAGAGTTGGGGAGAAGAAGACGAAGCAGAAGAAGAAAAGAAAAGGGGGAGTGGTGTGGCGGCAGTGTAGGGAAGGTGCACAGGTGGGTTCTGTAGTGGAGGACGAAGGGGAAGGAGGAGGAGAGGAAGAGAGGAAAAAAAAGAAAAAGAAGAAAGAGATGGGTGATGATGCAGATGCAATGGGTGCGAGGAGAGGAGAAGGGTTCGGAGTCCGGTGGCGAGGGGGAAAGCGCGATCCACACGAGGAAGACGCTGGCGGAGAGAGGCTCTGTGCGTGGTGTGGGTTGCAGACGAGGAAGAAGAAGTGGGCGACGATCTGGTTCCGGAGTCCGGCTGCTAGAGAGAGACGGCGATGGATTGTGCTGGGACGATGAGATGAAGATGGAGGAGGGTGGAGATGGCAGCTGATCGCCTGGGTGATGAGGGAGGTTCTGCGTAGCAAGAAGATGGCGATGAGATGATGAGCGGGGTGAAGATGATGGAGATCTGCGGTGAGATGGTGATGAACGTGAGGGAGTTGAAGATGATCGTTTAAGGGAGAGGGTGGAGATGAAGATGGGAGGCTGGCTGAGTGGGGATTTCTTGCTTGGGCTGGAGATGAAGGAGGTGATGGAGATGATGGGAGTGAGAGCGGGATAAGATTTGCGCTGGGAAGAGGGTGATGGAGGAAGTTGTGCATCCGTCAGTTGATGGAGAGAGAACGCACCCTTGAGATAGATCGGTCCTTTTCGTAAGGGTTGTGATGAGATGGGTTTCTTAAGTGGGCGAGAGTCCTGCGCTGGGAGGAGGGTGAAGGAGGGAGTTGTGGTGAGATGGGCGTCTGAGATGGGTTCTTGGGGGAGTAGAGATAGAGATGAGGGAGTTAGAGATCAAGTGGGGGACTGGGGAGAGAGTTAGAGATTGAGAGGGAGAGAGAGATATGAGGGGGGAGGGGAGAGTTCAGATCTCGTGGACTCTCCTCTCCCATGCAGGTGATGGGCCACGGATGGGCATGGGCTCGGATCTGGTAATGAGTTTGGGTTGAGTCAGGTTAACCAGGGTTGGATTGGTCATGGGTTTAGATTTGGTTCAGTTTAGAAGGGTTTGGTTCGGGTGGATCGATTTGGGCCCGGTTGAGTTTAAAAGAAATTGGTTCGGGCCCAGAAGGTGGGGTCCGGTGGAGTTTGGTCGGGTTGTCATTGCCAGGACTTAGGTTTCGTAGATTTTGATCCGCCCGTTGGATATTGACGTTCTACACATCAATGGAAAGCTCTCGGAGAGTAGATCATGATGGGCCAACTTCCGAGGCGATCGAAGGTCTAGAAATGGTGGGTGATTTTTCACGCGGGCACCCTGGGGTGTGGGACCCGCTATTATGATTTTTGACTCGTCCGTCGAATCTCGGAGTTCTATATATGGACGGAAAGCCCTCGAAGTGAAGAATCCAAGGGTCCAACTGTCCTAATGATTAGGGGCTGGGAAAAAAGGGGACCTCTTGGATCAATGGATGTGGCTTCCTAACTTAGGTTAATCGGGTGGTATTTAGGCAAGCTAGGTGTAATATTCGTAATGATTGGCCTAAGCATATCTTAAGTGGTCTGGAAAATGTAGAGTTAGTGTAGCGGTCCGCTCCTTGTGTGAAAGGTGAGTTGGACTCGAGATCTCGATGCGATTCGGCTTTCTTCTCACAAATTTCTAGAAGTCATTGAACTAAGTCTAAAACTATTAACAAGCATCTTCATTGTGAGAACCCGACCCCAGATTTCCTGGTTTATCGTGGTTTTAATCATGGATTTGTTTTCTCAGTGGGTTTACCGATTGTTTGATCGAATTTCTGAGTTGATTATATTTTCTTTGGTTTGTAACCCAGTGAACTTAGACAGTGACCGTAGGATCCCATTTGTTTTGTGTGGTCATTTTGGAGAGATTCTCTTTGATTTCTGAAAATTCCCATTTCAGCTTCGTTTGACTAATCTCGCCATTCCCTACAACTTTCGTGTTCACTCCGTACCCATTTGAAACTCCGAAAATCAGTTTTTCCAGCCCTGGGGGCAAAATCAGTATTTTCACATTGAATCTGGACCCAAATTTCGAGATCTCAGAACCTTGCCAAATATATACTTTTTGGAAACTAGATTTTATGAGAAACATTTCCCTCTTCTTGGTCGATCGCATCCGAGGCCCATAAATCGATGTCTTAACACTTGAATCTATTATTTTGATCCCTTTGACCAAACAGTTGACTTTTTCTGTGGACCCCGGAAGTATGTCAATATTAACCTTGTTGGAAAGATAATTTTATTTCGGACACTTTTCATGTTTTAAGTTTCTTGATCCGATATATAAAAAGCCTCCTAATCACAATTTTCAAGTTTTGAGTGTTTTAAGTGTGGTGGGGCCCACACCCACCCATTATAAATGTGCAACTCCTCTCCCTCATCTCTCCCAATCGTCCCAGCGATGCTGCCTGTGCAGGAATGGGGAATTTTTCACCCCTTTCTTCTTCCCTTGGTTTCTTCCTCTCAAATCACCTCAAAGCCTTGCTCAAATCAAGAGAAGACCTTCACCAATCTTGTTCATCTCGCCAAGAGCTTTCTATTGGTACCATTTGTGAAGACATGCATCACCATTAGAGCTTCTTGTGAGCCCTTTCTACTTATTTGAACCACTTCTAAGTAAGCTCTCCTCCTAATCTTTTAGATTTGTGTTTGTTTAGCCCTTGAGACCCTCCATTTTCATTATTGGAAGTTTTCTCTTTGTATTTCTTGGTTTTGATATTTTAGGGCTTGTTTTTGGGGGTTTTTGTGTAGATTGGTGTTTTTGGCTTGGAGGTTGTGATTAGAGCTTGATTTGCTTAACTTTGGACCTAAGGCAAGTGGATGAATGGATTGTTTTCATGGTTCCTTGTTTATAATGATTTGAACTCTTACCCATTGCTTTTACCTAACTTATTTTTATGAGTTTCATGATTTTGGAAACATGCATAATGTTAGACTACTATCTATTAATAGTTCTCTTGGAAAACATGTATTTTATTGTCTTGCTTTTAGATCATTTATGATCATTTATGGATTTTCATTTAATGGAGATGTCTTGCATTGAATGAGGTGGAAGTGATGGAGAAATGAATGATTTATGGGAATGGTTGTTAGAGGAGTTGATGATGAAATGAATGGGTTGAAAGGAGGGTTTGAGACCCTCAATTGTATGTATAAAAGGATGCCCAAAGGAGAATGAAAGGAGGAGGAAAGGGAAAGAAAGGAAATGGATAGGAGTTGGACAAGAGAAGAATTCAATCAAATGGGTTGAGATTCGTTACAGGACCGATCGATCGCCCATCAGGTCCGATCGATCGGACTGTAAATAACTGAGAGGGTTTTCAGGACCGATCGATCGCCCATCAGGTCCGATCGATCGGACTGAAATGAGATGAACTGTAAATTAAGGGAATTGTGAGACTATTTTCCAGATTCATTCCAAGCCCATACTCAAATCCAATTCAGCTCTATCCCTTATCTTCTTATTTGAAGGCATTGAACCTATAAGGATGCATTTAAACCCATGAATGAATTGGGTAAATTGCAAAAGGGTTGTAGTGGGAGGTATTATTTGGAGCCCCATTATTATTTAGGGATTTGTAAGGCATTACGTGAAGTCCAGAGGAAGGGGACACTCATCATGGAGATTCTATGAGATTTTCTAGATTGACCAATGTGTATAAGGACCCGGAATGTCCCTAATTCCTAAAGAGTACCAAATTACATTATAACCGACATACGGGACCCTATTCACACTGATTCAATTCTGGGAACCTTATTGTCTAGCCCGAAAATATATGAGAAACTATTTGGATTCGATTTTCAACCAAACTACTATTTTGGGATTTCAACCCACATGATATGACTAGACTGTTTCAAGAGTACTAGAAGAGATGTGCTTAGCTTTTGCTAACCTGTATATGTCAACTTGAGATGAATGTGTATTTTGTGCCTCTTGGCACCCCGTTTCTTACTGTGCATATGATTTGATTTATCGTATTTGACCTATGAGTCGGCACCACTGAGCTTGGACGACCTCGTCGGTTTGATCCACCGACTTGGGGTTCCTTCCCCTCCTGATAGTCAGCTGCAGTCTGGAATGTGCAGAGTTTTTACCCGGTTCGCTACCGTGGTCCCGCAGAGTATATATATGTATATTATAGTATTTATCGTTGTCCCTCCTCACCTTGTGTGACTGAGGTCAATGATCCTGTTAGGGTATGCGCTCTCTTCACGTTAGTGAAGGGAGGATCTAGCTTTGTGTGGTTGCCATCTTGACAGTTCCCGATCCTTGATACCCTTACTGTTTTAAATATACATGCTTCATAACATGCTTTAAATGAAATACCGATTGTTAAATGTAAATGCTTTGTACTTGGTTTCAATGAATCCCCGATTTGTAAATGTTCATACTTGGTACATGTTTTAAATAAATTATCGATTTGTCAAATATCCATGTTTTACACCCGTTCCAAATGAATACATGTTTTACTAAATATTCATGTTTTATACATGCTTTAAAGAATACATGTTTTGTCAAATGTACATGCCTCATCCATGCTTTTACATGAATACAGTATTTTGTCAAATAACATGATTTATCATCTGTTTTATTCTTCAGTACTTGTGTTATCCTTTCACCCACCTGCCAGACCGTCGTGTCTGACCCACTAATTTGGTACTCAGGTTCAGATATCTAGCTCGATCAGAGTGTACGTGTTGGCTATGGAGCCATGAGCTTGCAGGTTATTTTGTCGGCTATGTCGTGTAGACATTGAGCTTGACATCAGAGCTACGTCACATATGGGGTAGAGATTATTAGCTTGTTTTTGTTTGGCTTTGATTAGCCCGTTTATTGGGATTGTAATTAATGCACATTGTTATTGTAACTTGAATATATATGGGAATATAATATCCAGATACTGTCAGCTCTGTATTTTGTTACATTGGTTTGCTCCAGTCTGATATGTTCGTTGATAAGATAATTATATGCTTGGGTTGAGTGCGATGCGGAATCCGATGGCCACGGACTTCGGGTCGCAACGCCACGAAAGCTTCCGCAAAAATATTCAAGATGTGTTGGAACGTGTTATCCTCACACACGCGGATCTTGGGAGAAACAATAAATCATCACTTAACTCCCCAAACAAATTTCTCACGGCCCCTCGGGTTTGGGGTCGTGACATTCATCATCATTAATTAATCTGAATTATGCCATTAATCATTCAATTATGGGTGAAATGGGGGCACCGCTATATATGACAGGTATTTAAGGCTATCATAGGGGGCAAATGAAGTGTCTACAGGAACAATTCCAGGCCTCCTACCCTAAAGTACGGTTCGCTGCAGAGGCACTACTTGCAAAAGCTTTCATAGGTTTTCTTTGCAATCATCAGGTAACCATGCCATTCATATCATATCCATCTTGGTGGATAGGCCCAATATCTGATTGTCTGCCTATTTTTCTGAAGGTTTTTTAGGACCCACTAGAATGGGTGCTAGTCTAATTAACCAAATAATACAGCGGATGTAATCAATCAAACAATATAGAACTAGCAAATAAATCTACCAAGCAATCACCACAAGAAGGCAGACACAAATTTAACGTGGAAACTCTTTCCAAGGAGAAAAACCACGATCTAGAAATCAAGATTTCGTGAACAGTTACAAGATATACTCACAGGCTCCTTTACCTCAGTCTGTACCTCGACCTAAGGACCGTAGTTATTCTTTCACAGAATCCATTAGCACGACTTCCACCGTGCACCGTTCTCCTTACTTGATCTCCTCGCACCTTGTCCACCAAGATGAACTATCTTCTACAAGAGAATAGAAGCAACAAAACCTTCTAGAGCGGTCTTCAGAATAATCTCTTAATGGCTCTAGAGAAACAAGAAAATTTCTCTTAGGGTATTCTAACCTCAGATCAAGAGAGAGAATTAACTTCTTGTGTTGTGTCTTTGGGTTGAGAGAATCACCCAATTTATAGGCCCAAAATCGTGCTTAAGACTTCTAATAATAATCCAATCAGGAAAGAAGCCCCTTTGCAAACTCTTAAAATAGAGTTCGGAATGAACCATAACTCCTGCGCCATTCTGGCTATAGCGAGACACCACTCTGCCGTTTGGGCAGTTTTGGCTCTGACAGCTTCTGTGCCTTACATGTTGACTTTTGGCCTAACAATCTCCCCTTTTTGGCAATTCTTGGAGAAAACCCCCTAGAACAATACAATTTGATCTACCCAAAAGAAAAATCCAAAATACATTGAATTTTAAAACAAAAAATAATAAATCACTATAGATCTTGTATTGCCTTTGCTTGAACTTCCAGATTTTGAATTGCCTTAGCTTGTAAAGCTCCCCCCAACTTCATTCTTCTCCCCCTGTTTTTGTCCATAATTGACAAACAAATAAAATCATTCAGCTTTTGTCAATCTGGATCCAGTAGCTCCCCCTCAATATCGACTCCCCCTCAATATGATCTTCATACAAGCACTGGGGGTGGGGGCTTGATCTTGCAGATGAGGGGTGATGAAGATTAGGCACACACACTTGTAAATTTAAATATTTCTGCACAGTGTGTGCCAATACAGAAGAGAGTTCTTCTTTCTTGACCCAAACAGCTTTGGTATTCTTCTTCTTTCGTTTTCCATTGCTTTTGATTCGATAAACTTCGCAGCTTGTTGCAATGGGGTCGAATGTGTCCTTTAATTCCACAATGATGACAAGTGGGGATTCGTTCAAGACGTGACAAATTCTGCTTCTTTGGAGCTTTCTTTGCAGCACTGACAATGGGATTAGTAACAACTGATTTTTTAACAAAATAATTTTTACCTTTGGCATTTGAAGTGGATGCTTCGTTAGCGTAGCCAATGCCATGTTTGTCAGTGTTTACCTTTTGACTGCACATGATGTCATCTAATTTTTTAGACCCAGTATTCATCCTGTTCAATGAAGCTTTCGCAGTATCTAACTCAGATAAAACCATCTTAAGTCTTCCATTCATATCAGAATTCTTTGCTTTCAAAATCTTCATGTCAAAATCAAGTAAGTCACACTTTTGTGATTCTGCAGTCAATTTGTCAACCAACCAGTTATTTTCATCCTGCAATTTTTGTAATTTAGCAAGTGAATTTGCAAGTTGAACTTTCAAGGAGGAATTCTTCTCTTCAGATACTTTCCAATTGATAGAAACTTTTTCATTCACTTTAACCATCTTCATGGTTTTCTTGAAAAGTGTTTCATATTCAGCTTTCCAATCTGGTTCTTGCTCTGACTCAGTATCTCGATTAGTCTCAACTTCGGAAGAAACATGGGAAGCAACAGAACCAGAAGTTGCCATAAAACCAATAAACTTCTCCTTCCCAGTGTCAGGCTCGTCAGACTCAGGATTTTCATCATCCTCATCAGAAGTTTCATCATCCCAAGTAGTATTCAAAGCCTTCTTTTTAGATTTTTTGTTTCCGTAGTTATTAGCAATGTGTCCATAGCCTTGACACTCATAACATTAAATCCTTTTAAAAGGTTTCTTCTTTCTAGAATTTTTAGACATCCTCACACTGGTTTTCTGCTCCTTCATAAAAAGCTTGAATTGCTTCATGAACTGTACAACAACTTGGGGATCAATCTCCTCGGAACCTGAACCTGAATTACAAGCGACTTTCTTGTAAGGTTCCTTAGACGCTTTCTTGCATGATTCCTTGGATGCTTTCAAAGTAATACCATTGGATTGTGATTTTCCATTAGTCCTTAGGTTTTCTTCAAAAGTCTGAAGGTTGCCAACTAATTCTTCAACTTTGAGAATATTCAGATTTTTATTCTCCTCAATGGCCACAACCTTTGCATCAAACCTTTCTGGAAGAGACTGCAGAATATTTTTCACAATTCTATTCTCAGGAATTGGCTCTCCCAACGTAAAGGTATCATTCACAATTGCATTCAGCTTCGAATCAAACTCATCAAAAGTTTCATCATCTTCCATCTTTATGGTTTCGAAGGCTGTATACAATTTCTAAAATTGACTGTTTGACAGTGTCAGTGCCTTCATGCACAGTCTGCAGAATATCCCAAGCTTCTTTTGTAGTAGTGCATGTAGAAATTCTATGAAACTCAAACATATTAACTCCATTATAAATTGCATTTAAAGCTTTAGAGTTACAAGTGGCAGCCAACTCTTTTTTCTTAGTCCACTTATCTTCAGGTTTGAGACCATACCCCATCAGCAATAATAGTGGGCAAGGAATAGCCATTCATAGCAGATTTTCAAACTTTCAAATCCATGGCTTTCAAGAATGCAACCATCCTATCTTTCCAAAAAGCATAATTGCTACCATCCAACAGATGAGGTTTATTGGTTGAAGTGCCTTCGCGGTAGATATCCATTCTAGCAATATTTGGATCAACACAATAAAATATTCTAACCCGCTCTGATACCAATTGAAGGTTTTTTAGCACCCACTAGAATGGATGCTAGTCTAATTAACTAAATCAATGCAGTAGATGTAATCAATCAAACAATATAGAACTAGCAAATAAATCTACCAAGCAATCACCACAAGAAGGCAGACACAAATTTAACGTGGAAACCCTTTTCAAGGAGAAAAACCACGATCTAGAAATCAAGATTTCACGAATAGTTACAAGATATACTCACAGGCTCCTTTACCTCAGTCTATACCTCGACCTAAGGACCGTAGTTGTTCTTTCACAGAATCCACTAACATGACTTCCACCGTGCACCGTTCTCCTTACTTGATCTCCTCGCACCTTGTCCACCAAGATGAACTATCTTCTACAAGAGAGTAGAAGCAACAAAACCTTCTAGAGCGGTCTTCAAAATAATCTCTCAATGGCTCTAGAGAAATAAGAAAATTTCTCTTAGGGTATTCTAACCTCAGATCAAGATAGAGAATTAACTTCTTGTGTTGTGTCTTTGGATTGAGAGAATCACCCAATTTATAGGCCCAAAATCGTGCTTAAGACTTCTAATAATAATCCAATCAGGAAAGAAGTCCCTTTGCAAACTCTTAAAATAGAGTTTGGAACGAACCAGAACTCCTGCGCCATTCTCGTTATAGTCGCTATAGCGAGACACCACTCTGCCGTTTGGGCAGTTTTGGCTCTGACAACCTCTGTGCCTTACATGTTGACTTTTGGCCTAACATTTTTAGCTGATCTTTGCCCCACCTCATTGTTGAGGAGTTTCTGTGCGCAAGAGTTTCAATGATCTTTGCCCCATAAGACATAGGAGAAGAATTGCACCAAGACATAGGAAAAGTATTGAGCTGATCTTTTTCCCACACAAGATCAATATTGACTCCTTTTTAATGGGTCCATTCTAGTCGTGCGCGAGAATTCCTATGATCTTGTATGGTTTCTTCCTCACACGACTACTATATCTCCTTCATTTTGTTGTATTATCATCGTTTTTTTTTTCAGAGTATTTTTTTAGTTTTCGAATCAGATTTATGTGACTTTCTTCCTTTCGAAAGCCAGATAAATGTATGTGAGTTTCTTCGAAAAGATATATAAATTTATCTGAGTTTTTTTCCAAAAGACAGATAAATTCATCAGTTTGGTATGAATTTATCTAAGTTTTAAGTGAATTTATCTAAGTTTGGTATGAACTTATCTGAGTTTGGTATGAATTTATCTGAGTTTGAAATAAATTTATCTGAGTTTTTGAAACTCAGATAAATTCAGAACACTGCAAGTCTGCAATGGCGTTTGGAATAACAAGTCAAGCAAGTTTATTCTATAATTCTTCATCTATAGATAGTTTATTAGAAAATTATAGTATTATACTATTATAAAAATGGTTTTAAAACATAGTAAAAATTAGGTAGGTATTTTCAGTCAAAACATAAAAGTTTGGTCGTCATTAATATTGGTTTTAATGGGTTAAGTTTGAAGCAAAAGATGGAATGAGTTTGTATTGGGGGTTCTATTTTCACCACCTTTATATTATCTCTTTATATTTTATTTAATCTAAAATAGAACAAAAAACAAATGAGGATTCTCAATTTAGTGATGATTTGTGTTGTTTCCTATGATAGACAGATTGCTAGGGTTTGAAGATGATCACTGTTTGTAAATGTTGTAATACTCAACTTACTTCTTGTTTGGATTGAGCGGAAATGAATTAAAGGAGGAAAACGATGACTCGGACAAAGAAGAAGATGAATCAGGAGAAGGAGGAGGAGCTGAAGAAGAAGAAAAAGAAAAAGAAAAAGACGACGTGCAATATGATGATATCAGCTTCGTTGACTTATTTTCTCTGTCGAAATCCCTAATTTATCGAGACGTTTCTTTTTCACGAAATTTACGGGCTAATTTTGAGCTTTTTTTAATAACAGGGAGAGTGTATCACGAGGGGCATTTTGAACTTTTTAACTGTTTAAAATAAAATATAATGTTGAGGAACTTGCGACCAAACGCCCTCGTAAAAAAAAAAAAAAATTCCTCCGACCCAAGTCCTCCCTCGACATTAATGCTTATTTAAGCTTCTTAATGTAGATAAACAAATACTAGCAACAAGCGCCCGTGCTAAGCCCGAAAAAAAATTAAAAAAACGTGTTTGATCTATCAGTGGGGGCTACCCTTGAAATGTTTGTAACTGTGGGACCCACTGATGGCTCTGCATCCAAAGAAGAAAAAAAGGGAAGATAAAAAGAAAAGAAATGGAAAACAAATGACTTCATCCTCAATGGGCCTCACACCATATCTGGATTTATGGTGATGGAACATGAGTTGGCCCCCACATATGATTGATAGTATAAGAAAAAAAAATCGAAAGAGGGGGGCGAATAAGTGTAAAAGAAGAAAAAAACATAAAAGATGTACATTGCATGGGATGAGTGTATGTGGATATAGATATGAGTCATCATAGTATATTTCTAATAGTTCTAACTCATATGCACACAAATCACATCCTTACAATTATCAAAGAAATTAAGCTTGTGTATGATACCAACACAGTCTGATTGCCCACTACGGATACATATTGACCTAGAAAACTAATATCTATGCATAATCCATGAGTGGGTCCCACTGTAGAAATAAGTTAAATATGCGAAGCCCACTAATTGATTTGCATCCTTTAAAAAAAACAGACAACGGGGCTTGCCTCCCTCCATCAGTGGGGCCCACTCTTGGAAAAAAATGGGTTAAGAGAAGGCCATTGGAATTTCATCCAATACTGGAGTCCAATCTTGAAATATATTTAATAGGAACTGATGCCCACTACTGGAATCATCCATTTGGGGAAAAAAACTGAAAGGAGAGTAAATTAAGGAGCTATATTAATCCATGAGTGGGTCCCACTGCATAAATAAGTTAAATGTGTGGGGCCCACTAAATGATTTGCATCCATTAAGAAATCAGACAACGGCCAACAGGCTTGCCTCCCTCCATCAGTGGGGCCCACTCTTAGAAAAAAGGGGTTAAAAGAAGGCCATTGGGATTTCATCCAATACAGGAGTCCAATCTTGAAATATATTTAATACGAACTGGTGCCCACTACTGGACCCATCCATTTGGGGAAAAAGACTGAAAGAAAAGTAAATGAGCAACAGCTTAGATTTCATTCATCGGTAGGGCCCGCAAAACATATTTAACATGGGATCCATTGATGATTGAAGATGTAAGGAAAAGAAAACAAACCGATTGTAAAGATTTGCTTATAATTTGGATAATGGCAAGAAATAGGACTCAAATTCAAACGTTTATAAAAATCTCTTATGAGAGAGGTTTTAGGAGAGAAAGAGTAGCCCAAAGTAAGGTGGCACCTTAAAATAATGTGGATTTTTTATCCATATTTCTTTGAAAGGAGAGACTTTTTAGGGATAAGGTGGCACCCCTCACAGCCCACCTCCCGCTTTGCTTTAATATATATAATATGATAAATGATTGTTGCATTGAATAGTCAGGTCCTTGTGGATAAAAGTCATAGACACAAACTCACCAACTTTTATTTGAGCCCGTGGAACAAAACTCAAACCGGAGTTTTAAAACGGGTCCAAAGATAGGCCCGTTGCCCAAAGTTTCAGTTCGGGTTTGGATCCATTATCTTCCCAAACAGTTGAAGGTGAAAATGGAACTAATAGATTTGAAAAGAACAACACATTCTTGATTTCCATTTCACATAAAAGAAAACCCAACATCAAATCAAGATTTTGGGGAATGATCTACCTCCCTCTTTGCATTACCAAAATGCAATGAGAGTAGTGAACCAACCCATCTGGATCCATGATAATCCATCTAGACAGAGGGATGCGAAGGAAAAATCATAGTTCACACCTACTAAATGATTGTAGTTGTTGTAAGTGCAGAAAACTAAGACTCACAATAATGGGAGTGCCTTACAGGACTTATCCAAATGAAGGAGATTATCTGCTGCCTCTAAGCCTAAGCCTAAAAGGGAAGAGCAAACGGTCAGAGGACCCTGGCCTGAGCGGCGCAAGGCTCTCCGATGCCTAAGTTAGTGTATGAACTGGAACAAAGGAAGGAGAGGGAGAAAAGAAGCAGAGTAACAGCTCTCTGGTTTTTGGTGTTCGTACCTTGCATGTGGAATGGAGTTCTATTTATAGAGAACTATAGAGGATATCTTGGATGATATTTTGGAGTGGGTCCCATGATTTGATAGGGAAGCCCTTATCAGCCCACAAAGTCATAAATGCGGTCCACTTCAGCCCACATTGCATTTAATGCCAGTCGGATCAGCCCACATTGCATTTAATGCATGTCATGTTGGGCCAGATCATGTTGGACGCCTTTGGCGGTTAAGGTCCCACTGGATCCACCCCCGGGCCTTGCCCTAATTTGGCCACAGCCGCTGGATGCCGCTCTGTCAGTGGTCTGGCAAAGACTGTGGACGGCTGATGTCGCATCTGTCCCACTAGCTCGTGCCCCTATTCCGCCACGTGTCTGATGATGTGGCAGGCATAGGGCGCGAGTGGGGACTCTACTTTGCTTTGGCTTTCGTCCCGGCCCTTTTGGCCGAGGTCAAACTCTTTAGCCGACGTGGGCCCTTGGTAGCCGAGCTCAGTGCTAGCAGCCAAAGCCTATCTGGTTTCGGCTGAGGCCTCCGTCCCGGCAGCCGAGGCGAGTCTGGGTGCCATATGGTTGGCACGTGGTCAGCACGTGGGAGTACTTAATCTCATCTTATAGCCGTGACTAGCATAATCCTAGAGCTTTGAAAATCTCCCCACACAATTGCCCCCTAGCTTCTGACCTTACGAAGTTCGCCAACAAAGTGAGGTCGGGAGCTATAAGACAGGGAACCCTTCTGGGGTAGAGTTCCTCTTGGTTTCAACCGTCGGTGCTTGGCCTTCGTCCATAGTTGCTTTGAATGACAAGTAATAAATGATGCTCGTAAACCGATGTAGGAGACATATCGACGGCTCTACGTGTCATCTTCTGATTAGTTGTCCAGTCGCCTCGAGGGTGCGTGCGCCGTTTTATCAGGGACGCATTCAATGTTTGAAATGATGCGCGCGGAGCCCCAAAAAGCGCTTGGCATGTGCCTCTAGGGCTTCTGAAGAGGGAATCCCTCCCCTATTTATAGGGTCATTGCAGTTCCCTTCTTCCCTATTGTCATTCTGAACCAGAGGAGACGAAACTGCTGAGAGAGAACTTTGCCTGAGAAGCAGAGTGCTGCCGAGACCGAGTCCTTCGCTAGCCTGCATCCGGGTCTTGCCTTCGTAAGTTCTCCTTCCTCTACCCTTTCCGTAGATTCTGGGTCTAGGGCTTCTTTGCGTTTGGATTTAGATTTGGGTAGGAATGGGTATTTATAGTCACTAGTTAGAGAGTGAGGCGGCGATTGAGGGTTTTAGGTCGACCTTCAAGATCCCCGCCGATGTCCGAGTCAGGGGGGCTGACCCTAATGGCTTCAACTCCCGCGACTTCTCGTGTGGATGGATGCCTTTCCCCCTGGTGGCCGTGACGGAAGGTGGGGTTCGTTTCCCCCTTCACCCCCTTCTTAGGAGATGCCTCAGTCAGTGGTGCCTCTGCCCCTGCCAGTTGCTGCCCAACGTCTTCAAGATCGTGATGGGCACGGCCAAGTTGAACGAGGTCCTGGGCATCGACCTCGGCGTCTTCGATATCGAGGACGTTTACGACATATGCAGGTCTGGAGATGCCTACTATCTCTGGGCCAAGCCAGGTCGGGAGGGCTTCATTCGCTACCTGGAGGATTCAAGTAAATATGCCGGGGACGATCCCCTGTACATCTCGGGTAACTGGGAGTTCGGTGTAGCTGACACCGATAGAGGCTACCAGGTTCCTCGCCACTTCCGGACCGTTCCATGTAAATTCCATCTTCCTTGTGTATTTCCCATATGCTTTTTCCTCTTCTATCTTGCCGCACTGATCCATCCGATTGCTATGCAGCTGTGAACGAGAGGAAGCGGGCTGCTCGGTATATCTGGACGAGGAACGACGCCTGGCTTAGACTAGTGAAACGATACAATGCCCACGAGGGCAGGGCAGCTTGGTCACTGCTAGGATACCAGTCGAAGTATCGTGGATACATAAGGGGCACAATCGAGCTGCTCCGAGAAGGAGGTTCAGGCGGAGCCGACCCCGAAGCTCTGCGAGAGCAGGCCGATCCTAGAGCCCGGACCGAAGAAGGGCCTTCGCGGGTGACGTCCGACATCAGAGTCATGTCCGGGGCCCAGGTTTCCACGTCGGGGTCAAGGCCATGCGAGGCCTCAGGAAGTAGGTCGCCTCAGATTGCTCGATCTCCTTCGCCGAGTTTAGAGATGAGGCGCGCCAGACGTTTGTCGTTTGAGGACCTCGAAGCCCTGGCGCTTGGTGTCGAGGGTGCCCAAGCTTCTCAAGCATCTGTGAATCCGGATCCCCTCGAGATTCCTTCTTCGGGGATTCGGGCGGCTTCTCCTGCGGCAGCGGCAGAGATCCCTGCTCCTTCCATTCCTGCCGAACTGGAGGTACGTTCGCCCCCAGCCGAGGCCGGGCAAGAGGAGATTCGGCTGCAAAAGAGGCCGAGGACTGAAGCAGGTCCCAGTTCGGCTGCGGCTTCGCCATCTGATGGCCCATGCCCATGGGAGCCGAGCTTCGTGCTCGAACCGGGGAGGCCGATGACGATGGACGATCGCGTTCTCCACAAGATCGATCCCCTCATCCTCGAGGGGCTCGCGCGGGCCTACACCCTTCCTCGAGATATGGCCCAACTGGACAGGTATAGTGATCAGAAGCTGATACTATCGATGCTGCAGTCGAATTTCACGGTAAGTCCATTTGAATCCCCTACATATTTTATCCAGCTGTTCAGCATCAGTGTGTTTTTACTCTCATCTTGAATGCCTTGTTTCTTCAACAGGCGGTGCAGAAGTCCATGGTCGCGGCCGACAGACTGTGCAAGTACAGCGTTGATATTGCCGAGCTGATCGTGGAGAAGAACGGCCTTGAGGAAGCCCTAGACGCTGTCACTCAGAAATTAGTGAGGGCTGAAGGAGAGTACGAGGCGGGGCTCGAGCGAGCGAAGGGCGAGGCCGAGGCGAAGAGGAAGAAGGTGGCCGAACTCGAGGCCTCCATCGCGAAACTGGGAGACGACTTCGCGGCCCAGCTTCGGGTCGAATCCAAAAGGGCAGACGAGGCCGAGGCGAGACTCGAGTCAGAGTGTGATGCTACTTTTGAGGATGCCAAGGCGCAGGTCACGGCTTACTACAAGGAAAGAGTCCCCGTTGTGAGGGATAAGGCCTGGGTGAAAGGATGGCGTTGATGGACCGCGTTCCCGATGCCCGGGTTCCTACCGAGGTCGGCGGACGTGGGAGTCCGTTTGGTTCCGACCCTTTCGTAACCAGGGGGCAAGGGGGCGTGCATCAACATTTCTTTTTTTGTGTGGGTGTGCCAGATTTTCTATTTTTACTTGGAATTGCAAGTGGTGATCCGGAGATCAACCTTCGCAAGTAAAAAGGAAATCAACTTCTTTCAAGTTTTCCATTGCACATATATTTAAGAAAAGAGACATTTTCTTGATTTGCCGTGAAAGGCGATTTTTTTGGCATTTATAGCCGATTTTGGCGTTTATAGCCGATTTTGGCGTTTATAGCCGATTTTTGGCGTTTATAGCCGATTTACAATCCTTATCAACAATGAAAGACAAGAATTGTGATTTTTGTCTCTTTTAAAAAAAATACAAACTACAATGAAAAGCAAGAAAAGGAGGATCTAACTTCTCAGGAGATTGTGGGGGACTCGTTTAGATTGACGGTCGCAAGCCATATGTGGGCTTCGCCATCATCCATGCAGATGAGAACAGAGGATGCTATTGATTCGCTTGGCTTGGCTATAACCTCGGGTTTTTAGAGGACAAAGACCAAAGGAAGGTCCTATGTCCAATAAAAAATCGAGTAGACGGGCTGAAAAGCCATATCTAAGCCATTGGAGGCAGGAGGAGAAGGCAAGGACCTTGGGGGGGGGGGGTACCCCCCAAGGGACTTTTGTCACCTTGTTGCGGTGGCCGGTGTAGAATTTCCGCAGAGTTTTCTCTCTTTTTCCTTTCTCTGGATTTCTGTCTGCTGTCTGTTGATGTTGTGTGTTGATGTTGTGTGTGTCTGTTCTTCTTGGAGAGCCCTCCTATTTATAGGCTTTTAGGTAGCCTTTTAGGTGGGTTTATGGGCTTTTATTGTCATTAAGCCGCATAATGGGAGGAGTTACAAAATTGAATTGTTTATTTTGTAACTCCTTTTTCTTGGCTTCTGATTGGCCGGAGGAGATTAAGGGCATTTAATCGCCTTTAATCGCCATGATGGGAGGAGTTTCATGGGTTAAATGCCATGAATCTCTTGACTTGTAACTCCCGAATGCTTGCTTCTGATTGGGCCGTCCAAAGAAATGGATTAATGACTGTAATAAAGCTAGTCAATTAATCGCATTAAGTGGTCGCCGAGCAGCTGAAGAGTCGCGGGCCGTGCCACGTCTTTTGAGATTCTTCTGTTGATGATCATCGATGGATCTTCATGTAGATCGACATCAGATGATCATGTAATTTCAGGTGTTTGTTGCCAACAGCGGGTCGGTGCCATCTGTCCTGTCGATTTCTCGATCGGTCGGGTAGAAAGCACACTTTTTTTTGGTTGACCGGGTGGTGATCAATGTTGTTTTTGATACTCTTGATGATTGACCCGTGTTTTGGACGGATGTCAGAGGACTTGGTGTCTCAAAAGCATGAATTTTGGAAAGTACCAGAGGCTGGGCTCCTCGAATCGCGAAAAAACGGCGAAAACCGGGGTTTCCGGGGCTTTCCCGGCGACCCCGGGTTCCAAGGTGCGACCTTGGGCCAGGGTCGCAGGGGCCTGCGACCCTGGGGGGGTTTTCCCCCTTTCGTGTCCCGTTTTGCGTCCGTTTTTGCTGTTTTTCGATTCTTTTTTCTTCTGTACTTTTCCTTGACATTTTGACCATTTATTGGCCTAATTTCTTTGTAGGAAACCTGATGAGAATCCTTGCATTTTATTTTGCAAAGTTTCCAATTTCCTGAGAAAGCCGAAGACTTTGTCGCGCAGAGCTGCCGATTTTCCGTCAGAAGCTGAAACTGGGCCAAACGATGTCGGAATGACCTGAGATTTGGTGTGAAGCCTCCTGAGCAATAAATAAGACCAACCATAGGCTTTTGTTTGAGTTTCGAATCCGTTTGGGGTCCTATCACCTGTAGACTTTGCTTTTTGTCGCGATGAAGATGTCGCGGTTGATGTGCGGTCAATCGATGTCCGATTGACTTGAAATTTGACAGGGAACCTATTGGAGTCATTTTAAGATGATCCATAGGCTCTGTCTTGGAAACCATGGTCCCGGAGAGCTTTTGTCGCCGAGAGCTCCTTTTCGGCTGTCGGAGAAGCGAAGTTAGGCCAAATGATTTTGAAATGGCCCGAAACTTCTTGTGTACTCCTCTTTTGGCTGTCTGGAAGAATCTTGCAGTTTTTGTTTGATTCTGACAAGATTTGATTTTTGGAAGCAGCATTGCCTATTTATGGCAGGTTGCGGCTTCATGTAGCTCTTTGGATCTTGAAAAGGCAAAGTGACATTTTTGGTGTCAACAAATGCCCCCTCGAGGTACAGCGGCGAGTTGCTTAACTTTTGTAGTCGATGTGCCTCGAAGAGATTTTTGAAGGAGAGCCTGTGACTTGACCAAGAGTCTTTGAGCAATCTTTCTTTTTGGTATTTGTAGCCTTTTGAGCTTCCAGGGGAATTTTATGGTAGTGAAAGGGATCACATACCATCTCGAGGCAAAGTTTTGAAGATGACATCAGGGATGTGGATTTGGGTTTTGACCTTGTGACCTAACAGGCTATATGTGGCAGGTTAGAGGGTCGGGTTTGGTTTTGATCGTGTGACCCAACAAGCTGTATGTGGAATGTTGGGGGATCAATTTTGGTTTTGATCTTGTGACCTAACAGGCTGTATGTGGCAAGTTAGGGGATCAGGTTTTGGTTTTTGGTTTTGGTCTTGTGACCTAACAGGCTGTATGTGGCAAGTTAGGGGACCAGGATTTGGTTTGATTTTTGTGGAATGTCAATTTCAAGATTTTGGCTCAATTTGGTAGATGAGGCTGGATGGTTTGATTTTTGGAAGCTCATGGGGCTTGGAACTTTCTTTTGTATGGTCCAATCAACTCAAAAGAGGCATGGAACCATTTTTGTATGCTCTTGGTAAGAGGGATTTCTCTTTGACTAAAAGCCCAAAAAAATTTTCTTTTTTTTTTCTTTTTTTTTTTTTGTGTGCCTAGGTGGTCAAACCTGGCTCATATGGGCTAACCCATGGGACCTTAAGCTTTTGAAATGGCTTAGATCTCATATGGTGTCATTTTTGTAAAGAATATCCAAAAATATCTCATTTGGATAGAGAATATCTAAGAATATCTTTACTTGGAGAGAATCTCTCATGATCCCTTTATTTTGGGATAGAATATCTCAAGATATCTTTCTTTTGGGAAAGAATCCGTCATAGATTTCTTTTTGGGAGAAAATCCTTCAAGATATCTTTCTTTTGGGAAAGAATCTTTCATAGATCTCTTTTTGGGAGAAAATCCTTCAAGATATCTTTCTTTTGGGAAAGAATCTTTCTAATCTCTTTCTTTTGGTAAGGTTACTAATTAGTAACACTTACCTCTTTCTTCTTTCCTTCTTTGGTTTGCTCTCCTCTATAAAAGCAAAGAGAAGGTTGGATCTCTTGCTCTTATTACTTTATTTTGCAATAATCTCAAGAGGGCTTCAAGACCAAGAGTTCTTCTTCTTCAAGATCTTCAAGACTTTTCTTCTTCTTCTCCATCAATGGCTTCAAGTAAGTTCTCCCTTTTTTTTTCAAGAAAACTCCATTGTAGGAAAAATAAAGTTCTTTCTTTTTTTTTTTGTTTCTTTCTTTTCTTTTCTTCTTTTTTTTTTCTTTTCCACGTGTTTGCCTCCCTTTTTTTTTCACACGGTTTTTTTTTTTGCTTTCTTTTCTTTTTTTTTTCATGTTTTTTTTTTTTGTGTGGGCCGTACGGACAGATCCGTACGGATCTGGCCGTACGGCCACGTGGCCTGTGGGCCACGGCCTGTGGGCCAGCCCTCATTTTTTTTCTCTTTTTTTTTTCTTTCCCTCCCCTTTTTTTTTTGAGAGAGTTTCTTTTCTTTCTTTTTTTTGTTTTCTTTCCCCTCTTTTTTTTTTAGAGAAAGTTTCTTTTTCTTTCTTTTTTTTTGTTTTCTTTCCCCCTCTCTTTTTTTAGAGAAAGTTTCTTTTTCTTTTTTTTTTCTTTTTGCTCATCATGATAATGCATTTTTTTTTTTTGCAAACCTAGATGTTCATGCATGCCTTCAATTTGTAAATTAAATTTGTAGCATGATGTGATAGCATACCTGAAAGTTTTTTGCAAATTTGGGAACTTGGAGCTCGCAGTGATGTTGAGCCCTTCCTGATTTTGCGGAGACTTTGAGGTTTCGAAAGTTTGGAGTTTCGGAGCTCGCAGCGATGTTGAGCCCATCTTCAAGTTTTCTATTTCTTTCGGGATAGTTCCTTTTCTTCGGAATTGCCCCGTTATCATGTCAAAATTTCGCCAGATTTTTTTAGCGAGACTCTGTCATTTTGATGTTTGATCTTTTTCTTTTCCATCCAATTCAGGTGGTTCCTCCAGAGCGAACAAGGGTAAAGAGCCTGCTACAAGCGTACCTCGTCGATCTTCTAGATCTTCTAATCCGGCCGTTCAGCAGGCTTTTGAGAAGGTCCAGTATGTTGAGAGAAATCTGGAAGAGTGCGACTCCCTCAACAGAGATGAGATGAGGCAGCGACTGATCACTCTCAAGGGAGAGGAATTCTATAAGATCATGGTAAGCAGTCGTCCATGGGTGATGGAAGATCAGAGCGTTTTGCCCAAGCCTACCTTCTTCTTTGGTGATGCAGTCCCTGATGACATGACATACCAGAGGAGATGTTTTCAGTTTTCCTTCACAGCAGATGGTGAGAAGAAGACTGTTACTACCCGGTCGATGTTTGATCGCACCGTCTCGATTCTGAGCCTTGCCCCCACGTGCCCTAAGAGGGAAGATCCTCCAAGTTGGGTGAGAAGGACAAATGTAATCAAGACCGGGGTTTTTGTTGGCGGTTCTCCTGGATATACGGAGAGGTCGCCTGTTGATATGGACCTGTTGATGCCATCCAGCGGCTACCAGGGCTCTGATTATCTGTCGGTCGATTTGAGACCGGTGGGCCTTGGTATTTTCAGCGGTGACGGCAGCAATTGGATCAAGCCTTTCCGACTTCGTGGCCGCTTCAATGCTGACTCCGAGTGGAAGTCGTGGACTGATCGCGTCCTGCTGATTGGTGGCGCCGTTTTGAAGGAAGCCGGGATTTTTGATGCGGTCCGCGCCTTTAGGGAGACCGTGATCTTTTCCGACGAGGCCTTCATGGCTATGCTGGAGTCATTCCTCCCACAAACCAATACCTTCGTTGTGACGAATGGTGAGATTGGTTTTTCTTTGAAGGAGCTGAGCGCTATTACCGGATTGCCCATCCTCGGCAAACTCTATGAGGAGTTTATGCCGATTGACAGCGTCCTCGAGGGGCAGTCTGAGGAGTTCGGGCTTCTATACTTTCAGCTTGTCGCCTTCTATGATTTTTTGAAGGAGAAGGGGGGTTTGAAAGTTAGATCCAGCAGTTGGAAGAGTTTTAGCTCTTCATTCCCCAACTTTTTTGATAGTAGGGAGTCTTCTGATAGCGTGACCCAGGAAGCCGGAGCTCAGGATCCAAGTTCAAAGAAGATCTTGGCCATGCAAGAAGAGTTGAGAGATTTCTGTGCAAGTACAAACGCCATATGTCCTGACATTGCACTGCGGAGAGATCTCGCTGTTTACCTCACTTATTGGCTTGGTGAGGCTGTTTTTGCTGGAGGAGATGGAACGCACATCAGGCCGCATTGTATTTTTTCCGGCTTGTCAGATGGCGTTTGGAGAGCAGCTTGCTTTGGTGCCAGCTCTTTACTCCTACCTGTGTACCGAACTGCAGGCTGCTGCTTTTTTGGTTCGGCTTGGGCTTCCCATGAATAGGGTATTTTCAGCCCATATCTTTTATTCGTGATATGTATACCACTGTCCTGGCTTCCATCGGCTGGGTGCTGCACAGGATGATGATCCTCTGATGATTCGACTGGCTAAGGGCAAAGCCGTGTCCGAATCACTTTTGTTTGCCCGTATGAGGATCTGACGGTTCAGGGACGTCGAGATGGGGCAATCTTCAGTAAAGCTTTCTCCGGAGTTGCGGAAGAAGGCTTTTGATTTTGGTGCCTCCCGAGACTCTACCAGGGCGGGGTCGGGAAGGCATTATTCCTTGACAAATGCAGAGAGAGAGTGGCTTTTCAGCATACGTGTCGGCACGATGGTGTACCGCAGACATCTTTTCGTCGACATCCAGCCGTATGTACCCTCTCACTTTGCTTTGCAGCTGGGCTTTTCTCAAGGCGTTGTTGGAGCGCCTTCAAGTATGGTGAAGCGCTTTGGAGGCTTACAGGACGGGAGAAATGCATGGGCTTTCTATAGTGCTGAAGACACTACAGCCATGATTTCTTATCCTGTGTTTCTGACTTCCCGGACTGCCGGCTTTGCGAAGTGGTTCGCGGAGAGCTTTTCGGCATATCGGGGGCTTTCCAAGAAGGAGCTTGATGTGAAGCTGGCATCTGGAAAGGGCCTTGGAAAGTCGGATGGCATCCGGCGAGAGGAAGTTTGGGCCTTCCTTTCTGGAGAGAAGCATAAGATAGGCTTTCTCGGTGACCAGGGCGTCATCGGTTCTGAAGCTGTTCGAGAGATACCTGATGAGGCTTTGGAGCAGCTAGAACAGGAGGAAGCCGAACTTGGCGCTTGGATGCAAGCGGCACAGAGGCAAGCTTCCGTGGAGTCTACTGTCAAGAGCAGACCATCCAGTGAGGAGTCGAGTGGCAAACCTGACTCTGACAGCGGGGCAGGTTCCTCTAAGAAGCGAGCCCGCAGAGGTAAGAGGAGGAGGAGTCATCATCACAGCAAGGGGCAGCATGAGGACTCTCCTAACTTGGAAGTTCCTCTTACTATCAATGAGGATGTGCCAGTGGATGCTGACGAGCCTCCAGAGAAGAGAAGCCGAGAAGAAGAGACCGTCGGTGAAGGTATGATTCTTCCTTTTTCTCTTTCCATTTCTTTTCATGGGATTTTTTCCATGTTATGATTTGCTTCTTGTTTCTGCTTTTCTTTTTTTTTTTTTTAGCAGAGGAAGACTTGGTGATGCCTGAGGTCCCAACCGATGAGGTGGTGATGGATCCTGTCGAGGCACCTGAAGAAGAACCGAGGGACTCTGGAGTAAATCCAGAATCTCCAATTGGTACGACTTCTTTTGCTCCCTTTTTTTTTTTGAGTTTGTGACTTGGCTTGCTAACACATTTTTTTTTTGTTGTCAGCTGACTTGCCACAGGGTTCTGATGACTTTGAACCATCGATCGACGCAAATGTTGATGATGCTTTCGATGAGTTCATGGAGGAAGAAAGTGTTCCGCCAGTCGTCGAAGAAGGTATTTTGTAGTTATAACTCTGATAATGATTTTCAAACAGGGTCATATTCATACCTTTTTGTGTTTCCTTTGCAGGTTTTGAAGTGGCAGAGGAGGATCCGTCGCTTCCAGAGCAAGAGATGCCAGAGGTTGATCCAGAGGTAGAGATTCCTGGGACCAGCTCTGACAATATTGAGGAGATTCCTCGCGCTGAGATCCCTTCCCGAGCAGGAGTAGATTCAGCTGGAAAGAGTTCTTTTGTTACTCTTTCAACAGATGATGATATGAGTAGCCGACCAACGGAGTTGGGCGAATCCTCAGCTGGGCCATCTCTTCTTTTTGCGAAGAAGGTGGTGATGCGAGTTCTGAGCTCTTGGATTGAGACTCTCTTTTCTGGGCACTTGGAAGCCGGATTTGGCATGATCCAGCATGTGCAGGAGATTCTCAGCGATGCTGAAGAGGCTGGTCTGGATGTCACAGGTGCCAGGGCGATCGTTGATAGGATCATTGCACCGGGTGACAAGTGGTTTGAGACCGTGAGTTTGGCTGATGACCAGTTCTTCAAGGAGATGTTCCTGGACCCTGCTGATAAGGCTAAGTCTGACCTGGATGAGGCTACAGAAAACAAGAAGCAGGCAGTCCGAAAGAGGAACTTAGAAGAGATAGCCATCATCAGGCTGACACATGACCTCAACATCCTTGACAGGGAGGTCGATGAGGCCAGGAAACGTCTCGAGCATTTGCAGGCACAAGTTGCTGCCAAGTGGACTGCCATAATAGAGGCTCGCGACAGGGAGAGTGCCCTGGTTCACCAGGTTGCAGATGCCGAACGGGTTCTCAAAAGGAAGTCTGATGAGGAGGAACAATGGCAAACTGCTCGAGGTAAGCTTCCTGGTGTGAGAGAAGGGGTACAACCCACTCCAGCATCTCATGGCAGGTTCCTGAAGAAGCGTGCCTTGGAATCCTTGACGGCTAAGGCTAAAAGTTTGCTTGGGGAGCTGAACTCTTGGCTGGAGACCATTTTTGATTGAGCTCCTGTATATTTTTTTTTTACAGAAACCATCCTTCTCTCTTTTCTTTTTTTTTTTGGTACCACTTGTACTTTTTTTGGTACTCCTTTTTTTTTTATGTTATCCCTACGCTCACTTGAATCTTTTTGTGATAAAAGTAATTGCTAAATGGGATGCTCTTTTTTTTGTTATCCCTACGCTCACTTGAATCTTTTTGTGATAAAAGTAATTGCTAAATGGGATTCTCTTTTTTTTTGTTATCCCTACGCTCACTTGAATCTTTTTGTGATAAAAGTAATTGCTAAATGGGATTTGATCAAAAGGTTGTCATTTTGTGAAAAATCTTGTGTCAAGTGATTGTTTTGGCATGAAAGCCAGGTTTTTGTTTGTGGCATGGAAGCCAATTTTGGCATGAGAGCCAGCTTTTCTTGTGGCATTGATAGCCGAGTTTTTTTTTTGTGGCATCTATAGCCAGTTTTGGTGGCATTGATAGCCGGTTTGTGGCATTGATAGCCGGTTTGTTTTGTGGCATTGATAGCCGGTTTTTGGTGGCATTGATAGCCGTTTTTTTTTTTTGAAATCCAAGTTTTTTTGTTTGTGGCATTGATAGCCGGTTTTGTTTTGGTGGCATTGATAGCCGGTTTGTGGCATTTATAGCCTGTTTTGATGGCATTTATAGCCGATTTGTGGCATTTATAGCTTGTTTGTGGCATTTATAGCCTGTTTTGATTTCAAAAAAAAAATGCAAGTATCGACTAAAAGTCACCTCCCTGCTGAATGTTCTTGCAAGTATCGATGGAATGTCGCATCCTTGCTCATTCGGTTGCGAGTATCGATGGAATGTCGCATCCTCGCGGATTTGGGTGCAAGTATCGATGGAATGTCGCATCCTTGCTTTTCAAAAATTTTGGTTTTGCGGGTACTGACTTGATGTCGTTTCCCCACAATTTTTGAAATTTGTGGTTTTCTCGAACCTTTGGGTTATGGATATCAACTGAAATGTTGCGTCTCCACAGTTTTTTAGGTTTTTTCGAACCTTTGAAATTTGGGTTGTGGATATCAACTGAAATGTTGCGTTTCCACGGTTTTGGATTTTGCAAGTATCGACGAAATGTCGCTTCCCTGCGATTTTGGAAGTGTCGAACGTGGTTCGCTTGCTTCCGATTTGTGCGAGTATCGACTAAGCGTCGCTTCCTCGCGATTTTTTTAAAAAAAACCATTTTTTTTTGTTTAAAGACACGAGGGTCATAAGTTTTGACCTAAAACCATTTTGGCGGTAAAAGGCAGGGTGGACTAGGGTGGAAATGCCTGAATCCGGATTTTGTTTCAAACCTTGAACTTTGGGTTCAAGGCTCTGAAAATTTTGGACAAGTTAGGGAAAGGTTCCTAAACTTGGATATATATATATATTTTTTTTTGAACAATGAAACGATGAAAGTAAGCATTGTTTTAGATTTCTAGAAATTTCAATATTTGACATGAAAATTCTAAAAAAGGGTGGGTTTAGCGAGCGTGTACCTGGAAACCGGTTTTGGCCGTACAGGCATTGCTCTTACCCAGTTGGGTAAGTCTTCAAGGGTAGTACCGCTTTAAGAACTTGCCATTGATGGGCAGCATACATCTGTCACCTTCCATGTTTAGGAGTGCGTATGCGCCATTGGAGAAAACTTTGTCGATGACGTAGGGTCCCTCCCATTTCGGCTCAAATTTGCCTTTGGATTTGTGAGCGAAGACCATTGGTCTTTTTACCGCAAGAACCAAGTCATTCTTTTTGTAGGCGCGTTGCCTGACCTTTTTATTGAAAGATCCTGCCATACGTGCTTGGTAAAGTTCAATGCTTTGTTGAGCTTCGAGCCGTCTCTCATCGAGATTGTCCAGCTCATGGAGCCGCAATTTGACATTGCTTTCTTGAGTCATGTCATTTTGCAAGGATACCCTCAAGGAAGGAATTTGTACTTCCAAGGGCACGACAGCTTCGCATCCATAGACCAAGGAGAATGGTGTGCTATGGGTTGGTCCTCGAACGGTGGTTCGATAGGCCCACAAAGCTTCAGACATTTTGTCGCTCCAATCTCTTTTGTGATTAGAGACCATTTTTTTGAGGATTTTGCAGAGTGTCTTGTTGAAAGCTTCTGCTAACCCGTTTGCTGCCGGATTGTATGGAGTCGAAGGACAGCTTTGGATTTTGTATTTGTCGCAGAACCTGTAGAATCGATGATCCCGGAACTGTGGTCCGTTATCATCGATGAATCTTTTGGGTATGCCGAAACGACAAATGATGTTGGTGCACAGGAACTGAAGGACTGATGAGGTCTTCATTTCGTTAAACGCAAATGCTTCTGACCACTTGGAGAAGTAATCCGTAGCGGCGAAGATGAAGCGATGACCTTTGCTTGAAGGGGGAGAAATAGGACCTATGATGTCCATACCCCAGGCTTCGAAAGGCCATGAGATCGCTGTAGGATGCAGCCATTCTGGAGGCATGTGAATGTAATCTCCATGAACTTGGCATTGTTGGCAGCGCTTAGCAAATTGCATTGCTTCAGCTACCATGGTAGGCCAGTAATATCCTAACCTTTTTATCTGATCATAGAGCTTAGGTCCAGCCTGATGAGCTCCGCAAAGACCAGCATGAACTTCTTTGAGTGTTTCTTCAGCCTCTTGTTGTGACAAGCAGCGTAGAAGTACTCCGTTGAAGGATTTCCTGTAAAGGATTTTTGAAGGAATATCCAAATGGAAGCTTGGGGTTCGCCTTTGGATGCTTACCCGTTCTTTTGGATCTTCAGGTAGGATTCCGAACAAAATGTAATCAATGAACGGATCCCTCCAGTCGCCGATTGAAGTTTGAAGGATTAAAATCCGACTTCCAACCACTTGGTGGCATTCAGCAACTGCTTGGTGTGTGTTAAGAGGAGGAAGGATTCTTCTTTCGCACACTGTGACTTACATGTTTTCCCCTTCCTGGATTGCCATGGATGCGGCAAGTCCGGCTAGGGCATCTGCACGTATGTTTTCACCTCTACGAATGTGGGTGATGTGACAGATGTCAAACTTTTGCAGAAGTGACTGTGCCTTGTTGTAGTAGGGCAACAAATCTGGCTTCCTGACTTTAAATTTCTGATTCATCTGGTTGACGATCAGTTGAGAGTCTCCAAAGACTTCCAGCATGGTGATACCGGATTCGATGGCGAGTTCCAATCCTAAGATCAGAGCTTGATATTCAGCTGCATTGTTTGTGCATGGTTCCAGTAGCGAGAAAGCGTGTGGAATCATGTATTTGTCGGGGCTAACAAAGAGGATGCCAACTCCCGAGATCAGCTGTCTTTTTTCATTTGTCCTGGTTGCACCGTCAAAGTACATGTCCCAGGAGGCACTTTGTGAGAAAGTCTCCACATTGTAGACTGGTTCGTCTGGGAGATCATCTCTGAGTGGAGAATCTTTAGGCAATGGATGCTCTGCGAGGAAGTCCGCTAGAGCTTGCCCTTTGATTGCTTTTTGTGGTACATACCTAATATCAAATTGTGACAGAAGGATGGACCATTTTGCCAGTCGAGCATTGAGAGAACCTGCCTTTGTGAGAAGGACCTTCAAGAGGTTGACCCTCGAGACCAGGTAGATTGTATTGGAAAGCAAGTAGTGACGCAGCTTTTGTACGGCGAACATCACTGCAAGACATTCTTTTTCGACTGGAGAGTAGCGATGCTCTGCACCTACTAGCATGCGGCTGAGGTAATATAGAGCAGCTTCTTTTCTTTGATCATTTTCTTGCGCAAGCAGAGCTCCCAAAGAGTGATCAAGGGCTCTTGTGTACAAGATGAATGGTTTTCCAGTGGTAGGAGCAGCTAACACTGGAGGTTTTGTCAGGTATGACTTGATGTCTTGGAAAGCAGCTTCACAGTCAGCATCCCAGACAAAGTTTACACCTTTTTTCATCAATCGGGAGAATGGACGGCATTTCCCCGAAAGATTGGAGATGAACCGTCTGATGTAGGCTAATCTCCCTTGAAGCCCTTTGAGTTCTCTCAAGGTTCTTGGAGAGGGCATTTCTAGAATGGCTTTGACTTTTATGGGGTCAAGCTCTATTCCAGCTTTCCGAACTAAGAATCCGAGGAACTTACCCGACGAGACGCCGAAGAAGCATTTCAATGGATTCATTCGCAGTTTGTGTTTGCGAAGCCGGAGTGTAAGTGCTCTCATCAGACGATGCTTCGGAAGAGCTATAATCCCGAATTATCACATTACAGGAAGCTCTGACAGGAGATGTTGCCTGATCGGAGTCAGACCCATCCTCGGATGTAAGAGGATCGTCTATCCAGCAATTTTCTCCATTTTCAGGAGTTAAGGGAGGATGTACCTGATGGTCTTCAGGGACTTCAGGCTCTGGATTGCGAGGAGGCTCGTTGACGCGTTCTTGCTCTTGTTCTAGAGCGAGTCGCTGCAAGATCCTTGCATATTCTTCAAGATCAGGCATGGGAGCCGGATCTTCTTCTTCATCATCTCTTTGTGGCTCAACATTGTTGATTTCCACTGGAGTAATGAGGGGTGCTGGTTCAGCAGCATTTTCTTGTACAGCTTCTTGGTCTTCTTCATCATCAGACCAGGATCCTTGTGGCTGTAGGGGGTTATACCAGATTACTGGCATAAGATGAGACTCAGGAACCCATTCTTCATCGGAGAGATATTCTCCTGTTTCACGGGACTCTTCCCACTCATCTGTGTAGTTGGATTCGAATCCATCATCGGTGTCGCTGGACTCGTATCCATCAATGGAGAATCCAACTACTGAATTGCAAGAGTATGATGCCTCCTGCATGGCTTCTTTGAATTGAGGTGGCATGAAATCACTGAGAGTGAATTTCCTTACCCCCTTTGAAGTCTCTGGAAGGGATGTTTTTGTTACCTCCAGTGAAGTCGTAGAGGAAGCCTCTGCCTTTTCTTTGACCTCTAGTTTTGGCTGGGTCTTCTCTTGTCGTTTGAGCTTGAGGAGATGTTTCCTAGCCTGCCTTCACTGTTGAGCTGTAGGCTTTGTTTTCACGACCTCCCAATTTTCATCTTCCAGGAGATCGGGATGTACCCATATCGGTTGTCCGTTTGGTGTCGGGTAAGGAACCAGTTCCTCGGACGCTTCGATTGAGTTTATCACCTTGAAGGAAGTAGTGATCTTCTTCTTCGGTGATCTTGATGTTTGTCCACATGTCACCATGTTGACGGAGGCAGACCCATAGTTTTTGTCAAAGGTGATGACTCCGTTCTTCCACATCTCATTTATTTTCTCTCTCACAACGAAGCATTGATTGAGTGGATGTGAGATCATCTGGTGGTATGGACAGTACCGAGGATCGTTGGTTTTGCCAACATCACCCGGTCTTTTTGGTTCAGGCAAGGTGAGCTTGCCGTTTGCCACAAGAGCCCCGAAGATTTCATCAACATCTTCATCAAACGGGTATTTCTTCTCTACTCGTTCTTTGGAGGCATCAGAGAGTTCAGGTCTCTTACCAACAGCTTTGTTTTCAGCTTTCTTTGATGGCTGAGGAGCTGACTTGGTCTGCACATTGAGGACCTCTTTCTTCTTTGGTTTAGAGGTTGCAATGGCGGTTGGCTCTTTTCTTGATGATTTCTGACTGTTGAGGTCTTTAATCACCGTTTCAGCTTCCATGGAAGCTTCTAGGAGTTCTCCCAGGTTTTTTGATTTGTTGCCGATGATCATGGAGCGGATTCTGGCTCTCATGTTGTTTCGGCAGATGTCGACTAGCGACGCCTGTGGCAATACATCAGAGCATTTGTATGCCATTGCTTTCCACTTGTGAATGAAGTCATATGTTGATTCATTCTCCCCCTGTTTTAGGCTGCACAGCTGAGCCATAGTAGCGGGGTGATCCTCACCTTTGAAGTGAGTCAGGAAGCGTGTCTCTAGCATGGCCCAATTTTGGATTGAGTCCTCCGGCAGAGTGGAGTACCAATCGAAGGCCGTACCTTTTAGGGTACTTGCAAAGAGGCGGATTTTGAGTGCATCTTGATCCGCGATAGCTCCCGTCAGGATCTTGAAGTGGATGACGTGCTGTCTGGCTGATCCTTTCCCCGTATATGTTTGGAGAGTAGGATGCTTGAATTTGGTGGGGAACGGGACCGAGTCCATCCATAAGGGATATGGTGGCTTGATCCCATGCTCCTTGAGTATATCCTCTTCTTTTGCTTTGGCGAGGATACCGTCTACGTCCTTTTTGGTAAGGGCGCGTGACTCATTTTCTTCTCTATTTACCTCGTCGTCTTGATGATTCGGAGGAGGTTCATTGTTCGCCTGATTTTGGAAGGCGAGGAGAAGGTTTTCCATCAGAGTTTCAATCCTCTGCTGGCCCTATTCCAACTGTTGGATGCGGGTGATCGCATCTTCTGGAGGTGGATTGCGGGGTGGTGGCTCAGAATTTGTAGCCAAGACATTCATCCTTCGTGATTCGAACGAAGAAACTGTCCTGGTGACTGAGCTGGGGCTCATTCTTTTTGAAGAGGAGCTTGAGGAAGGATCACTCTGCTGTCCTTTGCTTGAAGGAGCAGGGGATTCTTCTGAATGTCTTCTTGTCCTTGAGACGCTGCGGGTCATTGGACGTCGGACATGGATTTTTGTTGCTGATTTTTGGCGCCTTCTGGTTTTTCCAACCATATGGACGGCAGCAACTTGGTTGGGTCTTTCTTTTTCGACCCATTTGGAGAGACTTGAAGTGTAGGAGGCTGGGTCCTTTGCTTCTCTAGTCTTTTTTGTTGGTATGACGCGCGGCGGCGTATACGACGAGCAATTTGAGCTTCGGTCAGCTCTGACTGGGCTTTGACGATGAAGGATGTGCTCCCTCGGGCGCAGCAGCCGAGCCTGTCTTCTTTGTAACTGGGCAAGGATAGGATGCGAACTCTATCCTTCGCCAGTTGCAGCGAAGCTTTGAATTTTTGAAGTTCGGCCCCTGTAGATATGAAGGGTCGAACTGCAGGTTTGTAGGCCTTAGCAGGTGCTTGTAGAGGCCTTGTGATGCATGACTTGATTTTGGGCTTGTAGGAACAAGCCGGCTCATGCTGGGATGACTTGGAAGTCAGGTTGGAGATGGGTCTCTCCTCTTTCATGTAGGCAAGAGGATAGAACTGGTTCTCCTTGAGTGGGGCTAGGAATGCTGGCTTGGTGGATGTTTGGGACCTTCTCTGTTTTGGTGAAGGTTTTGGGGACCAAGTCTTGGAGTAGACCTGGTTGTTTGCAGGTTGAGGCTTTGTGGGGCTGCCACGGGCTTCAGGCCTTCTGGTGCTCGCCTTTGGTGTCATGGTAGTGACACGTTGAGAGGCGAGTTTCTGCTTCTTGGAGGGAGCAGTTTGTTCCTCAGGAAGTGGGAATGGTCCCAGCGTCCCAAAGACGATAGTCCGGAGAGTCGAGGTCGACCCAGAGTTCAGAGAGTTGCCGAGGGAGTTGACACTTCGGCAGCTGATGGGGCGCTTGTAGGTGCGCGTGGTTTGCTTCTGTTGAAGCATGAGTTGGTGCTTGTTTTCGTCGAAAGTAATGGTTAGTGAAGCTGCCATTGTTAGTTTTTTCGAAAATTTCTGAAACAAGACCACATCCATTAGTAATCACAAGAATATAATGATCATAAATGGGAAGTTCTATGGTTTCGTCTTTTCAAATTGCTCGAGGTAGATGACCCAAGCAATATGAGGAAGGCAAAATGCCATAGAGGGTACAATTGTTCTGATCGCAGGTATGGTAAGCCCAGAATGGGCATCCCAGTGACTGCTAGAAGCAATTGTGAACTTAAATTCGACTTATCGAGAAGCAGAGCTTGCTCGAGGTAAGAAGAATATAAAGTTGGAGTTACAGATGTGCCGGTCGCAATACAGTAGACCCTGAAAGGGCGTACTAGTACCGCTAGACACAAATGTTTTGAGACCGCATCTATGAGATGAGATTCTCTGTTTTGAAAGGTCAAGATTGGATTCATCAAAGAGAGCAGATGGTATTCCAATCTGAACACGGGCTCAGCGATTTCCGCGAGCGCCAGTGCTCAGAAAGAAATGAACCATGATTTCTCGGATCTGAATCTAAAAATGACGGGTTTTTTTTTTTTGAAAGGCCAATATCGGGTTCATCAAAGAGAGCAAAAGGCACTCCAATCTGAACACGGGCTCAGCGATTTCCGCGAGCGCCAGTGCTCAGAAAGGAGAAGACCAAGATTTCTCTAATCTAAACCCAAAATGACGGAAGTTTTTTTTTTTCAAAGATTTTGAAGATTTTTTTTTTTAAAAAAATCTTTTTATTTATTTTATTTTTTATTTTTTTTAAGATTTTTTTTTTTGAAATTTTTTTTTTATTTTTTATTTTTTATTTTAAATTTTTATTTTTAAAAATTTTATTTTTGAAAAAAAAATTATTTAAAAGACGAGAGAGTACACATAGGCCTCCTAACCCGGTCTTATGAAATCTTGATTGATAGAATTGCCCCCAGGTAAGGGTAGGATTACTTAATGAACCCGTTTGGAGGACCCTTGCCTAGAACAGTCAAGCTGTCTCCACACTCTGGACAATGCTTTTCTTTGAATCAACCATGATCAAAGAACACAGTTGGTTTAACCTTAGTGGTCTATGTCTTTTTTTTTTATGTTTTTCTTTTTATTTTTATGAATTCATCGAAGAGAAACAATGGCCCAAAACCTTAGTCGAACAGGCTCAACATTTCTGCAAGCGCGATGAACGATAGGAATGGATCAAGGTTTCTCAATTTTGAATCCAAATTGAGAAATTTTTATATATATATATATATATTTTTTTTTAGATTTTTAATGAACTCATCGAAGAGAAACAATGGCCCAACCCCCGATCCGAACACGGTCTCAGCGATTTCCGCGAGCGCCAGTGCCCAGAAGGGAAAGGATCAAAGTTTCTCAATTTTGAATCCAAAAATGAAAAATCTGATTTTTTTTTGTTTTTTTTTTTTGAAAAGAGAAAGAGTGGAAATAAATTCAAAGAATTAGAAATTTCCAAACAAAAAATCTCATCTCATTTTTTTTTATGCGGAATTCAACATAGGCCATCAATTATAAAGTAGCCAAGGAATCGAGAAAAGAAATATAAGCATAGAGCAAAATATATGATATGCAAATATTTCATTTCTAGCATCGTGTTCTCAAATAAACGAGTCCCACCGGGTGTGCCAGCTTGATGGACCGCGCTCCCGATGCCCGGGTTCCTACCGAGGTCGGCGGACGTGGGAGTCCGTTTGGTTCCGACCCTTTCGTAACCAGGGGGCAAGGGGGCGTGCATCAACATTTCTTTTTTTGTGTGGGTGTGCCAGATTTTCTATTTTTACTTGGAGTTGCAAGTGGTGATCCGGAGATCAACCTTCGCAAGTAAAAAGGAAATCAACTTCTTTCAAGTTTTCCATTGCACATATATTTAAGAAAAGAGACATTTTCTTGATTTGCCGTGAAAGGCGATTTTTTTGGCATTTATAGCCGATTTTGGCATTTATAGCCGATTTTGGCGTTTATAGCCGATTTTTGGCGTTTATAGCCGATTTACAATCCTTATCAACAATGAAAGACAAGAATTGTGATTTTTGTCTCTTTTAAAAAAAATACAAACTACAATGAAAAGCGAGAAAAGGAGGATCTAACTTCTCAGGAGATTGTGGGGGACTCGTTTAGATTGACGGTCGCAAGCCATATGTGGGCTTCGCCATCATCCATGCAGATGAGAACAGAGGATGCTATTGATTCGCTTGGCTTGGCTATAACCTCGGGTTTTTAGAGGACAAAGACCAAAGGAAGGTCCTATGTCCAATAAAAAGCCGAGTAGACGGGCTGAAAAGCCATATCTAAGCCATTGGAGGCAGGAGGAGAAGGCAAGGACCTTGGGGGGGGGGGGGGTACCCCCCAAGGGACTTTTGTCACCTTGTTGCGGTGGCCGGTGTAGAATTTCCGCAGAGTTTTCTCTCTTTTTCCTTTCTCTGGATTTCTGTCTGCTGTCTGTTGATGTTGTGTGTTGATGTTGTGTGTTGATGTTGTGTGTGTCTGTTCTTCTTGGAGAGCCCTCCTATTTATAGGCTTTTAGGTAGCCTTTTAGGTGGGTTTATGGGCTTTTATTGTCATTAAGCCGCATAATGGGAGGAGTTACAAAATTGAATTGTTTATTTTGTAACTCCTTTTTCTTGGCTTCTGATTGGCCGGAGGAGATTGAGGGCATTTAATCGCCTTTAATCGCCATGATGGGAGGAGTTTCATGGGTTAAATGCCATGAATCTCTTGACTTGTAACTCCCGAATGCTTGCTTCTGATTGGGCCGTCCAAAGAAATGGATTAATGACTGTAATAAAGCTAGTCAATTAATCGCATTAAGTGGTCGCCGAGCAGCTGAAGAGTCGCGGGCCGTGCCACGTCTTTTGAGATTCTTCTGTTGATGATCATCGATGGATCTTCATGTAGATCGACATCAGATGATCATGTAATTTCAGGTGTTTGTTGCCAACAGCGGGTCGGTGCCATCTGTCCTGTCGATTTCTCGATCGGTCGGGTAGAAAGCACACTTTTTTTTGGTTGACCGGGTGGTGATCAATGTTGTTTTCGATACTCTTGATGATTGACCCGTGTTTTGGACGGATGTCAGAGGACTTGGTGTCTCAAAAGCATGAATTTTGGAAAGTACCAGAGGCTGGGCTCCTCGAGTCGCGAAAAAACGGCGAAAACCGGGGTTTCCGGTGCTTTCCCGGCGACCCGTCAGGGTTCCAAGGTCGCCGGCGACCCTGGGGGGGTTTTCCCCCTTTCGTGTCCCGTTTTGCGTCCGTTTTTGCTGTTTTTCGATTCTTTTTTCTTCTGTACTTTTCCTTGACATTTTGACCATTTATTGGCCTAATTTCTTTGTAGGAAACCTGATGAGAATCCTTGCATTTTATTTTGCAAAGTTTCCAATTTCCTGAGAAAGCCAAAGACTTTGTCGCGCAGAGCTGCCGATTTTCCATCAGAAGCTGAAACTGGGCCAAACGATGTCGGAATGACCTGAAATTTGGTGTGAAGCCTCCTGAGCAATAAATAAGACCAACCATAGGCTTTTGTTTGAGTTTCGAAGCCGTTTGGGGTCCTATCACCTGTAGACTTTACTTTTTGTCGCGATGAAGATGTCGCGGTTTGATGTGCGGTCAATCGATGTCCGATTGACTTGAAATTTGACAGGGAACCTATTGGAGTCATTTTAAGATGATCCATAGGCTCTGTCTTGGAAACCATGGTCCCGGAGAGCTTTTGTCGCCGAGAGCTCCTTTTCGGCTGTCGGAGAAGCGAAGTTAGGCCAAATGATTTTGAAATGGCCCGAAACTTCTTGTGTACTCCTCTTTTGGCTGTCTGGAAGAATCTTGCAGTTTTTGTTTGATTCTGACAAGATTTGATTTTTGGAAGCAGCATTGCCTATTTATGGCAGGTTGCGGCTTCATGTAGCTCTTTGGATCTTGAAAAGGCAAAGTGACATTTTTGGTGTCAACAGGCGTGCCGGCCTGAAGGAAGCCGGGGTCTCGGAGGATCATCCGTCCTTCCGGGAACCCCCTCTGTTTCCACTTCCGACGCCGAGCTCTGCCCTTCCTGTTGCTGCTCCCGCCGGCGAGGCGACTGCTTCCGAACCGACCGGGAATAACACTGGAGCCGCTGCTGCCACTCACACCTCTGATCCAGCGTGACCTCGGGACTCCGCTCGTGGATAAGGCTTTTTTGTTTTATGTCCCTGTAATTTCTGTCTTTTCCTTCTGAATGTAACTCCCTTTAGTCTTAATGAAAAACGGAGCTTCTTTACTCGAGCATTTGTGTTACCTTTTCTCTCTTTCCCTATCTTTTGAGCTCGACTCTCTGAGTTTGGCTGAATGCCTTTTGTGACGTGACGTGTGAGTTTTGAGTTAGAGAGAGTACCGAACGATCTTCATAGTTATCTGCGCTGATACTCTGTATTCTAAAGCCCATAAATAGCAGCAAACGCGGCGGTACGGCCGATGAGGAAAACGAGCGGATGGCTCCACGTGTCGCCATCGGTACCGTTGGTCAAACTTGTGGCAGACGTGCACTCCACGCAAAGCATCGGAGACCTCGCCTCATTGATGAGTCTTTGAGTCCTGAGCCTTCCTTCCCCCTATAAATGTGGGGCAAGTTCTCCATGGGAAAGAGAAAGGACCAAGGCATTTTATTTTCTCTAAATACATGGGGACCTGTTTCTTCCTGTTAGTCACCCTGGCAGCCATGATCAGTAGAACTCTAGGAACCTTTGACCCGGGTGAAACCCTTGTGATAGAAGGCATCTTCCTCCGGGAGGGACTGTCTGTCGTGGTCTGTGCGCTCTCTAAAGACGATCTCCATGGACTATGCGCTCTCTGAACGCGGGTGCTCTGTGGAGATCCAAGCATCGACAGTGGACCAGGAGCTCGAGCTTGTTTGCAAACCTTGGTCTGACCAACCATAGGGTATTGTAGAGCTCCTGGCACTGAGGACCAGATCCAGACGCCTCCGGGCAGTTAGGGGGGTCTTGTTTTCATCCCACAGGGTCCTGTGTGGAATCATGCCGCAGATCCTTCTGTGGGATATCCAGACCTCCAAGCAGCGGGCAGGGTCGAGAGGTCTTGAAGAGCTCTTGGCGCTGAAGTCCGGACTGAAGAGTCAGTGAAGATCAGTCTCCTAGTAGATCAGCGAAGAGCAGTCTCGAAGCTTCCTTTCTTTTTTTGTTTTTAGAGGACTGCGAGCCTCCTTGCTGTATTTTTCTTTCTTTTTTGTAATCCTTGTAATGAAGTAATTACAATGAATAAAAAACAGTTTCTGATCATATGATCTGTGTACAATATTTTTGCATTCCTGCATTCTTTTTTGCTTTTCTGCTCTGTTGTGATTGCACTGCTCTTTTCTTTCAAAGATTGTTATAGGCCGAAATGGACTGTCATTGGCCGAGTCGAACTGTCGTGGGCTGAGATGAATTGTCATTGGCCGAGGTGGAACCAGAGTCTCAAGGATCTCGATTGTGCGAGCCTGAGCCCGGGAACGACCTAGGGGGTATCTGAACCCAGATTTTTAGGGAAGACTGGATGTGTAAATCCGAAGTCAGTCCCATGGCGTATGAACCCAAAATTCAGGAAGCGACCTGGATGTATGAATCTGAAGCCGGTCCAGGGTGTATGAACCCAAAATTAGGAAGCGACTTAGATGTATGAATCCGAAGCCGGTCCCAAGGTGTATGAACCTGAAATTTAGGAAGCGACCTAGATGTATGAATCCAGAGCCGGTCCCAAGGTGTATGAACCCGAAATTTAGGAAGCGACCTGGATGTATGAATCCAGAGCCGGTCCCAAGGTGTATGAACCCGAAATTTAGGAAGCGACCTGGATGTATGAATCCAGAGCTGATCCCAAGGTGTATGAACCCAAGGTTTTAGGAGCGACTGGATGTATAAATCCTAAGTCGGTCCATGGGCGCGTGAACCCAGAATTTTGGGACGACTGGATGTATGAATCCGAGGTTAATCCCAAGGTGTATGAACCCGAAGCTGCCGAACTCAGATAAGATGACACAGATTTGAGAAATGCTGCTTTCATTGATCACGGAACTTCTATTACATCTTAGAAATAGAACTTTTTCAAGTGTGATGCGTTCCACGGTCTCGGCAACTGCCTGCCTTCCAGGTCTTCAAGTTTGTAAGAAGATCGTCCTGCCATTGAGACCACCCTGAATGGGCCATGCCAGTTCGGGGCCAGTTTGCCTTCATTTAGGTCTCTGTCCGCTGGCAGGGTCTTCTTCAGCACCAATTCTCCCGCTGAGAAGCTTCTTTCTCTGACTTTTTCATTGTACCCCCTGGCCTGCCATTGCTGATAGTCGGCCAATCGTATGGCTGCTGCATCTCGGCGCTCGTCAGCTAGGTCCAGCTCCATTGCCAGGTTCGTCTCGTTTCGGCCTTGGTCAACAAGTTTGGATCTCAGGGTAGGGAGGCCAATTTCTAAGGGAATGACCGCCTCCATCCCATAGGCCAACGAGAAGGGTGTCGCCGAGGTGGATCGTCTTGGGGTCGTCCTGTACGCCCACAGCATGCTGGGAAACTCTTCTACCCATCTCCCTTTCGCTTTGTTCAATCGCTTCTTCAGGCCGTCGAGCAGTACTTTGTTAGAGATTTCGGCCTGACCGTTGCTCTGCGGGTACGCCGAAGTGGAATAGTGATTCCTGATGCCATGCTCTTGACAGAAGTCCTTGAAGAATTTGGAGTCGAACTGAGTCCCATTGTCCGAAATCAGGGCCCTGAGGATGCCGAACCTCGTTATGATGTTCTTCCACATGAAGTTCCTGGAGTCCTTTTCAGTGATGGAGGACAATGGCTCAGCTTCTATCCACTTCGTGAAGTAGTCCGTTGCAACTATCAGCCATCTCTTGTTTCCTGGAGCTCGGTGAAGAGGTCCCACAATGTCAAGCCCCCATTAAGCGAAGGGCCATGGACTAGTGAGGGGGCTCAGGTCTTGCGCTGGCTGGTGAAGAGAATGGGAGAACTTCTGACATTTTTCGCATTTTCTAGCATATACCTGCGCATCTTTCTGCATATACGGCCACCAGTAACCTTGGCTTATTGCTCTGTATGCCAGTGACCGCCCTCCGATGTGACTGCCGCAGATTCCTTCGTGGATCTCATACAGAAAGTCGTCCACTTTGCTTGGATGGACGCATTGGAGATAGGGACCTGGAAGGACTTCCTATAGAGCTTGCCTTCAGGAGATAGCCAGAATCGAGCCGCCTTCAGTCTGACTCGATGGGCTTCATTCTTGTCCTCGGGGAGCTGGTCATCCTTCAGGTACGCGATGATTGGGCCCATCCAGCTCGGTCCGAGATCAGCGCACATGACTTGCGGAGGTGAGTGGAGCTCTAGGCTTGATCTCAGTATCGATCCGACCTCAACGGTCCTTTTCTTTCCCGCTTCGACAGCGGAGGCCAGGTTTGCAAGCGCATCAGCATGCGTGTTGGTATCTCTTGAGATTTGCCTGACCTCGGCTATCTGGAAGTGCGATAGCAGTTTCTTTGTGAGGGCTAAGTAGGCCGCCATTCTGTCGTCCCTGGCTTGGTAGTCTCCAGTGAGTTGGCTAGTTACCAGTTGTGAATCACTGAAAACCACCAATTGCTGGGCTCTGATGATTCGGGCGCTATTCAGCCCTGCTATCAGAGCTTCATACTTAGCTTCATTGTTCGTCGCTTTGAAGTCCAAGGTGAAGGCTTGCTCTATGACCAGTCCCTCTGGCGATTGGAGGACTATGCCGGCGCCAGCTCTCTTGGAGGTGGATGAGCCATCGACAAAGACCTTCCATGCCGAGACAGGATCTTGGCTCTGAGGGGAATGTTCGACCTCGGTGACTTCACGCTCATTCCCTATGCCCCCCTGTTCGGTGCCGAGCTGGGTCGAAGCCAAGCTTGGTGAGACGAACTCTACGATGAAGTCTGCCAGGATTTGGGCTTTAATCGCAGTCCTGGGACGGTACTGGATGTCATACTGCCCCAGTTTGACTGCCCATTTTGATATGCGCCCTAAAAAGTCGGCTTTCTTGAAAATAGATCGGAGTGGGTGCTCCGTGATGACTACAATAGTGTGTGATTGAAAATAATGGGAGAGCTTGCGGGAGGCGCTGACGAGGGCCAACGCAAGCTTCTCCAACAAAAGGTATCTGGTCTCGGCATCTAGCAGGATCTTGCTCGTGTAGTAGATTGGCTTTTAGACACCATCGTCCTCTCTGATGAGGACGGAGCTCACTGCATGATCCGAGACCGCAAGATACAAATACAAAATTTCCCCCTGAGTTGGGGTAGAGAGTAAGGGCGGTGACGATAAATAGGTTTGAGTGCTTCCAATGCTCGGTCGCACTCAGGGGTCCACTGAAACTTGAAATTCTTTTTTAGAAGCTGAAAGAAAGGCCGGCACTTATCTGACGATCTGCTGATGAAGCGATTGAGTGCTGCAGCCATGCCTGTGAGCTTTTGGACCTCTTTTGTGGTAGACGGGCTCTGGATGCCCAGGATTACAGTGATCTGGTCCGGGTTGGCCTCTATCCCCCTCCGTGTCATTAGGCTTCCGAGGAACTTGCCAGAAGCTACGCCGAAAGCGCACTTGGAAGCATTGAGCTGGAGCTTGAACTCACGGAGGATGCCGAAGACTTGGGCCAGGTCCGCCAGATGGTTGCTCGACTGCTTGGAACTTGACGACCATGTCGTCAATGTAGACTTCGACTGTTTTGCCGAGCTGAGCCTGGAACATTTTGGTGATGAGGCGCTGATAAGTTGCCCCCACGTTCTTGAGCCCGAAGGGCATCACCTTGTAACAGTAAGTGCCGTGGGGGGTTATGAACGCAGTTTTCTCCTCGTCTGGCTCGTACATGGGAATTTGGTGGTAACCTCTGTAGGCGTCGAGGAAGCTCATTCTGTGGTGGCCAGCAGTGGCGTCGATCATCTGATCAATCTTGGGAAGAGGGAAGCTGTCCTTTGGGTATGCTCTGTTGAGATCTTTGAAGTCCACGCACACCCTCAACTTTTCAGTCTTCTTTTTCACTACCACTGTATTGGCCAGCCAGACCGGGTACTGGACCTCCCGGATTGCGCCGGCCTAGAGCAACTTGTCGACTTCTTTGACCACCGCTTCCGTCTGCTGTAACCCCGTCCTGCGGGCCTTCTGTACCACTGGCTTATGGTTGGGATCCACGTTCAGCCTATGGCACATGACCTCGGGGTCGACCCTGGGCATTTCGCTCGGGGTCCCAGCGAAGATATCCACATTTTGCATCAAAAATCTTGAGAGCTCGGCTCTCTCTGGTTCGGGCAGTTGGGTGCCGATCAAGAAAAATCTGTCGGCACTACACCATTTCAGGACATACCTAACGGTTTAAAACCGTTACTAAAAAAAATTGTAACGGTTTTTCTGCGTCACAGTTTGGGCGTTTCTAATATGTTATAAACATTCCTAACGGTTGTAAACCGTTACAAACACATTAATTGTAACGCTTTATTTCCGTTACTAAAATTAGTTCGTAACGGTTTTAATACTCATTTGTGTTAATAATTTTAAATAAAAAAGTAACAGTTTCGTAAGTTTTGTAACGGTATTTTACACTTAAATATTTGTAATGGTTTTGTTAACTTTGTAACGGTTTTTCGTGCCAAATTTGTGTTACTGATTCATAACATTCCTAACGGTTGTGAAATCTTTTGTAACGTTTTTGAGTGTTGCTATTCGCACAAATTAGTAACGGTTTATAACCGTTACAAAACTATTTCATATGTAAAAAGAAAATTATCCGAAAACCACCCCTGAATACCGAACCTGCTGCATATATAAAAATGCCCTTTTACATGGTTCAAACATTAACAAGAAATCTCACAGTTACATCCAATCAAATAATTTAAAAGTCTATAATTTAAAAAAAAAATGACCCCACCAAGTCCCTCACCCAGACTCAACTGGGTGCACCCACCACACCCATATGAGGACAGAGCCCTGTTCTTCATAAACCAAGTTATAAAAGAAAACTACACACTCAGTGGTTTTACAAAAATATTCACAGAGAGAGAGAGAGTAATGAATCCAAAAGAACTAGTCAAAGTCTTTCGTACAAAAAGCCTCTCAAATTGTTAAGACATTTGCAGGCAGATTACCCAACAAAAACAATATAATGACACCATGGGACAAATCAAATGGAGTCTCAATCTCCATTCCAAGAGTCTCTATATTCTTAATATACCAAGTGTGTAAAAATTTCTAATGTAAAAGAATTCTCGAAATTTCGGCATGGTCTCCCCCGTACGTGTGACATTAAATTTTTTTTTTTACAACCTGCTAAGTACCTGTACATAACAAAAAAAAAACACTTCATATAAACAACCCAATGCCCCAACACACTACAAAGTCATTCACCACTACGTCATCAGCATACACCATTCGACCTTCTCTGCTTTTAAATCATCTCCCAACCATGTTGATATGTATACTATTTTGTGTATACTCTTATCAGTCCATTTGCAAGTGATTCCATTTTTCTTTGTTTTTGTTAGTTCAAGATACATCCAAACACACCTGAAATGCCTAACATGTTTGATGTGTTGGCATATATGTGTTATGTTGGCATACATGTTTCAAGATACATCCAAATAACCATTGATAGTCTATTAAGCAGGTAAAAGATGATCTCAATGATAAGTCACATTCTCAGCCCGTGACCTTTATGAAGAAAGACAATTCTCAATACAAATAATTCTCAATGGACAGCTCATTCATAGCATCAAATCCTCATTATTGCCTAGACATCCTTTTGGACTAAACACGTGATGCAAGATTCCACCAAGGCCATTTAGTCAAATTCCTAATTTAAAGCTCATGTCATTCTCATCCAATAAAACATCGAGTTCAATGAAACTGGGAAAAAAACTCAAAAAGGAAATCCAAATAAATTTATAATAACTTTGGTGAAGAAAACAATACCATTTCAGCCATAAACGTTACATTCTCTACAACCTGTGGATACAAACATGGAGAAACACAACATGAGTAATGACTTTAGCTTAAATGAAGACTAGCAACAAACGCCCGTGCTTAGCCCGGGCCCAAAAGCGAAAATATATTTAGAATTAAAGTAAAAGAAAAGATATTATTTAATTGAAATAGATCATATTACGATCCCTTGGATATCTAGAAGATTTGCTTAGTTGTTTGCCTTGGTATTGATTAGATTTGCTTAGTTGTTTGCCTTGGTATTGATTAGATTTACTTAGTTATCTTTCTATATTAAGAGATTCCGTCCAATCTATGTAAGGAAGTTGTTGTGTTAAGAGGCTATATATATGAGCCTGTAATTGATAAATAATGATAAGAAAGAAGTTATTATTCTCTCAGTTAATGCTTAGCTAAGTAATTAGAATCCCAGTCTTTCCACCAACCCGGGCTCTATCACAACCCAACAACACTTTTAGAGAACCTGAAGCCCTATGCATAAGATACAGGTAACTCATCTACACAAGTAACACAGCTAAAAATGCATACAACTCTAGAATTCTATAAATAATACACAAATGCTTTGGTAAAAAAGTAAAAGACAACTCAAGAGGTTTCCTTGGCAATGAGCATATCGAAGAAAAAGAGATTTGTCTGAAATGTGCCAGCACAAATACTTTTTACACAGACTTTTTCTATTTTAACTATTTGTTACTTTGATTTCTAAGTCAGCACTCGTATTGTAATAAAAGTTGCAGCAATTGAAACCGGTTTGTTGTATTAAAGGAGTAAAATATCTGCTTCTTCTTTTCCTCGAAGTATTTTTTAAGCCTTTCAAAGTTACAATTCAGGCTATGGTAAACACATGTTTATGGGAATTCTTGCAATCTCAATTCTTAACCAATTTTTCTAGGAAAACCCTTGTCTACCTGAGTGCATTGTTGTTCTAAGTTCTTAGATAAAAGAACACTTCCTCTTTTCTGTGCTGCTCGATGTATTCCTCATATTCTTCAAAGCAGTGATGCTCTTGACTGATTGCCAAGGATATAATAATAAATTTTAAAATTCCAGGATTTTATTCAAGAAAGAGAGGACTCAGATAAAAAAAAAATTGTAGTTCTCATTTTATTTCAGTTGCAAAAAAGAATCCTCAATGAAGGAGATTAGATGAATGATAATCAGAAAAGAATAAATAAAAAACAGATGGAGAAGAATCGCTTACAGTTGACTTATCATTGACTTCTTCGTACAAGAATCTGTTCAAAATGCAATTGCTGAATTATCATTGACTTCTTCGTACAAGAAAACTTCATAATATGGAGATATATAAATTCTTTAATGTTCCCTCCTCCAGAATCATGATTCATGAGAGTTCTTCAAGAAGTACCCTTGACAGATAATGGAACCACAAAATAGCTGCAAGAAACAAATGAAGGCCAAAAAGAGAAAGGAAAAGAAGAAGCAACTTATTTCAACTAATCTGAAATGGCTAAGTACAAAAAATATGTGATCTAAACCAAATTCATTTATCAAACAAATCAGAAAAGCTTTGGAAGCCCACAGGACACGAGCCAAATCATAAGGGTAGAGGATGCAAAGAGATACCAGAATTGGAGGTGGGTGAAATTTCAACCCCAACCATTCATTTTGCAAGTCCTTAGAAGCATGGCTATAACATCTAGTTGGGTCAAATCTCACTCACTCTAAACCCATAACACCACTTCTTGAACAGATGCTATTCACAATCAAATAAACTAGGGAAAAAATACGTTACTTGTAAAACCATAAACTTCATGAAAACAATTGTATCATATTCCCATGAGGATGATTTGGGCACTCCTTTCCAAGACCTACCAATGCATCCGTCCCTCCTACCCTTTAGGGCCCCAAAGAAAAATGGTTCCACAAAAGCATTTCTATGATCCATCATGATTCACTCCAATGATGAAGAACTGTTAGATCAGTTTTTTGTGGTGATTGCAGTTGCATATGAGTGTCTAAGATCAAGCATGACTGGGTTAATCTGTACAAAATATAAATGAGTGCACCCTTTATAAGAGTGCCCCCCTTTGTCTTGTTTTAGTTATATATTTTTCTAGAGGGGATAATATTCTTATTTTAAAATAAGAACTCTTTATGGCACACCTATATTGAATCCAAACTCTCACATACGACAAACACAACATCATTCCAACTATAAACAAAGAATCGGAGGAAAATTAAGGCACCTTCCCAGCCATTTTCTCAAAGTATTATAAACAAATGAATCCTTGGAAACAAAAATAGTATATCAATTTCATTAGAATGAAAAATAGGTAAATACAAAACAAAGCAACACAATATTCCATGTTGCTGCTCTTGACAATAGCCAAGCCCTTCTCCCAAAATACGAAACAAGTAACTGACCCAATCATCACACACTATTGTTTTATATTTTTAATAAAAGATCCAGTATGATTAAAAAGCCAAAACTTAAAGCATGTACCGAGGGATGTGGAATTCCATAGCCTGATGGGCGTGAACTGAACAAGGATGGGTCGCTCATACCACCAAAGTGGGAGGATATGGAAGTCTCAACTGATCCGGTTGACTCAGGAAAAGATGTTCCAGATGACCTTGCATCATCTTCCTGCAAGAACAGAAATACTATATGTGACAACCCAAAATGGCATGTGGCAAAAGAGTTAATGATCACTATCACTTGTATTAATTTTTTTCCATAAATACACAGCTTCTTCATAGTAGTTAAATATAAACTTATTCCAACCTGTTTTAAGTGTCAAATAACTAAAGTGAAAAAATTAAACAACATCCACTAAAGTGGTTCATAATCTATAAACCCATATTCCAATGTCCAAATACTTTTGAAGGGACTCTTTTCCAAGCAAAAATCAAATCCCAATTCTAGAAGACCAAAGCTAGATCAATCCTTCACAAATTCCCTGCCTTGAACAAATTTTGTGCTCTCTAGATGTAATAACATTGTATTGAACAAATTCTCCGACAACCATTTTCCTAAAGCTACTTGGTTAGAACTTGCTCCAATTAAATCTGTCTACATGATATACAACTTGGTAAATTAAAGCAAATTTAAATAAATGAAAGTTCCAGTTGAACAAAGGAAACAAAATTAGTGAAATGATACTGTGGAAGCACTCTCACAATATCCAGAAGCTTAGACAAGTACACAAAGATAAGATCCGGCATACAAATTCGTTCAATGTCAGGTAATACACTACATCAATTATGAATTTTTTGAACCAATTTAGTTCAATGTCGGCAATACATGAAAATGGGGGGATCACAACTAGGGTTCAAAGAACCAATACATGTTGGGTGGGTGATTGTTGAACCGTAAGTACACTTGGTCAAAACAACAGATAAATTAATAGGAAGCAAAACAATAAACAATGAAGTGAACAGTACCACTGATTAAATACATGTCACATTAGCTTCCACACATTGCAATGGAAGAAAAACTATACTAACCAAACAGCATACCTGGAACTATAATAAATCTCAATGGCATTTGTGATTACATTTTCGTCATAAGCTATTCTGGAGCAGAAGCTAACTCCTGGTTGATTCAAATACTGCAAACAGAACACATCAGCTACTGTATGTTTCAATTAATTTGCAAACAATCATCATGTGAGCGTAGTAAAGACACACCATCAAGCTTTCCAAATTCAGTAGTTATGTCAAATCCAAGTGCATGATATGTAAACATTTCAAAAGAAAATGCTATAAGTTCATTTTCTAACATACTTTAAAAACTATTACCTAAAAAGAAAAAACAATAGTTTAAACACTCTGACGGACTAGACAATGAAGGCAAACCTCATGCAGGCATTTTTCAAGGCTAACTTAAAATAAACCCCTGCTGACAATGATGATGATGATTAGATAATAAATGACTACTGCTACATTTTTTTTTGTGTGTGCCAACAATGATGTTTTCTAATAATGGCTGGATTTTCATGCCAAATCTGTTAGAATGGCATGCGACTGGATCCACTAGGAGACTTTTTTTTTTTTGGAATGATGATCAAAGTTATCTAAAATGAGCTAAATAGTACAAAACACACACAAGCTCTGATGATAGACTCCTTCATTGGAAAATCTATCAGCCACCGAGTTAGCACTCTTAACATAAAAGGATACATCCAATGGGATTTAGCTAACTCTGCCTCCATGACATTTGCAATAGAGCTCTACACGAACCAGAAGCCCAACACAATATTTCTAGAAGTCTTTCTAAGAACACACACAAGCTCTGACGATATTCTTTTAATAATGTTTTCTTATCATCAGAATTTCTAAGTTCCACCATAAGGTTCCCTTGCACACACCCACCTACACACCCACTGCCTCCCCTTCTTCCACCACCTGCACACCCACCTGCCCACCTGCTGCACCACGCTGCACAGCCCACCCGCTGCATCACCCTGCACACACCCACCCTGCACAGCCCACCTGCTGTACCACCCAACAGAGCCCACCTGCTGCACCACCTGCTGCACACACCCACCCTAGACAGCCCATCTCCTGCACCACCCTGCACAGCCCACCTGCTCTGAGCCTTCTTTGAGCATTTGGTACTTGTATCTTGAGCCTTCTTTGAGCATTTGGACTCACTTGGAATGGAAGCTCTGCAAAATGTTTACGAATTGTATAAAGAATTGTGATGCAGAAGGTGATCAATCCAAATGCCCCTTTCCTGAAATAAAAAATCACCATAAACATTACTTGGCCGAAAAATTAGCCATTTCATTCAAGTGCTACAAACATACATGGCAATTACGGATTATTGATCAATTTTACATAATTTAGGCCCATTTTATGGTTGGAGTATGGAAAAAAATGTTAAACAGGCCCAAGGCCTGTTAAAGATTATGGGTCCAACTGAGTGTAATTAGGATAAGGGCTGACTGTAATGTCAAACATAACAGCTGCCAATGGGTTGTTGGGTTGTTATTGTCAAACATAACAACTACAAATGGATTGTTGGCATAGCTGTTATGTTTGACATGTAATGTGCCTAACTTATAGCCTAACTTATGCCTAATTTGTAGCCTAACTCAAGGATGTACAGCATTATATATAGAGTTCAATAGATCATGGGAAGAGAACCAATTCTATTCAGACAAGAGAATACAATTCTGAAACTTCTCATCTTTCATATGTTCTTGAATTTGTCATGGTATCAGAGCTACTGATTCATGTCCTAGCATTCTAAGTTTCCTCAAGTTTCAAGGACCTATAGATCCTCCCTGCTTCCACGTCTGGAAGCTCTTGGTGTATCTCCAATCATCTCCGATCGACTCCGATCATCTCAGTTCAGCTTAGATCAGGTGTGGCCCACCTAAGATCGTCTTCAACACCTCTGCGGAACCAGCCCAAGTTGGTCGACTGGAATTCTCTATTCCCAGATGGAAAAATCCGAGGTCACCTTGATCCGGTTCACGGGAAAAAATTACCCCGCTTGGTCTTTTCAGTTCCAAGTATACCTTGAAGCTAAAGAATTGTGGGGCTATATTTCTGGATCTGACCCTAAACCCACGGAAGATGAGAAGAAGATCTCCTCTTGGCATACTAAAGATGCCAAAATCAAAAACTGGATTCTGGGATCCGTTGAGCCTCATCTGATAATGAACCTCAAACCCTACCCCACTTCTATAGAATGTGGGAGTATCTCCAGCAAGTATACCATCAAGATAACTCTGCACGTCAATTTCATCTTGAATGTGCAATTGCTGAATATGCACAAGGGAGCTTGTCTATCCAAGACTACTATTCGGGATTCCGGACCCTATGGTCGGAATACGATAGTATTAAGTATGCAGGTGTGGCTGCCAACGTTTTGATCGTCATTCGCGATCTTCAGGCCTCTAGTCAGCGAGATCAATTTTTGATGAAATTACGGAATGAATATGAAAGTGTTCGATCTGCCCTGATGAATCGGACGCCTCTACCTTCCTTGGCTGTCTGCTTGAATGAACTCTTACGCGAGGAACAGCGCATGGCAACCTCGGCCCAGATAGCTCAACAAAAGACTGAGATCTATTCAGTCGCGTTCTCAGCAACTAAAGCCCCTCAGCTTTCGCCTCGCGACTTGAGCAAAACACAGTGCTACAGTTGTCAAAAATTTGGGCATCTTGCCTCTCAATGCAAACAAAAAGTCTGCAGTTACTGTAAAAAATCGGGACATATCATCTCTGAATGTCGTCGCCGCCCACAACGTCCATCTCCACAGTATCAAACTTCACAGTACCAGAATTCCCAGCATCAGGCTCCACAGTATCCGGCTTCGCAGTCTCAGACTCCACATTCTCAGCCTCCGCATGCTTATGTTGCTTCTTCTGTTATGCCTGCTCCTACATCAGCACCCTCCCAGCCTGGGCCCTCATCTTCTCTGACTCCTGACATGGTTCAACAGATGATTGTCAATGCCCTCTCTGCTTTTGGTCTCTCAGGTAACACACCTTCATCTTCTACTTGGTTTGTTGATTCCGGGGCGTCTAATCATATGACTTATTCCCGTACTCCTCTCTCCAATATGCAACTATACAATGGCAATCTTCAAATCCAAACTGTTAACGGAGGAAATGTTCCCATTACTGCTCTCGGTGATATATCTGGTCCAATCCCATTGAAAAATGTTTACCTTTGTCCCAATTTAACTTCAAACCTATTGTCCGTCGGGCAACTTGTTGAAAATAATTGTAACATCTCTTTTCTTCTTCTGGTTGTGTTGTGCAGGACCAGATGTCCGGGAAGGAGATCGTGAGGGGGCCTAAATGTGGACGCTTGTTTCCGCTGGATTTTTCTAAAGTTTCTAAGAATATATTTGACAAAAATGTGTTTTGTTTTTCTATTAGAGATAACTGCCAATTATGGCATAAAAGACTCGGACACCCTAATTCCAAGGCTTTGTCTCTTATGTTAAATTCTGGCTTATTGAATAAATCTCTTGGCTTCTCTTCTTGTGTACCTTTTGATTGTGCTACTTGTAAAATGGGAAAGAGCAAAACTCTTCCTTTTCCTCTTTCCACTTCACAAAGCACTCAGTGTTTTGATCTAGTTCATAGCGATGTATGGGGAATTGCTCCCACTCTTTCTCATGCTCACTATAAATATTTTGTCACTTTTATTGATGATTTCAGTCGGTTCACATGGGTTTACTTTCTGCATTCCAAATCTAATGTTTTCAATGTTTTTAAAATGTTTTTAGCTTATGTTGAGACTCAATTCTCCACCTGTATCAAAATCTTGCGATCTGATTCGGGCGGCGAATATGTGTCCTCTGATTTTCAAAAGTTTTTGCAAACCAAAGGCATTCTTTCTCAGCGAACTTGTCCTTATACTCCACAGCAAAATGGCGTCGCTGAAAGGAAAAATAGACATCTCCTTGATGTCACTCGTTCCCTTCTTCTTGAATCATCGGTTCCTACTCGTTTTTGGGTTGAGGCACTGGCTACGGCAACTCATCTTATAAATCGTATGCCTTCACCATCTATTCAAAATCAGAGCCCTTATTACAGATTGTACCAGACATCTCCTTCTTATGACAATCTTCATGTTTTTGGCTCCATTTGCTTTGTACACTTGCCTCCTTCTGAGAGAACCAAACTAACCGTACAATCAGCTCAGTGTGTGTTTTTAGGTTATGCACCCTTTCAAAAAGGGTTCCTTTGCTACGATCCGTGCATTCGCCGCTTACGGACCTCTAGGAATGTCGTTTTTTTTTTAAATCAGTATTTTTTTCAAAAACACCTTGAACCGCCTGACTCCTCCTTGGTGTCTTTACCTGGTTTTTCTGACAACGCAATAGTTGTTCGTTTTAATCCTAATTTTGTGTTTCAACGACGGAACAGAGAAGTGCCTACCAGGGATCCCCCTCCTAATCTTCCTCCGGCATCCGGTCCACCTCCGGCACTTGATCCATCTGCACCTTCTTCATTGCGTCGCTCCACTCGCATCTCAATACCACCAGACCGATATGGGTTTTCCCATACTTCCTTAATGGCCACTTTGTCCTCTTCTTCCATTCCCCAATCCTATTCTCAGGCTGTGCATGACAAATGTTGGAACCAAGCTATGCAAGAAGAATTGGATGCTTTAGAGAACAATCATACGTGGGATATTGTCCCCTCTCCTGTGGGTGTAAAGCCTATTGGCTGCAAGTGGATTTTTTCTCTCAAATTAAAATCAGATGGCACTCTCGATCGATATAAGGCGTGCCTAGTTGCTCTCGGAAATCGGCAGGAATATGGAATTGATTATGCTGAAACTTTTGCTCCTGTCGCCAAGATGACCACCGTCCGCATCATTCTTGCTGTTGCTGCATCTCAGTCATGGCCTCTTTATCAAATGGATGTCAAAAATGCATTTCTTCATGGTGATCTCAAAGAAGACGTTTATATGCGTCTATTTCCGGGGTCCTCAGCTGGGAAGGGTATGGTTGCTAAGCTCCGTCGCTCCCTCTATGGTTTGAAGCAAGCTCCTCGCGCTTGGTTTGAGAAATTTCACGATGCCCTTCTCCGCTTGGATTTTCATCCTAGCCAGTATGATCCCTCCATGTTCTTACATCATGCTCCGTCCGGGATTACTGTGCTACTGGTCTACGTTGATGACATTGTCATTACTGGTCCTAATGCACAAATGATTCAAGAACTTCAAGCTTCCCTTCATCAGACATTTCAAATGAAGGATCTCGGACCCTTACACTATTTCCTCGGCCTTGAAGTTCATCAATCGCCTGAAGGTATATTTCTAAACCAGCACAAATACACAGTTGATCTCATTGACTTGGCTGGCCTTACTTCTTCAGCTCCAGTCGATACGCCAATTGAATTAAATGCCAAACTCAGTAAGGAGGACGGTGACCTTCTTCCAGATCCTACTGCATATCGCCAGTTAGTGGGTAGCTTAATCTACCTCACGATCACGCGTCCTGATATCTCCTTTGCGGTCAATCTCATGAGTCAGTTCATGACTACTCCTCGTCATCTTCATATGGCTGCTGTTCGTCGCATCATTCGGTACCTTATTCGCACACCGACTCGCGGGTTGTTTTTTCCATCAAACAATCATCTCTCTCTCAGAGCTTATTCAGATGCTGATTGGGCTGGTTGTCCGGATACTCGCAGATCAACCACAGGATGGTGCATGTTCTTAGGTAACAGTCTGATTTCCTGGAAATGTAAGAAACATGACAAAGTTTCCAAATCCTCTACCGAGGCTGAGTACCGAGCTATGTCTGCTGCCTGCTCAGAAATAATTTGGCTCCGTGGTCTGCTCTCTGACATTAGATTTCCTGCAGAAGGATCTACCCCCCTCTATGCAGATAATACAAGTGCAATTCGGATTACTGAAAATCCGATTTTTCATGAACGTACTAAACACATCGAAGTTGATTGTCACTTCATCAGAGATGAGTTTAAACGTGATGTCATCAGCCTTCCACATGTCTCCACTGAGCTTCAACTTGCCGACATTCTTACCAAAGGACTTCCCAGACCACGCCATCAGTTCTTGGTTGGCAAATTGATGCTTGTTGATTCTCCCGCATCAATTTGAGGGGGGGGGGTGTTAAACAGGCCCAAGGCCTGTTAAAGATTATGGGTCCAGCTGAGTGTAATTAGGATAAGGGCTGACTGTAATGTCAAACATAACAGCTGCCAATGGGTTGTTGGGTTGTTATTGTCAAACATAACAACTGCAAATGGGTTGTTGGCATAGCTGTTATGTTTGACATGTAATGTGCCTAATTTCTAGCCTAACTTATAGCCTAACTTATGCCTAATTTGTAGCCTAACTCAAGGATGTACAGCATTATATATAGAGTTCAATAGATCATGGGAAGAGAACCAATTCTATTCAGACAAGAGAATACAATTCTGAAACTTCTCATCTTTCATATGTTCTTGAATTTGTCAAAAAAAAGTCCACCAAATTGTAAGTGCCTATTCTCTCAATCATAAGTAATTCTGCATCCAAATAGATGCAAGTCATAACCTCTAATTCTACTTGTTCAAAGCTTGCAACAAAACTAAAACCAATACAACATTTTAACATCATAGTGACAAAACTTTTAGACACAAAACATGGATAAATTTTTGCCTTTGTTTTCAAGTTATCTCCAATTTACAAGGCAATATCATCCGGCAATGCAACCTTTTTCACGAAGTCCATCAAACTATCAGATTTTAGTGTCGGTGAATAAAAGTGAGATAAGTGAGATATGTCCTGATTCATGAATTTAAAACAATTCTTCAGTGGCCATCAAACTAATACCAATGATTGTGAGGAATGTGGGGCTACATGCCAAGAAAGGAGCATTGGAGTGGTTTAACAAGAAGCCATCACAGCTTGTAAGATCAATATGAAATTGGCACTCATTTTGATTGAGAGATTGCCTTGGCCTATATTGACTTTTTGTCACTCTCAAAGACAAACGCCATGGCCTTGGTATGGCAAGTATATATGGTTTGAATCTGAAATCAGTGACACATATTGGTTGAATTTAAATTCCACAGTCACAATGCAATCAAAGTTTGGTATTATCCGCAGAATTTAAGAAAAGCTGATAATTGAAACGGTCAGTTAGTTGATCATCAACTGAGTTGTTTTCTATGTAAGCAATGCTATGATAGTATCCTTAAGTTTAATGTTGTCTAATTATTTTCTGCTTACATTTTCTTGTGGTTTGCTTTGTCGGCTTGTCTCTTGTTAAAGAAAAAAAATTGCTGTCAAGTTTATCGTTTTTTCTAGACTTTCAGCATTTTGGTTCCTGCATGTTAGCATTTTTTTTCATTAATTATGTCACATGGATAATGCCTATCACAATTTGTCTTGTCCGCTTACCTTACTAATTATCTTTGAGGAGAACTTGGGAAAGAGAAAAATATGCATTCATATTGGGCCATCTTGGTATGTTGCATTTTTTAGCTCCATGCTTCTATTTTAGGCTCTTATGATGCTAAAGAATCCCTGAAAAACAATTAAATCAAATTTTATAAGAAAAAACATATACAAACTCAGGCTCACCTGAAGGAAATGGAGAGACAAGTAAAGTTAAAGGGCAAAACATAATATGCAAAGAACTTCAACCATGTCCAATAAAAAACCTCTCCCTGTCAACCTTTTAGGCAAAGAGTCAGCAACTTCATATGCTAGGTGTGATAGTTTGTGATCATATGGACACAAATTTTGTCCATGATAAATGGTTTTTTTAACCGATTTTTCAGTTGTTCACATATGCATCATCTAATGTTTGCTTGTGTAGTTACGCTGATGTGTAATTGATTCATTTGTTAGATATAATTTGAAGATTTTTTAGGAGTTGCATTCTCGTGGTGATGGATGGTGTTTCAAGCACTTGTTGTTCTACTCATTATTAATCACATTCCTGAAATTGTTGCTTCATGTAAGTAATCAGATTTAAAAGTGGAGCCAAGAAAGTAAATAACACTCAAAATTGTTGCTCGTAACAGTGCATATGGAACATAGTGTACCACAGATGTAAGTTGAAGAGATAATTTCCACAGTACTTATAGAGGAACATGTATCATACAAATCTATGCCAATAACAATCAAATTAAATGCTTTTGTAAAGATTTCTACTTGATTGGATGAAAAAGGAGATAGTGTATTGGCTTATTTCACTTCATTGATCCAAAGATTATTTCAAATTTATAAACAAAATTTAGCCTATACTATGCAGATGAATAAGGCTACACACACCTTGACATCAAAGAACTTGAAAGTACTTTCTTTTTCCTCTTGGAGATCTTCCTCAGTTTTGATGGAAGAGCTGTTACTGATCTGACAGACCTTCATTGAAGGAACACAAATATTAGACACATGAATGAAAAAAAAATTTCATTGAGGTCTACATGATTCTCAAACTGAAAAAATGCATACTATAGAGGGCCTTGATTTGTTATAGATGCACGAAGAGATTGGTGAATGTGTGTGTGTGTGTGTGTGTGTGAGAGAGAGAGAGAGAGAGAGAGAGAGAGAGAGAGAGAGAGAGAGAGAGAGAGAGCAGTTTTCCCTACATTAATAAACAAGAAGAAGATGAGTTTTATTGAATAGTAACTAAAGAAAAGTGTCATACTGTGGAACTTTTTTCAACCAATAAAGATGAATAAACATATAAATGAAGAAACCAAAAATGGTAAAATGGGACATTTGGATATACACTCAAATATCACAATCGATGTTAACATTCTGATTTAGTAAATGGTAAACCTTCATGATCAACAGTCATTATTAATGGTGATTGAGACAAACATGAACCCAAACCTCCTATATATATACTGTAAATGATGCTTTCAGAAAAAAAAATTACACAAACAGTCTTATATGATCATGATGGTCTAAAGCATACATCACATGTATGATTGTTAAACTGAAAAATCCTTTAGTTTCATCAACAACATCAGAACACATGTATCCTACACAACATAAGAAGATGATCACTATCTAAAGCAACATGAAGTGTGACTGCAATATAGTTATAGTAATTTCTTGCAACACTCAACAAGGAACAAATAAAACACCTTACATCACTAAATTAGGGAAGAGCCCACCAAAGCTTTGTTTGTGTTTGTTAAATTGCTGGTCTAACAAAGTAGCCTTGGAGGCACCCAATGAGTAACAGATGGTTGGAGATTAAAGCTTGGACTCTTCCAAACACCCATCCCACCAATATCACCAGCTTACTTTTGACCCATCCCTCTTATGAAAGAATCCAATAGCAACAATTACAACTTCTCACCAACAAAAGCAATCAAAACTTGCAATGATATTCTCATCCCTCTCTTCCTTATCTCTCAGAGACACCCGCATTGCATTCTTCCTTCATTCATTTCTCCACTTCTCCAATACAATTACTCAATCTAGAGATACATACCCAACTGCATTATCCTTCCTACATTGCTAATTTCTTGCAAAACTAGGATAGTATCCCCAGGAACTCTTATGAAAATTTGCCAAACTGGGTATCTATAAAATACCTTACGTCATCAAATTCTGCTCAATTTCAACAGAAAGGGAAATGGGTAAAATGGGAAGGATTGATTCAGTTATAGCAAAAGAAAAAACAATGTAAACATTGAAAAAGAACAAAGAATTCAATCCAAACACACTTCCATTATGCTGATCAAGATAAAATAAGCACACCCAAACACACTTCCATTTTCTAAAGCCTCGAACTTTATGCAGTCCAAAAGAATTGAAAAAAATAAATCCCCCACTTCCATTTTCAAAATTACATATTGGAAGTAGTACCCAAAATAGAAACCCACATCCATTTTCAGCAATTACATACCTATAGGCAATCAAATATATAGGTGGCACTGAAATTACAAAACCAGCAAATGAAGCAAACCAATCAAAGCCAACCAGAAACTTCTAGTACCAATGTTCCAAGAAATAAAACAAAAGTCACAGACCCAGATGAAAAAAAAAAGTATAACTTTAAAGACAAATGGAAGAAGAAGAAGAAGCATATAAGATTTCCAAAAAAAAAAAAAAAAAAAAACCCACCCTCTATCTCTATGACCCAACATAGAAGATGGGTTTTTCAGAATTTTAAACGGATTGGAATCAACAAAAGATGAAAACTTGGCATTGAAACAAAATGGGGAGGAAACATTACCTGGCGTGATTGCATTGAAAGAATGGAACTGCATCTTTTTAAAGAGAGAAAGAAGGAAAGGCCATTGGTTTTCTTTTCCATTTGTTTCCGTGAGATCGTGGGGTTGGAAGGAATGGAGACGGGGGAAGAGAGGAATTCGGAGAGAAATGAAGGGAATTCGGAGATGGAGAACGAGGAAGAGAGAGAACAGAAAAGAAAGAGAGGAGAGGGGGAATGGTGCGCGGTGTGTGCAGAGTGTAGGAAGAGGGAGGGGTGTACCTGGTGTAGGGGAGGCGTCCGGCGGCGCGAGGAGGAAGATGAAGGGTTTGCTGGCGTCCAGGGGCTGCTGCAAGCGCTTGGCAGTGGTCGTTTGGCGGAGGAGAGGTCTGGAGAGGGAGGGAGAGATAGAAAGGGATGAGAGGAGATGGGTTCTGGAGGACGACGATGGGTTCTGAGTCCGATGTCAATGTAATCCGGCAAGAGGAAAAGGTCGTCGGGGACAAAGCGGGCAGCGGAGTCGTCGGAGTGGATGGGGATGGAGAGGAAGGGGAGGGTGAGGAAGATGCCGGAGTGGCTGCGAGGGTACTGGGAGCGGCTGCGAGGGTACTGGGAGAGACGATGGAGATGAGAGGAAATGAGATTCACGAGAAGAATGGGTGAGGGATAAGAGGGAAACGAGAAGGGCAGAGCGCGGGAGGGGAAAAAATTTGGGAAGGAAAAACGAAAGAAAAAATGGCGACCGCGCTTTTTCCTGCGATCCTGTGCCAATAGCTTATATTCCAGTAATGTAACGGTTTATTAACGCTTACTGGTGCAGTAAAAAATGAAGATACTGTAATAAAATAACTATTAAATCGAGTAAAATTAATGTAACACTTTAAAACCAATATTAACGCCATAAAACGTTAGGAAACTAGTTACACTTAAAAACCGTTACTTACCAAAAAACCTTGAGCGTTACGAATATCCTATTTTGGTGTAGTACGGGGTCTGACGGGTCAAGTCTTACTTCGGCTAGATCTTCAATGCTCTTCTTGTCAGGATCTCGGCCGATCTCGTCCAGGCCCCTTTCGAACTCTGCGAGGTTTACTCGCTCTGGCTCTTTCTCTGCAGGGACCATGGCCAACAAGCACTGCTTGGCCAGCTGCTGGTCCCCTTCGACTGTAACCACTTCCATTCTGCCATCCTTGCCTTCGAGTACGAACTTCAGCTTCTGGTGGAGGGAGGAGGGAACTGCTTCCATCTTGTGGAGCCACGCTCTACCCACGATAACATTGTAGGGGGAAGGGGCGTTCACTACCAAAAAGTCAGCCATCACAGAGGCTCCGCCCACTCTGGTTTCCAGAGTGATTCTCCCCTAGGGGTAGACTGGTTTAGCGCTGAACCCTATTAGGGGCGTACGGACCTCCTTCAGATCACCTTCTGAGAGTCCCATCTTTTTGAAGCAGTAGTAGTAGAGGACCTCGGAGGAACTGCCGGAGTCGACGAGGATCCTCTTCACAGTGAAGTCTCTCAGCTTCATGGTCAGGAGCAGGGAATCGTTATGGGGAAGCTGTATCCCTCTAGGTCTTTGTCTGAAAATGAGATGGCTGGTCGGTCGCGTCGCGCTCTCTTGGACGCTGGCCCGAGCTCGGCTCTCATTACCTCTTTCCCGTGCGAGGCTTGCTTGGCTTCGGCACGAGCCTGGGAGCTGCCCCGAGCTGAGGAAGAGGGAGCCGAGGGCGCTAGATGGATCACATTGATGATCTTCTCGGAATCTTCGCTCTTTGGATCCTTAACGGTGGTCTGACGAGCTCGGCCGCCGCCGCCGTTGCCGACATCTCGTGCCTTCACGAACTCCTCGAGGTGGCCTTCTTTGACGAGCCTCTCCAGGTGATACTTCAAAGTCCTACACTCCTCGGTCTTGTGCCCATTCTGTTTGTGGTAGGCACAAAACTTGCTTTGGTCACGGGTGGAGGGATCACTCTACATCGGCTGAGGCCACCTGAAGAACGGCCTAGTCTTGATCTTGTTCATGATCTGATGGATCGGCTCTTTGAAGACGACGTTCACAGCGTGGTAGGCGTCGGAGGGAGGTTTGGTCCTCCTGCTGCCCCCAGATCTGGATGCCGCAGATCTCGCCGAACTGGAGACCTAGGCTTGCTTCGACTCTTCCCTCCTAAAGGGCTTCTTGCCCCTCTGCTGGGGCTGGCTGTTCCTTTCCTTGGGTTCTGGGCCTTCGTCCTCCCGGGCCCGTATCTCATCCTCCTCCTGGGTGACGTAGCACTTTATCCGGGACATCAAGGCCGGCATGGAGGTAGCGGGGTCTCCAACTAGATCTTTCCTCAGCTCGTTTTCGGGTAACAGGGCGTTCCGGAAGGCGAAGAACGCCACTTCATCTCTGGTATCTTCAATCTGGCTGTAAACCGCCCAGAATCGCTGGGCGAACTGGGTGAGGCTCTCGCCCTGCTTCATCTTAAGGGCGAGTATATCAGCATCGGTCTTGGGGACGACGCTGTAGGCCTGGAACTTCTTCAGGAAGGAGAGCTGGAGCTCTTTCCAACTCGAGATAGACTTCTCCGGGAGGGCGCAGTACCACTTCAGAGGAAGGTCGCTCAGACTGGAGGAGAAGATCTTACAGTTGAGGTGGCCCTTGTTCCCTCAGATGGACATCTTCTGAGAGAAGTGCCGGAGGTGAGCTGCTGGGTCGGACAATCCGTCGTAAGGGACGAACCGCGGGACATAAAACTTCTTGGGCAGGGGAGTCCTTTTGATATCCCGAGTGAAGGGAGATTCCCCCAGATCGGTGGGGCCACAAATATCTTGGTGGTCCCACATCTCCAAGTTATGTTGAAGAGCCAACTTGATATGCTTGTCGAGCCGCTCCTGCTCGTCATCTTTCTCTGGCGTTGGTGCCCTTGGCTTCCGCTTCGAATGACCTCGGCTGTGGTGGCTATGAGCTCGTCCGTCACGGCCGTGGTGACTTCGGCTGTTGCTCGAGCTTTCGTCATGGACCTGGCTATGCTTCTGATCCAAAAAGGCTCTCAGATCCTCGTGAGGGGGTTGGGCTGCCTTGCTCTGGACGGCTCTCTTCTCGCCTTGGGGCTCAGAGGACTGCCTTAACGAGGCAGTCTGCGCCGCTCTCAGTTGCTGCTGGAACTGACAGATTAACCGCTCCTGCTTCTTGTTGACACCAAAAATGTCACTTTGCCTCTTCAAGATCCAAAGAGCTACATGAAGTCGCAACCTACCATAAATAGGCAAGGCTACTTCCAAAAAATCAAATCTTGTCAGAATCAAACAAAAACTGCAAGATCCTTCAAGACAGCCAAAAAAGGAGTACACAAGAAGTTTCGGGCCATTTCAAAATCATTTGGCCTAACTTCGCTTCTCCGACAGCCGAAAAGGAGCTTTCGGCGGCTAAAGCATCGGAGACACCAAATCTTCGATCAGAGCCGATGGATGGTCTCAAAATATATCCAAAAGGCTCCACGTCAAGTTTCGAGTCAAACCGACAACGTTTGACCCTACATCAACCCTCGAACAGCTAAATCAAGCCTCTCGGCAGCAAGAACCGCCGAGGCCATCACTCATCAGATAGAGCACATGGACGGCTTCAAAATGCTTACAAGGGGCTGCACGTCAAATTTCAGGTCATTTCGACAACATTTGACCATAGTTTGACGCTCGGAAGCCAAATCAGGCCTCTCGGCCTGTAAAGCTCTCCGGGACCATGGTTTCCAAGACAGAGCCTATGGATCATCTTAAAATGACTCCAATGGGTTCCCTGTCAAATTTCAAGTTAATCGGACATCGGTTGACCGCACATCAAACCGCGACATCTTCATCGCGATAAAAGCGAGTCTACTGGTGATAAGACCCCAAACGGCTTCAAAACTCAAAAAAAAAGCCTATGGTTGGTCTTATTTATTGCTCAGGAGGCTTCACACCAAATTTCAGGCCATTCCGACATCGTTTGACCCAGTTTCAGCTTCTGACGGAAAATCGGCAGCTCTGCGCGACAAAGTCTTCGGCTTTCTCAAGAAATTGGAAACTTTGCAAAATAAAATGCAAGGATTCTCATCAGGTTTCCTACAGGAAAATCAGGCCAATAAATGGTCAAAAATGTCAAGGAAAAATACAGAAGAAAAAAGAATCGAAAAACAGCAAAAACGGACACAAAACGGGACAAAAAGGGGAAAAAACCCCCTAGGGTCGCAGACCCCTGCGACCCTGGAGCCCGGGATCGCCGGGAAGGCCCCGGAAACCCCGGTTTTCGCCGTTTTTTCGCGATTCGAACCGTCCAACCTCTGGTAGTTTCCAAAACTCATACTTTTGAGACACCAAATCCTCTGACATCCGTCAAAAACACGGGTCAATCATCAAAAGTATCGAAAACAACATTGATCGCCCCCCGGTCAACCAAAAACAGTGTGTTTTCTACCCGACCGATCGAGAAATCGACAGGACAGATGGCACTGACCCGCTGTTGGCAACCAACACCTGAAGTCACATGGTCATCCGATGTCGATCTACATGAAGATCCATCGATGATCATTACCAGAAGAATCCCAAAAGACGCGGCACGGCCCGCGACTCTTCAACTGCTCGGCGACCACTTAATGCGATTAATTGACTAGCTTTATTACAGTCATTAATCCATTTCTTTGGATGGACCAATCAGAATCAAGCATCCGAGAGTTACAAGTCAAGAGATTCATGGCATTTAGCCCATGAAACTCCTCCCATCATGGCGATTAAAGGCGATTAAATGCCCTCAATCTCCTCCGGCCAATCAGAAGCTAAGAAAAAGGAGTTACAAAATAAAGATTTAAATCCTGTAACTCCTCCCATTATGCGGCTTATTGACAATAAAAGCCCATAAACCCTCCTAAATGGCTACCTAAAAGCCTATAAATAGGAGAGCTCTCCAAGAAGAAAGAGATCAGAGAAAATCAGAGAAAATCACAAACACACAGACAAAGCACAGAAATTCAGAAAAGGAAAAGAGAGAAAACTCTGCGGAAGTTCTACACCGACCACCGCTACAAGGTGACAAAAGTCCCTTGGGGGTACCCCCCCCCCCCCAAGGTCCTTGCCTTCTCCTTCTGCCTCCAGTGGCTTAGATGTGGCTTTTCAGTCCGTCTACTCGGTTTTTTATTGGACATAGGACCTCCTTTTGGTCTTTGTCCTCTAAAAACCTGAGGTTATAGCCAAGCCAAGCGAATCAATAGCATCCTCTGTTCTCATCTGCATGGATGATGGCGAAGCCCACATATGGCTTGCGACCGACAATCTAAACGGGTCCCCCACAATCTCCTGAGAAGTTAGATCCTCCTTTTCTTGCTTTTCATTGTAGTTTGTATTTTTTAAAAAGAGACAAAAATCACAACTCTTGTCTTTCATTATTGATAAGGATTGTAAATCGGCTATAAACGCCAAAATCGGCTATAAACGCCAGAAACCGGCTATAAACGCCAAAATCGGCTATAAATGCCAAAAAAATCGCCTTTCACGGCAAACCAAGAAAAATGTCTCTTTTCTTAAATATATGTGCCATGGAAAACTTGAAAGAAGTTGATTTCTTTTTTACTTGCGAAGGTTGATCTCCGGATCACCACTTGCAATTCCAAGTAAAATAGAAAATCTGGCACACCCACACAACAAAAATGTTGATGCGCGCCTCTGCCTCCCGGTTACGAAAGGGTCGGACCCAACGGACTCCCACGTCTGCCGACCTCGGTAGAACCGAGCAGGAGCGCGGTCCATCAAGCTGGCTCCACCCGGTGGGACTCGTTTATTTGAGAACACGATGCTAGAAATGAAATATTTGCATATCATATATTTTGCTCTATGCTTATATTTCTTTTCTCGATTCCTTCGCTACTTTATAATTGGTGGCCTATGTTGGATTCCGCATCTAAAAAAAAATGAGATGAGATTTTTTGTTTGGAAATTTCTAATTCTTTGAATTTATTTCCGCTCTTTCTCTTTACAAAAAAAAAAAAACAAAAAATTAGATTTCTCATTTTGGATTCAAAATTGAGAAACCTTGATCCGTTCCTATCGTTCATCGCGCTTGCAGAAATGTTGAGCCTGTTCGACTAAGGTTTTGGGCCATCGTTTCTCTTCGATGAGTTCGTTAAAAATAAATATATATATATATATAAATTAGATTTTTCATTTTGGATTCAAAATTGAGAAACCTTGATCCGTTCCTATCGTTCATCGCGCTTGCAGAAATGTTGAGCCTGTTCGACTAAGGTTTTGGGCCATCGTTTCTCTTCGATGAGTTCATTAAAAATAAAAAAGATATATATATATAAAAAACAAAAAAAAAGACATAGACCACTAAGGTTAAACCAACTGTGTTCTTTGATCATGGTTGATTCAAAGAAAAGCCTTGTCCAGAGTGTGGAGACAGCTTGACTGTTCTAGGCAAGGGTCCTCCAAACGGGTTCATTAAGTAATCCTACCCTTACCTGGGGGCAATTCTATCAATCAAGATTTCATAAGACCGGGTTAGGAGGCCTATGTGTACTCTCTCGTCTTTTAAATAAATTTTTTTAAAAAAAATAAAATTTTAAAAATAAAAAATAAAAAAAATTCAAAAAAAAAATCTTAAAATAAAAAATATATATAAAAAAATAAATAAAAAATAAAAAAAAAGATTTTTAAAAAAAAAAAATCTTCAAAATCTTCAAAAAAAAAAAACTTCCGTCATTTTGGGTTTAGATTGGAGAAATCTTGGTCTTCTCCTTTCTGAGCACTGGCGCTCGCGGAAATCGCTGAGCCCGTGTTCAGATTAGAGTGCCTTTTGCTCTCTTCGATGAACCCGATATTGGCTTTTCAAACAAAAAAAACTCGTCATTTTTAGATTCAAATTCGAGAAATTATGGTTCATTTCTTTCTGAGCACTGGCGCTCGCGGAAATCGCTGAGCCCGTGTTCAGATTGGAATACCATCTGCTCTCTTTGATGAATCCGATATTGACCTTTCAAAACAGAGAATCTCATCTCATGGATGCGGTCTCAAAACATTTGTGTCTAGCGGTACTAGTACGCCCTTTCAGGGTCTACTGTATTGCGACCGGCACATCTGTAACTCCAAACTTTATATTCTTCTTATCTCGAGCAAGCTTTGCTTCTCGATAAGTTGAATTTAAGTTCACAATTGCTTCTAGCAGTCACTGGGACGCTCATTCTGGGCTTACCATACCTGCGATCAGAACAATTGTACCCTCTATGACATTTTGCCTTCCTCATATTGCTTGGGTCATCTCCATCGAGCAATTTGAAAAGACGAAACCATAGAACTTCCCATTTATGATCATTATATTCTTGTGATTACTAATGGATGTAGTCTTGTTTCAGAAATTTTTGAAAAAAACTAACAATGACAACATCGCTTACCATTACCTTCGATGAGAACAAGCACCAAATCATGCTTCAACAGAAGCAAACTGTGCGCACCTACAAGCGCCCCATTAACTGCCGAAGTGTCAACTCCCTCGGCAGCTCTCTGAACTCCGGGTCGACCTCGACTACCCGGACTATCGTCTTTGGGACGCTGGGACCATTCCCACTTTCCGAGGAACAAACTGCTCCCTCCAAGAAGCAGAAACTCGCCTCTCAACGTGTCACTACCGTGAAACCAAAGGCGAGCACCAGAAGGCCTGAAGCCCGTGGCACCCCCACGAAGCCTCGACCTGCAAGCAACCAGGTCTATCCCAAGACTTGGTCCCCAAGACCTTCACCAAAACAAAGAAGGTCCCAAACATCCACTAAGCCAGCATTCCTGGCCCCGCTCAAGGAGAATCAGTTCTACCCTCTTGCTTACATGAAAGAGGAGAGACCCATCTCCAACCTGACTCTCAAGTCAACCCAGCATGAGCCGGCTTGTTCCTACAAGCCCAAAATCAAATCATGCATCACAAGGCCTCTGCAAGCACCTGCTAAGGCCTACAAACCTGCAGTTCGACCCTTCATCTCTACAGGGGCCGAACTCCAAAAATTCAAAGCTTCGCTGCAACAGGCGAAGGACAGGGTTCGCATCCTGTCCTTGCCCAGCTACAAAGAAGACAGGCTCGGTTGCTGCGCCAGAGGGAGCATATCCTTCATCGTCAAAGCCCAGCCAGAGCTGACCGAAGCTCAAATTGCTCGTCGTATAGGCCGCCGCGCGTCATACCGGCAAAAGAGACTAGAGAAGCAAAGGACCCAGCCTCCTACACTTCAAGTCTCTCCCAAATGGGTCGAAAAAGAAAGACCCAACCAAGTTGCTGCCGTCCATATGGTTGGAAAAACCAGAAGGCGCCAAAAATCAGCAACAAAAATCCATGTCCGACGTCTGATGACCCGCAGCGTCTCCAGGACAAGAAGACATTTAGAAGAATCCCCTGCTCCTTCAAGCAAAGGACAGCAGAGTGATCCTTCCTCAAGCTCTTCTTCAAAAAGAATGAGCCCCAGCTCAGTCACCAGGACAGTTTCTTCGTTCGAATCACAAAGGATGAATGTCTTGGCTACAAATTCTGAGCCACCACCCCGCAATCCACCTCCAGAAGATGCGATCACCCGCATCCAGCAGTTGGAACAGGGCCAGCAGAGGATTGAAACTCTGATGGAAAACCTTCTCCTCGCCTTCCAAAATCAGGCGAACAATGAACCTCCTCCGAATCATCAAAACGACGAGGTAAATGGAGAAGAAAATGAGTCACGCGCCCTTACCAAAAAGGACGTAGACAGTATCCTCACCAAAGCAAAAGAAGAGGATATACTCAAGGAGCATGGGATCAAGCCACCATATCCCTTATGGATGGACTCGGTCCCGTTCCCCACCAAATTCAAGCATCCTACTCTCCAAACATATACGGGGAAAGGATCAGCCAGACAGCAGGTCATCCACTTCAAGATCCTGACGGGAGCTATCGCGGACCAAGATGCACTCAAGATCCGCCTCTTTGCAAGTACCCTAAAAGGTACGGCCTTCGATTGGTACTCCACTCTACCGGAGGACTCAATCCAAAACTGGGCCATGCTAGAGACACGCTTCCTGACTCACTTCAAAGGTGAGGATCATCCCGCTACTATGGCTCAGCTGTGCAGCCTAAAACAGGGGGAGAATGAATCAACATATGACTTCATTCACAAGTGGAAAGCAATGGCATACAAATGCTCTGATGTATTACCACAAGCGTCGCTAGTCGACATTTGCCGAAACAACATGAGAGCCAGAATCCGCTCCATGATCATCGGCAACAAATCAAAAAACCTAGGAGAACTCCTAGAAGCTTCCATGGAAGCTGAAACGGTGATTAAGGACCTCAACAGTCAGAAATCATCAAGAAAAGAGCCAACCGCCATTGCAACCTCTAAACCAAAGAAAAAAGAGGTCCTCAATGTGCAGACCAAGTCAGCTCCTCAGCCACCAAAGAAAGCTGAAAATAAAGTTGCTGGTAAGAGACCTGAACTCTCAGATGCCTTCAAAGAATGAGTAGAGAAGAAATACCCGTTTGATGAAGATGTTGATGAAATCTTCGGGGCTCTTGTGGCAAACGGCAAGCTCACCTTGCATGAACCAAAAAGACCGGGTGATGTTGGCAAAACCAATGATCCTCGGTACTGTCCATACCACCAGATGATCTCACATTGTTGACACCAAAAATGTCACTTTGCCTTTTCAAGATCCAAAGAGCTACATGAAGTCGCAACCTGCCATAAATAGGCAATGCTGCTTCCAAAAATCAAATCTTGTCAGAATCAAACAAAAACTGCAAGATTCTTCCAGACAGCCAAAAGAGGAGTACACAAGAAGTTTCGGGCCATTTCAAAATCATTTGGCCTAACTTCGCTTCTCCGACAGCCGAAAAGGCCTCTCGGCGGCAAAGCTCTCCGGGACCATGGTTTCCAAGACAGAGCCTATGGATCATCTTAAAATGACTCCAATAGGTTCCCTGTCAAATTTCAAGTCAATCGGACATCGGTTGACCGCACATCAAACCGCGACATCTTCATCGCGACAAAAAGCAAGTGTACAGGTGATAGGACCCCAAACGGCTTCAAAACTCAAACAAAAGCCTATGGCTGGTCTTATTTATTGCTCAGGAGGCTTCACACCAAATTTCAGGTCATTCTGACATCGTTTGACCCAGTTTCAGCTTCTGACGGAAAATCGGCAGCTCTACGCGACAAAGTCTTCGGCTTTCTCAGGAAATTGGAAACTTTGCAAAATAAAATGCAAGGATTCTCATCAGGTTTCATACAAAGAAGTCAGGCCAATAAATGGTGAAAATGTCAAGGAAAAGTACAGAAGAAAAAAGAATCGAAAAAAAAGCAAAAACGGACGCAAAACGGGACACGAAAGGGGGAAAACCCCCCCAGGGTCGCAGACCCCTGCGACCCTGGGCCAGGGTCGCCGGCGACCTTGGACCCCGGGGTCGCCGGGAAAGCCCCGGAAACCCCGGTTTTCGCCGTTTTTTCGCGATTCGAAGGGCCCAGCCTCTGGTACTTTCCAAAATTCATGCTTTTGAGACACCAAGTCCTCTGACATCCGTCCAAAACACGGGTAAATCATCAAGAGTATCGAAGACAGTATTGATCGCCACCCGGTCAACCAAAAAAGTGTGCTTTCCACCCGACCGATCGAGAAATCGACAGGACAGATGGCACCGACCCGCTGTTGGCAACAAACACCTGAAATTACATGATCATCTGATGTCGATCTACATGAAGATCCATCGATGATCATCGACAGAAGAATCTCAAAAGACGTGGCACGGCCCGCGACTCTTCAGCTGCTCGGCGACCACTTAATGCGATTAATTGACTAGCTTTATTACAATCATTAATCCATTTCTTTGGACGGCCCAATCAGAAGCAAGCATTCGGGAGTTACAAGTCAAGAGATTCATGGCATTTAACCCATGAAACTCCTCCCATCATGGCGATTAAAGGCGATTAAATGCCCTCAATCTCCTCCGGCCAATCAGAAGCCAAGAAAAAGGAGTTACAAAATAAACAATTCAATTTTGTAACTCCTCCCATTATGCGGCTTAATGACAATAAAAGCCCATAAACCCACCTAAAAGGCTACCTAAAAGCCTATAAATAGGAGGGCTCTCCAAGAAGAAAACACACACAACGAACATTGACAGACAACGAACATCAACAGACAGCAGTCAGAAATCCAGAGAAAGAAAAAGAGAGAAAACTCTGCGGAAGTTCTACACCGGCCACCGCAACAAGGTGACAAAAGTCCCTTGGGGGGTACCCCCCCCCCCCAAGGTCCTTGCCTTCTCCTCCTGCCTCCAATGGCTTAGATGTGGCTTTTCAGCCCGTCTACTCGGCTTTTTATTGGACATAGGACCTCCTTTTGGTCTTTGTCCTCTAAAAACCTGAGGTTATAGCCAAGCCAAGCGAATCAATAGCATCCTCTGTTCTCATCTGCATGGATGATGGCGAAGCCCACATATGGCTTGCGACCGTCAATCTAAACGAGTCCCCCACAATCTCCTGAGAAGTTAGATCCTCCTTTTCTCGCTTTTCATTGTAGTTTGTATTTTTTTCAAAAGAGACAAAAATCACAATTCTTGTCTTTCATTATTGATAAGGATTGTAAATCGGCTATAAACGCCAAAATCGGCTATAAACGCCAAAAATCGGCTATAAACGCCAAAATCGGCTATAAATGCCAAAAAAAAAATCGCCTTTCACGGCAAACTAAGAAAAATGTCTCTTTTCTTAAATATATGTGCAATGGAAAACTTGAAAGAAGTTGATTTCCTTTTTACTTGCGAAGGTTGATCCCCGGATCACCACTTGCAATTCCAAGTAAAATAGAAAATCTGGCACACCCACAAAAAAAGAAATGTTGATGCACGCCCTTGCCCCCCGGTTACGAAAGGGTCGGACCCAACGGACTCCCACGTCCGCCGACCTCGGTAGAACCGAGCAGGAGCGCGGTCCATCAAGCTGGCACACCCGGTGGGACTCGTTTATTTGAGAACACGATGCTATAAATAAAATATTTGCATATCATATATTTTGCTCTATGCTTATATTTCTTTTCTCGATTCCTTGGCTACATTATAATTGGTGGCCTATGTTGAATTCCGCATAATAAAAAATGAGATGAGATTTTTTGTTTGGAAATTTCTAATTCTTTGAATTTATTTCCACTCTTTCTCTTTTCAAAAAAAAAAAAACAAAAAAAACAAAAAAAAATCAGATTTTTCATTTTTGGATTCAAAATTGAGAAACTTTGATCCTTTCCCTTCTGGGCACTGGCGCTCGCGGAAATCGCCGAGACCGTGTTCGGATCGGGGGTTGGGCCATTGTTTCTCTCCGATGAGTTCATTAAAAATCTAAAAAAAAAAAAAGTAAAAAATTTTTAAATTTCTCAATTTGGATTCAAAATTGAGAAACTTTGATCCTTTCCCTTCTGGGCACTGGCGCTCGCGGAAATCGCCGAGACCGTGTTCGGATCGGGGGTTGGGCCATTGTTTCTCTCCGATGAGTTCATTAAAAATCTAAAAAAAAAAAGTAAAAAATTTTTAAATTTCTCAATTTGGATTCAAAATTGAGAAACTTTGATCCTTTCCCTTCTGGGCACTGGCGCTCGCGGAAATCGCCGAGACCGTGTTCGGATCGGGGGTTGGGCCATTGTTTCTCTCCGATGAGTTCATTAAAAACCTAAAAAAAAAAAAAGTACAAAATTTTTAAATTTCTCAATTTGGATTCAAAATTGAGAAACTTTGATCCTTTCCCTTCTGGGCACTGGCGCTCGCGGAAATCGCCGAGACCGTGTTCGGATCGGGGGTTGGGCCACTGTTTCTCTTCGATGAGTTCATTAAAAAATATATATATATATATATAAAAAAAGTAAAAATTTTTTAGATTTCTCAATTTGGATTCAAAATTGAGAAACCTTGATCCGTTCCTATCGTTCATCGCGCTTGCAGAAATGTTGAGCCTGTTCGACTAAGGTTTTGGGCCATTGTTTCTCTTCGATGAATTCATAAAAAAAAAAAATATAAAAAAAAAAGACATAGACCACTAAGGTTAAACCAACTGTGTTCTTTGATCATGGTTGATTCAAAGAAAAGCCTTGTCCAGAGTGTGGAGACAGCTTGACTGTTCTAGGCAAGGGTCCTCCAAACGGGTTCATTAAGTAATCCTACCCTTACCTGGGGGCAATTCTATCAATCAAGATTTCATAAGACCGGGTTAGGAGGCCTATGTGTACTCTCTCGTCTTTTAAATAAATTTTTTTCAAAAATTAAATTTTTAAAAATAAAAATTTTAAAATAAAAAATAAAAAATAAAAAAATTTCAAAAAAAAAATAAAAAAAAAATAAAAAAAAAATAAAAAAAAAGATTAAAAAAAAAAAAAATCTTCAAAAATCTTCAAAAAAAAAAACTTCCGTCATTTTGGGTTTAGATTAGAGAAATCTTGGTCTTCTCCTTTCTGAGCACTGGCGCTCGCGGAAATCGCTGAGCCCGTGTTCAGATTGGAGTGCCTTTTGCTCTCTTTGATGAACCCGATATTGGCCTTTCAAAAAAAAACTCGTCATTTTAGATTCAGATCCGAGAAATCATGGTTCATTTCTTTCTGAGCACTGGCGCTCGCGGAAATCGCCGAGGCCGTGTTCAGATTGGAATACCATCTGCTCTCTTTGATGAATCCAATCTTGACCTTTCAAAACAGAGAATCTCATCTCATAGATGCGGTCTCAAAACATTTGTGTCTAGCGGTACTAGTACGCCCTTTCAGGGTCTACTGTATTGCGACCGGCACATCTGTAACTCCAACTTTATATTCTTCTTACCTCGAGCAAGCTCTGCTTCTCGATAAGTCGAATTTAAGTTCACAATTGCTTCTAGCAGTAACTGGGATGCCCATTCCGGGCTTACCATACCTGCGATCAGAACAATTGTACCTTCTATGGCATTTTGCCTTCCTCATATTGCTTGGGTCATCTACCTCGAGCAATTTGAAAAGACGAAACCATAGAACTTCCCATTTATGACATTATATTCTTGTGATTACTAATGGATGTGGTCTTGTTTCAGAAATTTTCGAAAAACTAACAATGGCAGCTTCACTAACCATTACTTTCGACGAAAACAAGCACCAACTCATGCTTCAACAGAAGCAAACCACGCGCACCTACAAGCGCCCCATCAGCTGCCGAAGTGTCAACTCCCTCGGCAACTCTCTGAACTCCGGGTCGACCTCGACTCCCCGGACTATCGTCTTTGGGACGCTGGGACCATTCCCACTTCCTGAGGAACAAACTGCTCCCTCCAAGAAGCAGAAACTCGCCTCTCAACGTGTCACTATCGTGACACCAAAGGCGAGCACCAGAAGGCCTGAAGCCCGTGGCAGCCCCACGAAGCCTCAACCTGCAAACAACCAGGTCTACCCCAAGACTTGGTCCCCAAGACCTTCACCAAAACAGAGAAGGTCCCATACATCCACTAAGCCAGCATTCCTGGCCCCACTCAAGGAGAACCAGTTCTATCCTCTTGCTTACATGAAAGAGGAGAGACCCATCTCCAACCTGACTCTCAAGTCATCCCAGCATGAGCCGGCTTGTTCCTACAAGCCCAAAATCAAGTCATGCATCACAAGGCCTCCACAAGCACCTGCTAAGGCCTACAAATCTGCAGTTCGACCCTTCATATCTACAGGGGCCGAACTTCAAAAATTCAAAGCTTCGCTGCAACAGGCGAAGGACAGGGTTCGCATCCTGTCCTTGCCCAGCTACAGAGAAGACAAGCTCGGCTGTTGCGCCCGAGGGAGCACATCCTTCATCGTCAAAGCCCAGTCAGAGCTGACCGAAGCTCAAATTGCTCGTCGTATACACCGCCGCGCGTCATACCGACAAAAGAGACTAGAGAAGCAAAGGACCCAGCCTCCCACACTTCAAGTCTCTCCCAAATGGGTCGAAAAAGAAAGACCCAACCAAGTTGCTGCCGTCCATATGGTTGGAAAAACCAGAAGGCGCCAAAAATCAGCAACAAAAATCCATGTCCGACGTCCGATGACCCGCAGCGTCTCAAGGACAAGAAGACATTCAGAAGAATCCCCTGCTCCTTCAAGCAAAGGACAGCAGAGTGATCCTTCCTCAAGCTCCTCTTCAAAAAGAATGAGCCCCAGCTCAGTCACCAGGACAGTTTCTTTGTTCGAATCACGAAGGATGAATGTCTTGGCTACAAATTCTGAGCCACCACCCCGCAATCCACCTCCTAGAAGATGCGATCACCCGCATCCAGCAGTTGGAACAGGGCCAGCAGAGGATTGAAACTCTGATGGAAAACCTTCTCCTCGCCTTCCAAAATTCAGGCGAACAATGAACCTCCTCCGAATCATCAAGACGACGAGGTAAATAAAGAAGAAAATGAGTCACGCGCCCTTACCAAAAAGGACGTAGACGGTATCCTCGCCAAAGCAAAAGAAGAGGATATACTCAAAGAGCATGGGATCAAGCCACCATATCCCTTATGGATGGACTCGGTCCCGTTTCCCACCAAATTCAAGCATCCTACTCTCCAAACGTATACGGGGAAAGGATCAGCCAGACAGCACGTCATCCACTTCAAGATCCTGACGGGAGCTATCGCGGATCAAGATGCACTCAAAATCCGCCTCTTTGCAAGTACCCTAAAAGGTACAGGCCTTCGATTGGTACTCCACTCTGCCGGAGGACTCAATCCAAAATTGGGCCATGCTAGAGACACGCTTCCTGACTCACTTCAAAGGTGAGGATCACCCCGCTACTATGGCTCAGCTGTGCAGCCTAAAACAGGGGGAGAATGAATCAACATATGACTTCATTCACAAGTGGAAAGCAATGGCATACAAATGCTCTGATGTATTGCCACAGGCGTCGCTAGTCGACATCTGCCGAAACAACATGAGAGCCAGAATCCGCTCCATGATCATCGGCAACAAATCAAAAAAACCTGGGAGAACTCCTAGAAGCTTCCATGGAAGCTGAAACGGTGATTAAAGACCTCAACAGTCAGAAATCATCAAGAAAAGAGCCAACCGCCATTGCAACCTCTAAACCAAAGAAGAAAGAGGTCCTCAATGTGCAGACCAAGCCAGCTCCTCAGCCATCAAAGAAAGCTGAAAACAAAGCTGCTGGTAAGAGACCTGAACTCTCTGACGCCTTCAAAGAACGAGTAGAGAAGAAATACCCGTTTGATGAAGATGTTGATGAAATCTTCGGGGCTCTTGTGGCAAACGGCAAGCTCACCTTGCCTGAACCAAAAAGACCGGGTGATGTTGGCAAAACCAACGATCCTCGGTACTGTCCATATCACCAGATGATCTCGCATCCTCTCAATCAATGCTTCGTTGTGAGAGAGAAAATAAATGAGATGTGGAAAAACGGAGTCATCACCTTTGACAAAAACTATGGGTCTGCCTCCGTCAACATGGTGACATGTGGACAAACATCAAGATCACCGAAGAAGAAGATCACTACTTCCTTCAAGGTGATAAACTCAATCGAAGCGTCCGAGGAACTGGTTCCTTACCCGACACCAGACAGACGGACAACCGATATGGGTACATCCCGATCTCCTGGAAGATGAAAATTGGGAGGTCGTGAAAATAAAGCCTACAGCTCAACAGCGAAGGCAGGCTAGGAAACATCTCCTCAAGCTCAAACGGCAAGAGAAGACCCAGCCAAAACTAGAGGTCAAAGAAAAGGCAGAGGCTTCCTTTACCGCTTCACTGGAGGTAACAAAAACATCCCTTCCAGAGACTTCAAAGGGGGTAAGGAAATTCACTCTTAGTGATTTCATGCCACCTCAATTTAAAGAAGCCATGCAGGAGGCATCATACTCTTGCAATTCAGTAGTTGGATTCTCCATTGATGGATACGAATCCAGCGACACCGATGATGGATTCGAACCCAACTACACAGATGAGTGGGAGGAATCCCTTGAAACGGGAGAATATCTCTCCGATGAAGAATGGGTTCCTGAGTCTCATCTTATGCCAGTAATCTGGTATAACCCCCTACAGCCACAAGGATCCTGGTCTGATGATGAAGAAGACCAAGAAGCTGTAAATGCTGCTGAACCAGCACCCCTCATTACTCCAGTGGAAATCAACCATGTTGAGCCACAAAGAGATGATGAAGAAGAAGATCCGGCTCCCATGCCTGATCTTGAAGAATATGCAAGGATCTTGCAGCGACTCGCTCTAGAACAAGAGCAAGAACGCGTCAACGAGCCTCCTCGCAATCCAGAGCCTGAAGTCCCTGAAGACCACCAGGTACATCCTCCCTTAACTCCTGAAAATGGAGAAAATTGCTGGATAGACGATCCTCTTACATCCGAGGATGGGTCTGACTCCGATCAGGCAACGTCTCCTGTCAGAGCTTCCTGTAATGTGATAATTCGGGATTATAGCTCTTCCGAAGCATCGTCTGATGAGAGCACTTACACTCCGGCGACGCCTAGCAATATATCTTCTGAAGCCACCTCGTCTCACGTGACTTTCACTGAGATGACACCCTCTCAGGTTTCTTCTCCTGAGACTGTGACTTCGAAGTTCACACCCTTCCTGACTGAAGAATTCCCAGCCATTGATGCTTGGGACGATGAATTAGTCAACGAAGAAGAAAGATTGCTGGATGCTGTTCAGGACTTGTTCCCGGAAAATGCTCCATGCAACACAATCACTGAGGATGGTAACTCTGCTGCTGATGCATCCTCAGCAAATGAAAAACGACAGCCTCTTGATCCTGAAGACAATCTTCCAAACGAAGACCCTTCTCAAGAAGCTCTCGAAGTTGGTAGAGGCACCCGCTCTGGCCGGGACTACCACAAAAATTACAACCAATCTTCCTTTACATATGTAAATCCTTCGGGAAAAGATGTTGTAAGCGCCCCTAGTGGCAACAATGATGAACATGCAGGCCCTAAGGAGGCTTTCAAGTATGACTTGATTGAACACTTCAAGCACATACCTGCACGTCTGCACATCCTAGATTTGTTGCGAATGTCTCCGCACACTCGTGATAATCTCATCTCAGAATTACAAAAACTGAATGAGGATGTCGACAAACATGCCCCGCAAGTCCTCCAAATTGAAATGGATTACCGGGTCAAAAACTCAGAAGCCTCCTCAAAGGGAGAAAAGAAGAAAACTGAGGGATCATGCATTGAATGCCTCTCGGTTAAAAAAGCAGCCAGTGCAACCATCGCCTTCACAAAGGACGACCTCCTACTTGGCGAAACCAGGCATAACCGACCCCTGTACTTCACAGGGTATATCAAGGAAATGCCTATGCATAGAGTTCAGATCGACCCAGGTTCTGCACTCAACCTCATCTCCACATCGGCTCTTGAAGAGTTGGGCATCCCACCCAGCAAACTGAGCCACACATCTGTATCTATCTTTGGATACGATGGGAGTACTCAAAGGCCTATCGGCAAAATCAGGTTCAAATTGCAGATCGGTGATCTTATCTCTGAGGTCACAGTGTATGCAATAAAGACCCCTTCATGCTACAACATCCTTCTCGGACGCCCTTGGATCCATGAGAATGGTGTTGTCCCTTCAACTCTACATCAATGCATCAAGTTTGTTGGCGACGACGGCATGATACATCGAGTCTTTGCAGACAGAAAACCCTTCAAAGGTAAAGAAATCCACTTCGCAGACTCACAGATGTATGAAGGTGAAAAAGAAGAAGAGGAGAAGCATACAGCATCCTTTGCCGAAAATCTCCAGAAAGATAAAGGCAAAGCTCCTCAACAATCACCGGAAGAAAACAAACCATCCGGTAAATCTGAAGAGAGCATGCAAACTCCCTTCATCATCTCCCTCAAATCTTCAAAGCCTTTGGTCATCACAACTAAAGTGAAGAAGGCAAAACAAAAGCCTGGGGGCAAATTTGTTGTCTCTTTCGTGTCTATCATGCAAGACACGGACTCGGATTCAGAGCCAGAAGACGACACATCGTCAAGCCAAGCTGACACTCAGCAAGTTCAGCCTGCTCTTACTCCAATGGAGACAACTTCTGACATAGAAGATCCTACGTCAGCTTCCTTCGTTGTTCCAGCAACTTCAGCAAAGGAAAAACCGATCTTCTTCCATAGATCGGATGCTTCTTCATCAAACTCCATGCTTGAACCTTTCCAAAATAAAGGTACGCCTCAACTATCCTTATACAGTTCTGTGGCACAAGCTATTATGAAGAAAATGGGCTATGACGCTCAAAACCCAGTCGGTTTGGGAGAAGGACGCGGTATTCTCACGCCATTGGGGCCCGTCTTGACCAAAAGCCAGCTGGAAGATTGGAGACTCTACGGCTATGTAGAAAAGTCTTCACACGGGTTAGGGTATGATCCTGACACTCCCTTGAGACAGTTGACACAAAGGCTTAAAAGTCAATATACTGACCAAGCCTCAACATCTCAAATCCATGAAGACATCGATCTCCCTGGATATCTCTTTGATGAGTCACCTGACAAAGATCCAGGAAGCTCATCCAATTGGCACGATTTCTCCGAAAATGAAGAGGAGTTGTCCGATGGCACAGACGTGTGGACTTCTGACCCAGAAGAACCCTCATCTCCAAAAGAAGTAGCCTACTTCGACTCGGTTTCAACAGGCGATTGGGATCATCTCATAGCAAGCCTTGGGAAAATTACCGATCAAGAAGACCCGTGGAAAGGAACAAAACCTTGGTCTGGAAATGCCCTTGAAACCCCAGAAGGTTTCGTTGAGCTGGAAGCCTCCGAAAATATTGTGGAGGAACCACCTTCGAACCTTCCAACAGAAGATCCTGTTCAAAAGATAGACTTGGGAACACCAGATAACCCACGTCCTGTATTCATAAGCAAGAATATAAAGGATGATGAGTTACCCGAGTATATCGCTTTTCTTCGTGAGTTCGTTGATTGCTTTGCATGGTCTTATGCTGAAATGCCAGGCTTAGACCCCAAAATAGCAGTTCACAAACTCAATCTTCAAGAAGACATCAAGCCTGTCAAGCAAGGCCAAAGAAGATTCCGTCCAGACGTGATGGATAAAATTGAACAAGAAGTTCAAAAACTCAAAAGCGTCGGCTTCATCCGTGAGGAACAACATCCTGAATGGTTGGCCAACATTGTCCCCGTGACAAAGAAAAATGGGCAGATCAGGGTCTGTATTGACTATAGAGACCTGAATGGCGCATGCCCAAAAGATGAATTTCCGCTCCCCATACCAGAGGTAATGATTGATAATACCTGTGGATTCGAGCGAATGACATTCATGGATGGTTTCTCTGGCTACAATCAGATAAAGATGCATCCTGAGGATGAAAAACATACATCCTTTCGAACTCCATTTGGCGTGTATTGCTACACTGTCATGCCATTTGGTCTGAAGAATGCTGGTGCCACATATCAGAGGGCTATGATGAAAATATTCCAAGATATGCAGCACAAGACGGTTGAATGTTACGTTGATGACCTCGCCGTCAAAAGCAAAAGAAAAGAAGATCATCTCGAAAACCTTCGAGAAGTCTTCCTCCGGCTTCGCAAACACAAACTGCGAATGAATCCATTGAAATGCTTCTTCGGCGTCTCGTCGGGTAAGTTCCTCGGATTCTTAGTTCGGAAAGCTGGAATAGAGCTTGACCCCATAAAAGTCAAAGCCATTCTAGAAATGCCCTCTCCAAGAACCTTGAGAGAACTCAAAGGGCTTCAAGGGAGATTGGCCTACATCAGACGGTTCATCTCCAATCTTTCGGGGAAATGCCGTCCATTCTCCCGGTTGATGAAAAAAGGTGTAAACTTTGTCTGGGATGCTGACTGTGAAGCTGCTTTCCAAGACATCAAGTCATACCTGACAAAACCTCCAGTGTTAGCTGCTCCTACCACTGGAAAACCATTCATCTTGTACACAAGAGCCCTTGATCACTCTCTGGGAGCTCTGCTTGCGCAAGAAAATGATCAAAGAAAAGAAGCTGCTCTATATTACCTCAGCCGCATGCTAGTAGGTGCAGAGCATCGCTACTCTCCAGTCGAAAAAGAATGTCTTGCAGTGATGTTCGCCGTACAAAAGCTGCGTCACTACTTGCTTTCCAACACAGTCTACCTGGTCTCGAGGGTCAACCTCTTGAAGGTCCTTGTCACAAAGGCAGGTTCTCTCAATGCTCGACTGGCAAAATGGTCCATCCTTCTGTCACAATTTGATATTAGGTATGTACCACAAAAAGCAATCAAAGGGCAAGCTCTAGCAGACTTCCTCGCAGAGCATCCATTGCCTAAAGATTCTCCACTCAGAGATGATCTCCCAGACGAACCAGTCTACAATGTGGAGACTTTCTCACAAAGTGCCTCCTGGGACATGTACTTTGACGGTGCAACCAGGACAAATGAAAAAAGACAGCTGATCTCGGGAGTTGGCATCCTCTTTGTTAGCCCCGACAAATACATGATTCCACACGCTTTCTCGCTACTGGAACCATGCACAAACAATGCAGCTGAATATCAAGCTCTGATCTTAGGATTGGAACTCGCCATCGAATCCGGTATCACCATGCTGGAAGTCTTTGGAGACTCTCAACTGATCGTCAACCAGATGAATCAGAAATTTGAAGTTAGGAAGCCAGATTTACTGCCTTACTACAACAAGGCACAATCACTTCTGCAAAAGTTTGACATCTGTCACATCACCCACATTCGTAGAGGTGAAAACTATACGTGCAGATGCCCTAGCCGGACTTGCCGCATCCATGGCAATCCAGGAAGGGGAAAACATGCAAATCACAGTGTGCGAAAGAAGAATCCTTCCTCCTCTTAACACACACCAAGCAGTTGCTGAATGCCACCAAGTGGTCGGAAGTCGGATTTCAATCCTTCAAACTTCAATTGGCGACTGGAGGGATCCGTTCATTGATTACATTATGTTCGGAATCCTACCTGAAGATCCAAAAGAACGGGTAAGCATCCAAAGGCGAACCCCAAGCTTCCATTTGGATATTCCTTCAAAAGTCCTTTACAGGAAATCCTTCAACGGAGTACTTCTACGCTGCTTGTCACAACAAGAGGCTGAAGAAACACTCAAAGAAGTTCATGCTGGTCTTTGTGGAGCTCATCAGGCTGGACCTAAGCTCTATGATCAGATAAAAAGGTTAGGATATTACTGGCCTACCATGGTAGCTGACGCAATGCAATTTGCTAAGCGCTGCCAACAATGCCAAGTTCATGGAGATTACATTCACATGCCTCCAGAATGGCTGCATCCTACAGCGATCTCATGGCCTTTCGAAGCCTGGGGTATGGACATCATAGGTCCTATTTCTCCCCCTTCAAGCAAAGGTCATCGCTTCATCTTCGCCGCTACGGATTACTTCTCCAAGTGGTCAGAAGCATTTGCGTTTAACGAAATGAAGACCTCATCAGTCCTTCAGTTCCTACGCACCAACATCATTTGTCGTTTCGGCATACCCAAAAGATTCGTCCATGATAACGGACCACAGTTCCGGGATCATCGATTCTACAGGTTCTGCGACAAATACAAAATCCAAAGCTGTCCTTCGACTCCATACAATCCGGCAGCAAACGGGTTAGCAGAAGCTTTCAACAAGACACTCTGCAAAATCCTCAAAAAAATGGTCTCTAATCACAAAAGAGACTGGAGCGACAAAATGTCTGAAGCTTTGTGGGCCTATCGAACCACCGTTCGAGGACCAACCCATAGCACACCATTCTCCTTGGTCTATGGATGCGAAGCTGTCGTGCCCTTGGAAGTACAAATTCCTTCCTTGAGGGTATCCTTGCAAAATGACATGACTCAAGAAAGCAATGTCAAATTGCGGCTCCATGAGCTGGACAATCTCGATGAGAGACGGCTCGAAGCTCAACAAAGCATTGAACTTTACCAAGCACGTATGGCTAGGATCTTTCGATAAAAAGGTCAGGCAACGCGCCTACAAAAAGAATGACTTGGTTCTTGCGGTAAAAAGACCAATGGTCTTCGCTCACAAGTCCAAAGGCAAATTTGAGCCAAAATGGGAGGGACCCTACGTCATCGACAAGGTTTTCTCTAACGGCGCATACGCACTCCTAAACATGGAAGGTGACAGATGTATGCTGCCCATCAATGGCAAGTTCTTAAAGCGGTACTACCCTTGAAGACTTACCCAACTGGGTAAGAGCAATGCCTGTACGGCCAAAACCGGTTTCCAGGTACACGCTCGCTAAACCCACCTTTTTTTAGAATTTTCATATCAAATGTTGAAATTTCTAGAAATCTAAAACAATGCTTACTTTCATCGTTTCATTGTTCAAAAAAAAAAATTCCAAGTTTAGGAACCTTTCCCTAACTTGACCAAAATTTTCAACCCTTGAACCCAAAATTCATGGTTTGAAACAAAATCCGGATTCAGGGATTTCCACCCTAGTCCACCCTGCCTTTTACCGCCAAAATGGTTTTAGGTCAAAATTTATGACCCTCGTGTCTTTAAACAAAAAAAAATGGTTTTTCAAAAACCCGCGAGGAAGCGACGCTTAGTCGATACTCGCACAAATCGGAAGCAAGCGAACCACGTTCGACACTTCCAAAATCGCAGGGAAGCGACATTTCGTCGATACTTGCAAAATCCAAAACTGTGGAGATGCAACATTTCAGTTGATATCCACAACCCAAATTTCAAAGGTTCGAAAGAAACCTAAAAAACTGTGGAGACGCAACATTTCAGTTGATATCCATAACCCAAAGGTTCGAGAAAACCACAAATTTCAAAAATCGTGGGGAAACGACATCAAGTCAGTACCCGCAAAACCAAAATTTTGAAAAGCAAGGATGCGACATTCCATCGATACTTGCACCCAAATCCGCGAGGATGCGACATTCCATCGATACTCGCAACCGAATGAGCAAGGATGCGACATTCCATCGATACTTGCAAGAACATTCAGCAGGGAGGCGACTTTTAGTCGATACTTGCATTTTTTTGAAAACCAAATCGGCTATAAATGCCATCAAAACCGGCTATAAATGCCATCAAAACAGGCTATAAATGCCACAAACCGGCTATCAATGCCACCAAAACAAAACAGGCTATCAATGCCACAAACAAAAAAAAAACTTGGATTTCAAAAAAAAAAAACGGCTATCAATGCCACCAAAACAAAACAGGCTATCAATGCCACCAAAACAGGCTATAGATGCCACAAAAAAAAAAAAACAACTCGGCTATCAATGCCACAAAAAAAAAAAGCTGGCTCTCATGCCAAAATTGGCTTCCATGCCACAAACAAAAACCTGGCTTTCATGCCAAAACAATCACTTGACAAAAGATTTTCACAAAATGACAACCTTTTGATCAAATCCCATTTAGCAATTACTTTTATCACAAAAAGATTCAAGTGAGCGTAGGGATAACAAAAAAAAGAAGAGCATCCCATTTAGCAATTACTTTTATCACAAAAAGATTCAAGTGAGCGTGGGGATAACAAAAAAAAAAAAAAAAAGAGTACCAAAAAAATACAAATGGTACCAAAAAAAAAAAGAGAAAAAGTGTTCACAAGCACTACAAAAAATAAGTACCAAAAAAATACAAGTGGTACCAAAAAAAAAAGAAAAGAGAGAAGGATGGTTTCTGTAAAAAAAAAAATATACAGGAGCTCAATCAAAAATGGTCTCCAGCCAAGAGTTCAGCTCCCCAAGCAAACTTTTAGCCTCAGCCGTCAAGGATTCCAAGGCACGCTTCTTCAGGAACTTGCCATGAGATGCTGGAGTGGGCTGTACCCCTTCTCTCACACCAGGAAGCTTACCTCGAGCAGTTTGCCATTGTTCATCCTCATCAGACTTCCTTTTGAGAACCCGTTCGGCATCTGCAACCTGGTGAATCAGGGCACTCTCCCTGTCGCGAGCCTCTATTATGGCAAGTCCACTTGGCAGCGACTTGTGCCTGCAAATGCTCAAGACGTTTCCTGGCCTCATCGACCTCCCTGTCAAGGATGTTAAGGTCATGCGTCAGCCTGATGATGGCTATCTCTTCTAAGTTCCTCTTTCGGACTGCCTGCTTCCTGCTTTCTGTAGCCTCATCCAGGTCAGACTTAGCCTTATCAGCAGGGTCCAGGAACATCTCCTTGAAGAACTGGTCATCAGCCAAACTCACGGTCTCAAACCACTTGTCACCCAGTGCAATGATCCTATCAACGATCGCCCTGGCACCTGTGACATCCAGACCAGCCTCTTCAGCATCACTGAGAATCTCCTGCACATGCTGGATCATGCCAAATCCGACTTCCAAGTGCCCAGAAAAGAGAGTCTCAATCCAAGAGCTCACAACTCGCACCACCACCTTCTTCGCAAAAAGAAGAGATGGCCCAGCTGAGGATTCGCCCAACTCCGTTGGTCGGCTACTCATGTCATCATCTGTTGAAAGAGTAACAAAAGAACTCTTTCCAGTTGAAGCTGCTCCTGCTCGGGAAGGAATCTCAGCGCGAGGAATCTCCTCAATATTGTCAGAGCTGGTCCCAGGAATCTCTACCTCTGGATCAACCTCTGGCATCTCTTGCTCTGGAAGCGACGGATCCTCCTCTGCCACTTCAAAACCTGCAAAGGAAACACAAAAAGGTATGAATATGACCCTGTTTGAAAATCATTATCAGAGTTATAACTACAAAATACCTTCTTCGACGACTGGTGGAACACTTTCCTCCTCCATGAACTCATCGGAAGCATCATCAACATTTGCGTCTATCGATGGTTCAAAGTCATCGGAATCCTGTGGCAAGTCAGCTGACAAAAAAAAATGTGTTAGCAAACCGAGTCACAAACTAAAAAAAAAAAGGATCAAAAGAAGTCGTACCAATTGGAGATTCTGGATTTACTCCAGAGTCCCTCGGTTCTTCTTCAGGTGCCTCAACAGGATCCATCACCACCTCATCGGTTGGGACCTCAGGCATCACCAAGTCTTCCTCTGCTAAAAAAAAAAAAAAAAAAAGAAGAAAAGCAGAAACAAGAAGCAAATCATAACATGGAAAAAATCCCATGAAAAGAAATGGAAAGAGAAAAAGGAAGAATCATACCTTCACCGACGGTCTCTTCTTCTCGGCTTCTCTTCTCTGGAGGCTCGTCAGCATCCACTGGCACATCCTCATTGATAGTAAGAGGAACTTCCAAGTTAGGAGAGTCCTCATGCTGCCCCTTGCTACTATGATGACTCCTCCTCCTCTTACCTCTGCGGGCTCGCTTCTTAGAAGAACCTACCCCGCTGTCAGAGTCAGGTTTGCCACTCGACTCCTCACTAGATGGTCTGCTCTCGCCAGTAGGCTCCACGGAAGCTTGCCTCTGTGCCGCTTGCATCCAAGCACCAAGTTCGGCTTCCTCCTGTTCTAGCTGCTCCAAAGCCTCATCAGGTATCTCTCGAACAGCTTCAGAACCAATGACGCCCTGGTCACCGAGAAAGCCTATCTTGTGCTTCTCTCCAGAAAGGAAGGCCCAAACTTCCTCTCGCCGGATGCCATCCGACTTTCCAAGGCCCTTTCCAGATGCCAGCTTCACATCAAGCTCCTTCTTGGAAAGCCCCCGATATGCCGAAAAGCTCTCCGCGAACCACTTCGCAAAGCCGGCAGTCCGGGAAGTCAGCAACACAGGATAAGAAATCATGGCTGTAGTGTCTTCAGCACTATAGAAAGCCCATGCATTTCTCCCGTCCTGTAAGCCTCCAAAGCGCTTCACCATACTTGAAGGCGCTCCAACAACGCCTTGAGAAAAGCCAAGCTGCAAAGCAAAGCGAGAGGGTACATATGGCTGGATGTCGACGAAAAGATGTCTGCGGTACACCATCGTGCCGACACGTATGCTGAAAAGCCACTCTCTCTCTGCATTTGTCAAGGAATAATGCCTTCCCGACCCCGCCCTGGTAGAGTCTCGGGAGGCACCAAAATCAAAAGCCTTCTTCCGCAACTCCGGAGAAAGCTTTACTGAAGATTGCCCCATCTCGACGTCCCTGAACCGTCGGATCCTCATGCGGGCAAACAAAAGTGATTCGGACACGGCTTTGCCCTTAGCCAGTCGAATCATCAGAGGATCATCATCCTGTGCAGCACCCAGCCGATGGAAGCCAGGACAGTGGTATACATACCACGAATAAAAGATATGGGCTGAAAATACCCTATTCATGGGAAGCCCAAGCCGAACCAGAAAAGCAGCAGCCTGCAGTTCGGTACACAGGTAGGAGTAAAGAGCTGGCACCAAAGCAAGCTGCTCTCCAAACGCCATCTGACAAGCCGGGAAAATACAATGCGGCCTGATGTGCGTTCCATCTCCTCCAGCAAATACAGCCTCACCAAGCCAATAAGTGAGGTAAACAGCGAGATCTCTCCGCAGTGCAATGTCAGGACATATGGCGTTTGTACTTGCACAGAAATCTCTCAACTCTTCTTGCATGGCCAAGATCTTCTTTGGATCCTGAGCTCCAGCTTCCTGGGTCACGCTATCAGAAGACTCCCTGCTATCAAAAAAGTTGGGGAACGAAGAGCAAAAACTCTTCCAACTGCTGGATCTAACTTTCGAACCCCCCTTCTCCTTCAAAAAATCATAGAAGGCGACGAGCTGAAAGTATAAAAGCCTAAACTCCTCAGACTGCCCCTCGAGGACGCTGTCAATTGGCATAAACTCCTCATAGAGTTTGCCGAGGATGGGCAATCCGGTAATGGCGCTCAGCTCCTTCAAAGAAAAACCAATCTCACCATTCGTCACAACGAAGGTATTGGTTTGAGGAAGGAACGACTCCAGCATAGCCATGAAGGCCTCGTCGGAAAAGATCACGGTCTCCCTAAAGGCGCGGACCGCATCAAAAATCCCGGCTTCCTTCAAAACGGCACCACCAATCAGCAGGACGCGATCAGTCCACGACTTCCACTCGGAGTCAGCATTGAAAGCGGCCACGAAGTCGGAAAGGCTTGATCCAATTGCTGCCGTCACCGCTGAAAATACCAAGGCCCACCGGTCTCAAATCGACCGACGGATAATCAGAGCCCTGGTAGCCGCTGGAGGGCATCAACAAGTCCATGTCAACAGGCGACCTCTCCGTATATCCAGGAGAACCGCCAACAAAAACCCCGGTCTTGATTACATTTGTCCTTCTCACCCAACTTGGAGGATCTTCCCTCTTAGGGCACGTGGGGGCAAGGCTCAGAATCGAGACGGTGCGATCAAGCATCGACCGGGTAGTAACAGTTTTCTTCTCACCATCTGCTGTGAAGGAAAACTGAAAACATCTCCTCTGGTATGTAATGTCATCAGGGACTGCATCACCAAAGAAGAAGGTAGGCTTGGGCAAAACGCTCTGATCTTCCATCACCCATGGACGACTGCTTACCATGATCTTATAGAATTCCTCTCCCTTGAGAGTGATCAGTCGCTGCCTCATCTCATCTCTGTTGAGGGAGTCGCACTCTTCCAGATTTCTCTCAACATACTGGACCTTCTCAAAAGCCTGCTGAACGGCCGGATTAGAAGATCTAGAAGATCGACGAGGTACGCTTGTAGCAGGCTCTTTACCCTTGTTCGCTCTGGAGGAACCACCTGAAAAGGATGGAAAAGAAAAAGATCAAACATCAAAATGACAGAATCTCGCTAAAAAAAAAATCTGGCGAAATTTTGACATGATGACGGGGCAATTCCGAAGAAAAGGAACTATCCCGAAAGAAATAGAAAGCTTGAAGATGGGCTCAACATCGCTGCGAGCTCCGAAACTCCAAACTTTCGAAACCTAAAAGTCTCCGCAAAATCAGGAAGGGCTCAACATCACTGCGAGCTCCAAGTTCCCAAATTTGCAAAAACTTTCAGGTATGCTATCACAATCATGCTACAAATTTAATTTACAATTAAAGGCATGCATGAACATCTAGGTTTGCAAAAAAAAAAAAATGCATTATCATGATGAGCAAAAAAAAAAAAGAAAAAGAAACTTCTCTAAAAAAAAAAGGAGAGGGGAAAGAAAACAAAAAAAAAAAGAAAAGAAAAGAAACTCTCTCAAAAAAAAAGGGGAGGGAAAGAAAAAAAAAAGAAAAAAGAGAAAAAAAAATGAGGGCTGGCCCACAGGCCACGTGGCCGTACGGCCAGATCCGTACGGATCTGTCCGTACGCCCACACAAAAAAAAACAAACAAAAAAAAAGAAAAGAATGCAAAAAAAAAAACGTGTAAAAAAAAAAAGGAGGCAAACACGTGAAAAAGAAAAAAAAAAGAAGAAGAAAAGAAAGAAACAAAAAAAAAGAAGAAAGAAGAACTTTTTTTTTCCTACAATGGAGTTTTCTTGAAAAAAAAAGGGAACTTACTTGAAGCCATTGATGGAGAAGAAGAAGAAAAGTCTTGAAGATCTTGAAGAAGAAAAGCTCTTGGTCTTGAAGCCCTCTTGAGATTATTGCAAAGAAAGTAATAAGAGCAAGAGATCCAACCTTCTCCTTGCTTTTATAGAGGAGAGCAAACCAAAGAAGGAAAGAAGAAAGAGGTAAGTGTTACTAATTAGTAACCTTACCAAAAGAAAGAAATTAGAAAGATTCTTTCCCAAAGAAGATATCTTGAGGGATTCTCTCCCAAAGAATCAATGAGAGATTTTCTCCTAAAAAGATAAAATCTATGACGGATTCTTTCCCAAAAGAAAGATATCTTGAGATATTCTATCCCAAAAATAAAGGGATCATGAGAGATTCTCTCCAAGTAAAGATATTCTTAGATATTCTCTATCCAAATGAGATATTTTTGGATATTCTTTACAAAAATGACACCATATGAGATCTAAGCTATTTCAAAAGCTTAAGGTCCCATGGGTTAGCCCATATGAGCCAGGTTTGACCACCTAGGCACACAAAAAAAAAAAAAAGAAAATTTTTTTTGGGCTTTTAGTCAAAGAGAAATCCCTCTTACCAAGAGCATACAAAAATGGTTCCATGCCTCTTTTGAGTTGATTGGATCATACAAAAGAAAATTCCAAGCCCCATGAGCTTCCAAAAATCAAACCATCCAGCCTCATCTACCAAATTGAGCCAAATTCTTGAAATTGACATTCCACAAAAATCAAACCAAATCCTGGTCCCCTAACTTGCCAAATACAGCCTGTTAGGTCACAAGACCAAAACCAAAAACCAAAACCTGATACCCTAACTTGCCACATACAGCCTGTTAGGTCACAAGATCAAAACCAAAATTGATCCCCCAACATTCCACATACAGCTTGTTGGGTCACACGATCAAAACCAAACCTGACCCCCTAACCTGCCATATATAGCCTGTTAGGTCACAAGGTCAAAACCCAAATCCACATCCCTGATGTCATCTTCAAAACTTTGCCTCGAGATGGTACGTGATCCCTTTCACTACCATAAAATTCCCCTGGAAGCTCAAAAGGCTACAAATACCAAAAAGAAAGATTGCTCAAAGACTCTTGGTCAAGTCACAGGCTCTCCTTCAAAAATCTCTTCGAGGCACATCGACTACAAAAGTTAAGCAACTCGCCGCTGTACCTCGAGGGGGCATTTGTTGACACCAAAAATGTCACTTTGCCTCATCAAGATCCAAAGAGCTACATGAAGTCGCAACCTGCCATAAATAGGCAATGCTGCTTCCAAAAATCAAATCTTGTCAGAATCAAACAAAAACTGCAAGATTCTTCCAGACAGCCAAAAGAGGAGTACACAAGAAGTTTCTGGCCATTTCAAAATCATTTGGCCTAACTTCGCTTCTCCGACAGCCGAAAAGGAGCTCTCGGCGACAAAAGCTCTCCGGGACCATGGTTTCCAAGACAGAACCTATGGATCATCTTAAAATGACTCCAATAGGTTCCCTGTCAAATTTCAAGTCAATCGGACATCGGTTGACCACACATCAAACCGCGACATCTTCATCGCGACAAAAAGCAAGTCTGCAGGTGATAGGACCCCAAACGGCTTCGAAACTCAAACAAAAGCCTATGGTTGGTCTTATTTATAGCTCAGGAGGCTTCACACCAAATTTCAGGTCATTCTGACATCGTTTGACCCAGTTTCAGCTTCTGACGGAAAATCGGCAGCTCTGCGCGACAAAGTCTTCGGCTTTCTCAGGAAATTGGAAACTTTGCAAAATAAAATGCAAGGATTCTCATCAGGTTTCCTACAAAGAAATCAGGCCAATAAATGGTCAAAATGTCATGGAAAAGTACAGAAGAAAAAAAGAATAAAAAAAAAGCAAAAACTGACGCAAAACGGGACACGAAAGGGGGAAAACCCCCCCAGGGTCGCAGACCCCTGCGACCCTGGGCCAGGGTCGCCGGCGACCTTGGACCCCGGGGTCGCCGGGAAAGCCCCGGAAACCCCGGTTTTCGCCGTTTTTTCGCGATTCGAAGGGCCCAGCCTCTGGTACTTTCCAAAATTCATGCTTTTGAGACACCAAGTCCTCTGACATTCGTCCAAAACACGGGTAAATCATCAAGAGTATCGAAGACAGTATTGATCGCCACCCGGTCAACCAAAAAAGTGTGCTTTCCACCCGACCGATCGAGAAATCGACAGGACAGATGGCACCGACCCGCTGTTGGCAACAAACACCTGAAATTACATGATCATCTGATGTCGATCTACATGAAGATCCATCGATGATCATCAACAGAAGAATCTCAAAAGACGTGGCACGGCCCGCGACTCTTCAGCTGCTCGGCGACCACTTAATGCGATTAATTGACTAGCTTTATTACAGTCATTAATCCATTTCTTTGGACGGCCCAATCAGAAGCAAGCATTCGGGAGTTACAAGTCAAGAGATTCATGGCATTTAACCCATGAAACTCCTCCCATCATGGCGATTAAAGGCGATTAAATGCCCTCAATCTCCTCCGGCCAATCAGAAGCCAAGAAAAAGGAGTTACAAAATAAACAATTCAATTTTGTAACTCCTCCCATTATACGGCTTAATGACAATAAAAGCCCATAAACCCACCTAAAAGGCTACCTAAAAGCCTATAAATAGGAGGGCTCTCCAAGAAGAAAGGACACAACGAACATCAACAGACAGCAGACAGAAATCCAGAGAAAGGAAAAAGAGAGAAAACTCTGCGGAAGTTCTACACCGGCCACCGCAACAAGGTGACAAAAGTCCCTTGGGGGATACCCCCCCCCCCAAGGTCCTTGCCTTCTCCTCCTGCCTCCAATGGCTTAGATGTGGCTTTTCAGCCCGTCTACTCGGCTTTTTATTGGACATAGGACCTTCCTTTGGTCTTTGTCCTCTAAAAACCCGAGGTTATAGCCAAGCCAAGCGAATCAATAGCATCCTCTGTTCTCATCTGCATGGATGATGGCGAAGCCCACATATGGCTTGCGACCGTCAATCTAAACGAGTCCCCCACAATCTCCTGAGAAGTTAGATCCTCCCTTTCTTGCTTTTCATTGTAGTTTGTATTTTTTTCAAAAGAGACAAAAATCACAATTCTTGTCTTTCATTGTTGATAAGGATTGTAAATCGGCTATAAACGCCAAAATCGGCTATAAACGCCAAAAATCGGCTATAAACGCCAAAATTGGCTATAAATGCCAAAAAAAATCGCCTTTCACGGCAAATCAAGAAAATGTCTCTTTTCTTAAATATATGTGCAATGGAAAACTTGAAAGAAGTTGATTTCCTTTTTACTTGCGAAGGTTGATCCCCGGATCACCACTTGCAATTCCAAGTAAAATAGAAAATCTGGCACACCCACAAAAAAAGAAATGTTGATGCACGCCCTTGCCCCCGATTACGAAAGGGTCGGACCCGATGGACTCCCACGTCCGCCGACCTCGGTAGAACCGAGCAGGAGCGCGGTCCATCAGATACATCCTCAGCAAATGAAAAATGACAGCCTCTTGATCCTGAAGACAATTTCCAAACGAAGACCCTTCTCAAGAAGCTCTCGAAGTTGGTAGAGGCACCCGCTCTGGCCGGGACTACCACAAAAATTACAACCAATCTTCCTTTACATATGTAAATCCTTCGGGAAAAGATGTTGTAAGCGCCCCTAGTGGCAACAATGATGAACATACAGGCCCTAAGGAGGCTTTCAAGTATGACTTGATTGAACACTTCAAGCACATACATGTACGTCTGTACATCCTAGATTTATTACGAATGTCTCCGCACACTCGTGATAATCTCATCTCAGAATTACAAAAGCTGAATGAGGATGTCGACAAACATGCCTCGCAAGTCCTCCAAATTGAAATGGATTACCGGGTCAAAAACTCAGAAGCCTCCTCAAAGGGAGAAAAGAAGAAAACTGAGGGATCATGCATTGAATGCCTCTCGGTTAAAAAAGCAGCCAGTGCAACCATCGCCTTCACAAAGGACGACCTCCTACTTGGCGAAACCAGGCACAACCGACCCCTGTACTTCACAGATTCTCCGCTCAGAGATGATCTCCCAGACGAACCAGTCTACAATGTGGAGACTTTCTCGCAAAGTGCCTCCTGGGACATGTACTTTGACGGTGCAACCAGGACAAATGAAAAAAGACAGCTGATCTCGGGAGTTGGCATCCTCTTTGTTAGCCCCGACAAATACATGATTCCACACGCTTTCTCGCTACTGGAACCATGCACAAACAATGCAGCTGAATATCAAGCTCTGATCCTAGGATTGGAACTCGCCATCGAATCCGGTATCACCATGCTGGAAGTCTTTGGAGACTCTCAACTGATCGTCAACCAGATGAATCAGAAATCTGAAGTTAGGAAGCCAGATTTACTGCCTTACTACAACAAAGCACAATCGCTTCTGCAGAAGTTTGACATCTGTCACATCACCCACATTCGTAGAGGTGAAAATATACGTGCAGATGCCCTAGCTGGACTTGCCGCATCCATGGCAATCCAGGAAGGGGAAAATATGCAAATCACAGTGTGTGAAAGAAGAATCCTTCCTCCTCTTAACACACACCAAGTTGTTGCTGAATGCCACCAAGTGGTTGGAAGTAGGATTTCAATCCTTCAAACTTCAATCGGCGACTGGAGGGATCCGTTCATTGATTACATTATGTTCGGAATCCTACCTGAAGATCCAAAAGAACGGGTAAGCATCCAAAGGCGAACCCCAAGCTTTCATTTGGATATTCCTTCAAAAATCCTTTACAGGAAATCCTTCAACGGAGTACTTCTACGCTGCTTGTCACAACAAGAGGCTGAAGAAACACTCAAAGAATTTCATGCTGGTCTTTGCGGAGCTCATCAGGCTGGTCCCAAGCTCTATGATCAGATAAAAAGGTTAGGATATTACTGGCCTACCATGGTAGCTGACGCAATGCAATTTGCTAAGCTCTGCCAACAATGCCAAATTCATGGAGATTACATTCACATGCCTCCAGAATGGCTGCATCCTACAGCGATCTCATGGCCTTTCGAAGCCTGGGGTATGGACATCATAGGTCCTATTTCTCCCCCTTCGAGCAAAGGTCATCGCTTCATCTTCGCCGCTACGGATTATTTCTCCAAGTGGTCAGAAGCATTTGCGTTCAACGAAATGAAGACCTCATCAGTCCTTCAGTTCCTGCGCACCAACATCATTTGTCGTTTCGGCATACCCAAAAGATTCGTCCATGATAACGGACCACAATTCCGGGATCATCGATTCTACAGGTTCTGCGACAAATACAAAATCCAAAGCTGTCCTTCGACTCCATACAATCCGGCAGCAAACGGGTTAGCAGAAGCTTTCAACAAGACACTCTGCAAAATCCTCAAAAAAATGGTCTCTAGTCATAAAAGAGACTGGAGCGACAAAATGTCTGAAGCTTTGTGGCCCTATCGAACCACCGTTCGAGGACCAACCCATAACACACCATTCTCCTTGGTCTATGGATGCGAAGCTGTCGTACCCTTGGAAGTACAAATTCCTTCCTTGAGGGTATCCTTGCAAAATGACATGACTCAAGAAGGCAATGTCAAATTGCGACTCCATGAGCTGGACAATCTCGATGAGAGCGGCTCGAAGCTCAACAAAGCATTGAACTTTACCAAGCACGCATGGCTGGATCTTTCGATAAAAAGGTCAGGCAACGCGCCTACAAAAAGGGTGACTTGGTTCTTGCGGTAAAAAGACCAATGGTCTTCGCTCACAAGTCCAAAGGCAAATTTGAGCCAAAATGGGAGGGACCCTACGTCATCGACAAGGTTTTCTCCAACGGCGCATATGCACTCCTAAACATGGAAGGCGACAGATGTATGCTGCCCATCAACGGCAAGTTCTTAAAGCGGTACTATTCTTGAAGACTTACCCAACTGGGTAAGAGCAATGCCTGTACGGCCAAAACCGGTTTCCAGGTACACGCTCGCTAAACCCACCCTTTTTTAGAATTTTCATGTCAAATGTTGAAATTTCTAGAAATTTAAACAATGCTTACTTCCATCGTTTCATTGTTCAAAAAAAACCAAGTTTAGGAACCTTTCCCTAACTCGACCAAAATTTTCAACCCTTGAACCCAAAATTCATGGTTTGAAACAAAATCCGGATTCAGGGATTTCTACCCTAGTCCACCCAGCCTTTTACCGCCAAAATGGTTTTAGGTCAAAGCTTATGACCCTCGTGTCTTTAAATAAAAAAAATGGTTTTTCAAAAAAAAACCGCGAGGAAACGACGCTTAGTCGATACTCGCACAAATCGGAAGCATATGAACCATGTTCGACACTTCCAAAATTGCAGGGAAACGACATTTCGTCGATACTTGCAAAATTCAAAAACCGTGGAGACGAAACATTTCAGTTGATATCCACAACCCAAATTTCAAAGGTTCGGAAAAACCTAAAAAACCATGGAGACGCAACATTTCAGTTGATATCCATAACCCAAAGGTTCGAGAAAACCACAAATTTCAAAAATCATGGGGAAACAACATCAAGTCAGTACCCGCAAAACCAAAAATTTTGAAAAGCAAGGATGCGACATTCCATCGATACTTGCACCCAAATCCGCGAGGATGCGACATTCCATCGATACTCGCAACCGAATGAGCAAGGAGGCGACATTCCATCGATACTTGCAAGAACATTCAGCAGGGAGGCGACTTTTAGTCGATACTTGCATTTTTGAAAACAAAAACGGCTATAAATGCCACCAAAACGGCTATAAATGCCACAAACTTGGCTATCAATGCCACAAACCGGCTATCAATGCCACCAAAACAAAACCGGCTATCAATGCCAAAAACAAAAAATTGGCTTTCAAAAACCCCGGCTATCAATGCCACCAAAACTGGCTATAGATGCCACAAAAAAAAAACTCGGCTATCAATGCCACAAAAAAAAGCTGGCTCTCACGCCAAAATCGGCTTCCATGCCACAAACAAAATCTGGCTCCCATGCCAAAACAATCATTTGACAAAAGATTTTTACAAAATGACAAACTTTTGATCAAATCCCATTTAGCAATTACTTTTATCACAAAAGATTCAAGTAAGCGTAGGGATAACAAAAAAAGAGTACAAAAAAAAATACATGTGGTACCAAAAAAAAAGGAAAGTGTTCACAAGCACTAAAAAAAAGTACAAAAAAATACAGTGGTACTAAAAAAAAAAGAAAGAAAAAAAAGAGAGAAGGATAGTTTCTGCTACAAATCAGGAGCTCAATCAAAAATGGTCTCCGCCAAGAGTTCAGCTCCTTAAGTAAACTTTTGGCCTCAGCCGTCAAGGATTCCAAGGCACGCTTCTTCAGGAATTTGCCATGAGATGCTGGAGTGGGCTGTACCCCTTCTTTCGCACCAGGAAGCTTATCTCGAGCAGTTCGCCATTGTTTGTTCTCATCAGACTTCCTTTTAAGAACTTGATTGGCATCTGCAACCCGGTGAATCAGAGCAGTCTCCCTTTCACGAGCCTCTGTTATTGCAGTCCACTTGGCAGCGACTTGTGCCTGCAGATGCTCAAGACGTCTCCTGACCTCATCGACCTCCCTATCAAGGATGTTAAGGTCATGTGTCAGCCCAATGATGTTTAGCTCTTCTAAGTTCTTCTCTCGGACTACCTGCTTCCTGCTTTCTGTAGCCTCATCCAGGTTAGACTGAGCCTTATCCACAGGGTCCAGGAACATCTCCTTGAAGAACTGGTCATCAGGAAAACCAATGGTCTCAAACCACCTGTCACCCAGCTCAATGATCCTATCAATGATCGCCCTGGCACTTGTGACATCTAGACTAGCCTCTTCAGCATCACCGAGAATCTCACGCACATGCTGGATCATCCCAAATCCGGCATCTAAGTGCCCAGAAAGCAGAGTCTCAATCCAAGAGCTCAGAACTCGCACCACCACCTTCTTCGCAAAAAGAAGAGATGGCCCAGCTGAAGATTCGCCCAACTCCGTTGGTCGGCTGCTCATGTCATCATCTGGTTGAAGAGTAACAAAAGAACTCTTTCCAGTTGAAGCTGCTCCTGCTCGGGAAGGAATCTCAGCACGAGGTATCTCCTCAACATTGTCAGAACTGGTCCCAGGAGTCTCTACCTCTGGATCAACCTCTGGCATCCCTTGCTCTGGTTCTGAAGGAAGCGAGGGACCCTCCTCCGTCACTTCAAAACCTGCCAAAGAAACACAAAAAGGTATGAATATGATCCTGTTTGAAAATCATTATCAGGGTTATAACTACAAAATACCTTCTTCGACGACTGGCGGAACACTTTCTTCCTCCATGAACTCATCGGAAGCATCATCAACATTTGCATCCATCGATGGTTCAAAGTCATCGAAATCCTGTGGCAAGTCAGCTGGCAAGAAATGTGTTAGCAAACCAAGTCACAGACAAAAAAAAAGAAAGCAAAAGAAGTCGTACCAATTGGAGATTCTGGATTCACTCCGGAGTCCCTCGGTTCTTCTTCAGGTGCCCCGACAGGATCCGTCACCACCTCATCGACTGGAACCTCAGGCATCACCAAGTCTTCCTCTGCTAAAAAAAAAAAGAAAAGCAGAAACTATAAGCAAATCAGAACATGGAAAATCCCATGAAAACAAATGGAAAGAGAAAAAGGAAGAATCATACCTTCACCGACGGTCTCTTCTTCTCGGCTTCTCTTCTCTGGAGGCTCGTCGACATCCACTGGCACATACTCATTGATAGTAAGAGGAACTTCCAAGTCAGGAGAGTCCTCATGCTGCCCCTTGTTGCGATGATGATGACTCCTCCTCTTACTCCTGCGGGCTCGCTTCTTGGAGGAACCTGCCCCGCTGTCAGAGTCAGGTTTCCCACTTGACTCCTCACTGGATGGTCTACTCTTGCCAGTAGACTCCACGGAAGCTTGCCTCTGTGCCGCTTGCATCCAAGCACCAAGTTCGGCTTCCTCCTGTTCTAGCTGCTCTAAAGCCTCATCATGTATTTCTCGAACAGCTTCAGAACCAATGACGCCCTGGTCACCGAGAAAGCCTATCTTGTGCTTCTCTCCAGAAAGGAAGGCCCAAACTTCCTCTCGCCGGACGCCATCTGACTTTCCAAGGCCCTTTCTAGATGCCAGCTTCACATCAAGCTCCTTCTTGGAAAGCCCCCGATATGCCGAAAAGCTCTCCGCGAACCACTTCGCAAAGCCGGCAGTCCGGGAAGTCAGCAACACAGGATAAGAAATCATGGCTGTAGTATCTTTAGCACTATAGAAAGCCCATGCATCTCTCCCGTCCTGTAAACCTCTAAAGCGCTTCACCATGCTTGAAGGCGCTCCAACAACGCCTTGAGAAAAGCCCAGCTGCAAAGCAAAGCGAGAGGGTACATACGGCTGGATATCGACGAAAAGATGTCTACGGTACACCATCGTGCCGACACGTATGCTGAAAAGCCACTCTCTCTCTGCATTTGTCAAGGAATAATGCCTTCCCGACCCCGCCCTGGTAGAGTCTCGGGAGGCACCAAAATCAAAAGCCTTCTTCCGCAACTCCGGAAAAAAGCTTCACTGAAGACTGCCCCATCTCGACGTCCCTGAACCGTCGGATCCTCATGCGGGCAAACAAAAGTGATTCGGACACGGCTTTGCCCTTAGCCAGTCGAATCATCAGAGGATCATCATCCTGTGCAGCACCCAGCCGGTGGAAGCTAGGACAGTGGTACACGTACCACGAATAAAAGATGTGGGCTGAAAATACCCTATTCATGGGAAGCCCAAGCCGAACCAAAAAAGCAGCAGCCTGCAGTTCGGTACACAGGTAGGAGTAAAGAGCTGGCACCAAAGCAAGCTGCTCTCCAAACGCCATCTGACAAGCTGGAAAAATACAATGCGGCCTGATGTGCGTTCCATCTCCTCCAGCAAAAAGAGCCTCACCAAGCCAATAAGTGAGGTAAACAGCGAGATCTCTCCGCAGTGCAATGTCAGCACAAATGACGCTTGTACTGGCACAAAAATCTCTCAACTCTTCTTGCATGGCCAAGATCTTCTTTGAACTTGGATCCTGAGCTCCGGCTTCTTGGGTCACGCTATCAGAAGACTCCCTGCTATCAAAAAAGTTGGGGAATGAAGAGCTAGAACTCTTCCAACTGCTGGATCTAACTTTCAAACCTTCTTTCTCCTTCAAAAAATCATAGAATGCGACGAGCTGAAAGTACAGAAGCCTAAACTCCTCAGACTGCCCCTCAAGGACGCTGTCAATCGGCATAAACTCCTCATAGAGTTTGCCGAGGATGGGCAATCCAGTAATGGCGCTCAGCTCATTCAAAGAAAAACCAATCTCGTCATTCGTCACAACGAAGGTATTGGTTTGTGGGAGGAATGATTCCAGCATAGCCATGAAGGCCTCGTCGGAAAAGATCACGGTCTCCCTAAAGGCACGGACTGCATCAAAAATCCCGGCTTCCTTCAAAACGGCGCCACCAATCAGCAGGACGCGATCAGTCCACGACTTCCGCTCGGAGTCAGCATTGAAACGGCCACAGAGTCGAAAAGGCTTGATCCAATTGCTGCCGTCACCGCTAAAAATACCAAGGCCCACCGGTCTCAAATCGACCGACGGATAATCAGAACCCTGGTAGCTGCTGGATGGCATCAACAGGTCCATGTCAACAGGCGACCTCTCCGTATATCCAGGAGAACCGCCAACAAAAACCCCGGTCTTGATTACATTTGTCCTTCTCACCCAGCTTGGAGGATCTTCCCTCTTAGAGCACGTGGGAGCAAGGCTCATGATCGAGACGGTGCGATCAAACGTCGACCGGGTAGCAACAGTCTTCTTCTCACCATCTGCTGTGAAAGAGAACTGAAAACATATCCTCTGGTATGTCATGTCATCAGGGACGGCATCACCAAAGAAGAAGGTAGGCTTGGGTAAAACACTCTGATCTTCCATCACCCATGGACGACTGCTTACCATGATCTTATAGAATTCCTCTCCCTTGAGAGCGATCAGTCGCTGCCTCATCTCATCTCTGTTGAGGGAGTCGCACTCTTCCAGATTTCTCTCAACATACTGGACCTTCTCAAAGGCCTGCTGAACGGCCGGATTAGAAGTTCTAGAAGATCGACGAGGTACGCTTATAGCAGGCTCTTTACCCTTGTTCGTTCTGGAGGAACCACTTGCAAAGGATGGAAAAGAAAAAGATCAAACATCAAAATGACAGAATCTCGCTAAAAAAAATCTGGCGAAATTTTGACATGATGACGGGGCAATTCCGAAAAAAAAAAAGGAACTATCCCGAAAGAAATAAAAAGCTTGAAGATGGGCTCAACATCGCTGCGAGCTCCGAAACTCCAAACTTTCGAAACCTCAAAGTCTCCGCAAAATCAGGAAGGGCTCAACATCGCTGCGAGCTCCAAATTCCCAAATTTGCGAAAACTTTCAGGTATGCTATCACATCATGCTACAAATTTAATTTACAATTGAATGCATGCATGAACATCTAGGTTTGCCAAAAAAAAGGGGCATTATCATGATGACAAAAGAAAACAAAAAAAAAAAGAAAAGAAACTTTCTCAAAAAAAAAGGAGGGAAAGAAAACAAAAAAAAAAGAGAAAAAAAAAGGGATGGCCCACAGGCCACGTGGCCGTACGGCCAGATCCGTACGGATCTGTCCGTACGGCCCACAAACAAAAAAAAAAAAAAAACAAAACATGAAAAAAAAAAGAAAGAAGAAAAGAAAGCAAAAAAAAAATAAAAAAAGAAGCAAACACGTGGAAAACAAAAAAAAAAAGAAAAGAAAAGAAAGAAACAAAAAAAAAAGAAAGAACTTTTTTTTCCTACAATGGGGTTTTCTTGAAAAAGGGAACTTACTTGAAGCCATTGATGGAAAAGAAGAAGAAAAGTCTTGAAGATCTTGAAGAAGAAGAACTCTTGGTCTTGAAGCCCTCTTGAGATTATTGCAAAAGAAAGTAATAAGAGCAAGAGATCCAACCTCCTCCTTGCTTTTATAGAAGAGAGCAAACCAAAGAAGGAAAGAAGAAAGAGGTAAGTGTTACTAATTAGTAACCTTATCAAAAGAAAGAGATTAGAAAGATTCTTTCCCAAAAGAAAGATATCTTGAGGGATTCTCTCCCAAAAAGAAATCAATGAGAGATTTTCTCCTAAAAGATAGGATCAATGAAGGATTATTTCCCAAAAGAAAGATATCTTGAGATATCCCATCCCAAAATAAAGGGAACATGAGAGATTCTCTCCAAGTAAAGATATTCTTAGATATTCTTTATCCAAATGAGATATTTTTGGATATTCTTTACAAAAATGACACCATATGAGATCTAAGCCATTTCAAAAGCTTAAGGTCCCATGGGTTAGCCCATATGAGCCAGGTTTGACCACCTAGGCACACAAAAAAAAAATTGGGCTTTTAGTCAAAGAGAAATCCCTCTTACCAAGAGCATACAAAAATAGTTCCATGCCTCTTTTGAGTTGATTCAACCATACAAAGAGAATTCCAAGCCCCATGAGCTTCCAAAAATCAAACCATCCAGCCTCATATATACCAAATTGAGCTAAAATCTTGAAATTGACATTCCACAAAAATCAAACCAAATCCTGGTCCCCTAACTTGCCACATACAGCTTGTTGGGTCACAAGACCAAAACCAAAAACCAAAACCTGATCCCCTAACTTGCCACATATAGCCTGTTAGGTCACAAGATCAAAACCAAAATTGATCCCCCAACATTCCACATACAGCTTGTTGGGTCACACGATCAAAACCAAACCCGACCCCCTAACCTGCCACATACAGCCTGTTAGGTCATAAGGTCAAAACCCAAATCCACATCCCTAATGTCATCTTCAAAACTTTGCCTCGAGATGGTACGTGATCCTTTTCACTACCATAAAATTCCCCTGGAAGCTCAAAAGGCTACAAATACCAAAAAGAAAGACTGCTCAAAGACTCTTGGTCAAGTCACAGGCTCTCCTTCAAAAATCTCTTCGAGGCACATCGACTACAAAAGTTAAGCAACTCGCCGCTATACCTCGAGGGGGCATTTGTTGACACCAAAAATGTCACTTTGCCTCTTCAAGATCCAAAGAGCTACATGAAGTCGCAACCTGCCATAAATAGGCAAAGCTACTTCCAAAAAATCAAATCTTGTCAGAATCAAACAAAAACTGGAAGATCCTTCAAGACAGCCAAAAGAGGAGTACACAAGAAGTTTCGGGCCATTTCAAAATCATTTGGCCTAACTTCGCTTCTCCGACAGCCGAAAAGGAGCTTTCGGCGGCTAAAGCATCGGAGACACCAAATCTTCGATCAGAGCCGATGGATGGTCTCAAAATACATCCAAAAGGCTCCACGTCAAGTTTCGAGTCAAACCGACAACGTTTGACCCTACATCAACCCTCGAACAGCTAAATCAAGCCTCTCGGCAGCAAGAACCGCCGAGGCCATCACTCATCAGATAGAGCACATGGATGGCTTCAAAATGCTTACAAGGGGCTGCACGTCAAATTTCAGGTCATTTCGACAACATTTGACCATAGTTTGACGCTCGGAAGCCAAATCAGGCCTCTCGGCGGCAAAGCTCTCCGGGACCATGGTTTCCAAGACAGAGCCTATGGATCATCTTAAAATGACTCCAATGGGTTCCCTGTCAAATTTCAAGTTAATCGGACATCGGTTGACCGCACATCAAACCGCGACATCTTCATCGCGACAAAAGCGAGTCTACTGGTGATAGGACCCTAAACGGCTACAAAACTCAAACAAAAGCCTATGGTTGGTCTTATTTATTACTCAGGAGGCTTCACACCAAATTTCAGGTCATTCCGACATCGTTTGACCCAGTTTCAGCTTCTGACGGAAAATCGGCAGCTCTGCGCGACAAAGTCTTCGGCTTTCTCAAGAAATTGGAAACCTTGCAAAATAAAATGCAAGGATTCTCATCAGGTTTCCTACAGGGAAATCAGGCCAATAAATGGTCAAAATGTCAAGGAAAAATACAGAAGGAAAAAGAATCGAAAAACAGCAAAAACGGACACAAAACGGGACAAAAAGGAAAAAAAAACCCCCTAGGGTCGCAGACCCCTGCGACCCTGGCCCAGGGTCGCAGGCCCATGCGACCCTGGAGCCCGGGATCGCCGGGAAGGCCCCGGAAACCCTAGTTTTCGCCGTTTTTTCGCGATTCGAAGCGTCCAGCCTCTGGTAGTTTCCAAAACTCGTACTTTTGAGACACCAAATCCTCTGACATCCGTCAAAAACACGGGTCAATCATCAAAAGTATCGAAAACAACATTGATCGCCCCCCGGTCAACCAAAAACAGTGTGTTTTCTACCCGACCGATCGAGAAATCGACAGGACAGATGGCACTGACCCGCTGTTGGCAACCAACACCTGAAGTCACATGGTCATCCGATGTCGATCTACATGAAGATCCATCGATGATCATTACCAGAAGAATCCCAAAAGACGCGGCACGGCCCGCGACTCTTCAACTGCTCGGCGACCACTTAATGCGATTAATTGACTAGCTTTATTACAGTCATTAATCCATTTCTTTGGATGGACCAATCAGAAGCAAGCATCCGAGAGTTACAAGTCAAGAGATTCATGGCATTTAGCCCATGAAACTCCTCCCATCATGGCGATTAAAGGCGATTAAATGCCCTCAATCTCCTCCGGCCAATCAGAAGCTAAGAAAAAGGAGTTACAAAATAAAGATTTAAATCCTGTAACTCCTCCCATTATGCGGCTTAATGACAATAAAAGCCCATAAACCCTCCTAAATGGCTACCTAAAAGCCTATAAATAGGAGAGCTCTCCAAGAAGAAAGAGATCAGAGAAAATCGGAGAAAATCACAAACACACAGACAAAGCACAGAAATTCAGAGAAGGAAAAGAGAGAAAAATCTGCGGAAGTTCTACACCGACCACCGCTACAAGGTGACAAAAGTCCCTTGGGGGTACCCCCCCCCCCCCCCCCCAAGGTCCTTGCCTTCTCCTTCTGCCTCCAATGGCTTAGATGTGGCTTTTCAGTCCGTCTACTCGGTTTTTTATTGGACATAGGACCTCCTTTTGGTCTTTGTCCTCTAAAAACCTGAGGTTATAGCCAAGCCAAGCGAATCAATAGCATCCTCTGTTCTCATCTGCATGGATGATGGCGAAGCCCACATATGGCTTGCGACCGTCAATCTAAACGGGTCCCCCACAATCTCCTGAGAAGTTAGTGTTGACACCAAAAATGTCACTTTGCCTCTTCAAGATCCAAAGAGCTACATGAAGTCGCAACCTGCCATAAATAGGCAATGCTGCTTCCAAAAATCAAATCTTGTCAGAATCAAACAAAAAACTGCAAGATTCTTCAAGACAGCCAAAAGAGGAGTACACAAGAAGTTTCGGGCCATTTCAAAATCATTTGGCCTAACTTCGCTTCTCAGACAGCCGAAAAGGAGCTCTCGGCGGCAAAAGCATCGGAGACACCAAATCTTCGATCAGGGCCGATGGATAGTCTCAAAATACTTCCAAAAGGCTCCACGTCAAGTTCCGAGTCAAACCGACAACGTTTGACCCTACATCAACCCTCGAACAGCTAAATCAAGCCTCTCGGCGGGGAGAACCACCGAGGCCATTACTCATCAGATAGAGCACATGGACGGCTTCAAAATGCTTATAAAGGGCTACACGTCAAATTTCAGGTCATTTCCACAACATTTGACCATAGTTTGACGCTCGGAAGACAAATCAGGCCTCTCGGCGGCAAAGCTCTCCGGGACCATGGTTTCCAAGACACAGCCTATGGATCATCTTAAAATGACTCCAATAGGTTCCCTGTCAAATTTCAAGTCAATCGGACATCGGTTGACCGCACATCAAACCGCGACATCTTCATCGCGACAAAAAGTAAGTCTACTGGTGATAGGACCCCAAACGGCTTCAAAACTCAAACAAAAGCCTATGGTTGGTCTTATTTATTGCTCAGGAGGCTTCACACCAAATTTCAGGTCATTCCGACATCGTTTGACCCAGTTTCAGCTTCTGACGGAAAATCGGCAGCTCTGCGCGACAAAGTCTTCGGCTTTCTCAGGAAATTGGAAACTTTGCAAAATAAAATGCAAGGATTCTCATCAGGTTTCCTACAAAGAAATTAGGCCAATAAATGGTCAAAATGTCAAGGAAAAGTACAGGAGAAAAAAGAATCGAAAAACAGCAAAAACGGACACAAAACGGGACACAAAAGGGGGAAAACCCCCCCAGGGTCGCAGGCCCGCCAGGGTCGCCGGCGACCTTGGAACCCGGGGTCGCCGGGAAGGCCCCGGAAACCCCGGTTTTTGCCGTTTTTTCGCGATTCGAAGAGCCCAGCCTCTGGTACTTTCCAAAATTCATGCTCTTGAGACACCAAGTCCTCTGACATCCGTCCAAAACACGGGTCAATCGTCAAGAGTATCGGAAACAATATTGATCGCCACCCGGTCAACCAAAAAAATTGTGCTTTCTACCCAACCGATCGAGAAATCGACAGGACAGATGGCACCGACACGCTGTTGGCAACAAACACCTGAGACTACATGGTCATCTGATGTCGATCTACATGAAGATCCATCGATGATCATCGACAGAAGAATCCCAAAAGACGTGGCACGGCCCGCGACTCTTCAGCTGCTCGACGAGCACTTAATGCGATTAATTGACTAGCTTTATTACAGTCATTAATCCATTTCTTTGGACGGCCCAATCAGAAGCAAGCATTCGGGAGTTACAAGTCAAGAGATTCTTGGCATTTAACCCATGAAACTCCTCCCATCATGGCGATTAAAGGCGATTAAATGCCCTCAATCTCCTCCGGCCAATCAGAAGCCAAGAAAAAGGAGTTACAAAATAAACAATTCAATTTTGGAACTCCTCCCATTATGCAGCTTTATGACAATCAAGGCTCATAAACCCTCCTAAAAGGCTACCTAAAAGCCTATAAATAGGAGAGCTCTCCAAGAAGAAAGGACACACAGACAGACAACGAAAATCACAGACAGAAGCACAAAAAATCCAGAGAAAGGAAAAAGAGAGAAAACTCTGCGGAAGTTCTACACCGGCCACCGCAACAAGGTGACAAAAGTCCCTTGGGGGGGGTACCCCCCCCCCAAGGTCCTTGCCTTCTCCTCCTGCCTCCAATGGCTTAGATATGGCTTTTCAGCCCGTCTACTCGGCTTTTTATTGGACATAGGACCTTCTTTTGGTCTTTGTCCTCTAAAAACCTGAGGTTATAGCCAAGCCAAGCGAATCAATAGCATCCTCTGTTCTCATCTGCATGGATGATGGCAAAGCCCACATATGGCTTGCGACCGTTAATCTAAACGAGTCCCCCACAATCTCCTGAGAAGTTAGATCCTCTTTTTCTTGCTTTTCATTGTAGTTTGTATTTTTTCAAAAGAGACAAAAATCACAATTCTTGTCTTTTATTATTGATAAGGATTGTAAATCGGCTATAAACGCCAAAATCGGCTATAAACGCCAAAAATCGGCTATAAACGCCAAAATCGGCTATAAACGCCAAAATCGGCTATAAATGTAAAAAAAAATCGCCTTTCACGGCAAACCAAGAAAAATGTCTCTTTTCTTAAATATATGTGCAATGGAAAACTTGAAAGAAGTTGATTTCCTTTTTACTTGCGAAGGTTGATCTCCGGATCACCACTTGCAATTCCAAGTAAAAATAGAAAATCTGGCACACCCACACAAAAAAAGAAATGTTGATGCACGCCCCTGCCCCCTGGTTACGAAAGGGTCGGAACCAAACGGACTCCCACGTCCGCCGACCTCGGTAGGAACCGAGCATTTGGAGCGCGGTCCATCAAGCTGGCTACACCCGGTGGGACTCGTTTATTTGAGAACACGATGCTAGAAATGAAATATTTGCATATCATATATTTTGCTCTATGCTTATATTTCTTTTCTCGATTCCTTGGCTACTTTATAATTGGTGGCCTATGTTGAATTCCGCATCTAAAAAATGAGATGAGATTTTTTGTTTGGAAATTTCTAATTCTTTGAATTTATTTCCACTCTTTCTCTTTTCAAAAAAAAAAATTTAAAACAAAAAATAAAAAAAATCAGATTTTTCATTTTGGATTCAAAATTGAGAAACTTTGATCCTCTCCCTTCTGGGCACTGGCGCTCACGGAAATCGCTGAGACCGTGTTCGGATCGGGGGTTGGGCCATTGTTTCTCTTCGATGAGTTCATTAAAGATCTAAAAATATATATATATAAATATATAAAAAAAAATTTAGATTTCTCAATTTGGATTCAAAATTGAGAAACCTTGATCCGTTCCTATCGTTCATCGCGCTTGCAGAAATGTTGAGCCTGTTCGACTAAGGTTTTGGGCCATCGTTTCTCTTCGATGAGTTCATTAAAAAAAATATAATAAAATAAAAATAAAAATAAAAAAAAGACATAGACCACTAAGGTTAAACCAACTGGGTTCTTTGATCATTGTTGATTCAAAGAAAAGCCTTGTCCAGAGTGTGGAGACAGCTTGACTGTTCTAGGCAAGGGTCCTCCAAACGGGTTCATTAAGTAATCCTACCCTTACCTGGGGGCAATTCTATCAATCAAGATTTCATAAGACCGGGTTAGGAGGCCTATGTGTACTCTCTCGTCTTTTAAACAAATTAAAAAAAAAATTTTAAAAAAAATAAATATTTTAAAATAAAAATAAAAAAATAAAAAAAAATTTTCAAAAAAAAATCTTAAAAATAAAAATAAAAAATAAAAAATAAAATAAAAAAAAAGATTTTTTTTTTAAAAAAAAATCTTCAAAATCTTCAAAAAAAAAAAACTTCCGTCATTTTGGGTTTAGATTGGAGAAATCTTGGTCTTCTCCTTTCTGAGCACTGGCGCTCACGGAAATCGCTGAGACCGTGTTCAGATTGGAATGCCTTTTGCTCTCTTTGATGAACCCGATATTGACTTTTCAAAAAAAAAAAAAAACTCGTCATCTTTAGATTCAGATCCGAGAAATTATGGTTCATTTCTTTCTGAGCACTGGCGCTCGCGGAAATCGCTGAGCCCGTGTTCAGATCGGAAATACCATCTGCTCTCTTTGATGAATCCAATCTTGACCTTTCAAAACAGAGAATCTCATCTCATGGATGCGGTCTCAAAACATTTGTGTCTAGCGGTACTAGTACGCCCTTTCAGGGTCTACTGTATTGCGACCGGCACATCTGTAACTCCAACTTTATATTCTTCTTACCTCGAGCAAGCTCTGCTTCTCGATAAGTCGAGTTTAAGTTCACAATTGCTTCTAGCAGTCACTGGGATGCCCATTCCGGGCTTACCATACCTGCGATCAGAACAATTGTACCTTCTATGGCATTTTGCCTTCCTCATATTGCTTGGGTCATCTACCTCGAGCAATTTGAAAAGACGAAACCATAGAACTCCCCATTTATGATCATTATATTCTTGTGATTACTAATGGATGTGGTCTTGTTTCAGAAATTTTCGAAAACTAACAATGGCAGCTTCACTAACCATTACTTTCGATGAAAACAAGCACCAACTCATGCTTCAACAGAAGCAAACCACGCGCACCTACAAGTGCCCCATCAGCTGCCGAAGTGTCAACTCCCTCGGCAACTCTCTGAACTCCGGGTCGACCTCGACTCCCCGGACTATCGTCTTTGGGACGCTGGGACCATTCCCACTTCCTGAGGAACAAACTGCTCCCTCCAAGAAGCAGAAACTCGCCTCTCAACGTGTCACTACCGTGACACCAAAGGCGAGCACCAGAAGGCCTGAAGCCCGTGGCAGCCCCACGAAGCCTCGACCTACAAACAACCAGGTCTACCCCAAGACTTGGTCCCCAAGACCTTCACCAAAACAGAGAAGGTCCCAGACATCCACTAAGCCAGCATTCCTGGCCCCACTCAAGGAGAACCAGTTCTATCCTCTTGCCTACATGAAAGAGGAGAGACCCATCTCCGACTCGACTTCCAAGTCATCCCAGCATGAGCCGGCTTGTTCCTACAAGCCCAAAATCAAGTCATGCATCACAAGGCCTCCACAAGCACCTGCTAAGGCCTACAAACCTGCAGTTCGACCCTTCATCTCTACAGGGGCCGAACTTCAAAAATTCAAAGCTTCGCTGCAACTGGCGAAGGACAGGGTTCGCATCCTGTCCTTGCCCAGCTACAAAGAAGACAGGCTCGGCTGCTGCGCCCGAGGGAGCACATCCTTCATCGTCAAAGCCCAGTCAGAGCTGACCGAAGCTCAAATTGCTCGTCGTATACGCCGCCGCGCGTCATACCGACAAAAGAGACTAGAGAAGCAAAGGACCCAGCCTCCCACACTTCAAGTCTCTCCTAAATGGGTCGAAAAAGAAAGACCCAACCAAGTTGTTGCCGTCCATATGGTTGGAAAAACCAGAAGGCGCCAAAAATCAGCAACAAAAATCCATGTCCGACGTCCGATGACCCGCAGCGTCTCAAGGACAAGAAGACATTCAGAAGAATCCCCTGCTCCTTCAAGCAAAGGACAGCAGAGTGATCCTTCCTCAAGCTCCTCTTCAAAAAGAATGAGCCCCAGCTCAGTCACCAGGACAGTTTCTTCGTTCGAATCACGAAGGATGAATGTCTTAGCTACAAATTCTGAGCCACCACCCCGCAATCCACCTCCAGAAGATGCGATCACCCGCATCCAGCAGTTGGAACAGGGCCAGCAGATGATTGAAACTCTGATGGAAAACCTTCTCCTCGCCTTCCAAAATCAGGCGAACAATGAACCTCCTCCGAATCATCAAAACGACGAGGTAAATGGAGAAGAAAATGAGTCACGCGCCCTTACCAAAAAGACGTAGACGGTATCCTCGCCAAGGCAAAAGAAGTGGATATACTCAAGGAGCATGGGATCAAGCCACCATATCCCTTATGGATGGACTCGGTCCCGTTCCCCACCAAATTCAAGCATCCTACTCTCCAAACATATACAGGGAAAGGATCAGCCAGACAGCACGTCATCCACTTCAAGATCCTGACGGGAGCTATTGCGGATCAAGATGCACTCAAGATCCGCCTCTTTGCAAGTACCCTAAAAGGTACGGCCTTCGATTGGTACTCCACTCTGCCGGAGGACTCAATCCAAAACTGGGCCATGCTAGAGACACGCTTCCTGACTCACTTCAAAGGTGAAGATCACCCCACTACTATGGCTCAGCTGTGCAGCCTAAAACAGGGGGAGAATGAATCAACATATGACTTCATTCACAAGTGGAAAGCAATGGCATACAAATGCTCTGATGTATTGCCACAAGCGTCGCTAGTCGACATCTGCCGAAACAACATGAGAGCCAGAATCCGCTCCATGATCATCGGCAACAAATCAAAAAACCTGGGAGAACTCCTAGAAGCTTCCATGGAAGCTGAAACGGTGATTAAGGACCTCAACAGTCAGAAATCATCAAGAAAAGAGCCAACCGCCATTACGACCTCAAAACCAAAGAAGAAAGAGGTCCTCAATGTGCAGACCAAGTCAGCTCCTCAGCCACCAAAGAAAGCTGAAACAAAGCTGTTGGTAAGAAACCTGAACTCTCTGATGCCTTCAAAGAACGAGTAGAGAAGAAATACCCGTTTGATGAAGATGTTGATGAAATCTTCGGGGCTCTTGTGGCAAACGGCAAGCTCACCTTGCCTGAACCAAAAAGACGGGTGATGTTGGCAAAACCAACGATCCTCGGTACTGTCCATACCACCAGATGATCTCGCATCCTCTCAATCAATGCTTCGTTGTGAGAGAGAAAATAAATGAGATGTGGAAAAACGGAGTCATCACCTTTGACAAAAACTATGGGTCTGCCTCCGTCAATATGGTGACATGTGGACAAACATCAAAATCACCGAAGAAGAAGATCACTACTTCCTTCAAGGTGATAAACTCAATCCAAGCGTCCGAGGGACTGGTTCCTTACCCGACACCAGACGGACAACCGATATGGGTACATCCCGATCTCCTGGAAGATGAAAATTGGGAGGTCGTGAAAACAAAGCCTACAACTCAACAGCGAAGGCAGGCTAGGAAACATCTCCTCAAGCTCAAACGGCAAGAGAAGACCCAGTCAAAACTAGAGGTCAAAGAAAAGGCAGAGGCTTCCTCTACCGCTTCACTGGAGGTAACAAAAACATCCCTTCCAGAGACTTCAAAGGGGGTAAGGAAATTCACTCTCAGTGATTTCATGCCACCTCAATTCAAAGAAGCCATGCAGGAGGCATCATACTCTTGCAATTCGGTAGTTGGATTCTCCATTGATGGATACGAGTCCAGCGACACCGATGATGGATTCGAATCCAACTACACAGATGAGTGGGAGGAGTCCCTTGAAACAGGAGAATATCTCTCCGATGAAGAATGGGTTCCTGAGTCTCATCTTATGCCAGTAATCTGGTATAACCCCCTACAGCCACAAGGATCCTGGTCTGATGATGAAGAAGACCAAGAAGTTGTACAAGAAAATGCTGCTGACCCAGCACCTCTCATTACTCCAGTGGGAATCAACAATGTTGAGCCACAAAGAGATGATGAAGAAGAAGATCCGGCTCCCATGCCTGATCTTGAAGAATATGCAAGGATCTTGCAGCGACTCGCTCTAGAACAAGAGCAAGAACGCATCAGCGAGCCTCCTCGCAATCCAGAGCCTGAAGTCCCTGAAGACCACCAGGTACATCCTCCCTTAACTACTGAAATGGGGAAAATTGCTGGATAGACGATCCTCTCACATCCGAGGATGAGTCTGACTCCGATCAGGCAACGTCTCCCATCAGAGCTTCCTGTAATGTGATAATTCGGGATTATAGCTCTTCCGAAGCATCGTCTGATGAGAGCACTTACACTCCGGCGACGCCTAGCAATATATCTTCTGGAGCCACCTCGTCTCACGTGACTTTCACTGAGATGACGCCCTCTCAGGTTTCTTCTCCTGAGACTGTGACTTCAAAGTTCACACCCTTCCTGACTGAAGAATTCCCAGCCATTGATGCTTGGGACGATGAATTAGTCAACGAAGAAGAAAGATTGCTGGATGCTGTTCAGGACTTGTTCCCGGAAAATGCTCCATGCAACACAATCACTGAGGATGGTAACTCTACTGCTGATACATCCTCAGCAAATGAAAAACGACAGCCTCTTGATCCTGAAGACAATCTTCCAAACGAAGACCCTTCTCAAGAAGCTCTCGAAGTTGGTAGAGGCACCCGCTCTGGCCGGGACTACCACAAAAAATTACAACCAATCTTCCTTTACATATGTAAATCCTTCGGGAAAAGATGTTGTAAGCGCCCCTAGTGGCAACAATGATGAACATGCAGGCCCTAAGGAGGCTTTCAAGTATGACTTGATTGAACATTTCAAGCACATACCTGCACGTCTACACATCCTAGATTTGTTGCGAATGTCTCCGCACACTCGTGATAATCTCATTTCGGAATTACAAAAGCTGAATGAGGATGTCGACAACATGCCCGCAAGTCCTCCAAATGAAATGGATTACCGGGTCAAAAACTCAGAAGCCTCCTCAAAGGGAGAAAAGAAGAAAACTGAGGGATCATGCATTGAATGCCTCTCGGTTAAAAAAGCAGCCAGTGCAACCATCGCCTTCACAAAGGATAACCTCCTACTTGGCGAAACCAGGCATAACCGACCCCTGTACTTCACAGGGTATATCAAGGAAATGCCTATGCATAGAGTTCAGATTGATGGACCGCGCTCCCGATGCCCGGGTTCCTACCGAGGTCGGCGGACGTGGGAGTTCGTTTTGGTTCCGACCCTTTCGTAACCGGGGGGCAAAAGGGCGTGCATCAACATTTCTTTTTTTTTGGGTGTGCCAGATTTTCTATTTTACTTGGAATTGCAAGTGGTAATCCGAAGATCAACCTTCGCAAGTAAAAAGGAAATCAACTTCTTTCAAGTTTTCCATTGCACATATATTTAAGAAAAGAGACATTTTTCTTGATTTGCCGTGAAAGGCGATTTTTTGGCATTTATAGCCGATTTTGGCGTTTATAGCCGATTTTTGGCGTTTATAGCCGATTTTGGCGTTTATAGCCGATTTACAATCCTTATCAACAATGAAAGACAAGAATTGTGATTTTTGTCTCTTTTGAAAAAAATACAAACTACAATGAAAAGCAAGAAAAGGAGGATCTAACTTCTCAGGAGATTGTGGGGGGACTCGTTTAAATTGACGGTCGCAAGCCATATGTGGGCTTCGCCATCATCCATGCAGATGAGAACAGAGGATGCTATTGATTCGCTTGGCTTGGCTATAACCTCAGGTTTTTAGAAGACAAAGACCAAAGGAAGGTCCTATGTCCAATAAAAAGCCGAGTAGACGGGCTGAAAAGCCATATCTAAGCCATTGGAGGCAGGAGGAGAAGGCAAGGACCTTGGGGGGGGGTACCCCCCAAGGGACTTTGTCACCTTGTTGCGGTGGCCGGTGTAGAACTTCCGCAGAGTTTTCTCTCTTTTTCTTTCTCTGGACTTCTGACTGCTGTCTGATGTTTTTTGTGTGTTTTTCCGATGATCTGGATTCCTTTGGAGTGCTCTCCTATTTATAGGCTCTTGGTAGCCATTTAGGAGAGCTTATGGGCTTTTAATGTCAGTAAGCCACATAATGGGAGGAGTTACAAAATTGAATTGTTTATTTTGTAACTCCTTTTTCTTGGCTTCTGATTGGCCGGAGGAGGCATTTAATCGCCTTTAATCGCCATGATGGGAGGAGTTTCATGGGTTAAATGCCATGAATCTCTTGACTTGTAACTCCCAAATGCTTGCTTCTGATTGGGCCGTCCAAAGAAATGGATTAATGACTGTAATAAAGCTAGTCATTAATCGCATTAAGTGGTCGCCGAGTAGCTGAAGAGTCGCGGGCCGTGCCACGTCTTTTGGAATTCTTCTGTCGATGATCATCGATGGATCTTTCAGTAGATCGACATCAGATGACCATGTAATTTCAGGTGTTTGTTGCCAACAGCAGGTCGGTGCCATCTGTCCTGTCGATTTCTCGATCGGTCGGGTGGAAAGCACACTTTTTGGTTTGACCGGGGTGGCGATCAATACTGTCTTTGATCCCCTTGATGATTTACCCGTGTTTTGGACGGATGTCAGAGGACTTGGTGTCTCAAAAGCATGAATTTGGAAAGTCCCATGAGGCTGGGCTTCTCGAATCGCGAAAAAAAACGGCGGAAAACCGGGTTTCCGGGGCTTTCCCGGCGACCCCGGGGTCCATGGTCGCCGGCGACCCTGGCCCCGGGTCGCAGGGGTCTGCGACCCTGGGGGGGTTTTCCCCCTTTCGTGTCCCGTTTGCGTCCGTTTTCGCTTTTTTCTGATTCTTTTTTCTTCTGTACTTTTCTTTGACATTTTGATCATTTATTGGCCTGATTTCTTGTAGGAAACCTGATGAGAATCTTTTGCATTTTTATTTTGCAAAGTTTCCATTTCCTGAGAAAGCCGAAGACTTTGTCGCGCAGAGCTGCCGATTTTCTGTCAAAAGCTGAAACTGGGTCAACGATGTCGGAATGACCTGAAATTTGGTGTGAAGCCTGCTGAGCAATAAATAAGACCAACCATAGGCTTTTGTTTGAGTTTTGAAGCCGTTTGGGGTCCTATCACCTGTAGACTTGCTTTTGTCGCGATGAAGATGTCGCGGTTTGATGTGCGGTCAACCGATGTCCGATTGACTTGAAATTTGACAGGGAACCTATTGGAGTCATTTTAAGATGATCCCATAGGTTCTGTCTTGGAAACCATGGTCCCGGAGAGCTTTACCGCCGAGAGGCTTGATTTGGCTGTTGGAGAGAAGCGAAGTTAGGCCAAATGATCTTGAAATGGCTTGAAACTTTCTGTGTACTCCTCTTTTGGCTGTCTGGATGAATCTTGCAGTTTTTGTTTGATTCTGACAAGATTTGATTTTTGGAAGCAGCATTGCCTATTTATGGCAGGTTGCGACTTCATGTAGCTCTTGGATCTTGAAAAGGCAAAGTGACATTTTGGTGTCAACAAATGCCCCCCTCGAGGTACAGCGGCGAGTTGCTTAACTTTTTGTAGTCGATGTGCCTCGAAGAGATTTTTTGAAGGAGAGCCTGTGACTTGACCAAGAGTCTTTGAGCAGTCTTTCTTTTTGCTTATTGTAGCCTTTTGAGCTTCCAGGGGAATTTATGGCGGTGAATGGATCACGTACCATCTCAAGTGCAAAGTTTTGAGATGACATCTGGGATGTGGATTTTGGGTTTTGACCTTGTGACCTAACAGGCTATATGGCAGGTTAGGGGGTTGG